>CM070746.1:6444292-7044292 GCA_036346245.1 Bonia amplexicaulis | reverse complement strand
ATAAACCCACAGCTTTGCCCCTTTACTGGACTATCAACCCCGCTGTCCCTGTACCAAAATTACCATAATTTCGATTCTCATATCGAAATATGTCAAACCATACCAATTTTGGAATTTATACAAAATTTCCTACAATTTTCTAGTTGATCACAAGTTCAGATTAAATAATCTACAACACCAGTTTTCTACCTAGAAGACAGAACTATCATCTTCTAGACAATAGATTTAATAATTTAATATCTTTTAATCTACATGTGCAAACATATTGAACTATGACATTTTAAGAATCTAGAGGAAATTTCCTATTACTTCCTAGTTAGTCCTAAAATTTAATTATGCCATTAAATTAGTCAAATAGTCAAATTAATAATTTCTCACAACTACATCCAATCGTAACCCGGTACTGGACAACAGCCTCCTAAACTTCATAACTTCTATTTTACTCATCTAAAAATTACATTCTAGGACTTTTCTAGAAACTGTAAGAAATTACCTACAATGTTCATGTAGACCAAACCCCCCAAATTAGTTCATTTACTATTTTTAATCTACAGATTAATAAGTACTATCAAAACACCACAAATTTACTCATCACATCAACATGAATAAAAATTTTATAGAAAGTTATCGAAATTCTCTATAGCTCTCTAACAGATGGCAACCGCAATTCGTCTTGCAACGTTAGCGGGACATGCGGTAGCACAAGCCTGCAGTGCGTGGCGGTAGATGGGACATCTTGACTAAACACAGCTCTGGGTGAAATGTTGCGAATTTTGGACGTATGTAACACTGTGTAAACCCGAAATTCCAAAATTAGCCTCTGTACGAAAAAAATTCCGTTTCTAGCCCCCCGTTCGACCGCGGGACTGCGCCAGGCCGACACGCGTCCGATCGTGCGGTGTGGCACCGCACGATCGCATCATTCATCCGGTCGTGCGGTGCCACACCGCACGATCGATTGTCACCGGTCGTGCGGTCCCATACCGCACGACCGACCGTAGCCGCTGCACCGCGAGCGCATGATTGAGCCTCCCGACCGCGCGTCTCTCTGCTGTCATTCCATCCGCCGAAAGCGCCGAAAACAGCCAGGCCTGGCCACCCGCTAGCACACGCGTTAGCTACTCGTTACAATGGCCCCTCTCCATGAGCAAAAGATGCACAGATATATTCAGCGCATATGTTGGCATACGAAGGAAGAAGCTCATTTGTAGTTCATTCAACCGAGCGAGAGCGAGGAAGGCAGTGAAAAACTGAGGAGCGAAAGAAGGAAGATTTGAGTTGATTTCGTTCGGAGCGTGGTTTGGCAAGTAGAAAAGTTGTAGATCGTCTCGTGAGCTTCAAAAGAGGTAAGTTTTGTACCCGTGCAACTAATATTTTATGTATGTCATTAGTTTATAATTAAGCAAACCATGTTTGGTTAATGTTATTTTAGGTAAATCTTTGATACTCTATGTATTTGTAGCAAATCTAACATATGTTAGGCATGATGTATTGTAGTGTATGTAATATTATACTATGTTTTTTGAGAACATACATATTGTAATGTAGTTTCATGTTGTGCGAAAATATGAACTTGTAGATTTGTAGACGGTGAGAAAGTACATATTTTTTAGAGCATTTGTAGGTGATAACAATAGTAACATGATTAGAAACATACAATTAGTAGGGTTAGGGAAGAAGTGGATATAGTGCGGTTGGTGGTAAAAATAAATTGAAAATAAAGTGCGGTAGCGGGTGTTTGATGGTACGATTATTGCATGTTTGAAACTAACATGGTTGATTATGTACTTAACATGTAATGGGAATTTGGCATGAATTGTAACAAGCTTAATGCAGAACAATAGTGAAAATAAAATAACGTTGTAATGCAATTTTCATTCGTATTAGAAATGGAAATAAAATGAAATGAATATGTAATTTGATGTATGGTAGAATTTAGAAGTAAAATAGGTAGAAGTAAATTATAGATTTATAAATACCGCCTTTTAATGTTACAATGGGGCGGTCGGGTGTGATGATCGATTGTTGTATGTTGTGTACTGAGATGGTTGATTGTGCACTTATGTTAGGTACGCCATGGCTGACATTCAAGACTTGTTCGTATTCTACGGGAGTGGTCTCGTACGCGACGGGCCGTATGGGCGGACTGTCTAATTGTGACCGGACCGTGATCCGGGCACCCGTGCGAACGCCATGAACTTGTCTGACCTACGGAGGTGTGTCCGTTCGGCGTTCGATCGACACACCGCAAGGAAGAAGTTACGGATCGAGGCGTTATATCGTCAATGGTGGGTGATGCACGGAGAGAATGTGGCAACTTCGAAGGTGACCAACGATGCCTCGTGGGCCAACTACATGGAGGTTGTGTGCAACCACGATGCTGCGATATATGCCGGACCAATGGTATATGTCGAGTTCGTGGAGAGGATGAGAATCATCCGCCATGGGTGGTTCGATCTGCACGGTGCGAGATGTAGTGCCCGGGTTCATCTTGGGCGGTCATGAAGACGCTCATGGGAGAAGATGTGGGCGAGGAAGTGGGTGATGAAGACCTCGGGAGGCGTGCGGAGAATTTCGAGCCAACGAAGGTGTGGAGGAGAGATGGTGGGCCGCCGTATTGATCGTCATGAGTACCTTGGGGACCGGTGGAAGAAGTTGGCGGCGAGGAGGAGGAGGATGAGGAAGCAGGCGATTGGAGAGGACGATGATGGCGGCTGCAATTGGAGGGTGGTAGGTGGTGTTGTGACCACCGACGGTGCGTCGTGTCATCGATCGGGCGACAACGCAGCGGCATCCCTAGTTACGCCCACAGCGGAGGAGGAGAGAATGGGGTTCAACGAGGCACACTCATTTTGGGGCGATGCTTCCGTAATAAGAGTCTTGTCCAAAGCTTATTGCTAGATACGCCGTGAACATGAGCCGGACGTATCGGGTGCACAGGTCAAACCCAGACACGTACATTGTGAAGTGTGTTGACGGGTCCTGTGCTGGCAAAGTTCGTGCACAGCGGTTCAAGGGCGCTGGCACTGAGTTCCGGATAACGGTGCTGCATGATCACAGTTGCGAGCTTGCGGGGCCAGTACGTAGGCACCGCAACATGACATCAGCATATGTTGCGGAGCTGGTGAGCCACCTCATCGTGGCAGATGTATCCATTTCTCCGAAGGTTATAATGGCAGAAGTAGCAAATTCGGAGGGGATTGAGGTGAGCTACAAGAAGGCATGGAGGGCGAAACGAAAGGTGCTGCACCGTATGTTTGGGACGTACGAGGAGGCGTACGACCTGGTCCCAAGAATGCTGCAGCAAATCACAGAATCAAATCCAGGCACGTACATTAACAGGCAGGAGAGGGTTCATCCTACAGAGGGCCCGAACTGTTATATTCTTAACAGTGTTCGGGCCTTCCATCGGGCGATACAAGGCTTCAGGTCGTGCCGTCCGGTGCTAACGATAGACGGGACGTTCATATCCGGCAAGTACAAGGGTACTATCCTCACCGCGATTCGGCGGATGCAAATGACCGATTACTCGGTGGCATTTGCAATTGTGGAGAATGAGAATACGGATAGCTGGCTTTGGTTCCTTGCCAATGTGAAGCAGGCCATAGTGCAAGGTCGTCCCGAAGTGTGTATCATCTCGGACCGCAATGCAGGCTTGCTGTCTGCGTTTCACGACAACTCTCTCATGCCTCGCAATGTCGGCCCTACCGCTCATTTCATCCTCCCACACCCAGAATCGGCAACCGCCGGGGGCTTCCTGCGTTTCACGAGAACAATATTGTCAAACATGCACGCACGATTTGAATGAACCCGAAACAATCGTACTCACCGAGTGAAAGGGCACTTGTAGTAGTGCCGCCCGAGATTCGTGGCCGTGTGTGAGGTCTTCGTCTAACAACCGTGTTGCATTTTGGGCAAATCACCATTGGAGCGGACGATGCGGTGCTGAGATGACTCATATCGGCGTCCAGGGGAGTGAGAAGGAATGATAACTATACAGAATGGGAAGAACTAATTCAGGAGGTGAGGGAGAACAATGCGGGGGGCTAGGTGAGGAATGGGGGGGCTAGGTGAGGAATGGCTCCCTCTTATAGGCTCGGGGGGCCTCAGTCATAGAGTCCACACAATAAGAATGCCAACACGAAACAAAACATACATTGCACATACGCACAATATGTACAAGACTACACGCAAGAAATTAAATCAAAACAACATGCTCGGCCACACCATCAACACAACAACGACCACAACAAATTACATACGACACATTACTAACTTAGTCACTCTTTCTACTTCATATGTTGGCGTTGCATCTGTTGGCGCAGGTCGGTGTTCTCCTCATTGAGGGTCTCAATTCGCTCCTCCAACTCAAATATTCGCTGCCATAATGTGAATACATAATTGACAATATAACGTTCGTGGGGAGGGTCGATCCACCGGGAGAACTCGCATTTCGCCATCTGCAGGAAAGGAGGATAAACATGCAGCCTGCATAACAAATAAGAAAGTACTGTTACTACTTTTTACCCCGGATCGTGGGCATCGGAAGAAACGTCGCCCGCCATCGAACTTGCATTCGATGGCCTGCACAACCGCGTCCTCATTGTGTCGGCACTTCGGCCATGCTGGTTGAGCACGCTGACTTGGTATCAAACGGTAGTGTGGACCAAATACCTCCCTCCTTTCTAAGGGAAGGTCTTCCTTCGGTGACCCATATCCGATCGGCCCCTCAGCTTCCGACATGATATGTTTCACAACAGAAGAGGACACACTTCTTTTTTCGATTTGCACGGTTCGCTGCCTACAATATCATGGGACCCCAATCGTGCTATTTATACGAAACGAGAGAACTTACTGCAGTGACGTGACAACAGAGGCTAGCTTTGTGCAGTGACATGACATAAGAGGCCAGCTTTGCGCAGCGACGGGACAAAAGAGGCCAGCTTTGCGCGATGACATGACAAAGAGGCCAACTTTGCGCGATGGCGTGACAAAGAGGCCGGCTTTGCTCGATGGCGTGACAAAGAGGCCGCTTTGCGCGATGACATGACAAAGAGGCCGCTTTGCGCGATGGCGTGACAAAGAGGCCACTTTGCGCGATGACATGACAAAAGAGGCCAGCTTTGTGCAGTGACATGACAAAAGAGCGCAGCTTTGCTCAGTGACGTGACAAAAGAGGGCAGCTTTGCGCGATGACATGACAAAGAGGCCGACTTTGCGCGATGGCGTGCCAACAGAGGCCGCTTTGCGCGATGGCGTGACAAAGATCCCAGCTTTGCGCAATGACCAAAAACACATGGCTACCCTTCGCCTTATAAATTGACGTGCAATGCATCTGCAAGAGAGCACTACACCATCTAACACTACATCTTACATTCCTTCTCCACGTCGAAATGAACAACAAGAATATAAATAGTTGGCAGGAATTCGCGGACAGGATAAATGAAACTAGGCGGAAGGCTAAGGAGGAGTCCCAAGAAGGCACAATGGGAGGAGACACGCAACATAGCAAGGGCTGCGGCTCGCGAGGAACAAGCAAAGGCTGCTGCGGCTCACGAGGTCGACTCCCGCAATGAGCGGCAGCGTAGCAACAACCCCATCCCGGACGTCCCCAACGGCGTTCGCGCAACTCCCACCGAGGGGACACCCCCTTTGTTGGTGCGGGACACGTGCAAGTTCATCAAATCAAGCGAACGCATCACTGGGTATGCGTTCGGGGTGCGCAAACTACTCCGGTGAATACCCCAACCGCCGTTTGACACCTCATCCTATCGGGAACCGTGCGAACACATGCACCATTTTTCCGACATTTTCTCATTAACATCACGTACTAACAATCTCTCCCCTCGTTTTGCAGTCTCCGGAGCCCCTATGTAGCTACCGCAAATGGATCGATCTTGAGATCCACCTGGCGACCAATGGACCCTCGACTTGAGGTGGAATGTCAAGCAGGACAAGGAGATGCTGCGGGAGGAGCGCCGCGACCATGAGCACACCTGCGTATACAACGCGACTGCAAGCCCATCTCGATGCATGCACGCGGAGGGAGCGGGAGGCTCGCGAGAGGGCGAGAGAAAGAGGAAATAGCGGCTAAGGCAAAAGAGGCCATGGAGGAGTTCAACGCCGAGCGGGCAAGGAAGGAAAGTGGCCCGGTCCACACAAGGGTCGTCTGGCGGTTGGGTAGATTAGTCGCATATCATGCTATATGTTATGCATGTAATAAAAATGTACGCGGCATGTTACTCCCAACTGTATTATGAAGTTTATTATCTCGTCTTTCGCATTCAATGATTCAGATTGCAACTCATTTACCAATATTAATATCTTGGTTCTCTCCGTACACTAATTCTCACAAAATCAAAATATCACTCACCATTGTATGTATCGATCGTTCTCGATCAATAGCTCTTAAAATAATTATCTCAAAATTTTTACGCACCTACAACATACAATGAACATAAACTTTTATTACAACTACTCTAATTTTTTCGGTTTAAAAGTACAAAATTAGTAAAACTCTACAAACTCACGGGGATCGACTCAAGTCGCCTTCCTACAAAATTGTCGGTTCAACATATTTTCACGGTCAGCAATCTACAAAAAACACAACATCAATCGTTACTTCACATCTAGTTCAACATATCTGTTTATTATGAAGTGTATTTTAATTATCAGCATAAAATCTCCTCATCTTTTCGCATTCATTTTTCCCAGCTGTTAAATATCACTTTCCTTCCTTTCGCCTAATTGTTCTTATCACAGTTATTTTCAAAAAAAATTTCATTAAATTTTCTACAATAAAACAACATACCATGATCGAAAATTGTTATTGTCAGTTCAATATTTTTTCACGATCGACAATCTACAAAAATCACAAATACATCAATCATTACTTCACACATATTTCGTTCGTACTCTACCAAATAAAATTTTACATTTTCTAAAATGCAACAAAAATCATACAAGCTATAAACTGGACTCTACATCAAATTCAAATGTTTTGAAACAACATTTCATATATCCAAATTTATTTTTATTGAAAATAACTCAATAATACATATAAATTCTTATACTAAATACATATATCAAACCCTAAACAAAAATTTTGTGCAGCGGGGGTCGTGCGGTCGGCAACGCGATCATGCGGCGGACGCGGGATCGTGCGGTCGGGGAGGCGGAGTCGTGCGGCCGGCGCGGACGGCGAAGCGATCGTCTGCGATGCGGCACCGCACGACCCGTGAACAATCTTGATGCGTGCGGTGCCGCACCGCACGACTCGCCACGTGTCGCCGCCGGGTAATCTCGCGGTCGGGAAGGGGGCCAGTTTTGGAATTTTTTTGCATCGGGAGCCAAATTTGGAATTTTCGGTTTTTACAGTGCCAGATGTGTCCAAAATTCAAATGTTGCAGCCGATGGTGACCTGAGGGCAGGCGGCACATGGACGAATATACTGCGCCTAGGGTTTAACTCTCTCCCCCATGTTCCCTATTTAACACAACATAAGATGCTAATCTAGATCCAAGTCCTCCTATGACTCGATCCAGCAAATCAGCCCCTCGTCTAAAATTTCACACATCCTCTTTTCACATATTCCTTTTCCACTATACACGCATAAGTCCTCAAGAGGGTATTTCTGAAATATCACATTCTATCCCCTTTAACAGAATTCGACTCCGAGTTTTATGCCTCACAACTCTAATCTGAAAATAATTGAACTAGAAATTAAACCATATATATACCTAACACGAACAACTCTAAATATTTCTCATACATGTGAGACTCCACCTCCCATGTTGCTTCTCGCTTGGTCTGGTACGTCCAAAGTAGCTTGACATATTTCAAGGTCTTGTGCCTCAGAACTCACTCCTACTTCTCCAGAATCCATACTGCTGAGACTCGAAGGTAAGGTCTTGCTCAATGGTCAATGGCTCTAGCGGTAACTCGTGCTTTGGATCTCTCAGATACTTCCTCAATATGGAGACATGAAATACATTGTGCACACCTCGAATGAACTCCGGAAGGTCCAAGCAGTAAGCCAACTTTCTAATTCTTGCCACGATCGGGAATGGTCCAACGTACCTTGGGCTAAGCTTTCTTTTGGTGCCGAAGTGCACAATGTCTTTAGTGGGAGACACTCTTAAGAGTACCTGATCCCCCACTACAAACTCCAACACCCTCCTCACATCAACATAACTCTTTTGTCGACTCTAAGAAGCAAGTAGATTCTGCCTAATCTCTGCCACTCTGTCAACAGTCTGCTGAATCCAATCGGGACCCATGCCCTCTCACCAATGGCATCCTAGCACAACGGAGATCTACACCTTCGTCCATATAGGGCCTCAAATGGTGCAGCTCGAATATTGGCATGATAGCTATTGTTGTAGGGGAACTCTGCTAATGCCAAGTGACACATGACCTAAGCATGTCCTCTAGTGTCTGAATAGTTCGCTCAGACTAGCCATCTGTCTGAGGATGAAACACAATGCTAAGATGAAGTTGTGTACCCAAAGCACTCTACAAGGTCTCCAAAATTTGAAGGCAAACTTTGCATCACAATCTGAAAAAATTGTCTTAGACACACCGTGTAATCGCACTATCTCTCGCACATAAATAGGAGTGAAATCGTTCCTTATATTTGTTGTGCAAATGGGAAGAAAGGCGGTGCAGGATCTCTTGGTTGCATGGGAGGCGACATGGAGTTGATTGGGAGCTAGGTGAAGCTACCTGGGGGTTTTATAGCCAAGGGAGAGGGTTTAGCCGTTGAAGCGGCATTAAGGCGGCGTGGAGGCCGAGGGCGACGACGCTCGGCACGAGCTCGGGGTAAGAAGGCAGAGCTGGCGTGAGGGGCTTGGCCCAAGGAAGTTTTGGGTTTGAAGATATTGAAAACATGGTTTGAATGCGAGGTTGAATTTTGTTTTGAATTCAAATTAGCAATTTTTGGATATATGCACAATAGGCAGCCCCTACGCCTCTTTACATTGGGAAGATATCAACCATCTCAATAGAATAAGTAATATATACGTAACTATATGTTGGGCCTTTGGGCTTAATGAAATTGACAGCACATATTAGGATAGCATACAACAAATAATCACAGGAGCATGGAATAACTGTTAACATTGTTCTATATTGGTGATCGCGTTGCCTACAATGAAACACACAAACTCACAAGAATGAAAAGTAGAACATAAGAAACAAGATGTAGTCTCTATCTTTCTCTCAATTTTATTAATTGGTGGGATGTAACTGTTGAATATGTGGGCAATATTTTAATTCCAAGTTTTAGTAGGAGACAAATACAATAAACTAATGATGCAAAACTCACAATTAACAGCAGGCTATTCATCATACTTCAGAATATACTCAATAACAATATAGTAACTAAGTCGACCATGCGCACGAACGACTTACTTGTTAGTCTGAAGATGAACAGGAAGCCGCGCAGGCTTGACGCAGTGCAGAACGTAGATGTCGCAGTGCAGTGAGTGGTCGCGCAGATACGCTGCCCAGAAACCTTATTGCCGCCCCGTGCAGGTACTCTCTGCGGCAACGGTTCGGAGATACCCGCTCTCCCTCCTTCCAGGTGCACGCCGGGAAGAAAGATCGACGAGGTTCGGATGGCACGATGCCGAGCACGAAACACGAGAAGAAGGAAATGGAGGCCGTGGGTTTCGCACATACTACGGGCGTCTCGGGCATATAAATAGACAGATCGATAATCGGCGTGATTAAAGCGACCATTTACCCACCGGTAATCGACGCATTCAACGATCATTTATCCACCGGTAGCGCGTCATCAAAACCCCAATAAAACCTCAAATTCAAACGTTTGAATCGCATTCAAACAGGGAGAGAGAGAGTGGTGCAGAGTTCAGCAAAAATAGAGATGGACTTGGTCTGCCAAGTGGCGCACCACGTCACAGCACAGTCGCAAGTCACGCGATTTTCACGCGAAAATCTGCAGCGTATCTGGCAGCAAGTGCGTCTTGGCGTGTGTGACTAGACAGAACCCTCCACATACCATCTCTATCCATATTCAAGGAGTGGAAAGGACTCCACCTTACAAATTGGTCTTCCTCTCCTTTCCTTAGCAATATGATACTAAACAAAACATGCTTTGGAATTAAAGAAGTGGGCCATAAAATGGGCCACATTCTAACAATCCCCCACCAATTCCAAAGCAAGAAGTAAACAGATGATAAAGATATTGTGCTGAAGTACTGTTAATATACTAGTGTTTTATTGTAAGTCCCGTACGGGTTGAACTTACACCTAGAATGACAAGATTCATCTTTTCACAGCTGATGAATGGACTATGCCTTGAATTCACAGCTTTTCGTGATCAGATTTCACTTGAAATCTCAACTAGTGCTAGGCTGCCAACGAACCACGTCTAAACGAAGCGTTATATGGTCATGCTCCCTTATCTTCTCATGAGCTTTCTAGAGAATGCCCCGTTCTCGTGAACCGCGACCACACAATTAAGCTCAAGTAGGTGTATTCTTTCTAGGTATCATGCAGACTAATACCTTTTCCTCATTTGGACAACAGAATACATTAAGGCTTTATGCCAACCTTCCAAACAGTCGAAAATACATTGTTTATTAGGACATGGGTACAATAAATATGTACTCTCTTGTTACAACATCAATTTATTTTTCCCATTGCCTATGTCGCGAGATCTCCGATCAAGAAGGTATGGGTTACCATTGTGATGTAACTTAAATGGGCCTCATTCCCATGTCCATAGATGCAACGAAAATCGCTTTCCGTGCTAACCCCTTTGTAAAAGGGTCTGCCAGATTTTTCTCAGTGTGAATATAATTCACAGCAATCACTCCGGACTTTCTTAGTTTTCTAGATTTAAGCCTACGCTTCACATGTCTAGAGGACTTCATATTATCCTTTATACTTGTGACTTTGGCCAACACTGTTTGATTATCACAGTACATCAGGATTGCAGGTATTGGTTTCTCAACCAATGGCAAGTCCAATAGAAACTCTCTCAGCCATTCAGCCTCAACTGTGCCTGTGTCAAGTGCTACAAGTTCTGCTTCCATGGTTGACCTCGTCAATATGGTCTGTTTGCAAGACCTCCATGAAACTGCAGCACTAGCTAAAGTGAATACATAACCACTTGTAACTTTGATCTCATCCGCATCAGAGATCCAATTAGAGTCATTGTATCCTTCTAAAATAGAAGGATATCCAGTATAATATATTCCAAAGGATGTTGTGCCTCTCAAGTAGCGCAACAGTCTTTCAAGTGCCTCCCAGTGATCATCTCCTGGCTTAGAAGTAAACCGACTTAATTTGCTCACAAAGAAATGAAATGTCGTCTTGTGGCACCGACTAAATACATAAGTGACCCAATAATTTGTGAATATCTTAATTGATCTTTTCCTAATCCCTGGTTCTTTCGAAGCTTAATGCTCGCGTCATAAGGTGTTGGAGAAACTTTACGCTTTCAAACCGAACACGCTCAATATTTTCTCAGCATAATGGGATTGGTTTAAAGTGATCACATCCTTGCTTTTGATCAATTTAATATTCAGAATGACATCTGCCTCTCCAAGGTCTTTCATATCAAAACACCGAGATAAGAAAGTTTTGACCTCGTCAATTACGGCAGTGTTTGTTCCAAATATAAGTATGTCATCTACATACAGACATAAGATAACTCCTTGACCCCCACCATAACGATAATACACATATTTATCAACTTCGTTCACAACAAAGCCAGCGGATGTCAAAGTTTTGTCAAACTTCTCGTGCCATTGTTTAGGTGCTTGTTTTAGGCCATACAAAGATTTCAATAATCTACATACCTTATTTTCCTGTCCAAAAATCACAAAACCATCAGGTTGATCCATATAGATCTCTTCCTCCAACTCTCCATTAAGAAAAGTTGTCTTCACATCCATTTGATGAACATGTAGACCATAGGAAGATGATAACGCAAGGAGCACTCTGATGGTAGTTAGTCTGGCGACAGGAGAATAGGTATCAAAGAAATCTTCTCCCTCTTTCTGGGTGTAACCCTTGGCCACAAGTCTTGCCTTGTATTTCTCAATAGTTTCATCAGGCCTTAGTTTCTTTTTAAAGACCCAGTTACATCCTACGGGTTTACACCCGATAGGACGATCTGTGATCTCCCAAGTCCCATTAGCCACGATAGAGTCCATTTCGCTACGGACTGCCTCTTTCCAATACTCAGCATCAGAAGATGCATAAGCCTCAGAAAGAGTCTTTAGCACATCATCCACGAGGTATACAATAAAGTCGTCACCAAAAAAATTTCTCAACCCTTTGTCTCTTGCTTCATGAGGAGCTTCATGACTAGATTGTTATCCTCCTCACGGATATCACATATTGGTTCAGAAATGGTGGGAAGAACAGAAGTTTGATTATTCTCACTTTCAATATTATCAAATTGAACATTCTCTGTTCGTGAAGTATTGCCTGCTGTTTTCATAGGAAAGATATTCTCAAAGAATGAAGCATCTCTCAACTCCATTATTGTATTAGCAATAATCTCAGGAGTTTCTGATTTAACTACTAAAAATCTATAGGCCGTGTTATTATGAGCATATCCTAGAAAAATACAATCGACTGTTTTTGGTCCAAGTTTTCTCTTTTTCTGCAATGGTATATTGACTTTTGCCAAACTCCCCCAAGTTCGCAGAAAATTAACATTAGGTTTTCTCCCCTTCCATCCCTCATACGGAGTAATCTCACTCTTTTAGTGATTACTCTGCTTAGGACTAAAGTTGTTGTTAGAATAGCTTCCCCAAAGACGCCTTAGGCATCTGGCACTCTCTAACATGGCATTAACCAAATCATTAGTGTCCGGTTTTCCTCTCACTACCCCATTTGATTGGGGCGAATATGGTGGTGTAAATTCATGGACTATTCCATGCTCGAATGCAGTTGGGAGAATTCATGAGAGACATACTCTCCTCCACGATCGCACCTCAATCTTTTATTTTCTTTTCTAGTTGGTTCTCAACCTCGGCCTTATAAGTTTTAAAGTAATTTAAAGCTTCATCCTTAGTTTTCAGCAAATACACATAGCAGTAGCGTGTTGCATCATCAATAACAGTTTGAAAATATCTTTTGCCTCCTTTTGTCAATAATCCATTCATTTCACACAAATCTGAATGAATAAGGTCTAAAGGTGCCAAGTTCTTTTCATCCTCTAATCCCTTAAAGGGTTTTTGAGAGACCATGTGGAGGTCATCCCGTTGTGTATGATGAGTAATTGACATCAGTTTAGTTAAGTCGAGTTTGAGTTGGTTGGTTCGGACCCTGACGTTGCAAGGTGTAACGGGCTCGGTCGGACTTGGTCAAACCCGATCAACATGTTTAGGATGCATATTACATTAATGTGACAGGTTTGGATTTAATTATGCTTACATGTATCGAGCGGTGCTATTTGACGTGTTTCTTGTCTGTGTGACTGCAGGACGTCGAGGCGGAGTCGTGGCGAGACACGGTGGACCGGACTAGGCGCAGGTGGCGTTGAGGTCAGAACGGTCGGGATGTGTCAAAGACGACGTGGACTCGAGGTGGTTGCGAGGCATGCGAGGCAAGGAGCGCGGAAGCTTCCCGGAAGGTGCAGGAGGGGCGAAACGGGAATTTCGCAAGGCTGCACAAGTGGGAGACGGCTCCGTTAGGGTTTAGCCGGCGTAACGGGTTGGAGACCCGTTAGCCAAGGGCTATAAATAGGTGTTGGGGGCTGCATACCCATTTGAGGTTCACAAGTGTTTTTAGTGCTCATTCATCACTTTGTGTGTGTTCCTCCCAAGAAGCATGAGGGGCTCTTGGTGTGTTTGAGGATTGAGAGAGAGAGATGATGGATTGAAAATCTTGTAATCACTCTTCTCGTTTTAATGTTCATGCGTATGGGGATGTAGTTCTTTGTATTCCTTGCTTTTCTTGGTGAGAAATGATTTGGTTTGAGAGTGTTCTTGATCTGCTCTATCTCTGTTCAGCTGAGTGATTCTTGCCCACTTTCTTTATCCATGAAGTAGATCTGTTGGTTGGGTTGAAGTTCTTTCCTCCGTCTAGAAAAGAGCAGCATTAGTTGAATCTCTTCTCTGTCTTTTCTCCTTACTTGTTTCCATTTCTTTAGTTGCCGTTTTCCCTTTTGGTTTGTTCTTATTGGTTACGAGTCAATCTGCTTTTTAGTCTGCAGTTTCTTTCTTACGACGAGAGGAGAAGCTAGTTCTAGCTTGGCCAAGTTTTTGTTTTGTTTGTCTGCACTTTGTTTCTGATGATCTGCTTTCGGTTCGGCATGTCTTTGCTCGATGGCGGACCCAGGGCGGCGACCACAGGCACCGCCTGGCTCCCCATGGAGCTTTCTTGATTACTGAGCGAGCACAAGAAACACCATCACTACACAATAGAGCGAATTGGCGACTTGTATGGATGTGAAGGTGCAGCTTGTATATAGTACAATGCCGGAAGTTCTTGGAGAGCTCGGAGTAGAGGCGGTCGAGGAGGGACTCCTCAGAGGGCCGGCATAGGCGCGGCGTATCTCGACGTCATGCTGTGGTTCTCCGGCCGAGTATCTCTATCGTGGCCTTCTCGTCCGTGCCCCAACCTACATGCAGAAAAACAGGACCAAAATCTAGAGCTTTTGAGTCGTGAAACCGAGCGCATGATGCGCGACGGATGGTGCCATGAAAACACCAAATCTTGGCACATAAACAAGGCGAAAACAACACAAACAAAGCGTGCAATGACAATGAGGAAGCCAGATCGGTGCCCTGCATAGGATCAGTGCTCGATCGGGTACAGTTCTTCGCCCAGGCTCGTCAAATTCTCTGGGTCCGCTACTGTGCTTCTCGGTTGATCTTCTTCTTGTTGGTCCAGTTTTCAATACTAAATAATCTGCAGTTTGTGATGTTGTGCTCTTCGGTTGAAATTTTGGTGCTCTTCTGATCTAAAAAAAAAGAAGGGGGTTGTGCTCTTCAGTTTTTACACTTTTTGTTGATTCTTTGACCATTTTGCATGCAGATCAAACGGCATTATTTTCAGCTGAAATTTTTACTGGTTACTCTCTGATTTATGCTGAATTTTTTAGTATCACATGCGTAGAGTTTCTTCGTTCTGCATCTTTTTGAAAAATCAGTGTACGAATTCTCGGGGGCGATTTTCAAGAGAACGACATTCACCCCCCCTCTGTCGCCATTTCGGTCCTACAATTGGTATCAGAGCCAGGTTAGCTCTTCCTCCTAGATCTTAACCGGTCTCAAGAGCCATGGCGACGGATAAGTACTCGACCAAGCCCCCGATCTTCGATGGGATGGACTATCCTTTCTGGAAGAGTCGGATGGAGACCTACATACAGGCTCAGGGCTACGCCATCTGGCGAAAGGTCAAGGTTCGGTTTCTTTGTTCTGCCGATGAGGACATCAATGCGGAAACATGGCTGACGTTGAGGCAAACGCTAAGGCAAGGAACATCATAACCCAGGGCCTAAGTCGTAGTGAGTTTGACCGCATATCTCATCTTCCGTCTGCCTTCGATATTTGGGCGACCCTCAATGCTTACCATGAGGGCACCACCCAAATAAAGACGGTGCTGACAGACCGATTCAAGCGAGATTACAACAAGTTTGAAATGCTCGCTGGCGAGTCCCTTGATGAGTGTTTTGCGCGTTTTCACAAGATCTTGATCAACCTTCGACGGTCGGTCTCACGTGCCCGACTCGGACAACGCTCGTCGATGCTCACCGCACTCGATCTGCGTGTTTGGGAAATGAAAGTGACCACCATCAAAGACACGACAGACCTCTCGACCACGACTCTTGACGCTACTGTACTCGCGCCTCAAGACTCACGAGATTGACGTTGTCTCTCGTAGGTCGAAGTCACAGTCGATGGCCTTGGTCACCGATCCCGTTTCTTCTTGAGCCTCTCTTACGATTCGATTTGCGGTTTCTCCGTCTTGCTCTCGTGACGTGGCGATGATCGGTTAGAGCGACTTCGGATGATCGATTGGCTCTCCTTGCTCGGAAATTTTCTCATGCCTACAAGAGAAGGAGGGATGGAAAAGAGGAGGACCCGTGATTTGCTTCGAGTGTGGTGGCCCCAACCACATCCGAGCAAACCGCCCAAGCCGGGAAGGGCAAAAGCGACTACGGCGGTTCGGGCAAGAACGGCTACACCGACAAGAACCGCAACACGAAGCCCTCAGAACCTGTCTAAGGCAAGAAGAAGTTCCGAAACTTTGGGAAGGCTAAGAAGCTCTTCCACCGCGTCCTCACCGCCTTCGACGACCTCGACCTCAGCGAGGTGGAGGGATGGAGCGACGACGACGGGACGGGGACCAAGAGCCCAAGGATGGCGGCGACGACTTCTCGGCATGTGCTTCATGGCCCTCGAGGGCTTAATCGAGCGACAATGAGCTGTATCCGACTCGGACGAGTATGCCCCACCTACGACCAGCTCAATCATGCTTTTCTTAAGCTAGGTGGTTTTCATGCTAGAGCTAAGGCTAGGTGTCTTGAGTTAAAGAAGGAAGTAGATAGACTATCACGGAGCTTACTTCACTTACATCCGCTCCCTCCGTGATGATTGTGATACATCTTGCGCTCTGTTGGGTGACATGGAGAAACTAAGGACCTCGCATGATAGTGTGTCCTCCGAGCTTGATATTGTTAAGGTGGAGAACATTAGTCTTCTTGCTGAGCTTGAGATGAATAGGATAGTTCCTGTTTCATCTTCTACTGTTGAGACTATTTCTTGCACCTCATGTGAGGATAAGGATAATGCTTTTAGAGGTCTTTATACATTGCTTCTCGATCTGCCCGAGACTTGTGAAAGTTGTAACAATTTGAAGATGAACCTAAAGCAGGCGGATCATAAAATTGCGAATTACAAGCTTTTCTTCTTGAGCCTATTGCGTCATGTGTAAATTATCCCAAGCTTCTTCTTGAACTTGAATCGTCTCCAAACAGTTTCAAGAATTTGTTGATGATAATAAGAAAATGGCTCAAGATGCTTCTAAGGACCTGTTAGCTCACCATGCAAAATTGTGATAAACTAAAATCTAACTTGATTGCATTGGATGAAAAATGTGTGAAGCTAACTAAGGACCTTCTAGAAAAATCACGTCCTGCTTGTGCCTTCTGTGCGGAGGTCTTTGGAAAAGGATAAGGACATGGTAGAGACGTTTAGGAAGAGTTACGAAGACCAAATGGCTAGGATTAGGACTGCCCCTGTGTGTCTGCGAAGCCCTCAAGGTTGAGGTGGCCGTGCATAAGGAGAAATATGCACGTGCTATTCGCTCTTCGCTATTGGTTCTTCTCCTTCCTCTCCTCCTGCTGTCTCTTCTTCTTCTCCTTGCTCCTCTTGCACCTCTCTCTTTCGGGAGTGTCAGTACCTTATGAACACTCTCGAGAAATTTGTAGGAGGCAAGAAGAAACTCAATTTTATTCTAGACCAATCAAAGATTTACAAGTTCAAACAGGGTCTAGGATATGATCTCCGTGAGGATGTGAGGAAGCATCCACCGTCGTGCTCGGACCGTAGCAGCGGTGTGATTGAGGTCAAGCCCAAGAACAAGAATGTTCAATTTAAATCAGCGGGCTTTGTTCAAAGGATTTACGGCGACAGGTGACTTCACCGCAGCTTGACCTCTCGAAGGTGAAGCCATCTCATGCTACTTCAGCCTCTCAGAAGGCGAAGTATCATTGCACCTTCTGTCAGAAGGATGGACATTTGATTGACCATTGCTTCAAGCGAGCCAAGATCGCGCGTAGAGACCGTATTGCAGCTCTTAGGCGTATTCAGGATCAGCCCCAGACCTTGAGTGCACCTAAGACCAACACGAGGTCTAGGCTTTTTACTGTTGGTGGATTTGGGCAGCATCGAGGACTTGGTTTTTCCGAGTTTTCTGGCTTTCGTCCTCATGCTCCCTTCGGTCATGACTTCCGCCGTCACGAGGGTAGATCTCGTTTTCCCAATCGAGATAGGCTGTCATGGCGAGATCAAGATGTTGCTTGGTGCTTCAACTCGCTCTCCGTAGCGATCGGATCCAAAGAATGACTTGTGCATTCACGGACCCTCCTTCTTTGAGCGACGGAGGCGTGGGGTAGTTAGAGGTCGGTCGTGTGTGACTACTTCTTCTGCTCGACGTGTTACTCAGTATTGGGTGCCAAAATCATTGTTGATTTACCCGATCGAGACTTTACTCTGTTTGACTCGGGTTATTTGGGCGGGGAAGGAAAGGTTTGGCTCGTAGACTCGGGTGTTCACGACACATGACCGGAGATTCCGTTGGTTTTCTTCCTTGCCGTGCTCGGTGATGAGACAATCACCTTGAGATGCTTCATCCGGGCGTGTCATCGCCAAAGGTGCAGTCTTGGCGTTAATGATTCTTTCATTTTGAAGGATGTTGCCTTGGTTAGTAAGCTGCAGACAATTTGCTTTCGGTTTCCACCACTTCTGATGACGGTTTTGAGGTATGCTTTAAGAAAAATGCTTGCAAAATTCTTGATTCTTCGAGTAGTCTGGTTTGCGGGATTTCTCGATATGGGAGGATCTTTCGTGCTGATTTTGTTGGGTCTTCTGGTGATCCTCTTCGGTGTTTGGTTGCTTCTGAGTCCCGTGATCTTTCTTTCTGGCATAGGAGACTTGGTCATATTGGCTTTGATCATTTGACCCGAGTTAGCGGTCACGATCTCATTCGTGGTCTGTCGAAACTCAAGATGGTCAAAGATCTTGTTTGTGCTCCATGTCGACACGGCAAGATGGTTGCCGCTTCTCACCCTCCCACACACGGTGACTATGACCGATGCACCGGACATTGCTCAACATGGACACGGTCGGACCACTCGAGTGCGATCTGCGGGAGGGAAGTGGTATGTTCTTGTCGTGGTCGATGACTTCTCGAGGTACTCTTGGGTGTTTTCTTAGCCTCGAAGGATGAGACGTTTACACATTTCGAGGTCTTTTCGGTGGGCTTTACGTTGAGCTTCGGTGCCTTACAAGCGATCCGCGATGACAATGGCACGGAGTTCAAGAATTCCTACTGAGAAGTTCGTGGTGAGGCAGTGTAGAGCACCGCCTCTCTTCTCCGCACGTCCCACGAGAATGGCGTCGTGGAGAGGAAGAACCGTACCTTGGTCGAGATGGCGGGACGATGCTCGATGAATACTCTACACCGCGGAAGTTTTGGGTTGAGGCTATAGCCACCGCGTGCCATGTTTCGAACAGAGTTTTTCTAAGGGCACACTTGCACCGCACCTCTTACGAGTTGAGATATGGGCGAAAGCCCAGTATTTCTCATTTTCGTGTGTTTGGTTGCAAGTGCTTTATTCTGAAGTCCGAGAACCTAGATAAGTTCGAGTCATGTTCTTGTGATGGAATCTTTCTAGGCTATTCGACTTCTTCGCGGGCCTATAGGGTCTGGAACTGCGAGTCTAGTAAAATGGTAGAAACACGTGAGGTGACTTTCGATGAGGCGGTCAGGGACTAGGCCCGATATCTGAGGTTCTTTAGAGCAGTCCGAGACCATCTTCGTGGATGATGAGGACGATGGAGACGAGGGTTGTCTACCTGATCCAGTCCCTCATCCACCCCTTGAGGTGCCTTCTTCCACCGCACCTCAAGGTGATCAGCCCATACCTTCTGCTTCTTCTGGAGCTAGTGGCTCTGTTCCAACCCCGTCAGGTAACGAGGTAGAGGCCACTTCTTCATCTCATCCAGGACCTCCAAGACATATTCAAAAATCTCATCCTTCTGAGCAGATGATTGGAGATCTCTTTGAACGAGTCACACGCTCCAAGTCCGGCGTGTCGCTTTTCATCTCCACTCGCCTTCGTAGCTTCTTTTGAGCCCAAGGACGTTTGTCATGCTTTATCGATGAGTCTTGGGTCAATGCCATGCATGAGGAGCTCGAAAGTTTCGAAAGAAACAAGGTCTGGACGCTTGTTGAGCCCCCTCGAGGTCACAATATCATTGGAACCAAGTGGGTGTTCAAAAATAAGTAGAGCGAGGATGGGGTAGTCATTCGAAACAAGGCTAGACTGGTTGCTCAGGGGTACTCCTAGGTCGATGGTCTAGACTTCGAGGAGACCTTCGCCCCTGTAGCTCGTCTTGAGGCCATTAGAATTATGCTTGCCTTTGCAGCTACTAAGGGTTTCAAGCTTTACCAGATGGACGTCAAGAGCGCCTTTCTCAATGGCTTCATTGAGGAAGAAGTCTATGTCGACGACCTCCGTGTTTCGAGAACCCCAAATACCCTAATCATGTCTACAAGCTTTCCAAAGCGTTGTATGGACTTAAGCAGGCCCCTAGAGCTTGGTATGAGAGGCTTAAGTCCTATCTTTTGAGGCATGATTTCGAGATGGGTAAAGTTGACAAGACCTTGTTCATTCGCCGGCTTGGCAATGACCTTCTGCTCGTCCAAATTTATGTCGATGACATTATCTTTGGCGGCTCTTCTCATGCTCTAGTTTCACAGTTCTCGGATGTCATGAGCACCGAGTTTGAGATGAGCATGATGGATGAGTTGACTTTCTTCCTTAGCTTCCAAATCAAGCAGACTCGGGAGGGTACTTTCTTGCATCAAGGCAAGTACACTCGAGACCTCTGAGACAGCTTTGACATGAGTGATGGAAAGCGGTGTCAACTCCGATGGCTTCTCTGACTTCTCTTGACCCTGATGAGGATGGTGAGTCAGTTGATCAGAAGGAGTACCGCAGCATGATTGGCTCCCTCTTGTACCTCACTGCCTCAAGACCGGACATACACTTCTCTGTGTGTCTATGTGCTCGGTTTCAGGCTTCTCCTCGCGTGTCTCACCGCCAGGCGGTGAAGCGCATCTTTCGGTACCTTCGAGCTACCATTGACTATGGTATATGGTACTCTTCCTCATGCTGTCTATCCCTTAGAGCCTATTCGGATGCGAGACTTTCTTGGTCAGAGGTTAGATAGGAAGAGCACTTGTGCACCGCCGGTTCATTGGCACTTCTCTCGTTTCTGGTCTTGAGGAAGCGATCCGGTGTTACACGATCCACCGCAGAGGCCGAGCACGTTGTTGCGCCCGATTCTTTGTAGCCAAGTGCTGGATGGTCTTGACTCTGGGGACTTTGGGTTAGCTATCGATCGTGTTCCGCTCTTCTGCGATAACACGTCTGCGATTAGCATTGCTAAGAACCCAGTGCAGCACTCTCGGACCAAGCACATCGATATCAGATATCACTTTCTTCGAGACCATGTGGAGAGGGGTGACATCGTGCTCCAGTTTATGGAGAGTGACCACCAGTTGGCTGATATCTTCACCAAGTCTTTGGATAGCACGAGATTTTCAGCTCTGCGGGGAGAGCTTGGGGTGGTTTGTCCTTATGGACTGTTGTGAGGGGGAGCTTGTGCTTTACTGCTTTACTATATTTATTATGCTCTTACTCCTTTCTGATTGCATTGCATATGGGTGCATTGGGTTTAGTCCTTCCAGCATAGGTTAGAGTGGTTCTTTTGTCTAGTTGCTTAGACTTCTTACTCTTATCTTATGCTTTCAGGATGCTCTATTAGCTGTTTCTTATCTCACTAGATTGAGCTCACTCACTTCTTGCGATCTAGCGAGGGTCGGGCCACCTTCGGGTAGACAGGGTACGTGTTTGCTCTCTAGTGTGTGTTTTTACGGTCAGCTATTAGTCCTGGAGTCATATGGGGTAGATGAGAGTCAGTCTGAGCCATAGTATCCTCTATATCTTATCTATGCTTAAAGGACTGCCTGTTTTCCTTGCCAGCTTCTCATTTTTATTGCTTTGGTTCAGGGGGAGTTCATTTGGGAGCTTCTGGAATGTAATATTGACCTAACTCAACTTGAACTAAAAGTTGCATCACATGTTGAGGGGGAGCTGGATTTTTCTGCATTACTTTCTGCATTGAGCCTTGATTATTATCCGGTTATGATATGCTTACAATGCTTTACATCTTGCCATGATTTTTCTGCATTACTTTCTGCATTGAGCCTTGATTGTTTTCGTTCCCACATCCAGGTTCCTAAATCTTACCGTATAACAAGGGTAACTTCGTTATGAACTACTATTTTCTAGTAGTCCCAGCTGCAATTGACCCATATATTATTTTAACTGTATATGTTTATTTTGGAACGAAATTAACTTAATAATTTACTCACATTTAAAATTGTCAAATGTTAACTTAATGGTTTTTCCCATGCCTGTAAATTAGTACACGATATCCCATATCTGTGAACTTCTTGTGATACTTCACCATGCTGCCTGTGGTGTCATGGTAGTAGTCCATTCTTGCAGTATACAGTTCCCATGATCCAATTAATCTTTTCTGATGTGCCATTTCGATCGAGGTAGTTCCCCAGAAAGAAGAGAATGTTAGTAGTGCTGGTTTTAGGAGTAAATTCAAATGAAACTATTGATTCGTTACTCATCTACCCGCTTGGCAGGAATGGCAGCTCTTACATCTTCATCATCCAGCCATGTAGTTGCAAGTTCATCACTCTACAAGCACAGTAAATGATAAAAAGAAAAAAAATGACAGGACCAATCATACTTCTGTAACGGCCCCGTTTTTAGGAACAAGTACGTCCCGTAACAGCCCAGAAGTTCAGTTACAGATAGAAGTAATGTCATGGCTACTCATGAACATTTCGAAAGGATTAATTTGATTAAAATAAGACTTAATGATCAACTTTAGAAATTTTAATGGGCGTCCAAGCCCAAAAGATAACTTACAATCAGAAGAAACGAAGAAAATTCCACAGGGACACTTGAGTGTGGTCGTAACCCTAACACGAAAACTTGTAACATCTTTTTCTCTTCTAGTATCTGTTGTGGTGGAAAATATAGTAAGACTGAGTACAATGAACCGTACTCAACAAGTCACATGGAGGAATACTATATAACTAATTGCCAGGATTTTCAAGAGATGGGGATATAGTGATTTTATTAGAGTATTTGTGGATGCAATCTTCTTTGTAAATATTTTTGAACATAAAATATAGATCATATACTTCTTACGGAATTTGGGGGTTTTAAAAACTTGATTACTAGATTTCAACATTTTCAGATGATTTCCAAATCTATTTATGCTTTACTGTTGGAATCACCCATTGAATATAGTTTCTTTTACCAGAAGCACGGCATATTTGAAATACCATCGTGATGACTCCACAGAGTTTTCTAACTTTACCTACAAGATTCCGCAATCCTCATGACTGAGTTAAGAAAATAAGGTTGTTTCATTATTTATTTCTTTATATAGCATCTACCCGTTAGATTACCGGTATCCATTGGTCAGGTCGGAATACTTCTGCCCGTCCTGAGTGGAACCTATCGTTGTTCAGTATGGTTTTACCATTTTCATACTAACGCTCCTACACTCCTATAGAGATTCAATCGATTTGAGCAAGTACTAGACCAATTTTGTTGAGTCAAAGCTTGTAGTTGAGAGATCACTATGTTTTTTGCTTAGTATAAGGTCTTCTCCTTACTTTTCTGCGAAACTTTGTCCTTACTTTTCTCCGAGGCATTTTTCCATCTCTAAACTCATATTCCAATGCTTGACAGCAATGCTACACAACCATCTCGTGGTTTTCCATGATGTTCCCTTTCCTAGAATCACTTTTGCAAGACTACCGGCAAAGTGCTATGTCATTTACTAGTTTGAAATCATTGAATTTCCTATACTACCATGATTATTTAAGTAGTAGATTTAACATTACTAAGTCTTGTCATGGTGAATATTGCTATCAAATTGAAAAGGGTTTTCTTTGCGGTAGGACATAGCTAGATATCTTGTCATTCTAAATATTTATTGTACATAAAAATAATAGTGAGTAAATAAAGGATAATGAAAGTACAGATAGATAAATAATTAATGGAATGTAGGTTCAACATGATCAAAAATATGTGACTTGCCTCCTTCTCTGATATCTTTGGTCTTTCCTTTGTAGGCTGTCGGGCCTGCATCAATTGCTCTTATAGTTCTTCTGCTGATCAACTCGCTGGATCTGAAAGATCTATAATTACTCTTGCCAAATAGTCTCCTCTCACCAAATCACCTCAAAGCCCTGCATCAGCTCAAAGCAGCAGCGTAGATCTAGAATTTAAGATATAGTGTCAATGGGTCTGTGCACAATTAATGTAGTGGAATTATCGCAGACGGTTTTTTATACAAACTGTCTATGAAGTATCATAGGTGGCTCAAATAAAAAATTGTCTGTGATATTTGGTAATATCATAGACGGTTCGTGTTAATAACCATCTGTGATACTTCATAGACATTTTTAATTATGAACTGTTTATGATATTTTCTCTTCACGGATGGTTTTTAGGGCTCGCAGCAACACAGATGGCCTCTAAACTAAAATTGTCTATGATTGTATTTAATACAGACAATTTTGGGAACCGTATGTGATGTGGTGTATAATATATGACTTTTGTAGTAGTGGATATTTTAATCAGGTTTTTTGGTTCACTGTATTTAGTTACAATTAGATCATTAGTAATCAATGCAGCATTATCTCTCTGCCATTAATTTTTCCAACACTAAGAGACACCTTCTGTGGCATCAGACACCATCTTCAGATTG
The DNA here is from genome assembly GCA_036346245.1 of Bonia amplexicaulis. Lineage (NCBI taxonomy): Eukaryota > Viridiplantae > Streptophyta > Magnoliopsida > Poales > Poaceae > Bonia > Bonia amplexicaulis. The sequence continues at coordinate 7,019,705 of CM070746.1, read as the reverse complement.
AATTTAGTTTTGGTAGCATGAGATTATGCATATGGCTTGGTCTAATACTTGTAGAACGATTTTAGATAATTTTTATAGCTCCTTATCAAGCTAAATACAAATAAAATACAACTACTTTATTTTATTACATGCTCTTTCTTTTTTTGTGCATCTTGATGAATTCATTGTCAAAGGGGGAGAAGTTTGGTAAAAATGCAGATTTAGAGCAAAAATTAAAGCTTGTTGTGAATTTTTGCTAAGTTGGAGCATGTGTACTTTACTGTGATTCTCTTGATCTCTTCTTATCATAACCAAGGTCAAATAAAGCAGTTGTTCTTTCTTATGGATCTAGAGTGTGATTTCCAAATTTCTTTGGTGCAATTGATGTTTTTTTGTTGAAAACCTACTCTCTCTAATTTCTTCTCTCCATTTCTTTCTCAGGTGGTCATTTTCAGCTTCTGCAATCCTTTATGACCATTTTGAGCTTTCTTTCGCAAAACTCCCCTCTAATTCTACAATCAACTCAAATTTGCATTTTTGAACAAATTGCCAATATGTTTATCAAGGGGAGATGAAAGAACATATGAGAAAGTCCAGAAATACTTGTGATGAACCATTGTGAATATTTACAGAGTTCAAATTCAAATTTGTGAAATATTTGGTCTTTCAATCTATGGGTCTTGGTCCTTGGTTGTCTAATTGGCTTTGCTAAGCGATCAAACCGGTGTAGCTGATGCAACTGGTCAGACCGACTGTGTATAGTGGTCTGACTGGGTGTGTTCTAATTTTTAGTAGTGTGTTCTGAATTGTGGGGTTTTGGTTGTGGTTTAGGTAATTTGGTCCTACGTATGTGTATTCATGTTGCATGAAACATGTTTGAGCTAACGTAGGTTAAGTTATGAAGACCTTGTGTCCAGGAATAATTTCTTGGTCTTTGGATGTTCATGAAGCTTAGAGTCCACTATGGTTAACAGCGAGGATCGGGACAACCCATATGTAGAAGCCGAGGTCCAGAATGGTCAAGGATGCTAGGTAAGATGGTTGATCTTAAGCGTGACACAAAGAAGGTAAAGAATATTGAAGGAAATGTTCGAGCGACGTAGTAAATATAGCGATTGTTTGTAAAGGAAGATAAAGGCCGGGTTATGTTACAAGCTGTTATCTAATAACTTGTGAAAACTTAAAAACACGTGAGAATTCAATAGCAACATTTTAGTACCTAGATGAAAAGCTTACATGTATACCTACTAGAGCTGCAGTCATTAGGCTTTTGTTCAGACTTTCAGTAGGAACTAGGAAACACGGGAAAAGGACTGTCTGTGGACTAATTTTCGATACTGAAGCTATTTCTATTTTCTACCATTGCAGACACACACAAGGTTATGATCACAATCTCACTTTCCACGCCATAAAGGTATGTGACCAAGCTTCCAACTCCAGCTCCTTGACCTCTACTCAAACTGAAAAGTACTATCATTTGTAGTAAAAGTTTAGCATATTAGATATTTGTTCCTACCAAGTTTGAACCAAAATTTGATGATACAGTTCCGACTTACGTTAGCTGAATAACGATCTCAACAACATCCACAATTGCTAAAAGTTTACCCACTTTTCATTGCACATTTTCTCCTGTAATTTGGTTGTAGCTTTCTAACAAAGTGACCACATTTCAGGGAGCTGGACACTGTTCCTGAGCACAAGCCCTAGGAGACGCTTGCGTTCTACAGCCACTGGCTGTCTGGAGAAAAGATCTAACTTATCCGGATAACTGCAAATTGATCCGGCTTACAGTCATCAATTTTGCGGACAACCTGTCTTTTTTTTCACTCACTGGAAAGTGTTTCGTACATAAATGAAGAGTGTACTTCTTTCAATGCAAAACAGTGTCAAACCCAATAAAGAATCCAAGGCTCTAAGGCTTTATTTTTTACAAAAGTAACCCCGGTAGCGGAACCGGTAGGCGACTAGATCCTATCGCCCAACGGTCGAGCAACACGCAGGCAAACGCTCAATGGTTGGGCGATAGGGATGCAGTCACCCAACGGTTAGATGACAGGTGTTGTTGCCCAACCATTCAGCGACAGCACCTCCTGTCGCCTGACCGTTCAGTGACTCTTAGCCTCTCCCTACTTTTACAGGCTAATGCTCCAAACGTGTCCCCATTAAACACATATCTCTTTCAAAAATCAAAGGACCCGAAACCCTTCCGAACAAGGGTTTTCCGGTCGCTAGCTCATCGAGTACTAGAAAACACAAGCACTCAGGAATTACTATCGCTCTGCTCAGAACACTCACAAAACATAAGCATCATAGCACTCCCAGTCTAAGACTATTGACCATCAACCAGCCACTATACCATCAACCAGCGAGTGCCAAGTACCGACTCAGTATTGTGTCACTGACTACCGAGTACCGAGTATCAATAGGGTATTGTAGCACCGATTGCTCAGTAAGACTAATCTGACCGACATGCACAGGCCAGTCAGACCACTGGCCCATCAGACACAAGTACTCGAGGTACTCTAAGATCACAAGAATTAAAGTACTCGAAGCCTATGAGTACCGACCGTGAAGTCTACAACTACCGATCACAAATTCTATGACTGTCGACCATATAATCTAAGACAATAGATTGCAAAGCCTATGACTATGATAACAGTCCGTGAAGTCTACGACTACGACAACAGACTGCTAAGCTATGACTACAACAAAGCACTGTAGCTACGACCATCGACCGATTACTGTAGCTCACGACCGGTTTCTTGTAGCATACGACCGGTACACTGTAGCTCTGACCAGTTCACACTAACTTACAACCAATTCACTGTAGCTTACGACCAGTTCATTGTTAGAAGTCAAAGCCTATCGATTACCTGCCATGGTCTTTCTGTCGTGATCGAAATACCATGGTCGACATGTGGTCATCGATCTGTCATGGTAGTTATGCTGTGGTCGATGCCTGCCGTTTAGACCAACCGATCAGACCATCCAACACAAGGCCGTTCGGACCAGCAACTACTGATTATGGGCGAAGTCTGCTGATTGCCAACTGTGGTTGACCGAAATTTTCACAAACACAAATTTCAATGCAACCCAAAAGTCAGTTATTCATCACCACTGTATTCACGACCTCCACATGGTCTAACATTGTACGTCTTGAAAGACCCGAACCATTTTTTCAAAGCCTTCTGCTTCGCACGTCACGCCTTCGTGTAGCTAATTTTACAATTGAAATTCTTCTCGATGGCCACTGTGATGTGCTTGGCCTCTATGTCCTTCTTCTCTACTATCTCTCCACATAGCAAATTAGCTATGAAAGTGGACATTAGGTTACAATGTCTCAGGAAAACACTGCTGAGCACGCAGGAGTACGGCTCCACTTCGAGATAATCAAGTAAGTCTTATACTTTGGTCTACATGTGTGCACTTTCCAAAGACAACCAGCCTACTTGGACTTGATGGTGTACTACTCTGAGCTAGATTTGATGACCCGAAACATCCATTGCATGGACAGGGCCCATAGCTTAATGGCATCCTGCAAGGATGCCTTGTTAGCAAATATTGAGTGCAGCTGACCCTCTATGACATTGTACTCCCACGGTGATTTGTGCCCGTCATACGCAACAACACCCTCAGTGTCAAACATGTCCCATTCCTGTAGGATGGGAGCTTCGTCCTCATCGGAACTGTCATCGTCGTCCTCTTGTACAGCTTCCTCTTCAGCCAAGGCTATCCGGTCATCGCTCTCTATTTGATACACTATGTAATCCATATGCTCCCCTTCATCAGCCTATCATGTAGGCTTAGCATGCAGTGACCGATCTTCCTCTCCTGCATCTACCACGTCGGCCTCGTCACGAGCAACATCCTCCGCACCCTCCATAACACCGGCCTCCGGGTCCTCTTCTTGACCAACATGCTAGCCCGAGCTACTCTCACCACCCGGATGATATCCGTTGGTGGGGCATTGTACAGCTTCTTTTGGGCATGGCTACACAAGTAGCACACACTCATATCCATGGCACCGGCAGCCTTCCAGAAAGCCATTTCACACAACTATGCACATTAGTCTTCTCAACTCCTATCTAATATGCATGGAAGACCGGCTCTAAAGCCCTTATATGATGACACTACACACCTTAAAGTCCAAGGAGAAGCTGCGGGTGAGCCTGTACATCACATCTGCGATTCGAACATTCTCACCGTCCGAGTGTACCAGAGTGGCACTCGAAAAACTATTCAAATCAACACCGTACAGACCTTCACAAACGATGCCAACACCGTAATGTACTTTCAATCTAGTGGGTACCGACATGGATGATGTCTACCTACAAATATTTTCAATATTACAACTAGTCAAATCACATCACACGTTATGAAAGTATTGTTGTACTGTAATTTAGATTTATATAGCCGTTCGCCTATCATGAACAACTACACTACTGTATGGTTAAGACGTCGTTCATTCCCTAAGGCAGATACCACAATAAACGTGCAGGCCTCTTGATATCGCTTAATTTTCTCTCATAACGTAACCCTTCCATTGCCCGTTACATTTGTAACAGCAGAAGTGAACAGTGTCATGCTTTTTTTTTGTTCCAACTCCTAGCCGTCAGATTATTTTTTTTAAGAAAAAATCAAAGGTCAATATCAAGTGCTACCACGGTGAACTGATGCGTCCCATGAATCCCAGTAATTACGTGACCTAATAGCTCCTAAGAGATAGGTCATCGTGTTTAATCTGACATGACCCCATAGATGAAAATAGACGGACAGTTAATCGAAAAACTCTTGATGCTTTAAAAAATCCGAATTTTATGCAACAGAAAAAAATGGCTACTGATATATCATAAAGTTTGTCCTGTGCATGCATCATTGTTGCTTTCTCCTGACCACCGGGAACAAGCATAAAAAAAAAGGCTCTAATGGTCTAATCCCTCTCACTCTAGAACGAAAGGTGCGATCTCGTAGTTCTTGGTAGGTACTCTATTTTTTCATTGAGGACAAGGAACGATGACAGAGAGGAGAACAATCTCCTACTACTCACCTTAGCCATTCGATAAAGACAATCTCAGTACCACACGCCAAAGCCGCTGATGAGTAAAGCCAGGGTCCAAATCGGTGACTAAAAAAGCTCAATGATAGAGAAGCACAGGTAGAGAGAGAAGCACAGGTTTTGTATTGAAGTCCAGCTACAGACGAAATAAGACCAATGAGTAGTCTCACCCATTTACGTTTCTCATCTTTAATGTCTCCACCCAAGAGCATCTGCTGGCTTTATTTTTCTGCTAAACCTGGTAGCTCAATGCACACCAGAGGAACGGCACCAGACAAGATAAAGAAGAAAAAAACATTGGAAACGAACTAGTCTAGCACAATGCTTCTTTTGCACCCAGAAACGCCATAAACACAGATGAACACACAAAATCAAGTTACTGGCACCAGCATTGCCAACATAAACAGTATACATTCTGGAGGTCAACATTCTACCAGAAAACATTACATCAATGAGGATACGACAAACGAATCAACTTGAAATCCCTAGTGACAAAAGTCTCAAGATTCGTTCCATCCACTATGGAGTTCACCAAAGTTCAACTGTCCTTTCACCAAACTGGAGTAAGCTACTGCAGAAAGAAAGTATAACGTTGATCTAGAGAAATAGCCAACAAGGCTTCTGCTACAACCAATCATACCATGCCTCCCAAAAGGGTAAATTTAGGAAGCAACCAAGCCTGGCCAGCGCAGTACTATTCACCTGAACTTCGGCTTCTTTGAGGGCCCTCCCTTGAAGCTACTACGCTCTGGTGGTGGGCGGGACTTGCTGAAGGTCTTCACCTTGCGGCGCCTCCTTTCTTCCTCACTGTCCGACTCCACACCATTCTCCCTGTCTGCATTGCTTGCCTCCCGTTCCAGCTCCTCCCAGGTTTTACCCTTCTCTTCCTCAGAGTCCTCTTCAGAATCCTCCTCACCATCCTCATCTGATTCCACCAAGGACTCGCGGTCGGAATCATCTTCTTCTGATTCGGACTCAGGCTCAGCATCCGAAGGCTCGTACCCCTGATCTGATTCCTCTGTATCCTCTGTCTCAGAATCACTTGCCTCCATATTCAAGAACTCCCAGCCACCGTCATCAATGAATTTCTGTGGGTCATCGATGATAGTTTTCAGAATAGGACGCCAATTCAGGTTCAGCCTGCTCTCATAGTACTTGAGGTCAGTTGTGTCAAGCCACTCCTTTATTGCATCAAGCGACGTTGATGGAATGGAATCAATGCGAAGAACATCCTTCTTGAAGTCCTTAAACACGATAGCCATGTCAAAGTTCTTCGTTCCAAAGCCCACCCTCTCCAGATTAACAATCTCTATCTCACTCAGGGTCACCACCAAGAAGGGAGTCTCAATTAGCTCAACCAAACAAGTTGATGTTGGAATGATGAAAGCAGAAGCTTTATACGGAACCCCATGGAACCCAAGCTCTCTAAGAGGATATCAAACTCCAGATCAAGCCCCTTGAACTGTGGCTGCGACCAGTGGTCATTAACCTTGTTCACATAGTTCTGGAAATCCATGTTTATTCTGTTCTTCCGATCCCTCTCACGCTGCTCTTCTTCAATCTCATCAGGATCAAGCGCCGATCTCCTACTGCCACCAAGAGTTTGAACAACATCCATCACTTCAACATAAAATTGGACATCCTTTGTCTTCTTGTTTCCAACCATGATATGATTGTGCAAATGGAAATGAAGGAGGGTAATCATTTCTTTTTCTGCTGGCTGGAAGAAGGCATGCTTTATATTCCCAAACATGATGTCCACACGCTCATCAATCCTTGAAGTAGAATATCTGAAACCATTGAAATGGGCCTCAAGAGTTCCTGTAAGCTTTCTCCCACGACCACCAAATGCAGGCCGTATCCACACATCATTAAGTCTCATTGGCTTCATTCTGTTGCTTGCTACCTGGAGTTTCTCCTGAGTAACGAGGGTGGCCCTTTCAGCTCTCTCTGACTCCCTTGAAGCAACCTGCCTCCTCAATGTTTTGATCTGTTGAACAACTTCACTGCTATGTCGTGGATCTTTCGATCGGAATGTAATCTCTTTCAAGTAGATAGCGCCTTCACCTTGAGACTTCAGATTGCTATCATTTGAGAATGGCATGCCAGGTACATTGAAGAAAACCCGGATAGTGCAGGTGCGGTTGTCCTGGTGGCTAGTCACACTCTTAACAGTAGAAACATGGAAAGGAACCATACTGCCATAAATAGGTAAGAGGACAGCTTCATTCTTCTGATCTACTTGTATCACCAACTCTCTTGAATATGGTACATCATTAACATTCTTGTACGCAATAAGCTCATTTGAAGCCCTTGCAGGACCACGTCCCTCACCAGAACCAGAACCAACCCCAGCAAGCCTTCTAGCAGTCTCTTCATTCTTTTGACGAGCAAGTTCAGCCTGGTGCTGTCTCCGGAGCTCTTCCTTGGACATCTCCTGGTTGTCTGACCGAAGCGTCGCCTTGGATGGGACTGCCTCCTTGCCATTTGGCTCAACCTTCACCCGAGGAGCATCATCCTCATCATCATTAAACGAGTATGCGACATCCTTAACAGCCTTGGAGCAAGGTGCTGTTAAGATCTCTAGACCCTTGTTCACTATAACTGTATCAGCCAATAGCAAAGAGAACTGCTTTGTCTTCTCATTGTTGGTTTCTGCCTGGACATTATGCAAACCAAGGGAGACATTGAAAATCATCCCTCTTTTATCAGACGGTCGTTCTTGGGATTCAAATTTAAGCCAGATTCCCGGAATTCGAGGCCCATTCCAGTTCCAGCCGACTTTGTTAAATTAGGAAGTAGCTCAGGTGCATTCTTCTCAATCACAGCAACTGCAGCCTTATAAACTGTGTTCATCTGATTGCCTGGTTTCAATGCTGCTATAGCAGCTTCCTGGGCTTTCAAAAGGGTCTCATATGCCTTACTCTGTGTAGAGGTGGCATCTATCAGATATGTTCTGGCGACATTGGAACAATAGCTACCGTACCTGGACCCAATTGCACATATGATAACACTTGCCGAATCATAGTAGAGATCATCATCATTGCTGGAGGCACCTGGCTTGAGATCAAACTTCCCTCCACTTTGAAAGACAGGAGGGTAGCATATATCAACATTTTCAGCCTTCAACTTCACCTTGACCTTCAGAGGATCAAGAATAGCCTTTTCTGTTTCATCCATCAATGAGTAGTGTGAGACTTTCCTCTCCTCATCAATAACCTTCTCCAGCTTCGGAACCACAAAATTTTTCAATACAGATGAAGTTAGGTAAGCAGCCTTCTTCGCACATGTGATCTCTGTGGCATCCTTCACAGAAAAAAGCTCAGAGAAGCCATTTGTCACATCTGTAAGTTGTACAGATGACCCAGATAACTTGTCCGCCCATGCTTCAAGGAGCTTACCCTCAGGTGCCTCTTTTGCAATGTGTCCAACAATTGGAGTGTCAGATTTCGACTGAGCACAAACAGCATGCAATATGTCATCCATCAAGTCAATGCCATCCCCATTCTTAGCCTTCACGTGCAAGACAATATCAGCACCAACAGCCTCATTTGCAGCCTTCTTGAGGGTCCCGATGAGATTTGCTTTCTTCTGGCTGCATAAGAAATGGATCTGCTTGTGCGTGAACACAATTATGGTTTCTGGAAATTCATATCCAAGTAACCAGATATCCAGAGCTGAGGATTTCAAATAACGAAGGTCTTCAGAAGGAGGTGGAGTAGCAATTGCGATACCATCGGACGAACCCCAAAGATCAGACTTGTTTTCTTTCCAATGGTCATAGAACACCTTCAACCGCTTACTGAAGTTCTCTTGATTGATTGAATAAGCTCCAGAGCCTGACTTTGCATTACCATTATCTGCCATCTTTACCAAGAAGCTCACATTAACCTAGCCAACTGCAGAAAATATTGACCCATAGTTATTTTACTGAAATCATTTCACAATTAATAGTTATCCTGTCAAAAGAGAATGCAATGAATATAAGGAAAGCCAAGACAAAAAAAACCTCACAAAAAGCAAAGTGATAATACAGAACGTCACTGCTTATCACATTTTTTCTTGAGAAGAAAGCTTGCAAGCTGATTCAATTATTCTGGATTTGCTTGTCACAACAAGCAATTGTGGTCTTGGTAACACTCTAAACAACAAAACCACATTAGTTATCAAGATCATTTCTTTTAACACAAAACAATACAGATATTTCCATAGTGAATTCTTGCAATCTTAAACACATATCCCTACAAAGATTTAGGGTTTCAAAACCAACTGCTATGTAAATTATGAAACGTGGAACAAAACAGTCATTTTATCTATCAAAAAGAAATACAATAAAAGGATGCATAATTTCCAAATTGAGGTCAAAGATTATCTATGATAGAAGTAAATTTGGATATTCAAAATTTTCACATAGATAATGTTGCCATATTTTTATAGAAAGAAGTCAACCTATTACGTTACAAATCAAGAGTACCAAAGATTTAAAGTGATGATAGTACAAGATATCCGGTATTCCGGTGCTATATTTCAAATCAAGATTTTTCATTGGTCTATCTAATTCAGTCCTAGTCTCCTAGATAGTCACAAGATCAACTAAATAATGATGAAGAGGTATAATATTACAAAAAAATAAGAGCAAAACATATAACCGCTTATGTTAATGTTACCATAATGATCATGTTAACACAAGGCCATTTCTCTCACAATATGTATTCATTTCCAAGTTATAATGTAATGATGTGAAAAAAAAATAGTAAATGCCATTGTGTTTGGCAAAACCATGCACCTGACACAACACCGATGCCATATATGTGATCGACAATCGAGTTATGGCCAGCTACAGAGCTATAGCAGGCCACAACAACCACTACAGCGGATAGTGTGTGGTGGAAACTTCCATGCAGATTCACATCAGCTTTCATAGGCAGTTTTTATTGAATTAAAAAATATCCGGATTCCGGAAATTATATATTGCACCTCCCACTTGACTCTCCAAAAGCAATTAACACATATAAAGTTATTATACTAACTATGTCATGTGACCTTCCATATTCCATCTCCGCCTTCTAATTACTTTTTTACCTAGTCATCTTAATGTCCTAGACATGCACCTATGAAACATTAAGCGGTCTTAAGCATGATTAGTAATCAATAGACTACAGCCCTTACCCTTTGATTCATCACTTCAATATATCTCCAAAAATATGGTGATGCCTGCTACATTGCCTCTAAGTTATTCAAGGTAAAAATGCTTCACCTCTACATTTCCCACAATCCACTGTTTGAATTTGAAACGATGATGAATGAAGCAACGAAACATGGAGAACTTCCACGTATGGATTTTTTAGAATGACACCATATTTGGATCTACTTATAATACCCATCTGGCCGACAGTGACTCAAACATTTTAGGTACAATTCATGTAAAAGTGTTTTCGAGTGCCATAGCTATATTGCTTGAAATCATAAGAATATTTAAAGGTTACCCAAAATTAAAAGTTAGGTTGGACAAACACCAAAACATGTTAAATATGTAATTACATATTTCCTTAAAATCAACCATATACTTCACACATATTTTTTAGGTCACTAACCGCTATTTACAATACTGCACACTTTACAAACTCTAAACGGAAGCTACATGTGGCGCTTAGATGGGGCTGGTACAGCTCTTTCAGCTTCTTTCCAAAGATTGCTAACAAATACAGTGAGCCAAATCCAGCACGCTCGCTCACACCAAATCGTGGATTTCACGTGCTTATAGGCGGGCTAAGGAAAAAGGTCCCAAGTTTTCAGCCAACATCGCGAATCCGGTCTATGATTGCTTGTACGTAAAGCCTACACCGCAACTTCGGCCTACAATCACTTCTACGTACGGCCTGCCATCCCATCCAGCGGCCGATGCGCCCCGAACCCTATAGTGTCACAGGACCCCGCGGGGATCTTGCGCGCGTTCAAGAACCAGATGAATGGGTTGCATTCCAACAGCGAACAAATCTGCGACACCAGTACCCCAGAAATTGGAGGTATCCAGGGGCGGACCTAACGTGGGACATGGTGGTTCAGTTACCAGTACTCCACAACGCAGCAAACAAATCCGCCACAAACTCCATGGACTGGACTTAGAACAACAATCCAAGCAAGCTAGGGCTTTCTTACCAGCGAAAGAAGAGATCGATCCAAGTCCGGATGGGTCTCCACTCCACGCCAATCCGGCAGAGCGGAGGACGACGACGACGCCTACGAGGGAAGAATTCCTTCGCTTCGAGGGTTAAACGATGTTGGCGTGAGAATTTGAGACAAACGGCGAAGCAATAGCCGCCGCCGTCGCGACGAGATATGGAGAGGAGTTCGAGGAAGAGGATGGGCTGGAAGTAGAGACGAGAGGGGTTTGGGATTGGGCTGTGAGGATTGGGGATTTGGGGAGGAGGAGGAGGGAGGATAGGAATCTTGACGATGGTCTGGATGTCGTGCTCAAAATTGGGGATCCTTTCTAGGGTTCATGTGGCAGAGAAAGGGACAGGTTACTTGGCGCTGGCTACTATCGCTCGGCTACCGGGTTTGCAACGCCAGCTGCAGCGCAGCGTCGCGCGAAGGGTTCAGCCGGTCGCCAGTTTCGCCTAGGTGCACATTACATGTTAATCTATAGATTAAAATTAGTAGATTGAATAGTTTGGATGATTGGACTACACGAAAGGTGTAGATAATTAGATATCTTAGGGAGTCCATAAATATGATTTTTAGGTGGATAGGATAGAAGTTATGAAATTTAGAAGACTGTTGTCTAGGACCAGTTGCTAGTGGATACAACTCTGGGAAATCATTAATTTGATTGATAAGATGGTGGAATTGATTTTTATGCATAACTAGAAAGTAATAGATAATTTTATATAGTATCTGAAAATATCTTGGTTCACTGAGTTTGTATATGTATATTAATAGATACAAAAATGATAAGCATGTTATTCAGAAGATAACAGAACGGCCTTCTAGTTTAAAAACTATGGATTTAATAATTTAATCTGAACAAGTGGTCAACTAAGAAATTATGGAGAACTTTACATAGCTTCCAGAATGGTAACTTTGCTATGATAGGGTTTAAGTGCTGGAAGTTATGACTTTTTTAGTTCCGAGACAACAGTTGTGATTGTCTAGTAAATAAGAAAATTATGGATTTAAAAGGCGTGTAGGAGCGTTGTTGATTAAGTGTTTTCTTGTATTGCTATGGCTTGTATTGAGATTGTGTATTTACTGTAGAAGGAGTAACGGTGGGTGTGTTGTCAACTTTAAATCATCTCGATCGTCGCAACTAGAAAGACAAGTGCATGGTAGAATAGTACTCGAATACTTGAATTTGTCGTTAAATGAATACTTGTCATGATGATTTATATGATTATGCCTGTTTTATATTGCCCGCATGTTTATGATAACATAATGATGATGAGGATTGTGTTAGAGCGATGATGATAGCAACTGTTTAATGCTAAAAATGGATTAAAGAAACGTATATTCATTTGTATTGCATGATGAGCATTCATGATAGAAAGATGTGGTCCACGGGAGTGGGATTAGGTCTCCGTATGTGACATACAGGCAATGAGATCTCCGTATGAAAAAGGACGAACAATTGATCCCTGCACAAAAGAGTGTGGGCATGAGTAAACATTGACGGGTGTTACACTCCGCTATACCAGTCTAATCTTGCAAAATTTCATGATCAAAATTTAGCATGAGTCAATCATGCATTTTAGGTGTTAAAGTTAAATGATGAACTTAATGCGCTAACGATTAAGCAAAATTAATCATAAGCATCTGAGTCACTGTTGTTGCTACACCGCATCAGTGTTGACGTCTACAATGCACCTAAAGTTACTCACAAGCATACGAGATTGTTGTAGCTTTTACCTAGATTATTTCAGGTTATCGAATTATAGGGAGCTTTTAAGTCTTAGATCAACTTTCTAAATTAACCTACTATTAACTAGAAAACAATAATTAAAACTTGTGTGTATAAATCAACCTTGGAGAATAAGCGGGGTAAAAACTAGAATTAACCAATAATCAATACATCTTCCCTAGGTTTTGGTTCACCTATTGCAATTCAAGTATGGTAGAGATAATAATTTAATCTAGCAAATGCAATACTATGGAGATTCATACTGTACAAGCAGATAAAAGTCAATGCGACCTTCATGATGTCACCATACAACGGATCTGGATCCACTTTTATCTCACATGCAATACTTAATATAGATCGGTAATCTAGACCGGGACACCATGTCTAATTCTAGCACTAAGCAAATAATATATGCATTTTGATCGTATTGACAAGGCATATGTTATGGTAACCTCCAATTTTTCATTTAGTGAAGTTCATTTGGAACAATTTCCAAGGAAGCTCTTTTATATCTAAATATAACGTGTTTGTGTATAGTACCTGTATCAACGACTCATTTGCAAATATCTCCAAAATTTGTTAGGGTTAGTAGCCAAATATCTCAAATGATTAATTATTATGTAATAAATTAAAGGAAAAAAGCATGAATATTAGTGTAAAAATGGTGTCAACAATCAGTCATTATCACATACCACCACACAAGTAATCGGTCATTATCGCCAACCACCATGCAAGTAGCTCGTGCGCATTGCATGGTTGCACCATCACCATCACTAGAGGCTCCTCCTGACACACTCTCATTATCTGATCCAACGAGGTTAGGCAGATCCATGGCACTACTACTATGCGTTGCGCGGAATCGCTGACACCCAACTCCACTACTGCTCGAACGCTACTTTCTTTCTATGTTCTACATTGTCTGCACAGACAAACCAATTTAGGGGATTGAAACCAACCACAGAGCCGATTAAGACCTTTTTTGTTTTTAAATATCAGGTTGATTCAGTTTGGTCTTGAATTTGGGTGTTGGTCTCATATTATTTTCTTCCTTTTAAGTTCTAATGGATTTCGTGGATTGTGGATGTGAATAAGTACATATGGTCAGGATTGTGATAAGGACCAAAATGTTTTAAGATGTATCTCTCAAAATATACTCCTTCCAGTCACAAATACATGCCATTTTGGACATTGACACTATCCCCAAAATATAACATTGATCACTAATTTATATACTAATATGCTTGTAAAACCTAATAAAATTATAATATTGTGAAAGTACATTTCAAGACAAATTTATACATATGATTTTCTTGTATTCAATGTAAATATATGATAAGATATCGATAGTCAAAGTTTATAAAGTTCGACTACAAGCATCTCAAAACGACTTGTATTTATGACTAAAGAAATTATTTGTATGATTAATACTCAATTCAGAAAAAATGTGATTACGAAAGCGCAATACTTGTTGCTCTTTCTCCCACCCCATCTATCCTGTCGCACATGGTCGTGTCCGGAGCACCCACACATATCTCCTATTCAAAGGTCGCTATCACATGCGCACACATATATTACTTTGTTATGTTCAATAGGGAAATCTACTTTTGATGCGATTTTGTTGATTTTGGTTACTGTGGGATGCATCAAATGTTGTCACATAAGTTTTGTCCTACATTAGGTCCTTCAACTTCAGCTTTGGCAAGATAGGCCTTAAAATTTAACTTCAACTTCATACGCTTTGCCTTTTCCTCATAAAAAAGCCAAAATCTACCTATCCAAAAATTGTGCAAAACTTGAGAAAATTGTATTATTAGTAGCAAGGCCAAGATTGGATACTGGAAAATAGCATCCAATTCTATAATGACAACTTGTTAGTGGCACAACAATATTGTTTTTAAACTCGTATTATCTTTGTAGTGTAACAGGCCAATTTGTTCCGTAAAAGTTTCCATCCGTCACATGACATTCATTGATTGTACCATTTATTCATGCACTTACTCATGCCATTCTTTCGTGGCGGAGCATAGAATTAAATACAGAGAAAGCTAATGTAATATCAAATGTTTAGATAACTTAGGAAGAGAGGGCTCGTAATATTACATTAGCATTTAAGTGGTTTTTTCTATAGGAAAGGGGATCATAGCCAGTGGCGGACACAGGAATTTCAGAATGGGCATTTGAAGTTGTAAAAATATTTTTCAGTACAAAATATAAAGATCTACAATAGCAATTGTTAATGTTGTTCAAAGTAGACAAATGGAGAGTATGAAAACAATTGTGGCGTTATTGTATTGCTTCACAAAATTAAATTGATAATGCATAGAAATTTAACTTTGGAAACATTTGTATAATTTATTTTGGTCTCGAACTGGTAATACATGCTTATTACGTTACTGACAAAATACAGTTGGTGATACATAGCAAAATTCACTATTCAGAAATTTGCTCACTATTTCACCTTTAACCTCAAAGGTGCTTATCACTATCATGTTGAACAGCTTGCTTTGAAGAATTTTCCATATGGTGAGCAAATGAAATGAAATTAAGCTCCATGCAACCAAAATATCATTATGATCTGCAACTCAAGGATTTTACGTTGCTCATGAAGGAAAAAATCCTCTTGGAGTCTTTTTGGATACCATCAGGAGCATATATGCCACTGCTAACATCCACACAAACACCAAATCCATTCTAAATTACAAGTTCTATAGCCAACTAGTCTAGTTCTCATAGCCGAGCCAAATAACCAATTACAAGTTCTATGGTACATTGGTAGTAATTGCAGTATGATTGAATCTAGTCATTTGGACATGTTGACATTTTTAGACCATAGTCACACACTCACATCACTCACATCATTGATCATTGTCATTTTCAGTTTTTTCATAGTTTAGAGTTCAGACCATACTACCTTAGTCAGAGAAATTGGAACCACAAATTGTGACTTAGTCAGGTACATAGGTACTCACCGGTCGCTGGAGTGGTGGAGCTGCACTACTGCTTGCTGGATGGCGGCCGCAGGTGGAGTGGAGACGCCGAGACAGTGAGACGACAGCCCGACTCCAAGCGGTGGCATGGTGCCGGCGTGTTGCAGAGCGAAGGCGCGGTCCGGTCGGCCTGTCGTGCGGCGTAGAGTTGGAGCCCAGAGGGCTGGACCACCAGAGGTGATGGCGTGACACAGCCTACGGCGGTGCTGGCTCTAGCGATTGGCCGGTCGTACGGCGCACGGACGCGGAGCCGGAGCCCAGAGGGCCGGAGGTGACGTGGCCTACTGCAGTGCTGGCTCTAGCCTCCAGGCGGTAGCGCGGTGCCGGCGGAGCGGAGGGCTGGAGGTGCGGTCAGCCGGTCGCGCGACGCGGAGCCAAATCGACGCGGGCTAGGGTTAGGGGATTGGAGAATCGAAGTGCCGGATGGGGAATCGGGGGATGGGGTCATGGGGAGGCGCCGACACATTTTGTCGCAGCGCAAAAATGGGCTGGGTCGCTGCTGCGTTGCGCGTTGGGCTGATGGGAGAATAGTGATGGACTCATGGCTACGAAATAGTTATTTTGGCCCAATTAAATATATGTATATGTATCATACCTTGTATATACTAGGTTTTTTGTCAAAAAATTTGGGTGTTCAGCTAAACACTTATGAACTACTGTAGATCCGCCTCTGGTCGTAGTCCATTACCCTAGAGAAGCTTCGGCCCTACCCATGGGTAGCATTTCCTTATTCTCATGCCCGTAATAGAGGGAGGACCTGCTGCAATGAACTCCATAAGAAGAAAGTAGACTTATTTTTTTACAAAATCAATCCAAAGTGCTCGAGAAAATGAAAATGGTGAAAAACCAAGTCATCCATCCAGCTCTACAAATATATGTCATTCTGGAATGAAATATTTACCACTGTGTTGATAACATCAGAAACGGTATTTGCAACCAACTTTCTAGCTGACTGGTGTGGTGGGTGGCCCTTTGTCTTTAGCTTTTCAATTACAGGTGTGATCAGCTTCATGTTTTTCTTCCTTGTCTGTAGCAGAGGCAATTGTATCTGATGTTGTCTTTATAATGGTGCGTGGTGTGGTTACATCTAACAGCATAGTGTGCAGGTCCATTTCGAATGTCATAATGGACATTGGTAACACGAAACTTGGCGTTATCATCCGCAACATGTTGTTCAATTTGGACATGATATTGTTATTGGTTTTTCTTGGGAGCACTTTGTCTATAACCCCCCCTCCGCTAATTTTTCTAGGGCGAGAGTCACAGCCCCTTTTGGCTCTTGAGAAGCTCCGTATTGTATTTCAAATGTTTATCATTTGCTTTCAAGGTAGAAGAGGAGAATGAATACAATGAAAATTTTTACATCTATCTACCTATGGCACCAGTGCTCAGTTGGACCCACATGTCATGCCCTAAGAATTACAACTACCTACATCTCTCACTCCATAGTCAAGATAGAGATTCAAGAAAAATACATTACCAATCCTTTCACTCACCAACAGCCGGGGTCGCTTTTAGTTTTTGCCCCACTTGTCATGAGTGCTGAGTGAATAAACCATTTTGCAGATGCATTGATTCTAGTTTCCTCTCCCACTTTAAATACATGTACAATTACAATACACACAGCACACATACATAGTTGTACCTGTGTATAAGACACAACATGGTTTATTTCAAATCTGAAAGCACATCTTGTGGTGAGATAGTGGAAGCACCCACCTTTACAAGCACCAAGGCTTTTCCCTTTCTTGGGAGCACTTTGTCTATATATCACTCCACAAATTTTTCTCAAGGGAAGGGGCCATGGCCCTTTTGCTCTAAAGAAGCTCCGCCCCTATTCGTAAACTTGCTGCTCATGACATTCCTTGATCATATAAATTGAAAATAACATTCAAACAAGTTGATTTCGGAGGATAAAAATGCTCACAAACTAGAACTAAGTATCACATTTGGCAATTCCACTTTACTTGGCTACAGAAACTACATCTAATATCATCAATATATTCATGATAGCTACCACCACAAATCTGTCAAAACACTAGCCTGATGCTTTCCAACTGCATTTTCAATCGCAGAAAATAGCCTCCAGTGAGTTAGTTTCCTTATCTTTTGCTTGTTCCACCCTAGATCCATAGCTAGGGGTGCAAAATAGAGTAGATAGTTCTCGACCGTTCGTCCGATCGAATAATTTCAGAGCGAATTCGGAACAAAGAAATTGATATCCGAAAAGTTTGTCAGATTTCGAAGTTAGATAGTTTGTCTCAAATATGGGATCGAATTCAGGAGAGGTATCCATCGGATTCGAAACTATCCAGGAATTGTTCAGAACTATCCGAATAACTCCATCTCGGATATCCGGAATATGCGCACAAGACCAACCAGCCATGGCCCAATAGCACCGACCAGCCAGACATAACCCTCTCACTCTCAGCCCTTCCCTAGTTCTATTGCCTTGTGGAGTTATGGTTATTGATTAGGGCATGTACAGTGGTATAAACAATCGTTGTCTATTGTATCTTTCCATATTATCTATAGAATATACTAAATACATCTTCTATAATGTATTATCTGTAAGTTATCTATAATAGGTTGCCTGTAAAATATAGACAACATTGATACAACGGCACGAAATCTGTCTATAGCAGGCTATTTATAGACAATATTGATATAATGACACGAAAGTCATCTCTAGCAGACTATTTTCTCGCGTTTTGACCGTCTATAGAATTACAGTCGAACTTCTTGTCTCTCTTCTTTCTTTTTCATGCATCTCATTAAAATTCCTGTGTGGCACCTTTTATAGACAACTTATGTCACGCTATTGTACATATTGTTATTCATTTATTCCTCAGCATTCAGTTGTACGGAAGTAGTCAACGATGGCAATTTTTTTTGTCACAGAAAGCAGTAAGCAACATTGCCAACATATTTAAAATGAATTTACAAAAAAAAATGTAACTTGCTATTTGCTACTTCTTTAACTAGCTCCTCTGATGTAGTTAAATTTGCTTGTTGAACTGCTAATGTAGTTGTATTTTGGATATGTAGTACAATTGTTTAATCTTTATACATGCGACATATATGGTTTCTATTTTCACACAACATCCGACTAAATATCCAAAATCGAAACTGTCCGCATTTGGTTTGACACATATTCGCTCTGTATTTGCAACTAAGATTATCCATATTTGTATTTGTATCCAGCATTGTCCATGTTTGATTTCGATTCCGAGGAAAATATAAAATAGAATACGAGATAACCTATATCCATCCGTATTCGCTCCGATTACACCCCTTTCCATGGCAGTGGCCTCACAAGCTCCAGCTTCTTGCTGTCTTGCTTAGGTCATCACAGCGCCATCAACGCAAGCTTCTGGCCGCAACAATTGTCTCACTGCATTGTCGACAGAAGCCCACATTGCACAAGAATTCCTCAGTCTTCTTCCCACACATACAACTTGAACTTGGACTACTTTTACAATTCAGTCGAAGTCGCCAAAATTTACCCGGACAAATTTCACATATGAACTAAAAACGGTCCTAACCTGTTACTCTTCGTTAAGCAAGCATTGTTTCTTGGCAATTTTGATAGGAGCCATCAGGAAGAAAAGAACTGGTGGCACATGCTCATGATTCAGATAAAGCAGCACACAGCTATGGAGTCCAGCTCATCACGCTACAAACTACGCAGGAAACTGCAGGAAACTAAAAACCAACTCTCACAGAATGAATAATAATAAAAAGGAACATCAGAAGCATGCTGAAGTTACTTATTGCAAGCATATCAGCTCACAAACACCTTCAATGGAACAGGTTCCCTAAGAAAAGGTACTCATGACAAGCACAAGAGCGGCACCACGCACAGGAAGCTATTAGCAACATATTACTTCAATCCACGCACAATCACTACAGTTGCTCCATATCTGCTGCAGTGCTTGAACCACTGGCATAGACAGGGTGGAGTAAGTGCCCGGCCACAGGATCGACATGAACCCATTTCCTGCCAGTCAGCTTGTTGCGCTCAAATCGCACATGACCTTCTTTCAGACAGAAGAGAGTGTGGTCCTTCCCCATGCCAACATAGTTCCCAGGATGGAAGCGGGTTCCTCTTTGGCGGACAATGATATTTCCTGGTTCCACTTTCTGAAAAATAACACAAATGTAGATGTTCAAGAACAGAATGAGATAATTTTTCCACTTTTTTGTGACAACAATGATAATGAGTACAGTCAGTACCAACATGAGATCTGAGGAGTGAGGAGATGCCTTAACCTCCAAATTCTTAGGTATTTTCATGTAAGGAAAGTATTCTTGTAATCTCATTCATGTCTTGGAAAAGAACAAAAACAAAATTATGAGGAGCATCTGAAGATGGTACCTCTCCACCAAACTTCTTAACACCCAAATACTTGGGGTTAGAGTCACGGCCATTTTTTGTTGATCCAGCAGTCTTTTTGGTGGCCCAACGCCTAAAAACAAAGCTCATCCCTCCAGATGATTCTGGAATCAAGTATATTTCAAACAGTTAAACCAATTGTTCAGAATAGAAAAATGATACAAGTTAGTACTCACACAAGCTGCCTAAAGCCTACCTGTTGCGCTAGTATACACCGAAACATTTGAGATCAGTTCTTTGACATTTACTCTCCTGAAAACTGATGAGAAAGCCATCTTGTATGCCACGAGTTACCTGCAGTCAACATAAGGAATCTATGAAATATTTGTTCACTAATACTGTACTGTTGAGAAACACCAAAATCCATGCACAACGATGCCTTGTGCCCTTTGGAGATATACATATTGAGCGAGTCTTAACATTTGGTTCCTCTACTTTGACTAAGCCAATGTGTCAACCTATGAGTGTCCAAACTAAGCCTTCCTTGTACCTTATTTTGTAATATATTGGTCATCTGTAACTCTATGTTACCTTTGCTCCATTTGCGTAAGAAACTTGATTTAATAGAAAAGTAGACGCAGTGATCCAGGCATTAAAGTACTGATCAGATTTGGATTTGGGCAAAAAAAAAAAAAGAGAGAAAATACATTTTATGTTCAGTCCGAGCAAAAGCAACAAAATTTCTCAAATAATAAGTTCCTGAATTTATGCATTATTAATGTCCAGACAAATTTGATCAGTAATTTGTCAGAAAAGACTGAATTCATAATTTCCTTCTAATACTGGAGTTCATATCAGTGTTCCCCAAGGCGGCGCCTAGGCGCTAGTCGCCGCCCTCCCGCCTACCCAATTTTTCCACCTAGGCGGCGATTAGGTGCTAGGCACCGGTCTGCCGCCCGACTAGCGCCTAGCACCTAGGTGAACACTGGTTCATATAGAAGAAGACTTTGTTTAATAGCGAGCCACAAAAAGTTTAAAATTCATTCTAAACGAAAATATCAGAAAAATACCAATACATAGTTGTTTTTTCAGGTATCTAAACCGCATGCAGGATAAAGCTTCACTATTGAATGGACAGTATAGAGTTGGATGCAACATCAGGAATTGGTGCAACCTCTACATGATGCAATTCAAACATGTTCAGAAGTGCTAAATCAGTTATTGATTAATTCAACAAATATGATGGCTTTTGCTGAAAGCGGGGTTCGCATTTTCTTTGTGTTAACAATTGACTTCTTCATTTCCCATGATCTCCTCAACTTTTGCCAACAAATCAAATTCTATTGTAAATAAGCAAATATTATAGGTTGACATAACCAAGGACTAATGTTGCGCAACCTCCACAAGTTACACAAGTAGTTTTGGACATTTTAAAAATAGTCATATCTAGACCAGAGCAAAATTAAGGAAAAAAAAACATGAGCTCATCTTAGTTCTGGGAGGAACATGAAAAGGTTTATATATCCAAAACTATGAGGCATTACATTATGCTATGTTATTACAAGGGAAGAACATGAATGCACCAACCAATTTTAATGGCATATTGTGTTTGAAAAAATTTAATGAAATGCTGTTATGAGAAAATGTTTGACAATGTAGAGTGATCCCAGACTTGCCGACAATACTCGATCTTTAAATGATGACTACGTTGTTTAGTAGAACTACAATTCAGGTCATAATTAGTACAACTTAGAACCAGATAACATGAATTTACTAATTTGATTGGAGCAAGCAGAATTGCATAACTAGAAAATTAAGGAACAAGAGACTCTCAATCAGGTAAACCTGTGAGACCAAATCGAAAATACGCCAGTCCTCTTCCACTACCCTATCAAGCCATCACCTAGTCACAGGGGTGGACCTAACGTGGGACATGGGGGTTCAGTTGAACCCCCAAAATACGGAAAAATAAACTGCTACTGGTACTCCACCACGCAGCAAACAAATTCGCCACAAACTCCGTGGACTGCACAATCCAAGAACCAGATGAATGGGTTGCGTTCCAACAGAGAACAAATCTGCGACACCAGTACCCCAGAAATCGGAGGTATCCAGGGGCGGACCTAACGTGGGACATGGGGGTTCAGTTACTGGTACTCCACAACGCAGCAAACAAATCCGCCACAAACTCCATGGACTGAACTTAGAACAACAATCCAAGCAAGCTAGGGCTTCTTTACCAGCGAAAGAAGAGATCAATCCAAGTCCGGATGGGTCTCCACTCCACGCAAGTCCGGCAGAGCGGAGGACGACGACGACGCCTACGAGAGAATTCCTTCGCTTCGAGGGTTAAATGATGTTGGCGTGAGAATTTGAGACAAACGGAGAAGCAATAGCCGCCGCCGCCGCGACGAGATATGGAGAGGAGTTCGAGGAAGAGGATGGGCTGGAAGTAGAGACGAGAGGGGTTTGGGATTGGGCTGTGAGGATTGGGGATTTGGGGAGGAGGAGGAGGGAGGATAGGAATCTTGACGATGGTCTGGATGTCGTGCTCAAAATTGGGGATCCTTTCTAGGGTTCATGTGGAAGAGAAAGGGACAGGGACCGGGTTTGCAACGCCAGCTGCAGCGCAGCGTCGCGCGAAGGGTTCAGCCGGTCGCCAGTTTCGCCTCGGTGCACATTACATGTTAATCTATAGATTAAAATTAGTAGATTGAATAGTTTGGATGATTGGACTACACGAAAGGTGTAGATAATTAGAGATCTTAGAGAGTCTATAAACATGATTTTTAGATGGATAGGACAGAAGTTATGAAATTTAGAATATTGTTGTCTATAACCGGTTACTAATGGATACAACTCTGAAAAATCATTAATTTGATTCATAATATGGTGGAATTGATTTTTATGCATAACTAGAAAGTAATAGATAATTTTATGTAGTATCTGAAAATATCTTGGTTCACTGAGTTTGTATATGTATATTAATAGATACAAAAATGATAAGCCCGTTATTCAGAAGATGATAGAACGGCCTTCTAGTTTAAAAACTATGAATTTAATAATTTAATCTGAACAAGTGGTCAACTAAGAAATTATGGAGAACTTTACTAGCTTCCAGAATGGTAACTTTGCTATGATAGGGTTTAAGAGCTGGAAGTTATGACTTTTTTAGTTCCGAGACAACAGGGGTGATTATCTAGTAAATAAGAAAATTATGGATTTAAAAGGTGTGTAGGAGCGTTGTTGATCAAGTGTTTTCTTGTATTACTATGGCTTGTATTAAGATTGTGTATTTACTGTAGGAGGAGTAACGGTGGGTGTGTTGTCACCTTTAAATCATCCGGATCGTCGCAACTAGAAAGACAAGTGCATGATAGAATAGTACTCGAGTAATTGAATTTGTGGTTAAATGAATACTTGTCATGATGATTTATATGATTATGCCTGTTTTATATTGCCCGCATGTTTATGATAACATAATGATGATGAGGATTGTGTTAGAGCGATGATGATAGCAATTGTTTAATGCTAAAAATGGATTAAAGAAACATATATTCATTTGTATTGCATGATGAGCATTTATGATAGAAAGATGTGGTCCATGGGAGTGGGATGAGGTCTCCGTATGTGACATACAGGCAATGAGATCTCCGTATGAAAAAGGACGAATAATTGATCCCTGCACAAAAGAGTGTGGGCATGAGTAAACACTGACGGGTGTTTGTGTATAGTACCTGCATCAATGACTCATTTGCAAATATCTCCAAAATTTGTTAGGGTTAGTAGCCAAATATCTCAAATGATTAATTATTATGTAATAAACTAAAGGTAAAAAGGCATGAATATTAGTGTAAAAATGGTGTCAACAATCAGTCATTATCACATACCACCACACAAGTAATCGATCATTATCGCATACCACCATGCAAGTAGCTCGTGCGTATTGCACGGTTGCACCATCACCATTACTAGAGGCTCCTCCTGACACACTCTCATTATCTGATCCAACGAGGTTAGGCAGATCCTTGGCACCACTACTATGCGTTGCGCGGAATCGCTGACACCCAACTTCACTACTGCACGAACGTTACTTTCTTTCTATGTTCTACATGGTCTGCACAGACAAACCAATTTAGGGGATTGAAACCAACCACTGAGCCGATTGAGACCTTTTTTGTTTTTAAATACCAAGTTGATTTAGTTTGGTCTTGAATTTGGGTGTTGGTCTCATATTATTTTCTTCCTTCTAAGTTCTAGTGGATTTCGTGGATGGTGGATATGAATAAGTACATATGGTCAGGATTGTGATAAGGACCAAAATGTTTTAAGATGTATCTCTCAAAACATACTCCTTCCAGTCACAAATACATGCCATTTTGGACATTGATACTGTCCCCAAAATATAATTTTGATCACTAATTTATATACTAATATGTTTGTAAAATCTAATAAAATTATAATATTATGAAAGTACATTTCAAGACAAATTTATAAATATGGTTTTCTTGTATTCAATGTAAATATATAATAAGATATCGATAGTCAAAGTTTATAAAGTTTGACTACAAGTATCTCAAAACGACTTGTATTTATGACTAAAGAAATTATTTATATAATTAATACTCAATTCAGAAAAATGTGATTACGAAAGCGCAATACTTGCTGCTCTTTCTCCCACCCCATCTCTCCTATCGCACACGGTCATGTCCGGAGCACCCACACATATCTCCTATTCAAAGGTCGCTATCACATGCGCACACATATATTACTTTGTTATGTTCAATAGGGAAATCTACTTTTGATGTGATTTTGTTGATTTTGGTTACTGTGGGATGCATCAAATGTTGTCACATAGGTTTTGTCCTACATTAGGTCCTTCAACTTCAGCGTTGGCAAGATAGGCCTTAAAATTTAACTTCAACTTCATACGCTTTGCCTTTTCCTCATAAAAAAAAGCCAAAATCTACCTATCCAAAAATTGTGCAAAACTTGAGAAAATTGTATTATTAGTAGCAAGGCCAAGATTGGATACTGGAAAATAGCATCCAATTCGATAATGACAACTTGTCAGTGGCACGACAATATTGTTTTTCAACTCGTATAATCTTTGTAGTGTAACATGCCAATTTGTTCCGTAAAAGTTTCCATCCGTCACACCGTCACATGACATTCATTGACTGTACCATTTATTCATGCACTTACTCATGCCATTCTTTCGTGGCGGAGCATAGAGCTAAATACAGAGAAAGCTAATGTAATATCAAATGTTTAGATAACTTAGGAAGAGAGGGCTAGGAATATTACATTAGCATTTAAGTGGTTTTTTCTACAGGAAGGGGGGTCGTAGCCAGTGGCGGACGCAGGAATTTTAGAATGGGTGTTCGAAGTTGTAAAAATATTTTTCAGTACAAAACATAAAGATCTACAATAGCAATAGTTAATGTTGTTCGAAGTAGACAAATGGAGAGTATGAAAACAACTGTGGCGTTATTGTATTGCTTCACAAAATTAAATTGATAATGCATAGAAATTTAACTCTGGAAACGTTTGTATAATTTATTTTGGTCTCGAACTGGTGATACGTGCTTATCACGTTACTGACAAAATACAATTGGTGATACATAACAAAATTCACTATTCAGAAATTTGGTCACTATTTGACCTTTAACCTCAAAGGTGCTTATCACTATCATGTTGAACAGCTTGCTTTGAAGAATTCTCCATATGGTGAGCAAATGAAATGAAATTAAGCTCCATGCAACCAAAATATCATTATGATTTGCAATTCAAGGATTTCACGTTGCTCATGAAGGAGGAAATCTTCTTGGGGACTTTTTGGATACCATCAGGAGCATATATGCCACTGCTAATATCCACACCAACACCAAATCCATTCTAAATTACAAGTTCTATAGCTAACTAGTCCAGTTCTCATAGCCAAGCCAAATAACCAATTACAAGTTCTATGGTACATTGGTAGTAACCATAGTATGGTTGAATCTAGTCATTTGGACATGCTGACATTTTTAGACCATAGTGACACACTCACATGACTCACATCATTGATCATTGTCATTTTCAGTTTTTCATAGTTTAGAGTTCAGACCATACTACCTTAGTTAGAGAAATTGGAACCATAAATTGTGACTTAGTCAGGTACAGAAGTACTCACCGGTCGCCATAGTGGAGCTGGACTACTGCTTGTTGGATGACGGCCGCAGGTGGAGTGGAGACGCCGAGACGGTGAGACGACAGCCCGGCTCCAGGCGGTGGCGTGGTGCCAGCGTGCCGTAGAGCGGAGACGCGGTCTGGTCGGGCGGTCGTGCGGTGTAGAGTTGGAGCCCAGAGGGCCGGACCACCAGAGGTGATGGTGTGACGCGGCCTGCGGCGGTGCTGGCTCTAGAGATTGGCCGGTCGTGCGGCGCGCGGACGCGGAGCCCAAAGGACCGCAGGTGACGTGGCTTGCTGAGGTGCTGGCTCCAACCTCCAGGTGGTGGCGCGGTGCCAGAGGAGCGGAGGGCAGGAGGCGCGGTCGGCCGGGCATGCAGTGTGGAGCAGGATCCTAGAGGGCCGGAGGTGACGCGGCCTGCAGCGATGCTGGCTCTAGCCTCCAGGCGGTGGCGCGGTGCCGGCGGAGCCGAGGGCCAGAGGTGCGCTCGGTCGGTCGCGCGGCGCGGAGCCAGATCGACGCGGGCTAGGGTTAGTGATGGAAGAATAGTGATGGACTCATGGCTACGAAATATTTATTTTGGCCCAATTAAATATATGTATATGTATTATACCTTGTATATACTAGGTTTTTTGTCAAAAAATTTGGGTGTTCAGCTGAACTCCCATGAACTACTGTAGATCCACCTCTGGTCGTAGCCCATTACCTTAGAGAAGCTCCGGCCCTACCCATGGGTTGCATTTCCTTATTCTCATGCCCGTAATAGAGGGAGGACCTGCTGCAATGAACTCCATAAGAAGAAAGTAGACTTATGTTTTTTACAAAATCAATCCACAGTGCTCGAGAAAATGAAAATGGTGAAAAACCAAGTCATCCATCCAGCTCTACAACTATATGTCATTCTGGAATGAAATAATTACCATTGTGTTGATAACATCAAAAATGGTATTTGCAACCAACTTTCTAGCTGACTGGTGTGGTGGGTGGCCTTTTGTCTTTAGCTTTTCAATTACAGATGTGATCAGCTTCATGTTTTTCTTCCTTGTCTGATAGGAGAGGCAATTGTATATGATATTGTCTTTATGATGGTGCGTGGTGTGGTTACATCTAACAACACTGTGTGCGGGTCCATTTTGAATGTCATAATGGACATTGGTAACACGAAACTTGGCGTTATCTTCCGCATCATGTTGTTCAATTTGGACATGATATTGTTATTGGTTTTTCTTGGGAGCACTTTGTCTATAACCCCCCTCCACTAATTTTTCTAGGGCGAGAGTCACAACCCCTTTTGGCTCTTGAGAAGCTCCGTATTGTATTTCAAATGTTTATCATTTTCTTTCAAGGTAGAAGAGGAGAATGAATACAATGAAAATTTTTACATCTATCTACCTGTGGCACCAGTGCTCGGTTGGACCCACATGTCATGCCCTAAGAATTACAACTACCTCCATCTCTCACTCCATAGTCAAGATAGAGATGCAAGAAAAATAAATTACCAATCCTTCCACTCACCAACAGCCTGGGTAGCTTTTAGTTTTTGCCCCATTGTCATGAGCGCTGGGTGAATACACCATTTTGCAGACACATTGATTCCAGTTTCCTCTCCCGCTTCAAATACATGTACAATTACAATACACACAACACACATACATGGTTGTACTTGTGTATAAGACACAACATGGTTTATTTCAAATCTGAAAGCACATCTTGTGGTAAGATAGTGGAAGTACCCACCTTTACAAGCACCAAGGTGTTTCCCTTTCTTGGGAGCACTTTGTCTATATATCACTCCACACATTTTTCTCGAGGGAAGGGGCCATGGCCCTTTTGCTCTAAAGAAGCTCCGCCCCTATTTGTAAACTTGCTGCTGATGACATTCCTTGATAATATAAATTGAAAATAACATTGAAACAAGTTGATTTCGGAGGATAAAAATGCTCACAAACTAGAACTAAGTATCACATTTTGCAATTCCACTTTACTTGGCTACAGAAACTACAACTAATATCAGCAATATATTCATCATAGCTACCACCACAAATCTGTCAAAACACTAGCCCGATGCTTTCCAATTGCATTTTCAATCGCAGAAATAGCCTTTAGTGAGTTAGTTTCCTTATCTTTTGCTTGTTCCACCCTAGATCCATAGCTAGGGCTGCAAACAGAGCAGATAGTTCTCGACCATTCGTCCGATCGAATAATTATGGAGCGAATTCGGGACAAAGAAATTGATATCCGAAAAGTTTGTTAGATTTTGAAGTCAGATA
The DNA here is from genome assembly GCA_036346245.1 of Bonia amplexicaulis. Taxonomy (NCBI): domain Eukaryota; kingdom Viridiplantae; phylum Streptophyta; class Magnoliopsida; order Poales; family Poaceae; genus Bonia; species Bonia amplexicaulis. The sequence continues at coordinate 6,991,008 of CM070746.1, read as the reverse complement.
GTTTGTCTCAAATATGGGATCGAATTCAAGAGAGGTATCCATCGGATTCGAAACTATCCAGGAATTTTTCAGAACTATCTGGATAACTCTATCTCGGATATCCGGAATACGCACACAAGACCAACCACCCATGGCCCAATAGCACCGACCAACCAGACATAACCCTCTCACTCTCAGCCCTTCCCTAGTCCTCATGCCTTGTGGAGTTATGGTTATTGATTAGGGCATGTACAGTGGTATAAACAACCGCTATCTATTGTATCTTTCCATGTTATCTATATACAATACTAAAGACATCTTCTATAATGTATTATCTGTATGTTATCTATAATAGGTTTTCTGTAAAATATAGACAACATTGATATAATGGCACGAAATATGTTTATAACAGGCTATTTATAGACAATATTGATACAATGGCACGAAAGCCATCTCTAGCAGACTATTTTCTCGCGTTTTGACCGTCTATAGAATTACAGTTGACCTCCTTCTCTCTCTTCTTTCTTTTTCATGCATCTCAGTAAAATTCTTGTGTAGCACCTTTTATAGACAACTTATGTCACGCTATTGTACATACCCTTATTCATTTATTCCTCAGCAGCCAGTTGCACGAAAGTAGTCAACGATGGCAATTTATTTTTGTCACAGAAAGCAGTAAGCAACATTGCCAACATATTTAAAATGAATTTACAAAAAATGTAACTTGCTATTTGCTACTTCTTTAACTAGCTCCTCTGATGTAGTTAAATTTGCTTGTTGAACTGCTAACGTAGTTGTATTTTGGATATGTAGTACAGTTGTTTAATCTTTATACATGCGACATATATGGTTTCTATTTTCACACAACATCCGACTAAATATCCATGATCGAGACTATCCGCATTTGGTTTGACACATATTCGTTCGGTATTTGCAACCGAGATTATCCATATTCGTATTTGTATCCAGCATTGTCCATGTTTGACTTCGATTCCGAGCAAAATATGAAATAGAATATGGGATAACCTATATCCATCCGTATTCGCTCCGATTACACCCCTTTCCATGGCAGTGGCCTCACAAGCTCCAGCTTCTTGCTCTGTCTTGCTTAGGTCATCACAGCGCCATCAACGCAAGCTTCTGGCCGCAACAATTGTCTCACTGCATTGTCGACAGAAGCCCACATCGCACAAGAATTCCTCAGTCTTCTTCCCACGCATACAACTTGAACTTGGACTACTTATATATATATATATATATATATAATGAATATTTCGAATAAAAATGTTGCATGTGGTAATGTAAGAACATATTTCTCTCTATTTTTATTATCAATGCATGATATGTATATTGCACATGGATGTCTCATCTTGCATGAGGGAACAATGTATCAGACATTCTTAGAATGCTTATGCATGGTCCTAATTTAATTTGCTCTTAGTTTACCTTTTTTTTTGACAGAAAACAGTAGAAGAGACTCCTATTGCGCTATATTAATAAAGACATTATATGATACAGAAGGGAGGAAAAGGAAAGGAGGGAGGGGAGAGAAGAAGAGCACAAAGAGAGAGGTTAGAGGGAGTCAAACCAAGCAGACAACAACATGCGAGAGGCCGATTTGACCCTATTCAACAACAAGGAGGTTTCAAATCTAAGCCCGACTTTCCAATCATTGAAGGAATTGTACTGGTCCTGGAAGATGAGCTCGTTCCTGATCTTCCAAATAATCCAGATGGTCAAGATAAACTTCTCCATGAAGAGGTGCCTCGAAAAGGCCTGCCTGGCATTAAAATCCTTGTAGGGGTATCTGTATGCAGAGACCACTGAATACTAATTTCATTCCAGCATTGAACAGAGAAGGAACAGTCAAAGAGGAGATGACTAGCGGTTTCAACACTTTGAGAGGTGCATAGCACACAATGGGCGTCGCCATCAAGGCTGAAGTTTCTCCTTCTTAGCATATCTTTAGTATTAAGCCTGTCCATTAAAAGCAGCCAAACAAAGGCCTTTTGCTTCATGAGACACCTGCTCTTCCAAACCAGTGAATAGGCTGGAGGAGTTGGTAAGGAGTCGAAATGCCAAGAGTACCATTTCTACGAGGAATACGTAAGGTTGCCCCAGATGGAAGTCCATTGATCCGGCATGTCAATGTTAATTGCTACAAAATTAGTGAGTTCTAGCAATTGTAAGTATTCCTGATATGCTTCATCTGAGAGGGGAAGTTGGAATTGCTCATGAGGCCTCGAGGATTGCAAGAAGTTTTTGACTGAAACATCTTGATAAGAGTCCAAAGAGAACAATCTTGGATATTTGATGCAGATAATGTTTGCATCCCAGCAGTCCTTCCAGAATAAGATGTCTTGACCATTGTCCAGCTTCCCCATTGCTATGCCATGAAATTGAGTAATACATTTTATGACATCTTTCCACCAAAAGGATCCACAGAAACCTGATGCATGAGGGAGCACATCCGAGTAGTATTTGCCCCAAAGCAACTTAACCCAGGGAGTTTCAGCTCTTGCATAAAATTTGTGTAAGTGTTTCATTAGTAATCCTTCATTAAGGGTCCTTAGGTTAAGAACTCCAAGCCCTCCTTTATTTTTTTTGGTTTGCAAACCTTGTCCCAAGCTACCAGGGAGTTACAACGATATTGCAAGTCCGATGAACCTCTCTAAAGACAGTGGCACCATACTCTGTCAATTTGATCAATCACTTTTTTGTCAATCTAAGCAGGTACATATGATATATGGATTGCAAGGAAAGGACGGCGTTGATGAGAGTTAATCTTCCCCCATAAGAGAGGAAATTTGATGCACTAGCAAGACGTCTTTTCACCCTATCAACCAGAGGTAAAAAATCCTTTACTTGTGGTCTGGTAGTCCCCACCGAGAGGCCTAAGTAAGTGTAAGGCAGAGATCCAATTTTGCAACCAAACACTCCTGCAAGATTGTCCACTTTGTCTGTGGGGAAATTAATGGGGATCATGACTGACTTATGCAGATTAACCTTGAGAGCAGTGGATGTATAAAAAGTCTAGAGAAGTCCTTTTAGACAAAGGAGTTGTCTGGAGCAAGTCGGCAAGATGATGATGGTATCATCTACATACTGCACCACCAGGAAATCAACATTTCCTTAGGGAGGGATTGGGTGTTTGAGAAGATCTCTTCTTGCCGCCTCATTGATTATGGATTACAGGAGGTCAACCCTTAAGACAAACAAGAGAGGCAAGAGTGGGTCGCCTTGTCTTACCCCCTTTTGCACGTGAAGAAGTTGTTGAGCACACCATTGGTGAGAACTGAGGACAATCCAGTGGAGATGAGTCCTGCAATCCAGGAGACCCCATTTGTCAGGAAAGCCTTTATCTCTCAGAACCGCAATGATGGCTTCATGCTCTATGGTGTCAAAGGCTTTTTCAAAATCCAATTTAAGAACTAGAATTTCTTTTTTTTGCTATGCTTGCATTAATAGATATACTCGAAGGCCCAAGCTAAGCAGCCCTGATTCGTTCTTATCTTGATGAAACCATAATGATTCATATGCACTAGGTTGATGATTACCTTGTGAAGTCTGTTAGCCAGGGTCTTTGTAAGAAGTTTTAGGACTGAGTTAAGGAAAGAGATTGGTCTGAAAACATTCAGGGTCTCCGGGTTCAGTTTTTTGGGGACAAGGATTATAAATGAGGCATTGATACTTTGAATATTAACCACCTGATTGAAGAAATCCTAACACAAGGAATGAATATCTTGTCTGATGATGCTCCAACACTTACAGATAAAAAAGACCATTAAATCCGTCTGGTTCAGGAGCTTTGTCCTTGGGACGCATCTTAACCATGTCCTCTATCTCCTTCTGAGTGAAAACCTCTACCAAATGAAGGAGATTGTGAGAAACCAGGATTGACTCAGTCAGATCAAATTGCATTGTAGGCTATGTAGATGTTCCCATTCTCAACTTGAAAGAATTACAGGTAGCTGCTGCCTTTTCCTGATGAGAGAAAATTGTGGTCCCATCCTCTAGAGTTAGATATCGGATTGAGTTCCTTCGGAAGTGCTCTGTTGCTCTCACATGAAAGAATTGGTATTCTCATCTCCTAATTTTTCCCAACAGGAAGTATAGTGTTGCTTCCAATACAAGAGCCGATAGGTCAGGAGTTTAGCAAGATGGTTCTTTATTAATTTTCTAAAGTTTCTTTCCTCAATGAATAACCCTATCTGGTTTTCCAAATTATCAAAGAAGAAAAAGATGGTCTGGTAGTTGTGAATGAGAATATTGAGTTGAGAAAGAGATTTTCTCTAGTTTTGAAGGCCTTATCCGAGAATCTTGAATTTAGACGAGATTCTTGAAGCCGAGTTCATATGATGAACTAGTAAATTCCAGAAAAGAGCAACCATTTCCATGAACCTTAGGTGCTGTCCAGAAAGTTTCAAACCTAAAAAGGTTAGATTTAGGAATCACCGTGGCAATGTGAACAATTGAAAGATCAAGCTCCGGTTAAGTTGGTTTTGGTGTTAATGACAAATGACATTATGAGATTTTGATGTTAATGACAAATACTTTTATAATATTTTGGTGACAATGACAAATGCACATATGAGACTAATATGCTTGTTTAAGTTTATTTATGTTTAGTCTCATTTGGATGGAAAGGTGAAATCAAAGAGGTATGCATTCGAAATCACTTTCTCATTTACTAATGCATTCCTTAGATCCAAAATATAGATTGAACTCTTCAAATAGTCCAAAATGAATATGTGCATGTGTCTTTCTTTATATATACTTGTATGCACACATTTAGGGGGAGTTCACTCTATGTTTTGTGGTTTCATTAGTATTGATCCATGTTTTCTTTTTCCATATATATTGGGATCAAACTAGAATCATGCATTCATTAAAAATCTGCTTTAAAAGCCAAATCAGTGCTCTGTCTGGAAGAGCGGTAGTACCGTAGTTTTTAACGTCGGAACTACCGCAGAGCGGAAGTTCCGTGGTGAAGGAGTACTACCGGCCCCTGAAGCTCGGGAGGTAGAGCGCACCTTTTTCCGAGAGCGCCAAAATTGGGACTTTTGGAGTTCGGCCCGAGCGGTAGTACCGCGCGACTTTCTGGAACTACCGCGAGCGGTAGTACCGGTTTTAACGTCGAGTAGTACCACCGAAAATCCAACGGTCATTGCAGAGGCTCTGACATAGCCGTTCTGTCGTGTCAGATAGGGAAACGGTAGTACCGCGCCGACTCTACGGAACTACCGGAGAGTGGAACTACCGGAGAGCGGAACTACCGGACCTTAGATGGCGGTAGTACCGCACTTTGAATTCAAATGGTTTTATATTCAATTTATTATCTCATTATTTGTTGAGATTGTCATCAATTACCAAAAGGGAAAGATTGAGAATCTAGTCCCTCCATTATGAGTTAATGGTGAGTTTTGGTAATTAATGATAATCACATTGTGGGACTAACATTTTCTATGAGTTGGATAAATAGGTTAGGGTCCATGATGATGACGACTTTAGATGACTTCATGAGTTGAAGGTTATCAAGAAGATGATATATCATGTGTTGATGCACATCAAGATTCTGAAGTGAAGATGTTCATGTGTTGATCATCAAGTCAAGGAAGACCATCATGTGTTGATGGAGTTGATGAGAAGGATGCATCATGAGTTGATGCATATCGAGATGATGACCCAAGGCAAAGGTATGACTAGCTAGGGCTAAGGATGTGTTCCTAGTCTTTTACCGGTCTTGGTGTTTGGTTGAAAGACCGGATTGCTAGTATAGGTTGTCGTACTATTAAGAGGGGTCATGTCTAGTAGTTTGAGTCTCATCATGTGTTGATGGCTCAACCTCACTTACTCTAGCTCATCTTGGCATGAGACATGCATTTGCGAATGTGTTTTGCAAATGGTTGAAGCTCATGTGGCCAATCCTTGTAACATGTGACTATACTTTGCAAATGTGTTTTGCAAAAGGTTGAAGTCCATGTACCTACTCCTTATGACATGATCTAAGTTTGCAAATGTGTTTTGCAAAAGTTGAAGATCATGTATTATCCCTTGGTATGGTTAAGATTGTTTGTTGTTATTTTCTTTGACATTAGACCATGATAGTGACACTTTGAATGTCTTATAATTTCTGCATTGATCTAATGTGTTTGAGATCATGCAAATAGATGGGTTGTGTAGCCCTCTGAATAAGCTTTCCATAGAGTCCAAGATCACTCAATTCCGACATCGGAGTCAAAAGTTATAACCGTTTTTCCGAGTGCTGTCTGTGCTGAAAAACCGGAAACGGAAGTACCGCCCGGAACAGCGGTAGTTCCGAAAAATGGTAGTACCGCCCGTAACTGCGGTAGTTCCGGAAATGACTGAATAACAGCTATTTTTCTAGCCGTTATGATGGGGAGCGGTAGTACCGCTCCTATAAGTGCGGTAGTTCCGGAAAATCCTGTTTTTGACTCCAATGGCTAGTTTTGAGGTGTGGGCTATAAATACTTCCTTGTGGCCGGTTGGGATAAGGTCTTTGGCACTTCATTTCACTCTTTTGAGCTAGTGTGAGCTTCTCCTCTCATTTGTGCATGTGTTGCACTTTGTGAGCAAGGAGAGAGGTCTCTAGTTGCATGTGTTGCATCTAGAGGTGGATTTTGTATCCACTTGAGCTTGTGTATTTGTTGCACGTGGTGAGAGTCAAGCAAGGGACTTGACTTATTACTCTTGGAGTTTGCCGACTCCTAGACGGCGTTGGAGGCGTCGTGCGCGGAGATCTTCTCAAGAAGGTTGTGAGAAGACCCGGCGAAGTGTGAAGGTTGGAGCTCACCTACCCGGAGCGGGAAAGAGCTACCACTAGTGGATTGAGGTGTTTCGGCTTAATTGTGGAGCCGGTCCAATTGCTTGGGCTAACCTCAACGTGGATTAGGGGAGAGCGGCAACTCTCCGAACACCACGGTAAAACATCGTTGTGTCAATTGTGGTTTGTTTTCTTGTACTTATTTACATTCAAGCAATTTATATTCATAGAATTAAATTGATTGTTTGTATACCTAGGATTGCAAATCATTGACCTAGGCTAGAATTATTAGTGCACTTAGGCGAATTCACTTGTTGTAGGCGCTATTTGAGCTAAACCATTTGATTTACACTTCCGTATTATATACTTGGTTTAGGCAAATAGAAAAGGTCTTAAATTGTTAGTATTAATTTGTGGATAATTTTTTAGACCGCCTATTCACCCCCCTCTAGTCGGCCTCCTCGATCTTACAAGTGGTATCAGAGCTTGGTCTCTCATATATTAGGTTTAACCACCTAGAGAGTAAAGGATGGCAACTAGTGGGATAGTGCACCTAGATGAATCACCTCACTTTAATGGCCAAAATTATGATAATTGGAAAATCCGCATGATTTGTTATTTTAAGGCCATGAGCCTAAATATATGGCGGATTGTAGATGTGGGCTTTTCTCCTCCTAAGGATCATTTTGCTCCAACTATTGAGGATGAGAAATGCTCACATCTCAACGCTCAAGCTACTAATGCTCTTTTTAGTGCTTTGAGTGTAGAGGTGTTCAACACGATATGCAATCTTGATAATGCTCATGATATGTGGACAAGAATCCAAGATAAATATGAAGCGTCCACATCATCCGACGAGGATTGCATACAAGAGTGGATGTCGGGAGAGGAATGCTCAACCTCTAGCTCCGACAATGAAGAATCCACCATTGCCTCCACATCAACTCAATGCCTCATGGCAAAAGGTAAAAAGAAGGTAAATTTCAATGATGAAAATGATGAACCTTCATATGATGAGTTGATGGACATGCTAGAACAATTAAATGAATTCCTTGGGAAAGAAAAAGCTAAGTATAAGATTTTGAAGAATGAACATGTGTCTCTTCAAAATGATTATAACAAGTTAAAAGAGGAACATGAAATTCTCCTTCTCAAGGAATATTCTAAACCAAATGTGGATATAGGCATAACTTGTAATTTAATAGATGATTTACCATGTATAAGTTCTACTTCTTGCAATTCATCTAAAATTGATATATCCACCTCATGTGATGATCTATTAGACGATATGCCAAGCGTAGCTCCTAGCTCTTGCAATTCATCTAAAATTAATGTATCTACATCTTGTGATGATTTGCTAGACTTACCTTGTTGCTCAAAAATAGATGCTACTACTTCCTCTATGCTTGTTGAGACTAACCTTGTAGAGGAAAACAAAGAGCTCAAGGCCCAAGTCACAACTTTGAAAAATGACTTGGAGAAGAGTTATAAAGGGAAGGCCTCTCTTGACAAAATTTTAGGCAGTCAAAAATTGTCAAATGACAAGAGAGGTATAGGTTTCGTCTCCAAGAAGGAGAATAGCAAGACAAGGCACAATGCAAGACACACGAAGAAAATCAAGTGCTTTGGATGCAACAAGTTGGGACACTTCGCCTCTAAGTGCCCCAATAAGGTGGGAAACAAGAAAAACCCTTCAAAGAGGCAAACCGGCAATGAGCAAGGCAAAAAGATAAGAAGGGGGAACAATTGCCAAACTTGCTATAATTGCCGGGAAAAGGGACATTTTAGTAAAGATTGTCCCAAAGGTATCACTCCTAAGCCTTCTCTCTTTAATGAACATTATTTGCTTAGGAAGGATAAAAATAGCAATGTACTTGCTTGAAATGTTAGTTTACAAAAATTAAATGTTAGGGCCATTTGGGTGCCCAAATCTCTTGTAACTAACATTCATGGACCCAACCAAGTTTTGGGTACCAAAATGTGCTTAAAAGCTTAATAGGTACTTGGAGGCTTGGCTAATTGATAAAGAGGTGAATTTCATCATATGCAAAATAGAAGCCAAGTTTGAGGATAATCTTGCCACATCATCAACCAATGCCATCTCGGTAACAAGTATCTACATTTGTTGTATTATAGCCCCTAGCCTTGTGTAGGTTGCATTTCATGAAAATCATTTAAAAGGGGTTTCTCTTGCTCTTATGCTTAAACTTTATTATTGTAATTATGAGCAAGATATGAGTGGCACATTAAGGGGGAGTGCTAAATCATATCCATGTATACCACATCCCTAAGTGTGCCCATATTAATTAAGTGCTAGTAATTGCTTTTTAAAATTGAGTCATTTAGCCAAAAGTTAAAATCTTGAAATAATAAATATATCTTTGAAAAACTAGTTGAAATATATATATAAATGCATTTCAAAGGTTTTGGCTTTAGAAAAACTTATTTCAAGTAAAATTGAGTTTGCAACCCAAAACTATCAATCTAGTATCTTGTTTTGGCTTTAAACTCAAAAATTTGCTAAAATCAATTCTAAAAGGAATTTAAAAATGTGTTCAATACCAAAAACCTAGAGTTGGCTATTTCAAACATTATTGGTATTCAAAAGTTTTCCAAAAAGCCAACTAATCAAAAGTTATTTGGTTTTGAAACTCATCCAAAATATTGAGTTGACCTATGTGGTCACTATCTAGCACTTAAGTAAGTTTTGCCATTTGAGCTTAATCTATTGACATATATTAGCTCATAAGGGTATTTACAACTCATACATGAAATTGAATGTTTAAAAATACCTCTACTGCTGCGACGGTGTCGGGGACAGCTGCTCGGGGGAGCGGCGGAGCGACCGAGCTGGTGGCGGCGGCCAGATCCGCAGGCGGAGATGCAGCGGTCGAGGTGGCACACGAGGTCGCGCATGCCCCCGCTGAGCCTCGGGGAGGCGGTGACGGTGGCCTCGTCCGCCACCTCGACGTCGGTATGGTGGTAGCCAGCCCCCAAGTGCGGCGATGGGGACAACGGCGACGACGATGACGGCGTAGCGACGCCGGCGGCCGGGTAGGATCTGAGGACAGAGGCTTGACCTTGCTCCGTTGGCAGAGCTCAAGATGACTTTCTTCCCCTTTTGTGATTTTCTCCAGATTCCTACTATTGTCTCTCTTTGATCGATTCTTAAATCAGGGATTTGACAGCGCCGCCATCGTCCCCACCGGCGCCATCGTCCCCACCGGCACGCCGCAGTAGCTCACCACTGGTCCACCGCCCTCCTCAGCAGCCTCCACGCCTCTTGCTCCGTCTTCGTCTCCTCCCTCACTGCCGCGGTCGACGCTAGCCCTTCATCGGTCGGACTGCAAGGTATGCGACGCCGCCGAGGTGAGGAAGTGGAGTCGCGTCCAATGGGCTCACTGCCTCACCGGCGTGGTGAGCTCTCACCTCTGCGAGCTCCGACGTGTTCGGTACGGGTGAGGTGCAGATGGAGAGGGCAGCACCGGTGAGGAAGTCTCACAACGACCGGCCTGCTCCTGGCTCGTAAAGGCTCGCGAGCTGGCTCGAGCCTTTCTTCAAGCCGAGCCAAACCGCTTTCCTAGCTCGTTCTCAAAATGAGCCGAGCCGAGCCGCCTGTTGAAATGAGCTTGGGCAAGCTTGGCTCGAGCCAGCTCGGCTCCGCTCGTTTCCACCCCTAAAGACCAGCTTTTGAGGAGTAGTTTGATGAGACCCAGGTTACCAATGATTCCGTTGAAGGTTAAAATGTCATTCAGATTTCCCCTGGCTTGTTTCTGTTCTGAACAGACCTAATGAAGTTGAAGTCTCCCATGAGGATCCAACTCTATTGCGCGGGAATGTTAAAGTTCAAGAGCTAGTGCACAAACTCTTCTCTTCTTTGCCCCTCACATGGGCCATAAACATTTACTAGGGTCCACTTGTCTGAGTTGTGAACTGAGGTGAATTCAATAATTAGTCCAAAGAGCGAGTTGAAAAAAGGAGCACCAGAGAACATTGAGCTGTACCAAAGGACTAGCAAACCCTAGAGGCGCTAATGGAGGGAGCGAAGAAAAATTTATCTAGATTTTTAGGGGAGAAGTTGTGAATAATAGAGTGATCAAAGTTTTCTTTTTTAGTTTCCTGAAGGCAAACGACGGAGCAGGCATTGCCACAATTTTTTCTCTAATGGATCTCCATTTCTCGGGAGAGTTAAGGCCTCTAATATTCCAATAGAGAATCTTCCAACTTCTAAAGTTTGACAATTGATCTATGAGTGATTGCATAATAAGGCACAAGTGACAGAATGCATAGCAAAGCTGTCTAGTAAAGGTTGTCCCAAAAAAACCAAAAGGGTACTATAGCAAATCCGACAATAAGATGAATAGAGAAAGGTGTTCCTGCTAAAAGCAAAGATAAACTAGACTGCCCAAGATAAACAAAAGCGAGCACTTGTGAAGATCAGTCGTCGTCCACATTTCCTTGTGAATCAGTGAAGTTTTCATCCTTTAGCTCCCTTGAGGAGAGGTGGTAGAGTCATTATCCCCAATCGCGCATGATTGGCACGGAACTCTAGGAGTCATTGAGTAGCCTTCATCAGATGTTGGGGTTGAGGAGTAGACCTGCTTGTGGAGTTTATCCAAAGGGATTTTCTCCACCTTAGAGCCTTCTGGTACTGCTGGGTACGGTTGATCAAGCAGTTGTAGTGGGTTGGAGGCACATTGGACTTATGCCTCTTGTTGCTTGGAAGTTCGAAGTGGTGGTAACCTTCAGATTGCTTGTTCAGATGCAGGCTTCTATGCAGGTTTGGGACCATTAATGGTGCACCTTGCTAGCTCTAGGGTGTGAAGATCAACCAATGAGCCCGAGGAGACTGCAGCTTCTTAGGAAGGCTCTGGAATTTCCTCAATGCATACTGAGGAGGTGCCCTGAGTGCTCGACCCAAAAGAGGAGGGGCCTGGAAGTAGGCAGAAGAGCTAAAGACGTTGGGGTAGAAAATTCCTTAAAGGAACTCCATGGCAGCTGAACCTTCGGATTGAACGCTAGAAACCAAAATCTTTTCAGCTTGAATTCAGGGGCCTGGGTGACAATCTGAGGCGAGAAAAGCTGCCAACCCTAGGTGGAGAGCAGCGAAGAGGGCAGCATGGGAACTCCACTTCGAAAATAAGACATGACCTAAGCAATGAAATGCAAGAAGTTGGGTTCAGGAGCTTGGGAAATGAAGACACTGCCATTGAAGTCATGACGAACCAGGATTAAGGCTAGCTGAGAACTTTCATTGTGATCTTGAGGGAAATCTTGTTTTGATTGTTGAGATTATGAGTCTAAAAGCTCTCGTTGAAGATGGGGTTTAAGGAAACCAAAGTGGACTCCTGAGGTTGCACTTCTTGGTTGATTGGGGGATGATCCCAGCCTCCCAGAGCTTGTTGTTGGGGTTTCCATTGTCCCCACTATCCATCATTAGGAGGATCCTGCAAGGCTGGCTCAAAAGGGGGAAGGGGAGCTTCATTTTGGTTGACATTGAAGATGTTTGCTGTTAGGTCTTCATCTCCTAGGCCAGCATCCGGGAAATGAAAGTTGAGAACAAAGACTTGAACTATCCAAGATTCCTCGGCCCCTCCCAAATCTCTACTCTTTTTCAAAACCAAGTTGCAGGGGACTATTTCAACTGAAGGGTATAAAACCTTAACTAGAACTCTCCCCTTGATCTTGTCTCCCAAGTGTCATTCCAACAATTTACCAAAGGAAGAGACCGCATTAGCAATAGAGTGAAAATTGAGAAGGTTTAGCGGGAAACCTAGGAGCATAATCCAGCCAATCCGAGTGAAATTAGTCCCTCTCCAATTGATGGCTTCATTATGCCAATGGAATCTAATCTTGTGGATGTCATCAAGTTGGTATGGGTTTCCAAAGATCAACATGTCTCTCTAAAATAGCGAACTGAGATGAAAGATTTAGACTCCAAGGGGATGAGGGGAGCACCTTACCACATGAATCTTTAGAGCACCTTGGAAGAAATCTTTGATATCCATCACTACTAGGGCAACATCATCCACCTAGGAGACGGAGCCATGGTGACTATAGCATAATCTTCATGTTGAAGCTGCAAGGTCTCTTGAACCACCAAAGCCGCACGTGGGAGGCAAAATTGGCCTTCATCCTCGATGAAGAGGCCCGTCGGGAGAAAACGGACTGCATTGATAAGTTGGAAGTTGGCCATTGCGGGAGGGGTGAGGACAGGGGGATTCTAACAAGGAAGTTGCTTCGTGAGGGAGGAGATGGGGCGAAGTGGAGTTAGGAGAGATGAATTGCCGGTTGCATGAGAAGTCATGCCCATTGTCCAGGCTGCGCCATGAGCTCTCCCACGGGCCATCGTCATGGTCTTAGATCAATGAACGAGAACCCATTTCTAATTAGTTACCAAGCAGGAGGAGAGGTAGCACGAAGATGTGTGCCCATAATTAAAGCATGCCCAACAACGAATTTGATTATGGCAAAGAACGGTCGGATGTCCTAAGCATGGACATCGGGAATAGGACGCTGCCTTGAACTCATCCATTCTCAATGAAGGCATAGACTGCAAGGGAATACTCTATTTGAAAACCCATTTCTTCAGCTTAGGCAAGTGATGATTGCTAGTCTGGCACCCAAAGAACCTTAGACAAAAGGGCTTGAAAGCAGATGAAGTTGAACTTTAACTAGAATGGATCCAATGTTGACAAAGCCAGGATTATCTAGACAACATATCTCTGTCTTGACAGCCAAAGAAACTTTCTTATGAACAATAGGACAACCTTCAGATTTGTTCTTCTTACATGATGAAACCAGAGACCATTCATTCTGATGCTCGGAGAGCCACAAATGGTATTCTCTACGAAAATCTACTCCTCCATCTCTCAAAGATGAAAGTAAACTGTGAAATGCTTAGAATCCCAACTTTGGAGGCGATGAACTAGAAGGCCTATTTGCTTGGAAACAACAGAGAACCGAAACCCAAACTGGGGGAAAAAGACATGCACATCCATGAATCCTTTTGCTTCATATGTGCAATGTGCTCCAGCTCCACTCACTGCCTGTATGCAGTAACTGAGTTGTGTCTTTACTATGTACAATGTGATGCTGCATTACTCATTAGTCATTGCCTTTTGCTTGTTAGTCATTGTGTAATCTATTGTTTCTATTACTTAATTGGGAGGTAACAACACTTGATCATTCTGAGGGCATCTGGTAATCAGTATTCCTACTGAGCCTAACGAGCCTAATAAGCCAAGCTTGAGCTTGCTACCGAGCCGAGCCGAACTACATTTCCAGCTCGTTACCTTAACAAGTCGAGCTTCTTTGCTAACAAGCTTTACCGAGCCGAGCCGAATCAGCTCTATATCCACCCCTATCTACATGAAAGGTGCATATAATTAAGGATTCTAGAGAGTTTATAAATATAATTTTTAGATGAGTAGAATAGAAGTTATGGATTTTGGAATATTGTTGTCCAGGACCAGTTGCTAGTGGATACAACTATAGAAAATCATTAATTTGACTGATAAGATGGTGGAATTGATTTTTAGGCATAACTAGAAAGTGATAGATAGTTTTATGTAGCATCTGAAAATATCTTGGTTCACTGAGTTTGCATATGTATATTAATAGATAGGAAAATAATAAGCCTGTTGTCTAGAAGATGACAGAACGGTCTTCTAGTTTAAAAACAAGGGATTTAATGATTTAATCTGAACAAGTGGCCAGCTAAGAAATTGTGGGGAACTTTGTATAGGTTCCACAATAGTGAGGTTTGCTATGATAGGATTTAAGAGTTGGAAGTTATGACTTTTTTAGTTTCGAGACAATAGGGGCGACTGTCTAGTAAATGGGGAAAATTATGGGTGGGAAGCGCGTAGGAGCATTATCGATTAAGTGTTTTCTTGTATTGCTATGGTTGCATTGAGGTTGAGTATTTACTTAGGAGAAGTAGCATCGGGTGTGTTGTCACCTGCAAATCATCCCGATTGTCGCAACTAGAAAGACAAGTATATGGTAGAATAGTATTCGAATGCTTGAATTTGTAGCTAAATAAATACTTGTAATGATGATTTATATGATTATGAATGTTTTATATTAATGATGATGATGAGGATTGTGTTAGAGCGATGATGATAGCAATTGTTTAATGCTAAAAATGAATTAAAGAAAGGTATATTCATTGTATTGCATGCTAAGCATTCATGATAGAAAGATGTGACCCACAGGAGTGGAATGAGGTCTCTGTATGTAATATACGGGCAATGAGGTCCCCATATGAAAAAGGATGGGCAATTGGTCCCCATACGAAACAGTGCAAGCATGGGTGAGCATCGATGGGTGTTACACTCCGCCATTCCAGCATAAGCAAAAGATGAAATGAGATATGCACATGAGCATTGCATCATGAAAAGAGGAATGAGACAATAAGACATGTGAATAGAATTATTGATTATGAGGTTGTAGAGAATTTGAGTAAATGATAATAAATACGTATTGGTAAAAGATGTTGCCTCGCTTATTATTCTATTATGTACTTGCTGAGTTGTGAACTCACCCTGGCTTATTTGTTGTTTTTAGGTGAATGTTGAAAGTGACATGCATGGGTGGAAGTAGCACATTGAATATTGCACTTTTGTAGGTCTTTACCCCACCTAGCGAACAATCACTTAATATCATAATCAATTTAGTACTTTATATGCAATAACTAGATAACTTATGGTTTCCCTTAGTTCTTTATGATTTCTATTGCTGATGCTAGATGTGCATATTGGTTTAGCTTTATATTTGATCCATCTTTATGATTAATTGGTTCATTTTAAGTTATATTTATTTATTACTGTGTTGTTGAAATATAGCTATTGGTAAGGTGCAAATGATGGTTTAAATTGGTAGCGTTTATAGTTGTGTGTGATATTCTGGGTTTTTTAGAAGTAGGGGCGTTACACATGTCAACATTACAGCAGTATCCCTACACCGAGGGAAGACAATAGACTACTCCATACTAGGATGGGAATACACATGATTATTGACGAAGAGTCGATGGAGAAGTTGTAGGATGAAAACTAAAGCAATGTGGCTTTGCACAAGTGGCAGCACAGGGCAGTGCTAGGTCTGCCCAGCTCAGTGGAAGGGGACTATCATCCGCGCTTTGATGAGTTCTTCTTGATCTTAGTGAAAACATGGCTAAAATTTGAAATTTCTATATGGAATTGATGATATGAGGGCCGTCCTATGCGTCTTCTTATATAGGGACCTGAGAGGAGGAGTCCTGGTCAAAAATGACATGAAGAGGCAGTTCGAGCTGGCGGCACAAGGAAAGAGCCGAGCGGCGCAAGGAAAGAGAGGGGCTACATGGGACTCTATACCACATTGAAGTCACGTTTCTCCTTTCTAGAACCTTCCATGACTTGCACCAAGCCAAATTACGATTATTGGACTTCAAATGGGAGCTTTGGGACTCCTAGTGTGGCCTGCTCAGCCCATGCGTAGGCCCGCGCAAGGGGTCTTGTAGCTGGGCTCTGACGGCTTCTGGGATTCATAAATTTTGTGTCCAACTTTTGATTTGGCAAATAGTATATGCATTTCAATCGTTTTGACAAGGCATATGTCATGGTAAACTCAAATTTTCATTTGGTGAAGTTCATATTGGCACAACTGCTGAGGAAGCTCTTTTTTGACTCAACTATGACATGTTTATGCTAGTACCTACATCAATGACTCATTTGCAAATATCTCCAAAATTTGTTAGGGTTGGTAGCCAAATATCTCAAATGATCAATTATTATGTAATAAATCAAAGGAAAAGGGCATGAATATTAGTGTAAAACAGTGTCAATAATCACTCATTATCGCATGCCACCATGCAAGTAGCTCATGAGCCTTGCACGGTTGCACCATCACTAGACGCTCCTCCCAACACCCTCTCATTGTCCGCTGCAACGAGGTTGGGCAGATCGATGGCACTACTCATACGCGCCCCGTGGAATCGTTGACACCCAACTGCATTACTGCTCGAACATTACTTTCTTTCTATTTTCTATATGGTTTGCACATACCAACAAATCGAGGGGATTGAAACCAACAACCAAGCTTATTGAGATCTTTTTTGTTTTTAAATACCAGGTTGATTCGGTTTGGTCTTGAATTTGGGTATTGTTCTCATATTATTTTCTTCCTTTTAAGTTCTAATGGATTTGGTGGATAGTGGATGTGAATAAATACACATGGTCAGGATTTGTGATAAGAATAAAAATGTTTTAAGATGTATCTCTCGAAACATACCCCCTCCACTCACAAATACATGCCATTATTGACATCGATGCGGTCCCCAAAACATAACTTTGACCACTAATTTATATTATAATATGTTAGTAAAACCTAATAAAATTATAATATTATGAACATACATTTCAAGACAAATCTATGCAAATGATTTTCTTATATTAAATGTAAATATATAAAAATATATCGGTAGTCAAAGTTTATAAAGCTTGACTACAAGCATCTCAAAACGACTTGTATTTATGACTAAAGGAAGTATTTGCTTAGTTAAGACTCAATTCAGAAAAATGTAATTATGAAAGTGCAATACTAGCTTACTTTATCAAGCACATGTACTCAACTACTTTATCAAAAATGGTAGAGATATTTTCCCTAGAAAAGGTCCAATTAAATATTTGTAAATCTTTCTAATATCCATATAGTGTCTTATAAATATCTAGATACTTTAGATGTTTTATTTGAAGGAATTTGATGGTGCCAATTGTCATGAATCTAGTGGTCATAAGAATTTATATAGTCCTTTCAATCCAAAATATACATCATTTGGGAGAGTTGATTTTGGTTTATAAATATTTACATTTTATTTTTGGGAAGCAATATGTTCGTCAAAATACCCATGTTAATTGTTATTCTCAAAGAGAGGTAAAATCATAAATAGAGAACATATATCAAAAACAAAAATATGTACTACTTCTATTTCTATGTGTGTGAAACAACATCATTTAATATCCTAACACAGAAAATAAGATGAGGGAAGTGGGTTAAAGTTAATATCTATTTAAGAACAAAGTGCACCTTGTGTTGTCAACTAAAGTTGTAATAATTTTATTCTAAAAAGTTGTAATTATGTTGCCACCAAACAAAGTGTTAGTATTAGTTTATTACTTAAAAAGTTAATATCTATTTAAGAACAAAGTGCACCCTTGTATTGTCAACTAAAGTTGTAATAGTTTTACTCTAAAAAGTTGTAATTGTGTTACCACCAAACAAAGCGTTAGTATTAATTTATTGCTTAAAATTTTTTATTGTTACTAACTTTTAATAGACTTAGAAATGTTACTTTTATCTTTAACTTTTTATAAACCAATATAAGTATATATTAAAAATGCAACACAATGTAATTAGCAAAAACCCATTCATAAAATCCTAAATCCACCATTGCCTAATCATGCTTATAAAACACCAAGTTAATTTCAAGAGAATTTCAAGAGCCGAACATTTCTTCAACACATTCAATCCAAACCCACTGCTCATGCTGCCTTCGCCATTCTTGCCTGTCAGGCATTTCATCTAACAGGTGGTGGTCATACGAGCCAGAGCAAGTGCAGCACCACGAGCCTCCTAGACCAAATCCTTGCCAACTAAAGAAAGAGATCACCCCGTGTAAAGGATAATGCACTACACAAACTATATGTATGATCTAATGCATCAAGATTTCCCATCTCGACCAAACTGTTGTTCTTTGATCTAGCAAAGGCAAGGGAGTGCACCAAGAAGCACTCCCCCCTTGGACTATGGGGGATCCTAGATGCAACAGCTAACAAGAAGAATATGTGAAGGGAGAGGAGGAGAAGTTACCTTCTTGTTGACGCCATCGCAACTTTGCACCGATGACTAAGACTAAGAGCAACTAGAACAAAGGGGTCAGGAGCTCGCTGGTTGCTGCTTATGAGCTAGGGTGGGTCGGCCGGTACAATAGGGATAAGACTAAGGTAGATTGTAAAGTGTGAGGTGATTCTTATCGAATCTTTTAAAAATAATCCATTTTTTAAATATTATATAAATACACCATCACTTAAAAATTACAGAAATAATTCTTTGTCGCTATTTCAATCTGGGTCAAAAGCTTCTGTCGTCGAACCAATGGATGACAGAGTGCTATGTTGGTGCCATTAGTTCTGTCGCCCTTTGACCAATCTTCAATTGAAATGATAATAGAAACCCAAGCAGTTTCAATCGCTATTTCAAATGGCGACAGAGGCCCCGCACTCTCTATTGCTATTTGAAATGGCAACAAAATTATATAGGCCAAAAACTGGCTGAAATTCATTTTAATTTAATAAAAAAAGAAAGAGTGGAGAATACCAAAGGAGAATAAAAGAAAAGAGAGGATAGGATAATGGAGTAGGAGAAGGAATTGATATCTGCATCCTAAATGTGAGTTCTGTATCTCCTTATAGATTTTATTTTCAAATAATGGTAGGTTATCAAATAAAATCATTCGATATGTAATTGTATTGGGTAGTCGGCAAATGTTTAAATAGAGATGTGTATTTACATTGGGTATTTATAAATAGTGTAGTGTCCCCTAGAGTCGTTTGTGTAGACTTACAGAACTTTTAGTCGTAGTGTATTGATTAGTTTTGTAGTTTTAGATCTGATAGATAGATTTTATTTAGAAAATAGAGGATACAATATGTAGGATCCATTATTAGCTTCATGCGTTGCGAAGGTGAAGCATACCTAGTAATTTTGATTTTTATAGGACATGTATGAATAGTTGTCTTTGTCTAGGGTGTCACACGTTAGATAAATCCCCTGCTTTGCAAGTTTATTTTTGAGTAGCAGGTTTATTATTTGGTCTACTTCGCATTTTTTCAATGAATGAGTAGGTATCGTTAAAATGAGATTAGTTGTCAAATGATTGACAAGTATGTCTGAACGAGCAGTTTTCAAAGTACAATATGGAGAAGGGGTTCCACTGATGGGTGAAGAATGAGTCAAATTGCATGATTTTCCATCGATGATGACCGGTCTGTCAAATGAAAAGAATGTCCATGTGGCACTATTGTGAGATGGTTGTACCAGTTATTCTTGTTGGATCATGCGTTGCACGACCTGAAGTTACATGGTGTTGCTACCCGGGCATGACAACACACGTACCAGAAGTTAGTGGAACTTAATGGGCAAAATTCGTGGACTACTTACATGAGATTGGTGATAGAACATGAATGGTCACTAGTCTTTCTAGCACAAGCCTATGAGAAAGTCTACTCAGCTCATGTGACACAAGAAGATGCTATTGATGGTGATGCCAAAGAAGTTGGGTAGTCTAGCCCAAGTACACTGTATTCTTTGAACTAAGCTGAGACTGAAGACACTCCTATGGCCAAGCTGTAGGAACCCATGAGGATTGCAGATGAATGTGAATTGATCGAAGCCTTGGTGGAACAGATGTAGCTCGAAGATCGTGACTACAAGGCATTGTCAGGTGATGAAGCTTCTAATGATGAGCAAGGAGGTGATCAGCCCGTCTCATCGGAGTGGAATCTATACCAATCTGACAAACTAGCAGCGTGTACAGGTGAGCAAGTGAGCGGGTGGCCTAGGGGTACCCGCAAAATGAGGTCAAACAAAAAACATTCTACAAAAGCAAGGGAGAGGTGCTCTGTCACTAGGACTCTCTCGCTAGTCGCCAATAAGTGGCAACACTACCACATCACTCTTTCGCCAGTCGAATTGGCGACAGACTCTATCACCAGTCAAATTGGCGACAGGCAGGACTCCACGTAGGACAGTCTATGTCGTCATTTGAATTAGCGATAGATGATTATTTTTGTAATTTTTTAAGTGATAGTATATTTATGTAATATTAATAAAAAAAGTTTTTTTAAGAAAAAATTCCTCAGACACCTGACGTGTACTACCAGCTAGGCTTGTTGCGGCCAGTGTAAGGTTGGGGAAAGCAATGCTAGCTGTTCATTTACCAAGGAAGCTTACATAAGTGTTTCCTCTATGTTCAAGGTAACTTTATCGGCATTTCGGATTCTGGTTTGTACACTTTATCGTTGTTTGGATGTTTGGTTCACACCTTAATTCCTCATCCATAATTTGTGTTTTGTCTCTGAAAATCTCAATCCTATTTTCGCTTTCTGTGGCAATAGAAGTAAGCGGGATTTATATAGTCAGACCATGGAAGTGGCATACCTTTTTTAGCCTACAGAACATATGATGGATCGATAGCATAGTTTTACACAAAATGTTCAATGATTAACTAGATTATATACACCACCAATGGTAACAAGTAGCTACTTCCATGCTCCAAGCACTACGTAGTATACATAGTAATCCAAGCATATATTACAGCAATCAAGGGAAGTTTCACTTCTTTGCTGGCCATAAATAGCAATTGAGTAATACCATAGAATAGCCCTAACTACTAACAGTTCTACCACAAGATCAAATCACTTGTATGTTTGGCACAGACCAGACTCTGGAGGACTAATCAGATCCTATTCCTTTTTAGAGGTATGGATGGCAGTCACGGTAGAGACCATAGAATCAACACCACACTTGTTTTGGACATGCGGACCCCTGCAGATCTTGTAGTACCCGTTCTCACCCCAGTTCTCGCCCCACGAGTTCTTTATGATCCAGTAGGGCTTTTCCTTGAAGCGGATCGGCGCGTAACCAGCCGATCCATAGCCAACCAGGAGAACACCATGATCAAGGTGCCTCCCACAAATGTATGGGCATGAGACACCACCGATGTATGTCTGCATGAACACTGCATTGATACCAACTGCATGAAAGAAAGTATGCATCAGCAACAGTAATTTTCCATGATATCCATAGGCAAATTGCTAACAGGCTACAGCTGAGGATGCAATGAGCAAATATGCAAAGGGGGCATCCTTACTTGCGAGTGGGCCATGTTTCACAAGGTTAGCAGCAATTTGATCTTCATTGACAGAGACAGCGCTGAAATTATTGACTTGAGCAACAATTTTGGACTTGTCAAACTTGCAGGTGCTGTCCTTCCCGGTGTAAGGGTAATCCTTCTCGGTCTCTAGACCACCAGCTTTCATGAGATAGCTGAAAGCTGTAGTCATCAAGCCACCATTGCATCCTGCATCGCATGAGCGTGGTTCTGATGGATCACACTGCAAATTCATAACAAGAACATAGCAGATATTAGGTGCACCCTTCAAAGAAAGCAACTGAGAAGCCAGCAGGGATAAAATTAATTTAGCAATACAAGAGAAATGGTTTGCAAAATGTAGGAAAATTAAGCCTTAGTATTGTCAACCAGATAAACGACTACTCATAATCGCCGAAAAAATTAGAAAAGAAACGAGTATAGAGTTTGCAGATATTGAGAAGATTTAGCGGCTAGGACACTTGGTTAATACACAATAGAAAATGGTTTTGGAACCTAACTGAGGGTGAAAGTTTGGTTTAGGTCCTAGTGCGGATTGGCAAGAACCAAGGTTAGCCACACAAAATGGTAGGTTGTTTGTCAGCTTTTTTAAAAAATAATATATTGTGATTGTTCCAGTTGAGCTACTGCAGCTATTACGCTAAAGGCTGTTCCACAATTTTTTTACAAATTTTGGTGCATCTCTGATAATCATGATTCTTCCATTCGACACTAATGTTGCTTGGACGTAGTATGTAAATCTTCTCTTTCCTAGTCAAAGTACCATCTGTTGTTCTACTTCTATCCGTTGAAAAACAGTATGTGCTTTCTTTAAGGAATAGCTTGCTTGAGAAAGCCTAGTTCCCCAGGCCCCAGCTGCACCATGTTGGCTTTGCCAGTGCTTCAAAGTTTTCAAAAGTGAAATGCTAGAACCATTCACCATTGAAACAATAAAAATTAGAGGATGTTTGATACAGTGGGTGCTTTGGAGTTACAGCCAAGGAAAAACTTTCTGAGGTCCAACATGTTCATTGACTATAACTATTATACTGGAGTAAATTTTACAAAACCACACTAACTTTGGTAAAACTATCATAAAATCACACTTTTAAGTAATAATTTCAGAAAACCACACTTTCCTTTGCATAACATTTCATAAAACCGCACTTTTAAATAGCAAACGTTCTAGGCCCACTCATCAGTCTCACCACTGGCGGACCCAGGGCCCGGCGACCCTGGGCCCCTGCCCGGGCTCACCTCCTAATGGAGCAGCTCGATCCCGGCTAGGACACAAGGAAAGCGAAACAACCGACGTAGGCAGCGTATCCGTCAGGCACAGGAGCCCCTAGTAGGCAGCGTATCTTCCCCGATCTCTTTCTTTTGCTTAACTAATCCGTTAACTGCTCCTAGATAGAGAGAGAGGGTTACGTTTCCACCTAATAATGTAGTTTAAAGACCGGGCTGGATATGGCCGGGGATTCGAGACGAAGTGCATGTTCATATTGGTTTTGTTTTTAGCTTTTACTTAAATAAATTAGAAACTAAATAAATATTTGATCTTTTTAAAGCGATTTCTTTACTCCTCTTATTTCTGTCTCACTTCAGAGATAAGACAAAGGTAACAGCCGCATCACACACCCCACTTCTCTCATTTCTATCTCGTACACGTATCACTCCTTCACTTTCTTTACCGCTTGTCATTTCTTCTAAAAACCATTTTTTTAATCATTACTTATTTATTTTTAACAAAAAATCATCAGCCACACGGCTTCTGAGCGCTTGTTATTTAGATTTTGTTCTATTATGATCTATATTTTGCTTGTATTATGGTCTATGTTTTTGAGCGCTTGTTATTTAGATTTTGTTCTTCGCCCAGGCTCGTCAAATTCTCTGGGTCCGCCACTGAGTCTCACAATCCTATCTCGTTTCCGTTTTCTAACATGGATAGGCTTGTAAGACCTACAAAGGGGCTCGGCCCATTGGATATGATGATAATGCTTGAAAGTGGTTTTTTTTTCAAATGTTATACAAAGAGAAGTATGATTGTCTGAAACTGTTGCTTAAAAGTGTGGTTTTATGATAGTTTTATCAAAGTTAGTGTGGTTTTGTGAAAAATTTACTCGTTATACTACAAAGTGGATAAGATCCAACCTAATTCAGTAGGCCAAATTCAGAAGGAACTGGAATCCATATCTTTCTTCTAGTCCACCATGTAATTCTTTCTCAACTATTCTTCCTATTTTCTGATGCTCACCAACCAGAACAGAGCACATCAAGAAAAGGACACAGCAACAGCAGCAACGACAGAACAAGGCAACAAGACAACTCATAAGAATATCCTTGCATCATCCTTTTAGCCCAACCACCCAAGAGTGAAGAATCTATAGTAGAACTTTTACTTAATTAAAGGGAGCAATTATGCGAGAAGAAGCAAGATTTTGAAGTGTAAAGAAGTAGATATCTCGTGGTCGCAGTCGACCATCTGCTGCTCGCTGAGCACCTCCAGCTTCCCGGTGGCGAGGTAGTGCGCCCCCTCCAGCGCCCCCGACGTGCTGAACGACCAGCACGACCCGCACGAACCCTGCAGCAAAAGCATCAAAGAAATCCAATCGAATCAAATCCTCCGATATATCCGTCGAAATCCAAGAAAAGCAATACTTGAATCCACGAATCAAGGCCGGACCTGGTCCTTGACGGGGCCGACGGCGCCGTGCTCGCGCCAGTCGAAGTCGGTGGGGAGGCCGTAGGTGGGGAGGATGGGCGCTTCATGCGCCGAGCCAGCGACTTCCTTCAGGAAGCTCCGGCGGGAGCGGCGGAGGCCGAGGAACTGGGCGCGAAACTCGTCGGGGGTGAGGTCGGAGAACTTGGTGACGCCGTGGACCGCGGAGGGGTCGAGCCGCTGGTGGCGCCGCGCGCGGCGGAGGTTGGCCTTGAACACGGAACGCCGGTACGCGTGCTCGTCGGCGTCCCTGTACGACTTGCCGAACCGCCGCACGAAGCTCGCGAAGTGCGCCTCCGCGTTCAGCTCCAGCTCGTTCTCGTCGCCGCCCCCGACCACCTGCTCGATGAGGGGTACCTCCGCGGCGGACGCGTCGGTGTCCGCTGCCGACGAGAGCACGGCAGCGGAGAGGAGCAGGACGCCGGCGAGGAGGAGGCGGCGAGCCATGATTCGTTGGGTTTGATATTATTTTTCTGCGGTTTCTTGTGTGGCCTTGGTTTGGTTGCTCTGGTTATTTATATCGAGTTGTGTCGCTCGCGTGGTTGCTTTGTAGGTTGCAATAGCTTACTAGGGAGTGGCGACGAAGTATGAACACTGCGATGAGGACGTTGATGGGTAACGTAGAGACGGGGAGGGAGGGGCGGGGCGTGGGGAATATCCGGGGCCATCCTCCCCCCGCGGGTCTACGGATCTGATAAATATTTTTTTAAAAATTTAAATAATAGATTATAATTTTTAACATGAGAAATTATATTATTTTCTTGTATATTTAATTAAAATTTGAATCTATATGGTGTATATATATTTTTAAGCTATATTTAAAAAATATATCTAAATATTATAAATTAATAAACAAAGTTATATTATTATTATTTAAAAATATTTAGCCTATTTTAATCCTATGGGGCTGGGGTCGGGAACGGGGACCATCTCCCACGGTAGGCTTAGTGGGGCTAGACCGGATCCATGCTAGCGGGAGTTAGGGTGGGACCACGAGACCTCCCCTAGACCTCGTCATGTTGCCACCTCTAATTCAATCAGATAGGAAGGTGAGTGATATTTTTCACTGCGCTAATTATACAACAGGGCTCCATATTATTTGTAGTTGTCCGTGCCAACGTTGAACCATTATATGCCATAAGCAACATCCAAATATATCAACACTCTAGATCAGTGTCAAAAAAGCGAGGTTTTTCCCATGCGATTTGTTGATTCACTAGCTAATCTAGCACATTGGTTCATGTGCAATTAGTCCCACACCTTTAATTTGAGGGTGCTAGGATTATTGCTACACATACATGTGGATGAAATTCGATAGGATTTGCTTGTCTTCGCTATTTGTTTCAGAGATTTTGCTAATTATCATGTGATTGTTTTTCTTAACAACAATCCATGCCGTCTTAGAGTTCAACAATCTTAACTACAGACTCTCGTAGCACAAGTGGCAATAGCAATTCCACCAAATATGAGGTGATGGTAAGATACAAACCCATAGAAGAGTTGCCTCTAGGATGGGAAGAGAAGGCAGATGAACTCCAGGGATTTGGAACCAGTCCTGCGGACATATGTCATAAGCTAAACTAGTGAATGGGGGTGTTCTTTTTAGTTTTTTTTCTTGTCTAGAAGTCGAAAAGCTAAATGTCGAAACGGGACGGTTTCTTAAAGCGGATTTTTCAAACGGTTTCTCGATCCAAAAACCGTATGCGTCATCCGCATCGATGTCTACGCCGTCCGTTGTTGTATCCAAAAGTACAGACAAAAGCCAGCAGTCATAATTAAAAGATATCCGCAGTGGCCTAAAAGAATAGGACCAATAACTATACATTTTCCCTTTTACTCGACAATCCATTCCATTAGCTATATTTTGTTCTCTTATTCTGCGTGATTTCGCAATCATATGAGACCTAAGGAAACTTTCAGAAGCTATATACACTACATAATTTTTTAAAAATAATCTATTTTTTTATTTTGAATTACATTATTATACCCATATTTTTTATTTTGCAGAATTTGCCATATGTTGCCGCATGTTGGGTGACATGGGCAAGTCACCCAACCGTTAGGTAACACGAGGCTAAGTCGCCCAATCGTTGGGCGACAAGTGGCCAAGTCGTCCAACGGTTGGGCGATTTAAAATAACAATATTTTTATTTTATTAAGCTGATAGAAATAAGTGTGGGGGAGTAAATAGTAATTTTTGTAAGTAATATATTTATTAAATCTTATTTGCAGGTTGTATTTTTAAAAAATAAAGGGTAGACAATCACGGTTGGTCCGTTTATGATTTTCATAGATTGTGAATGGTACAAAATCTATTAGACTTATAATAACATTTTGTGATCATCGTATGTTGTTGCATTGCGATAAATTTCTGAATAATTTTATGAGGACGATTGAGCTAGAAATGATAGTATGTACGAAGGTTAGTGATATTATGATGCAGCAAGAAATTCATATATGGAGGAGAA
The DNA here is from genome assembly GCA_036346245.1 of Bonia amplexicaulis. Classification (NCBI taxonomy): domain Eukaryota; kingdom Viridiplantae; phylum Streptophyta; class Magnoliopsida; order Poales; family Poaceae; genus Bonia; species Bonia amplexicaulis. The sequence goes on along the minus strand of CM070746.1, from coordinate 6,964,144 downwards.
CTTCGAAAAAATAGTGTACGAAAAAAACACGATAGTTAATTTGACAAGAGGATTACATGGTACGTAGGCTAATGAACCAAGAATTGTACACGTATGCCTTTAGGGAATTAGAAGTACATGGGACATATGCACAAAAAGGGTTGAACTACTGTGTGGAACATGGCCATTTGCCCTTCCTATCAAGGTCGGCATTGTAGTCCTCGCCAGCGCCCCTAGCTTCGGCCGCCAGTTCATGCTTTCTCTTGCACTCCTCACGAGCCTCCTACTCCATGTGCCTGCATGCCTCCATGTGCGCTTGCTTCTCTCGCCAGATACGCTCACTTCATTCTTCGCTGCGCTGCCGCTCCTCCATCCTCTCACGTGCCATCTAGGTGTCCCACTCCTTGTAGTCTAGAGTGCATTGGTCGTGCGGGTGGATCTCCTGGTCGATCCATTTGCAGTAGGTGCATAGCGAATCTGGGGAATATAGGAAAAGGGGAAAGCTTGTTAGTGCGTGCCATACAAGAGAATTGGTAGGACGATGTACTGTAATCGGTTCATACTAGCTGTTGGTAGCGGTTCCAACGCTGGTCAGGATAATCCTAGGTATAGTTACGGTAACCCCATTAATGCATGCCCAAGCTCAACTGGTCTTTGTACTTGAAGAAGTTACATGCGCCCCTACACTAGCAGAGGGGGGTGTCTCCCCTACGGGCGAGTATTGCGGTAAACACTTGATGGGAACATTGAGGTATGGATTGGGGTTGGAGGTATGGGGGGCTTCGCTTTAGGGGTGGCCTCCTGGCACGCTCCACTTGCTCCTCCTGGGCTGCAACAACCTTTGCGAGTCGGGTGATCTCCTCCCATTGCTTCTCCACGCTAGCGATGTAGTATTACAGTCGTGGTGTAAGAAAACATGGTGTGGAAGGGGTAGTACTTGTAGGCTAAGCTGACGCGGCGTACGTTTCACAAGTCCAATTTGGTTTGGGCAAATTTGCGTCTACAAAGTAGTGGCACGCCAGTCGTTTCATGGACCAGCGTAGCATCACGTTGCTGCATAAAGCTGCCTCATTTGGTCTTATCACTGTGCAAGGCTGTCTCGTTTGGTCTTGTCACTGCGTAAGGCTATCTCATTTGGTCGGGTCAGGACACCATGCAAAAGTTATCTAGTTTAGTCTTGTCACTATGCAAAGCTAGCAAATAAAGTTAAAGTTTACAAATGAAATTACAACCTGATAGCATTTTTACTCTTAATACCACTACACACAACAACAACAATTGGTCCTGCACTTCATGGATTTACACTACAAATGAAGTTAAAGTTTGCAAATAAAATTACAACATTATAGCATTTTTACTCTTAATACCACTACACACACAACAACAAGTGGTGCCGCTACTCGTCAGCAGGCGCCTTGCATCTTCTCGCAGTGTGGCCTTCCTGACTACAGTGGCTGCAATGTCTACTAGTCGCTCCAGCTTCCCCTTCATCCATATCGTTCCTAATGCGATGACTCTGCCGATGGCCCTTCTCATCCTTCAAAAGGTCTAGATCCAGAATCCAAGCCCTCTGTGCAATATCCAACATGGCAAAGTTACCCACAACCATGAAACCTCTTAGCTCGCTGCACCACGCCTACAACACCCTCTCCTTCATAAAGTACTCTGACATGAAACTCGATGGCTCTATGTTGATAGCCCTACATATGGCGAGGAGATGATAGAAAGACTTGTGAAGAAGCTTTGGCTTATTGCATGTGCAGGTAGATTCATTTACATGATCTCCAAGACACACTTCGTAGGTAACAAGAGCGAGCAATCCCAATTCGGCTTTATCTCGAAGGAGCATGTCAAAATGATGCTCCGTATTTTCCATCACGTAAGGAGCATGTCAAACTGGGAGGGTCAAGCTCTAGCAATGGTGCGAGACATTCGGGTTGCGCCACCCTAAGAATGGTCGACTGCTTATTCCTCTCGACGACGTGCTTCTTAGTGTGCTCCTCCAACATCTTCTAAAGTGCATCGAATTTGTGTTTGCTGGTTATGCATAGCCAGCCTCTTGAACAGCTTCATTAATGGTTGATGTGGGAACCGCTTGAAGAAGTTGACCTCCAGATGGTGAATGCACCATCTATTCCTCATGTTTGGCCAAGGGGACAGCTCCTTCGGATCTTGCTGAAGTTTTCTAATAACCTTCATCATCTCGGGGTGGTGATCATAGATTATATAGACATTATGACGTGCTCTAACTACTCCCTCCTTTAGATGTCAAAGGAACTGCAACTAGCTGTTGAAATTCTTACTTTCGATGAATACGATGGCCAAGGGCAGAATCAGATTGTTGCCATCAACACCAATTGCTGTCAGGATCTGCCTCTTGTATTTTTCCTGTTAGAAATGTCCTGTCGACTGAGATCACTGGTAACATATGCCTAAAAGCATTATTGTAGGCACCAAAGGCTAAGAAGACCCTTAGTAAAACTAGGTAACCGGGTGGTCTTCTGGATGGCTTGTCCTTCACAACAATATATGTGTCCAGGTGCCTGTCCCATAGCACCTCGAGCATATGAGGAAGTTGTCATATTCACCTCGAAAGAACTGAACCTCCTTTCCAAAGCCTTATGGTTCGCACACCATGTCTTGGCATAGCTAGTCTTGTACTTAATTTTTTGCTCAATAGCCACTATGATGTGCTTGGCCTCATCTTCACTATCTCATCGTACATGAGATTGGGTATGAAGGTGGACGTTAGGTTGAGATACTTCAGTAAAACACTATTGAGCATGCACGAGTACGGCTCCACCTTCACGATAATTCAGTAAGTCCCATACTTAGGTCTGCATGCGTGCACACACCATGGACGGCCAACTTGTTTACAAACCATGGTGTACTAGTCTGGGCTAGATTTTAGGACCCAAAACGTTTGCTGCATGGTAAGGCTAATGCATAATGGCATCCTGCAATGATCCCTTGTCAGCAAACACTGTATGAAGCCGAAACTCTATAGCATGGTACACTTACAACGATTTATGCTCGTCATATACAAAAAGACCCTCAACATCCACCCTATTCCATACCTGCGGCATATGACCTTCATCCTCGTCGAAAAAGTCATCGACGTCCTCTTCTAAAGCTTGCTCGTTTGGCCCAGGCCGTCCGGTCATCAATCTTCATCTGACACACTATGCTGTCAACATACTCCCCTGCGTCCGCCTGTCCAGGGGGCTTAGCTTGCATAGTGTGACCTTCCTGATCTTCCTCAACAACATCTGCATGCGGTGTGCGATATTTTAGTTCTGCCTCAACAACATCACCCATCATGTCCTCTTAATGAACCGCGCACTGCGTGCTTGAACTATTCCAACCAATCGGACCTCCTGTGACTTCCTTCGGACATGGCTGCACGAGTAGCACGCACTCGTAACCACATCGCTGGTAGCCTTCCACAAAGTTCTTTCATGCAATTGTATGCATCAGTCTCCTCAACTCTCACCAAATATCCGCGGTAGACCAACTCCAACGCCCATGTAGGACGACACTGCACACCTTGGAGTCTAAGGAGAAGCTGCATGTGAGCCAGTGGTGGACATTTCTGATTAGAGCATTATCCGCATCCGGGAGTACCATACTGACTTGCGGAAAACTGCTCAAATCAACACTGTATGGACCTTCACGAACGGTACCAACACTATAATGCACTTTCAATGTTGTGGGTTCCGATGTGATTGATTTTTTACTACAAATATTACCATTTGTCAACATGTATTCACTAAATACATGGTAAACAAATACGTAGCTATACGTTACCTACATTCGGATGAGAACAAGAACGGATGAGGTTATTACCTTCATGCGAAAACATTTTCTACAAATATTAACGAAGGTGCCCAAGACTTAACCAAAATTTAGCTTCATATCATGTGAGTGCTTCATGCGAGGGACGAGGCCTCCGCGCAAGGCGCGTGAGGCCTGAGAGGTCCATGCGAGGGTACCCTAGACTTAGCCAAAATTTTGGCTTGATGGGCATGAGAGTGCTCAAGACTTAGCCAAATTTTACACTACTACAAAAGGGTCATCACAGACCGTTCAGAACTGCCATCACAGATGGTTTTCCGAACAGTCTGAATTTATAAGTCAGTGATAATCGGAGGTTATCAGACGGTTTGTGAGCCGTCTGTGATAATCACATCACAGACGGTTCTAGTTACCAACCGTCTGTGATATTAACACATCACAGATGGTTCTAGTTACCAACTGTCTGTGATATTCACACATCATAGACGGTTCTAGTTACCAGCTGTCTGTGATATTTTTTTCATCACAGACGGTTGGTAGATAGAATCGTCCGTAATACTAGTGTCATAGACAGTTTTTGGTTTGAGCCGTCTATGATAATCCTTCACAGATGGTTTATATCACAAAATCATCTATGATAATTCATTCTATACCTATTTTTCCCCTTTTTTCAGCTAGCCTCAGGAAATGTTAACTATGCTATCTGAAAACAAGCAAATACAGTAAGAAACACATTACACATTCCATTTTTATTAAGATTAGAGCCTACCATTATAATATGCCAAAACAACGAGCAGGTTACCCATCTAGTTAACACAACAAGAATGGAGAAAAAGCAAAGATCATCTATGCTTTCTCGCCTCTGATGCAACGCACGAGCTGGATGTCTTTGATGCCCACCATCGTCGGCGTTGATTAAGCGTCTGCACGGTTCGCATGAGCTAGTTGCTTCTGCGGTGTCTTGCCTCCTGTAGACTTGTGTGTCATCTGCTTCGTGCGGGCTATGGAAGAGGAGAACAGCAAGGAGGAGAACAGCAAGGAGGTTGTGTTTCGGTTATTATTTATAGGGAGGGAGAGGCGGGAGTGCGAAATTTTTTGGCGCGGGGACGGAGAGGTGGAGTTAAGATCCGTGGGGTGAGGGTTGGTGGATTTCTATTGGCTAGGATTGAGTCGAGAAAGATCGAAGGGCCCAGCGGTCAGATTATCGCATACGGTTTTTAATAAAAACCGTCTGTGATACTCTCTATCATAGACGGTTGGTAGCTAAAATCGTCTGTGATGAATGAATATCACAAACGGTTCTATATACCAACCGTCTATGAATTAAAACACAAAATTTTATATACCGATCAATATAAACAACTTTTCTGAAAAGATAAAATAGCAAAGTTTTGTATGGTTTATGTATGCTCATTTGAAAGGTTTCGATGAGATCTACAACTTTTCAGTTGAAAAAAAGTCCAAATTCCGGAGGGAACGCCAAAAAAGGGCAAAAAACAGAAGTCAAAAACTTGCAACGCAGGTTTAGGTCCAAAGATGGCCGATTTTCGGGGTCTTGGAGGGCGACCTACACAAGCTGGTCATTTTTTTGATCTGGCTCGTCGTTAGCTTTCCAACGAGTACAAGAGCATCAAAAACGGACACTGTATGCAAAAGTTATGCCTATTTTACTGAAAGTGTGTCAAAACTGAATTCTACTCGGACTCAAGCGGAGAATTATGAAATTTTTGGGGATTGTAAGGTGGAAAATATATCGCATACGGTTTTTAATACAAACCGTCTGTGATAATGAAGTTATCACAGATGGTTTGTATTAAAAACTGTCTGTGATAATGAAGTTATCACAGACGGATCATATTAAAAACTGTCTATGAAAATACCACGAACGGCTATTCGTATGAACCGTCTGTGATACTTGCAGTACAGACGGTTCTTAGGAACCGTCTATGATGTAAGCGTCTAGTTTAGCCTTTTTGTAGTAGTGTAATTAACTTCATATCGCGAGAGTGCTACATACGAAGGGTGATGGCTTCTCATGAGGCACGAGGCCTGAGGGGTCCATGTGGGGGCATCCATGACAGAGCCAAGATTTTGGCTCGATGGGCATGCGAGTGCTCAAGACTCAGCCAAATCATGACTTCATATTGCGTGAGTACTCCACGCGATGGACGAGGACTTCCTATTGATTGAGTGCTCAAGGCCCGTCATGATGGAAGCGCTACCAGGGCAAGCCTTTAGTTGCCATGGGACCTTCCTGTTGCAAGCGCAACCAGGCCCCCTTCAAGGTGGGCGGTGCATCGGTGCAAAGCCTATTAAGGTGAAGCAGCGGACGTGGGGCCGCCTTACCAAGGCATATCCTTCAAGGTGACTGACATGCTGAAACAATGCCTGTGGAGGCGAGGTTGGAGACGTGGGCCACCTCCTGCCGAGGCATAGCTTTCGAGGTGGGCGACACGTCAGAGCGAAGCCTATGAAGGCGAAGTTAGAGACGTGGGGCCACCCTACTGAGGCATAGCTTCCAGGTGGCGGCGCATCGGAGCGAAGCCTATGAAAACGAAGTTGGAGACGCAGGGCCACACTACCGAGGCATAGCCTTTGAGGCAGGCGGCACATCAGAGTGAAGCTTGTTAAGATGAAGTCGGAGATGCGAGGCCACCTTGCCAAGGCATAGCCTTTGAGGCAAGCAACATGTCGGAACGAAGCCTGTGAAGGTGAAGTCAAAGATGTGGTGCCACCCTACTAAGGCATAGCGTTTGAGGAGGGCAGTACGGTGGAGCAAAGCCTGTGAAAGCAAAGTCGGAGATGCGGGGCCACCCTACCGAGGCATAGCCTTTGAGGTGGGCGGGCGTCAACACAAAGCCTATAGAGGCAAAGTTAGAGACACGGGGCCACCTTACTAAGGCATAACCTTCGAGATGGGCACGCATCAAAGCAAAGCCTATGGAGGTGAAGTCAGAGACACAGGGCCACCCTGCCGAGGCATAGCCTTCCAGATGGGCGATGCATTGGAGTGAAACCTATGAAGGCGAAGTCGAAGACACGAGGCCACCCTACCGAGGCACAGTCTTTGAGGCGGATGGCGCATCAGAGCGAAGCTTGTGAAGGTGAAGGTGGAGATGTAGGGCCACCCTGCCGAGGCATAGCCTTCCAGGCAGGCGGTGCGTTAGAGTGAAGCCTGTGAAGGCGAAGTCAGAGACACGGGGCCACCATACCGAGGGCAGCATTTGCTTCTAGCATTCTACTACACTACCAACACCATTGTTCTACTCATCATCAATGTACACTATCATGCAATTTTTCTAAGGAAATGAATTTGGCAAGATTATCCTTATACAAGGAAAATATAAAGAATTTTTGTTACATATACCTGCCAAGTATATATTCAATATACCCATGTTGATGAAGTTTCGATAACCAGTTTTATGTTAAGAAACAAATTTTAATCTGGAACACTATCAATTGGGCCATCTTCTCAGACATAATCCATGTATAACCTGGGCACGTCAGGCACCAGGAATGCGTATCTATGGTTTTTACTCTTTACAGAGGTGTTCCCTTGTTTCTGTAGTATTCCATAGGTTCATTCTGAAGTGTTGTGCAAGCCTTGTGGTTTTTAATATGTGTGACTAGCACCAAAGAGCAGATTTGCCCACTCATACAGTTGATGGTAAAGAGCCACGTTGACCAAACTGTGCTCGCTCTGTTGTAGTGGATTGCAAGTTGCAACTTAAAACCTTTTACCATAACTACATACCTTGGACAGTCAAGCACGTACACTACTATCTTGTTCACTACGCTGCCTAAGTACTGACTTATGCTGATCTTGCAAGGTATTGTGTTTAGTGATTTTGATGCCTGTAGACTTCGAGATGTCAAAGAGAGGAAACACAAATTGCTCTTTTTTATTGTAAGACTACGTATTGGGCCTTTCAGAATTTGTGCTATCATTCAGCAAACTACACAATGCTGTAAATTGAAATAAGCTTGGCGTTGGCAAACTGTAAATACAAGCAAATGATAATGGAAGAACATGCTATGCCATCTTTTATACACTGTGATCTTTTGGCCCTTGTGCCTTGCACTGCCTAACATTCAATACTTAGGGTGTGTTTGGTTGAGCTGTGGCTTCTGAAAAAGCTGCTGTGAGCTGTGGGTTGTGGAAAAGCTGCTGTAGGTTGTGGGTTGTGGAAAAGCTGTAAGCTGTTTGGTTCAAACAAGTATAAAACTTACCTCCTATCTCTATTTTCCTTGAAACAACTGTGAAACAGCTCTCTATTTTCACCATTTCAAAAAGCAGAAAGCCAAAAGCCAAAAGCAGGGTCCAAGGTGCTTTCAAAACAGTACTACCAAAAGTAGTCGCTTCAAAAAGCGACAGGTTTGCATCCCTTTGGTTGGCTTTTGGCTTTTTGGAAGCAAAAGCAGCTCCCAAAAGCTGAACCAAAGGCACCCTTAATTCACTTGTGGTGCATACGCTTTGTTCATTTAGCCCTTGAAGTGGACCATTCATCCTAAGCTGAAGAAAAAGTGATAAACTGTAGAGATTTACAAATTTAGGGCTGACATACTGCATGTAACAAAGAAATGAATGTTGTGACTAACGTCAGAACAAATGGTAGTGATGCTAATGATTTCCCTATTGAGATAGGACTACATCAAATGTTAGCGTTGAGCCCATACATTTTTGCCCTAGTGATAGACGATATCATGCGGAACATACAAGGAAATATCTCTTGGCTATGTTTTTCGCTAATGATGTAGTGCTAGTTGATGAAAGTAGGATAGGTGTTGATAGGAATCTGGAGCTGTGGAGGAAGGCTTTAGAATCGAAGGGTTTTAGACTTAGTAGAACTAAAACTAAATATATGAGGTGTGATTTCAGCGGTGCTAGGGCAGATGATGGAGATGTTAGTCTGGGCCTAAGAAGCACCGATACGGTAGTGCACAGCCGTATCCGTATGCGATACGTATCTGATACGGCGATACTGCTCGATACGGCGCGATACGGTATCGGCCAAGTATCGGTAAATATCAGCCCCAAAAAAATTAAAAATACACCGATACTTCTTCGATACGGTGCAATACGGCGCCGATACGTAGGCCCAATAACAGCCCAACTGTTTCAGCCGGCCCAGTCGTGAGTATAAACCCATCTCCAACCCTAAGTCTCGCGCACTCACGCCCCTCCTGCCCCGCGCGTTCGCTTCGCCCAGCACCCGCTCGCGTCGCCGCACCGCCGCGGCTTGCTTGCTGTCCCCCAAGTCCCGAACCGCCGGCCCGGCCACACCTCTCGCCGCCCGCTCCCGCCGCGGCTTTGGCTTCTCCCTCGCCGCCGCGCCGCCCGCCCAGGAAGAGGACTTTGCCACAGGTTAGCCGCCGCCTCCGCCTCCAAAAATCTTTTCTCTACTCGGTCGTAGCTTATACTGCAATCTCTCACTCGGCTTACGTGAGGAAAGCTCCATTGGAGACGAGACCCACAGGCGACTAACCCGAGATCCTCCGTCGCCTGGAGCTCCGCCGCCTGGAGAGCCGTCGCCTGGAGGTAGTAGGTACTTCTCCTGCCGCGCCGTCGCTCTGCTTACTCCTTTCCGCCATCTGGAGGTGAGAGTCGCCTGGAGCCTGGAGGAACTTACTCCCGCCGACCACCGTCGCCTGCAGGTTTGTACAATTATAGCAAAGTGAAATCTGATGCATATGCTGAATCTGATGCATATGGGTCTCATTTTCCGAACAGCCATGCCCCTTTATTTCCTTCTCGGGTCTATGTTGGGTGCACCAAAGCTGTTTGATGAAATATGCATGAGGGTGCCGTGGCCAGCAAAACATGGCTGGTAATAGTACCCTGCCACTGCCTGCCCACTGGAGAAGCAGGAAAAGTTTCATCCTTCACTCGTTATCTTACATCATTAAGAAGCAAATGTTTAGAGATTTTGCTACTTTTTAATACACACACACACTTGCCGTATCGACGTATCCTTGTTTTTAGAAAATATCGTATCGCCGTACCCGTATCGCGTATCGGGGCATCCTAGGTCTGGGCGGACAAATAGTGTCTAGGAATAACACTTTCGATATTTGGGATCGATGCTACAGTAGGACGACGAGATTGATGAATACATGAGCTACATGATAAGAGCGGGTGGGTAAAATAGCGTCAAGTATTGGGTGTTTTGTGTGATAAAAAAATCTTTCAAAAGTTAAAGGGTAAGTTCTATAGGATTGCGATCAGACCTGCGATGCTATATGGAGCGGAGGTGACTAAAAGACAACATATACAGAAGATAAGTGTAGCGGAGATGAGGATGCTGCGGTGGATCTGTGGTCACATAAAGCAGGATCGAATCTGCAATGATAATATACGTGATAGGGTGGGGGTAGCACTAATTGAAGAGAACTTTGTCCAACATCGCTTGAGATGGTTTGAACATAACCAACAGAGACCTTTTGAGGCACCGGTATGTAGTAAAATTTTAAGATGTACCGAAAATGTAAGAAGAGGCAGAGATTGACTAAAACTGATGTGGAAAGAAGTAGTTAAAAGAGATTTGAGAGATTAGAATGTATCCAAAGAATTAGTTTTGGATAGAAGTACATGAAAGTTAACGATCCACGTACCGAAACGTGACATAAGAAGAAAGTTTAAAGGCGGTGTTTTAGGCTCTCGGTTCAGATAACAGGATGTAGGGCTAGGGTTTTATTACAATGCTCTCATTTATTTAACGTTAAGAAAGTCTTATTCCTAGCTTACCTCAACTTGTTTGGGGCAAAAGGTTTTATTGTTATTTTTGGTGGTGGTTGCTACTTGCTACTTTACTTCTAAATGTGTTACATTGTCATTCTGCTTGAAAATTCCATAAACATCATATATTTTGCTTCATGCATATTATATTATCCAATGTATGGACATAACGCTTGATACTAACTATATTGAAGAGAATGTGTTCGATGTATCATGCATGTAACTACATGTATGTTATGTGGAACATATATTTGGCATTACCCCTTTTAATATTCTCTGTTGATCAACTGGTCAGATATGGGCGTGGAGAGGTGCGTGCGCTTGGATGGCCTGACAGAAGCCCAGATTGAGAAGAAGCTGGAGGAGCTGGCCAGGGCAGGAGGATCGCTTAAAGCTTAATAATGTTGGGCCAGCCAAGTTTTGTTGCGTTAAATCTTCCCAAATAAGAGAAACGTTAACAGGGCATGCTGTGCTGTCATGATTTCAGTGCTATGACTGTAGAATCAAGTGTTGAAATTTGTACAACTGGTCGCTGAGAAGATAACTGTTTCTCTCTCGTTCGTTGGAACTATTTTTCTCTTTTCTTCGAGCATTTGTCTAAAAGGTGGTTTGGACGAGCATTCGTCTCAAGTTATATGCAGCCCTAATGATCGGTTGAGCAAATGAACTTAGTTTGCTTATCTAGTAAATAGTAATGTTGAGGTTGAGCTAGTTAGTTCAGTTTGCTTGTCCAGTAAACAATATAACCCTTGTTGACGGGCAGAAGCTATGTTAGCATGTGTCACACCTAGTGTGCCATCAAGTGAGCAGACTCCTGAAGAGTAAGCGAAGCAGGTGATGGCGGGAAAGAAGAAAACGCTTACTCCTGAAGAAAGTGAATGGCGTATTGGCGTGTGAGTTGTGTGGGACTTGCAAGTTATATTGTAATAAAGAGTGCATGCGTGATGCGTCTCACGTGAGACGAGGAGCTATATGAGCTCAAAACTGTTTGATGGCTGATAGGCTGATCCTTTGTTGAACTATGTTCGGTGTGACTGTATGAGGAGGCTGCATGCAATGTTTAAGTTGTAATTGTGAAATGGTCGTAATAAACTGTTTTGATTCTGATTGCTTTGTTTTGGGGCTGGAGTTGAGCTGTTTGGGCAGAGCTATGTGAAGCTGAATGGCGTTGGGTTGAATCATGATCAGTTAGTATTTATTTGGCATGATCAGCTAGTATTTATTTGGGTGCAAGTTTTTCTTCAAACATATTTTTGCTGCTCCATCTATCTAGGATTGCAGGAGGTGTTATTTTATTTATATGTGTGAGTTCACCTAGGTCATGGCCTTTCTATCCTTAGAATTATTTTTAGTCTTCATATTTTGATCTTGTATTGTGTTAGGGTTCACCTCGGTGTAGCAATTTTGTTCTTCATAGCATAGCATTTGTTTCTTCAGTTTTGATTATGTTATATTGTTAGGGCACTGAAGTTACATTATGGCGCCATGTTATTGAGATTAAATTTAGACATGTAATCATGCCCTTATATTAAGTATTATGAGTTTAGGGTTGGTATCCATGTGCGTTAAGTTTTATTTCTGAACTAGTGAGTTTAGATTAACCAAGTTCAGAGATGAAATCGTGGCCTTCAAAGCGTAATCTTGTAATCTTCCTAGTGCAACCATGGTGTATGATTGTTTCGAAGTGTAATCTTTCTAGTCCATCTTGATTCTCCAAGCCTATGACTGATTTTTGTACCTTAGAAATAATTCTGAGATTCTCATAATGATCTACCTCTTAAGTCTTTGCGGTGCTGTTATATTCACCTAGGCATAGAAAAATTTGAGTAAGTAGACATGTTCTATTATGAAAAATTACAAAACTTTTGTTGGTAGTGCTTCTCAGAGTTAGTAGTAGCTTTTAACTGAGATTCATTTGAATTCTTTCTAAATACATGTCACATTAGTAGCAGTTTTAATAAACATATATATCAATTAATGATAAAGTTAGATATATCTATATTTTGACTTTGCATTTGTGAAGAAACTAACTGCAGTAGTCTGCTTAAGGTTCATCTCCATCTCTTGGCTCAAAGCCTTGCTGTACTCAAAAGACTATATGTATTTTTTTTTTTTTATAAGGGCCCTTTCTCTAAGAGTGGGGACATATATACTTCACTTTTGATAAATAAAATCCAGAGTTTAGGGCCTTAGGGCCCAACTGCTTTAAAAGAGAATGATTCAAATTTAGTAGAGACTATTTTGTAGCTTCATTTTAAAATTTTGAAGTCATGTAAATTAGCTTAATCTTGTGGGTATTATTATTTAGTTTTAACAGAATCGCAGGGTAATTGTTATCCTAATGTATTTGTAGAAAATGACCTTTTTCTTGGCAAGTAGAAAATTCTTATTTAGGAATTTCAGACTTATTTTTGATTTGTTGCCAACTATGGCGGAAGAGAATGATGTAGTTTGTTGTTTTTACCTTATAGTTGAAAAGTTGCACGCAATTTGTATATATACTGCATGATTGAGCTTTATGTAATTTATGTTGTTCTGGATTGCAATTTAAAATTTCAAAATTAAACTTGTCTTGTTAGATTCTATTGTTTTCCTAGTTAGTACAGTTCTATGTATACTTCATTGCATTGGAAAACCTGCATAAATACAGTAAATGTGCATATCAGCATAATTTTCTATATCTTATTTTTGTTTTAAGAATTTTATTTTTGACACTATATTTTGTAGGGGTTCACCAAGGGAATAGTTTTTTTAGCTTAGAATATTTTTTGTCTCTATCATCTATAGGAATCCACCAAGGTTATTATATTTTGTCTAGATTATAATAATTTTTTGTCTTTGTTCTTTTGTAGGGGTTCACGTAAGGTAGGCATCTACAGATTTTGAAATAATTTACACACCATAAGTATTAATGTTGCAGCTGTATTTGACATGCAATTTTATAATAACGAAGCTGCAGGTTTTATAATTTTTTGCATGTATGAGAGTATACCTTGTACTCTGCTTTTGTATCTACATGTGTGGAAACACAAGATGTTCCTTTGAATTTTTTTTCTTTGGACCAAGGTTCTTCTGAAAAATGAGAGTATACCTTATACTCTTCCAAATTGTGCCGGTTCACTATATTTGACAACAATGCTACTTTGCTTCATTTTGAAGTTTGCAAATCAGGTAATGTTATAAAACAACTCAAGTTATCTTAAATGTTGTGTTTGCATGATGCAAAATGAATTGTATGTAGTATGTTTCAAATATATTTTATCCCTTGTGTATGCCAAATTTGGATTCATTGTTTTTTGAGATCAATGATTGCAACATTTTAGTTGTAAGTTGGCCTTTTGGAAATGACATTTTAACAATTGCTGGTAGTTAACCTTCCTGTAAATCATGTTAGTTTATAACTTGCATAACATTTGAATTAAAATTTTAGTTTAATGTAATGTGCAATTTTAGTACATTGTTAGTTCAATTATATTTCTGTCCTTTTTATTATGCTATTTTTTAGATTAGTCCCAAGTGCTATCCATTTATTAAGCTATACATGACTTTATTGATTCAGTTTCATTTATATGTAGTCATACTCATACAAGATCATCTACCTATTTTATCTTTAGTTGTTATAAACTAGCTGCATAAGCGCTGCTACCGTGTGGACCGAAGTAAAAGAGACGATAATTCGCGGGGAGTTTCTTAAAAAAAAATCGAGGACACATGCGTAATTTCGGGAAAACCAAAGGATTTTTTCGCAAAAAACCGAGGACCTGTAAGGATCTATACGTAACTAAACAAGGACCCATACGTAATTTTAGAAAACCGCAGGGCGCTATCCAACAAAGGATACGCAATTCGGGTGAAACGGAGGGGGTTTTCGCAAAAAAACCTACGAAGGACCTTTTTGCGAGAAGTAAGGACCTTTACATAATTTCGCAAAATACAGAGACTTTTTTGCAAAAAATGTGACGTGGCACGCCTCACAGCCGGGGAACTCCCCCGGCTGTAATATAGGTATTATGTGGAAAGTCCTTTTGATGTGATAGCGAGGGTGTGATGTGAGTTGTTAAGGTTCACCTTGGTGAGTACTTTGTGTTCTTCTTAGATGCGGTTATTATTCTTGTCTTTGTGATTTTTTTTCTTAGGGTTCACCAAGGTCAGAAACTTTCTATCCTAAGAATATTTTTCAGCTTTTGATTTTGTTTTTTTGTTAGGGTTCACCTAGGTCAGAAACTTTTTGTCCTTCATATAGTACTTTTTGTTTCTTCAGTTTCAGAATTTGTTTGTGGTGTGGTATTCGAGTTTGAATATGGTACCATGTTATTCAGCATAAGTTCATGTGTCCACCCAGTATTCCAAGTTCGCATATAGCTTCCATGTGTGTTGATTTTTTGTGTGTGTTCTCACGATCAGATATATGACCATGGTAAGCTATTAGTGTCAAGTGTTTGTTCTGCTTTTGACTTGTGCTAGTGAAAAGACCATTAAGCATTTAAGCTGCAAGGGCCATTACTCAAACTAAGAACTTTTGCTGAATACTTCATTGTGATTTGTTGTCCTCTGTTGTGGGGGTGGTCCAACCCCCCGTGACTGGGTCTTACAACTGGCATAATATGTAGTACACCCGATAGTGTAGAGGAATATACTAGTGTAAATATACCAATGTACCATCATCCTTTGTAATACTAAGGAATAGAATGAGGATTTCCCATTCTACTCCACTCATGTATATAAACCCCCAAGAGAGACAGGAGAAGGAGCATCCTCTCATTCTCACTCACCAACTTTCTCCCCTCTCCCTCTACTAGTCCCATTCTTTACTGTTTGGCCCGTAGCCACAACATCCCCATAATTTTCTTTTGAAGTTTACATTCTCACCTTTCTTATTGCTTGTTCTTCATAATTGTTTTTGCCCACTGTTGCTTCCTTATTTTTCTGCACAATGTTTTTGCATTTAGTTTTTGTTTGGTACATATCAGGAAAAAATAGCATTCTATATTGTGCATACTGGACATGGCCATCGAATAACCTATGAATATTTATATGGAAATAGTCTATGAAAGAATCCTGGCAGATTAAACTTCCATACAAATGTAATAATATTTACAATGCCAAGAATTGTGCAATTTTAGTACAAATTGCGTGCAATTTCCGTTGTAGCTATATTTACCTCTACATTATATTTTCCTTTGTTTTTCTTTGCAGGCCCCATTGCATTAATTATTGCTAGAAATGTAACTGTCATGCACTAGAGTACATGCAAAATCGTAGTAAATGCAAAGCTGACTTGCACCTTAGTGCATCTCTAATCTCTGCATGTAACTGACAAATAATCCTGGTCAACTACATCGTCCACCAATAAATTACATCACGATGAGTTATTCCAACAAATTTTAGAGTCTCCAATGATCCTTTTGTCATTCTTCTAAGTGCCTTGAGTTCTCTTGAAGCTTTCCTTGCTTCTTAGGTCTCTTCTCGTTTTTGTTAGATGATGTCCTGCCTCATTGACTGTTGCTCTCATATATTGTCTGCCATGTCTTTGCAACATAAGCGAATGTGTTTCATATTTTATTTGTAGGTATATATTCAGTCTAGAATGCCTTGTAGCAATGGTTACCTGTTGTCTTCTGAAACAAACTGAATTTTTACAAAGGAGTTCAAATTGCGTTTTGATTTTTCTTTCCTTGATCCTTAGCCTAAACCACACTAATCTCAAAGCATAGCAGCCCAGAAGCCTTGCCATCGCAGCTGAACGGAGCGATCAAACACGCGGCACTGTTCCTGTCCGACAAAACCGTCGTCGCTACGATTTTTGTCGCCGCCGCCCCTCCTCGCACCTTCTCGCGCCTGCGCCCCCCTGCCAGTTCCTGCTTGCTGGACAACCGCCGTGCCACCTCCTCCTGAGCTCCTGCCTCGGTGTCACCCTTCCCAGCTGCCACCGCCACCGTCCGCCGCCCCCGAACCGCCTCTCTGCTCACACAACGCCCCGGCCGACCTGACACCGCCCGCCCTTTTTGACCGCCGCAAACCGCAGCTCGAGGACGCCCTGACACAACTCTCGGACCACCGCACCGCGCCCTCCCGAACACTCCCAACCGCGCCACGCGCCAGCACCACCCTTGCCAGCGCACGGTGCCGAACCGCCTCCCTTGCCCTATTTAAACACCCGAGCCCTCCCAGCCGGAGCCATCAACCCCTAAAGCCCGCCGAGCAACCCCAAAGCTCCCTCCATCCCCTCCATCATCGTCAATTGCAAGAATATCCGAAGGTAAGCCCTAAATCAATCTCCCCGATATACCCAATTACAATTCGATTCCTTGCCCCTGTAGCTCCCTCAAGCAACCAAAAGTACTCCTGAACCGTCGCCCTAGGTAGTTCACCGGCGACATGCTTCACCGCACGGCCGCATCCCCTCACCGTGGTCAGCGTGCCACCGGCCTTATAAGCCCAAACCACCGCCACCCAAGTCACCGTGACCTTCCCCAGATGGTTAAAAAGTATCCAAGTAGAGCAAAGACCCTCCCTGTAGCTCGCATGCCATGAAGAACCGCTGCGGAGCCCCCTCGCTGCCGGCGAAGCTCCGGCCAACCCCGACCCTACCCAAGACCAAAAATGGGTTCTCCTCAACCCCCTGAGTCCGTCCATACCCTTGGTTTCGCGGAGATGACCGTAGCATCGGGAATCGCCGTCGCAATTACCCCTTTTGGTTGCTACGGTCTGGGAGGAAGGAGATGAACAAGACCCCCGCATCTGTAGCATCCGCCCATGGTGAACAGTTCCTAGACCCGATCATCGTAGCAAACCGACCCACTTTGAACAAGAAAACCCAAAGTGAATAGTAACCCGACCACATTCTTGTTCACCGAAACCCAAAATATATATTTATACCCATTTTGACCGTTTCGAGCCCACCAATCCATTTTTCAACTCCGTTTCACCATCCCAAACACCCAAAAACCAAGAACCTATTTTATTTGGTTTTTCTCGAATTTTATTTCTTTATTTTATTTCTTTGTTCCTAGCTCATTTTCTTCGAGCGTGGAATTAAATTACTTTCTTCGCTTTGCGCTAGCGCACGACGTCGTGAGTCGATCAAGTCAAGAAGGAGGAGCTCAGGATCAAGCTCAAGATCGAGAAATTGAAGAATACGAAATTGTCGAAATCGTAAACCCGCAAGGCAAGTCGCACATATTTTGAACATGTTGATCCTACTTTTTCTAAGTTATTTATTTACTTGTATTTTCATTATGTTATTTACGCAATATTATTTTATGTACAATAAATGCTTAGAATGACATGATGCTAGTTATGTCCTACCACCCGAAAATGCCCAGTCTAATTTGATGGCCATATTCACTTTGACAAGACATAGTATTGTTAATTATAGTATTATGTAGCCATGATAGTTCAGAGAATCAATAACATCCTCAATTAGTAGAAAAGATGGTCTTTATTTGGAGAATAGTTTTAGGGTAAGCGAGGATCGTTAGATCCTATGACCTTAACCGAATGTGAAGGCAAGTATCATAAATCAATGACAGTGTTACGGCACTGGACGAGAATTTGTGGGAAGAAACTGCCACCGGTGAAAATATAAGGACTAGATCCTCATGCTGAGTAAAGAACATAGTGATCGCCCAACCACAAGCGTTGATACGTCAAACCTGGTCTAGTAACTGCTCAAATTCAATTGAACCTCTACATAAGCAGCTGGAGGCTAAGTGTGAGTCCATACGAAAGGGGTTGAGCAGGGTCGTATGGAGAGTGATTATTTTCTGAACAATTGATTTGATTATCAATGAGCCACACAATAGTAGGCTGAGGCAAGTATGGGATTGTCGGGGAAGCCTATTAGGTGGAGGCTATATAAAGAATTGAGCAGTGAAAAGCCTTGTTTTCTTAAAACCAGACGTGGGATTAAGAAATCTTGTGGGTAAAGCAGGGCAGCTCTGCAGAGTCATGACTAATGGTATTCGAATACGCCGTGCTTCCGGTTAATGAAGCTGTGTTTAATGGGTGAATCCAATAACAAGGCATACGTAGAATTGAAATTGGTTTGGTAATGTTGAATGTTGATAATCACGCTTGAAAACCCCTTTACATTAATGAAGTTACTTTTCAAGCTTTTATCTGGTTTTCAACTAAAACTGCATCCACATAAAATAATAAGCTTGTTTTCCCTTCACTTGTTATATCATGCATGTAGTTATTGTTAAGCTCCGTGTGACTTGTTGAGTACGGTAGTAGTACTCATACTTGCTAAAAACATAAACAGAAACAACAAAGTTTGGGAGGAAGATAAAGACGAAGAAGTGGCACTTTGCAAGATGGACGAAGATCGAATTAGGGTCGTTTTCCGCTCAGGCATGCCTGTGGCGTCTTTTGCTGTAATGTAACTAAAAGTAGTTGGCATTGCTGTAATACTTGGCTTTAATGTCCTTATATTGTTATAAAGTTTACTTTTGCTCCTAAGCTTGTGTTGGCAATGTTATACACTCGATGGATGTACTCGCAGCTGAACAGTCCTGGGCAGTTGCGAGGGTTTCATAATACTCCCAGAAATGGGGGTGTTACATCTTCTTAGCAGCTGCTCTCTTCCTCTATTTTTTTTTGCAGGGAAACTCCATGTTGTTCTGAGCATGTTTCAATGTTGTGGTCATTACCTTGGCTGCAGGTAATGATCTGTTCAGTCTTGAATTGCGCTGCTAGAGTCCTTTGACTGCACATTGTTCCGAGCATGTTTCAATGTTGTGGTCATTACCTTTGTCTGCAGATAATGATCTGTTTTGTCTTGAATTGCGCTGCTAGAGTCCTTTGCCTGCACAATGTAAGTGTTCACCAAGTTTAATTTACAGGTTAGAATAGTCTTTTGTTTGCTACCTATTTTTCTGTTCACCAAGTTTAGGATTTTTCATCAAGGATATTTTTTTACTTTTATGTTTCTGTTAGGGTTCACCAAATTCATTTATTTTTGCTGGGGTTTACTTGCCTAGAGTTTGTTTTCGTGCAGTATAAAAATAAATATTTGTCTATGTTTACGTAGGGGTTCATCAATCTCTTAAGTTGTTTTTTTTTTGTTTATCATGAACATTAACATCTGTCTGCCTTATTTTTGTCTAGTATAGAAATTAATCTCTGGGTATGTCCATGTAGGAGTATCTATGTGAACATGGTCATGAAGGGATGGGATGACACACTGTGAAGGATGACACTTAAATTTCCAGCATGAATTATGCTGGCGTAAGGAAATTTGAAAAATTGGAGATGAACAAGTGTAGGAAGGAGAAAAGGAATTCTAGATTAAGCATATCTAGAGACATTGAGAAACGAGGCCCTTTTATTGCTGTATTTTTTTATTCCTTTTCAGTTGACAGAATATTTGAGCTCATAGCTTTATTACTTACAGACCCACAGTGATATGTGGTCAACCTTTTTACATTTATAATTTGTTGGGCTGTTTGAATATCAGTATAGGAAAATCCTGAACTCATTAAGGAGCACTGGTGGAGCAGGGGATAACATTTGCTCCATCCAGTTGGAACAGCAGAGCCCAACTGAAAAATAGTGGACACGACACGTACCCCTACGTAAACATAGACAAATATTTATTTTTATACTGCACAAAAACAAACTCTAGGCATATACCTTAATTGGAACTCAACATAGAAGCTAACTAAACATCTAAATAATCTTTTTCTAATTACTTCGTGATCTGTTTGGTTTTAAAGACTGGTCTGAAAGTGTAGCGTCCGAATCCGTGAGGGAAACCTTTTTTGCCTGGCGCATTGGGCTGAATGGGCTCGGCATGGGCTTGGACATGGCAGTGGGGTCCACATGGGCTTTGCACCATTGGATTCTCTGCTTGGCTATGTAAATCTCTTATCGAGTGTAAATCATATACTTACATTGTGTGTTTTTTTTGAGCGGTACATTGTGCGCTTAGTCTTGAACCCTTTTGGCGTTGCTACATGTACATACGAAAATATACCCGCTGTCGCGCCTCACGTGTCTCTACCCTTCCTTTTTCTGATTGAATCGAATAAGGCATATGAACTAACCTATCTGCAAATGCAATTTTGTCTTTTGGACTTCAGCGACGAGGGACATTGGATGATAATCCCCAACTACAATTAAACATTGGTTCTATATAGTCTTGAACTGGTTTCTCGATTCCGAATTGACAGTCGGGAGTCTCCAACCTTTTTTGTTGAAGAATTCGGAGACTGGGGAGCATGCGAGGCTGAACGGCGGGGCACAGATGTTAGGTTCTGTGCTGCGTGATGGCATGTAGCTTAACGCAATAAATTGGGCTAACCTGGTAGCTTTTGGAAATCAGTTCTTAGATCTTTAATTGCTCGATAGATTTTTCAAATGGAAAAAATTAGCTTACTAGCACTTCATTGATACGATTTTAGACAAATATCATGGATTTCTCATTCGACTGTGAAATGACACCTGAATTTCTGAAAAAATAACACTAATATTCCACAACATATTTTTTAGAAGTGGTATTCGAGGATTTGCCAACCATATATAGATGTAATTGAGAATTTACTATTGACAAGTGAATCCTACGACTATATGGCAGTGATATATGGAGCAACAAATTCTCAATTACATCTATTCGTAGTAACGAATCCTCGGTTATTCCACAAAGACACAGGTAGCTCAGCGGCGAAGACATTTTTGGAGGCCACCTCGCGTCCCCTTCACGCGAGGGATGGCCCCGCCGCTCGAGATCTCCCATGTATTGCGGCACCACGGTGGCATGGATTGTGTTTGCTCGCTACGTCGGCACAGCGATTCGACGACGGAGGCGCGCACACGGCGTGTTCCGGGGCAAGGAGAAGTTGCTTGTGATAGTTTATTATGCGGAGCTGGCTGGTGGCGACCTGGCAGCAGCGGACCGGGGCCGGGGAAGAAATCTACGGCGGTGACTTTACTCCGGAGTGTTAGGTTGATCTCAGGCTAACCGCCTCTGAGATTTCAGGGAGATTTAGTCTCCATCACGCACCCTGATCGGGGGTGCTACTAATAACTGTTGGTTGAGGTCCCGGTCACCATGCACCAAATATAGAAATGAAGAGGGGTTACGGAAGTGCTGGATATCAGTTGTTCTAAGCCTAAAAATCCGGAACCCCAATGAGTCCGATCCATCTCGGATGCTGTGGTGAACGAAGACCGGCAATCCTCCGTCCCTGTACACGGCGTCATCTTCTCCGACGCCGACCGACCACATCTACACCGCCGGTCACCTCAGTATCTCCTGCTACCGACCACACAACACATCTATGGCTTCACCTCCTTCGGGTATGTTCCTTTTGACGCTTCCGCATAATGTTTAATTTCTGTGTTCATGTTTTGAGTCTAGGATTAGGACTAATGACTTAGGTTAATTCCATCAATGGTATCAGAGCCGTACCTAGACTCTCATGAACCCTAGATTTTCGGATTTAAAATTTTATGGTTTGGCTTAGCATTTAGAAGGAGAGGATTACCCGAACCCCAAACAAATTTGGATCATAGATTGGCGGAAAGAAACAACAAAGAATAAATAAATAAAAAATTCGGCGTGCTTCTCGATTTTCGGCGCCGCCGCTGTTGTCGTCTTCGCTCGGGGCGGCGTGTGCATGCGCTGCGTGCGCCGCCATCTCTCCGGTAGCCGCGCCGCCTCCGCCTTGCTTTGGGCCATCGCGCAGCAGCACCGCCATGGTGCGGCCGTGAGTCGCCGATGCCGCTCCTCGCCAGACGCCGCCTCCGCTCCGTCGGGTGCCGCTGGGCTCGTCGCCCCATGCGCGCGCGCCGCCGTTGCCGCTTGCGCCGGCGGCGCGTCGCGCCGCATGCGCCGCTGCCTCTGCGGGCCGTCGCCGCCACTACGCTTTCGCTCGGGGCTGCGCGCGATCGCCGATGCTTGTCCGCTGGTGCGCCGCCCTCACTCCGCCACCGCTCTGCGCGGCCGCCGCATGCGCCGTCGCTCCTCCCGTGTGCGCCGTAATTTTCGGGTGGAGACTTGTGAATAATTGTTAGGGTTAGGGTTCAGGTAATTTTTATCTAACGCACGGGCATTTTCGGCCGTCCGATCCGATCGGACGGCCATAACTTTACGGGCTGATGCGCTGGATGGGCCGGCTTAGATTTCGGCCGTCCGATCAGCATCTAACGGTGTGCGCGTTTGGGTGTGTTACCGCGGGGCCGCGCTTGAGATGGGCTGGCCGGCGCGCATGAGATGGGCCGCGACCGCCTTTGGGCCTTTTCTCGGCCGGCTGGGCCGCACGCGCTTAGGTGGGCCACGTGCTGAATTTTGGCCCAAATTTTTTATTTTGAGGCCGATTTTCAGCCTGTTTTTCCTTTTGAGGCCGTTTTTCGGCCTAAAGTTCCTTTTGGGGCCCAAAATTTCGGCAGAAAATTTATATTGTCCTTTTCAGTGCATTTTCTTTTCTTTTGTATTTATTTTTATGCACTGTTTTAATTAATTTTTAGAGGCCCAAATTATGATGAAAAATTACGTTATTGTTATGAATAATCTCAAATTTAAATTGAGCCAACGGAAGATATTTAATTTTGAGAATTTATGCTTAATTTTAGCTTTATGTATTAAAGTTTTTATGATTAAATTTTGGCATTATGTATTCATGTGATTATATTCTGACCAACGTCGTTTATAATCATATGTTGCTAATTAAATATTTTAATTTAAATTTTTATGACTAAATTTTGGCATTATGTATGCATATGATTATATTCTGACCAACGTTGTTTATAATCATATGTCGCCAATGAGATATTTTATTTCTGAAATTTTATGCTCAATTTTGGCATTATGTAAGCATATGATTATATTCTGACCAACGTTGTTTATAATCATATGTCGCCAATTAAAATTTTGTGATTTTATGTTCAGACTTTGGCATTATGTATGCATATGGTTATATTCTGATCAACGTTGTTTATAATCATATGTCGCCATTGAGATATTTAATTTTAAGATTTTACGCTTAAATTTGGCATTATGTATTCATATGATTATATTCTGACCAACGTTGTTTATAATCATATGTTGCCATATATAATTAAGTTCTTTTCATTTTCTGCCCAATGGTGATATGAATTTGAACTGTATACTATTTTGCATGTTATTAATCAGACCAACGTAGGGTTAATTACATGCAATATAAATATTTATGATGTTTCTAATTTTGCCCTGTGTTTTAAAGTTCAGCACTTAATGTTTCAAACGTTGCCGACACAATTAATAATATTGAGCAGCTCACGAGGAGTAATTTTTCCTCGTGGAGGGAAAGAATTTATGTTGTCCTTGGCGTTTTGGACCTTGATCATGCCCTAAGAGTAGACGTTTCCGTTCCCCCTCCGAGGGTGAGGAGAATTTTGCTGAGAAAAAGAAGATTTATGATGATAATGCTGAAAAATGGGAACGATCTAACCGCTTATCACTTATGATTATGAAAACCTCAATTTCAGTCATGATTAGGGGAGCAATCCCCAATTCAGAAAAAGCTAAAGATTGCATGGCTTCAGTTGAGGAGAAATTCAAAGGTTCAACTAAAGTTTATGCCAGTACCTTAATTCAGAGGCTTTTAACCCCTAAATATGATGGGTCTGGCAGTAATAGAGAGCATATCATGATAATGACTGACATGGCAATTTCTGATAATTTTCTAGTTCATTTCATTATGACATCACTTCCTTCTGAGTACAGACCCTTTTAAATTTAATTACAACACTCAGAAAGAGAAATGGAGCATGAGCGATTTGATCGCCACGTGTGTCCAGGAGGAAGAGAAAACAAGAACAGAAAAGAAAGATTTTGCTCTTCATGTTGGTGGCTCAAGCAAAAGGAAGTTCCAATGGGACTTTAAAATCAAAGAAGAAGCTGCAATTCTCCCCTAACTCAGAAAAATCACGGCCTAAAGTGCACAACGCACCAAAGCCTCCTGTTGCTTCATTGGATCGCCTAAAGGGGAGTGCCATACATGTGACGGGGCATTTTCAAAAAAAAAACTGTGTATGTTTTCTTAGTTTTAATGTATTTCCATAGACAATAAATGCATTAATTTTAATGGTGATGGTCTTGACAAGAAAAGCTATATATGCTTCCTCTTAATTACTTCCTGTATCTTTAGATTAATGATGAGACTTCTTGAAATTGTGGCATCGTCGTTTAGTCCACATTTCGAGGGGAAATGTAGCGTCTCATTAAAGAATAAATTCTCCACCTTTTAGATTTCTTTGACTCGCACCACTTTGCGATTGCATTAAAGGAAAATAAAACAAATAAAGAAGGAACCACTCACGATGACAGACTCTTAGAATTAATTCACAGTGGATGGTTTGATTCTTTCATCACATTCACTGATGATATTGATATTTGTGGTCCTTTTCCTGTGACATCAGTGGATGGTTTTGATTCTTTCATCACATTCGCTAATGTTTTCTCCCGTTATGTTTTTTTTTATTTTCCCCATTAAAGATCGCATTGAATCACTCGACAAATTCAAGACATTTAAGGCTGAAGTTGAAAATCAGCACAACCTAAGAATTAAAATTGAAGGATGAACTAAAGTCTATAAGCACTAATGATGTATGAGACTTAGTAGAAATTCCTGACGGAGTCAAAACAATAGGCTGTAATGGGTCTACAAAACAAAACATGACTCTAAGGGAAATATCGAAAGATTCAAAGCAAGGCTTGTAGCAAAAGGCTTCTCACAAAGAGAGGGAAGTAACTATTCATTCAGAATCGTTATGGCACTAGTAGCTCATTATGATTTAGAGCTGCATCAGATGGATGTTAAAACAACATTTCTTAATGGCGACTTGCAAGAAAATATTTACATGGCTCAACCAGAAGGTTTTGTCGTGGAAGGCAAGGAGCATATGGGATGTCGACTTAAGAAATCCATTTATGGCTTAAAACAAGCATCGAGACAGTGATACCTAAAATTTGATAAAATCATAAGAAGTTTCGACTTTAAAGAAAATGAAGTTGATAACTGCATATATGTTAAGTTCAAGGGGAGTAAATCAACCATCTTAGTACTTTATGTGGATGATATCTTATTGGCCAGCAGCGATAAGGATATGCTGTTCAAGACCAAGAGATTGCTTTCATCCAATTTTTGATCTCGGTGATGTCTCTTATGTTCTTGGCATTGAAATTCACCGAGATAGGTCTAAAGGAATATTAGGTTTATCTCAGAATGCATATGTTGACAGAGTACTAAAGAAATACAATATGAATAAGTGCTCTGGCTTGCCTGCCCCTATTGTTAAGGGCGATAAGTTTGGGACATTTCAATGTCTAAGGAACCAATATGAAACTGATCAGATAAAGTCGGTTCCTTATGCTTCAGCTGTCAGAAGCATTATGTATGCTCAAGTTTGTACACGCCCTGATTTTGCTTTTGTAACCGGGATGCTTGGCAGATATTAGTCAAATCCAGAACTAGACCACTGGAAAGCCGTTGAGAAAGCTTTGCGTTATATGTAAGCTACTAAGTATTTCATGCTCACATATAAATTTTCTGATAGCCTTGATGTTATTGGTTATTCAGATTCAGACTTTGCGGGATGTGTTGATACTAAGAAATCCACGTCAGGTTATATCTTCACACTCGCCGGAGGAGTTATCTCGTGGAAAAGCTCCAAACAAACTCTTACGGCATCTTCAACGATGCAAGCTGAGTTATGTGGCATGTTATGAGGCTACCGAGCAGGCTGTATGGCTTAAGAATTTTATCCCGGGACTTAGAGTGGTAGACAGCATCTCTAAACCACTCACTTTATACTGCGATAATGAACCCGCAGTCTTTTATGCAAATAACAACAAGTCAAGTGGTGCTGCCAAACACATTGACATTAAGTATCATGTTGTGAAAGATAGAATCCAGAATCAAACTATAAGTATCAAGCATATTAGTACTAAGTTAATGCTTGCGGATCCGCTTACTAAAAGGCTTACCACCCAGTATTTTTCGTGATCATGTTGCCGGCATGGGTTTATTGGAAAGCCTCTGATTCTGGATAAAAGGACCTTATAAGTAAACCAACTCCCATTAAGTATAATGAATATCCATTCTAAGATAAAGTAGTACGCTATAGGTACTGAGGTTGTATGGTACTTTATCGACTATGCAACATATTGCCTTGGTGTGCTGTTTTATCAAAGGATGGGCTTATGATGTTAGCCTTACGATCAAAGGGGAGAATGTTAGGTTGATCTCAGGCTAACCACCTCCGAGATTTCAGGGAGACTTAGTCTCCATCACGCACCCTGATCGGGGGTGCTACTAATAACTGTTGGTTGAGGTCCCGGTCACCGTGCACCAAATATAGAAATGAAGAGGGGTTACGGAAGTGTTGGATACCAGTTGTTCTAAGCCTAAAAATCCGGAACCCCAATGAGTCCGATCCATCTCGGGTGCTGTGGTGAACGAAGACCGGCCATCCTCCGTCCACATGCACGGCGTCATCTTCTCCGACGCTGACCGACCACATCTACACCGCCGGTCACCTCAGTATCTCCTGCTACCGACCACACAACACATCTATGGCTTCACCTCCTTCGGGTATGTTCCTTTTGACGCTTCCGCATAATGTTTAATTTCTGTGTTCATGTTTTGAGTCTAGGATTAGGACTAATGACTTAGGTTAATTCCATCACGGAGGCCAATCGGCAAAATTAGCCGGCAGCTCCGGTGCCCTCTGCCCGAATTGGCGTGCGGGCATCAGCATGCCAAGAGGAGTGTGGTGCTGAAACAGATTTGACAGAGGTGGTTGAATCCAGGTTGGTGACGTTGATGGTCACATGCTGCGCGGCGGCTCGTCAGCATGCTGCCGCGACGATTTGGTAATGCTGGAGAGGAAGAGAAGTGGCTCAAATGGTATATTGGAGCATCGTGATTGCAGTCCAATTTGGCTTGGGACGGATTGACTGCGGTGAATTTTGATGAGGCTGCAGAAATGGAGCTTCGGTGGTTTAAGGTCTCACACTCACGTCCCGCTCACTGTGAAAATTGTCGGCGGCGATCTCCATGAATACATGGGCAAAAATGTCATTTTACCTATGGAGGTGTTATTTTCATGAAATCCGTGTGTTCGCAGTGTCATTTGGCACTCGAGTGCGAATTCAATGTTATTCGTCTAACATCCTCCAAATGGCGTAAAAAAATCGTTCAAATGGAGCACTACTGCCTACTTTGCCCTTTCCAAAATACCTGTCCGTAGTTTTAAGGTCTATAGGCTGATTGGGGTAGACTGCAACTGAATTAAATTTGGAATGAAGTTTTGAGCTTGGGGAAGACTAGCTGCATGTATATTGCTTGTTGGGAAGTCTCCCTGAGCCTAGGATGCTATTACTATATACTTATCATCTTAACTTTTGCACTGTCAATAAAAATTTTGGAAGCACCTCTCCTGTTTTCATGACTAACAACAAGGAGTAATCAACATATATATAGAATAATTACAATATGTTACGAATTCCATATCACACATAGACACAACTGATTGCAAATGGCATAAAGATATAATATGAACAAAAATTAGTTCGCCACGCCCAAGAAGGATCAAACTCCGAGCTCGAAAACATAATTAACACAACAGTTAACCACATGGTACCTGCAACATTCTCAAATCAAACTTAAACCAAGTTTCAGCAAAACAACTTAACTACCATATAACATGAACGCTAAGTGACTAGGTATATTGATATTTGATAAGTGCGGTGCAAAAGAGGTCTATTTCCATCCCATGCATACCATCAATTTGGATTACCTAAAAAGTTCAACAAAACAAGCGAGAGTTCAAAAAACTCAGCAAGCACATAATAGAAACGATAAACATTGCTACACGCATAAGACATAATCTAACTATGACATTTTCCACATGCTTCCACCATAAACATCATCTTTCCCATTCTCATCACAATATTTTCATTAGTGCAATACAACACTACTCTACATACTCATTTGCTCATCACATTGCTTATACCAGTATAGGCTAGGTGAACATCCGTCGATGTG
This sequence comes from Bonia amplexicaulis, assembly GCA_036346245.1. NCBI lineage: Eukaryota > Viridiplantae > Streptophyta > Magnoliopsida > Poales > Poaceae > Bonia > Bonia amplexicaulis. The sequence goes on along the minus strand of CM070746.1, from coordinate 6,935,602 downwards.
GCACGGGGATCTCTCCACTTCATAGAGGCCTACTGAGGTAGGTCTTACATATCCACCCACGTGGATATTCTTATCATATGAGTGCACATGATGCAAATACATATGTCCATTGTCATTAACATGTTCCATCACTGTCATCATTTGTAGGGTAGCCTCATTGCTTACCCCGTTTCATCAACATTGCCATCATCATAGAAACATTATCATAACATTAAATATTGCATATTCCATAACATTCACAGTCTACCGTTGTACCATGCAATTGCCTATTATCTTGACGGTCGATGCGTGGACGGCACCAAACTCGACCCACCACCTATGCAAGCATAACTCGACCTTAATACATTATAGCAATACAAGCATTCATACGAACGACATCGATGCTACGTGCAAAAACCAACATAAATAATCCCTCCCTCACCGGATACCTTCCCACAGTCCCGGGGTTCAACTAACCTTACTAAAAAGATTTCGTCATCTTTATTCTCGGATTGAATATTACACGCTTAACCTCTTTTGCTCACTATCAGACCGAACAAGCATACCATCTAACCTTTCTCCCTTCTAATCAATCTTTTCTCTAATCTCTATCATCCCCTCTTCAATTAGTTATACTAACCAACCTTACATTACTTTATCATCCAATAATTAGTTTATTCACCTACCTTATTTAACCCATTCGGCTACACACCGATAGCCCCAACCTACTACTAGTAGCTACAACTACTACTCTATTCATCCATTCTTCCTCTCCCTCCATAAACTAACGAGATCAATTGCCACAACACCAATTACACCATCACTCGTGAAGCAACTAATCATGTTGTTATGCCTCCAGACTTAAGCATTCATCGATAAGGGAACAGGCTGACCAACACAAAAAGAGAACACGAAGGTGCATTCCTTGAAAGATTATCTCTTTCCCTGAATGAGCCTACAAAGTGATTGTCCACCAGAAACAGGAAATCACGGTCCAATAGTGATGCAACCAGTCCATCCCAAGAATAACATAAAAAAACCCTATCGGAATAACTATGAGGTTGGCAACAAAATTCTTGCCATCTACTGAAACTACGCAACCAAGACATACCGTACAGCTAGCAATGATACCTCCTGGAGAATTAATTATAATAGACTGCGAAATCTATTGCATACTAAACTTTACCTTTCTAATGAACTTACGGGAAATAAAGGAATAAGAAGCACCGGAGTCAAAAAGAATGAGAGCATTGTGTGAGTCCACCAATAGGGTACCTGTCACCATGTCCGGTTGACCCATGGACTCAGCAGCAGGCAACACGTAGACTCCAGGCGACACCGGAGTGGCGACAAGAGCCCTAACTCTCTGATGTGGCGGCATCAAAATTGGAGGTGGTGCAGCATATTGAAGTGAAGTAACTAGCGTAAGAGGCCAGTAGTACCCACTAGGTGCCACCCAAGAGGGAGAAGGCTACGGTGTAGGGACAGCCACCAACATCTGGACTGACCCCTGAGTAGAAGCAACCGATGACGATGTAGGTAATGGCTCCCACTTGATACTAGAGGGGTTCTGTCGACAAACTCGCTCCTTGTGTCTCGACTGGCCACACTGTCGACACTCCCCCGTCTAGGAACATTCGATAACACGGTGCCCACCATCGCACTTGAAATATATCATACCTTGCCCTGGGACAGCACGATAGGCTAGGGTCACTGATGAAGAATGAGGCGCTGAAGAAGATGGCGTCGAAGACTTGGACTTGGACGACTGCAGGGGACACTGGCCCCATTGGACTTCTTAGGAGTGGGTTGTTGAGATGACCCACCTCCCTCACCGAAACTCCTCTTCTGGTCAACACCAGAGACACTTAGACCACCAGATGGTTGTAGCTCTTTAGTGAGCTGTATCCCCATCTCCATCCCTCCGGCCTGTTTGACCATGGACCTGAAGTCACGTGGCATAGTAGCTCCCATAACATGCCAAAATTCAGAGTTGAGCCATCGATGGAACCTTTGGCCTTCTCAAAATCACTACTTGCGACTAACGGTACGAAGCGGATCAAGTCATTGAACCACACCTCGTACTCAGCCATGGTCATCGTTCCTTGCACGAGTGTCGACAGGGCAAGCTCCATACTATCCACAAAAGATTCTGGGTAATACTTCACCTTGAACTACTCGGCGAAGATCTCCTAGGTGGCTGGACCATGCAAGGGCTCTAGTTGAAAGAACCCCTTCCCACCAGATATCTGCATGTCCCTTCAACTGGAAAGCCACGAAGCGAGCTCTCAACTATGAAGTCATCTCGAAAGCTTTAAACTACCTTCCCATATAGCGCAACCAATCTGTAGCTTGGACTGGTGTACCTGACCAATCAAAGGTGTCCAATCACAACGCCACCCATTCACGAAGGCCCATTCTTATGTTGGTATGACTGGAATGGCAGTCATGGCAGCGATAGGTACGGCTGCAGCAATATCTGCGAGCGCTTGTCAACAAAGCGAGCGAACCTCTTCTATGAACACTTGCAGCAAGGCTGAAGACCTTTCTTGATCCTCCGCTACAGACTGCTCAGCAAACCCAACCTCCTTGTTAGGTGCTTGCTACTGAACCTCTACCGGTGGCTCCACTTGGACACGGCCACGACCACGGCCTCCATGACCTCGACCAACACCACAACCACGACCTCTACCTTTCGGCATACCTTCCAACCCAAACAACAATAGCACAATCAGTTCATGAACATCCATCACATATCTTAACTAATCAAGAATACGACTGACAGAAACGTCATGCAAATGCTTGGCTCAAACCCCATCCTATGGTGCACCAAAGTGTCAAGTTTAATTTAAGTATTAAGCCTAAGTAAAGTTTTAGTTAAATAATTAAGCTAAGTTGTCAAAGATATATTTTTTCACCACAGACCTAACACTCACTCTGATACCAACTATAACACCCCTGGCCCATCCCAGAGCCCAGGATGCTAAACACACTTACCATCTCAATTTTTGCACCGCCAATAAAAATTTTGGCAACACCTCCCCTGTTTTCATGACTACCAACAAGGAGCAATCAACATATATATAGAGTAATTACAATATGTTACGAATTCCATATCACACATAGACACAAACTGATTGCAAATGGCATAAAGGCATAATATGAACATAAATTAGTTCTCCGCACCCAAGAAAGCTCAAACCCCGAGCTCGAAAGCATAATTAACACAACAGCGAACCACATGGTACCTACAACATTCTCAAAGCAAACTTAAACCAAGTTTCAACTAAACAACTTAACTACCGTTAACACGAACCCTAAGTGACTAGGTATACTGATATTTGATAAGTGCGGTGCAAAGAGGTCTATTTCCATCCCATGCATGCCATCAATCAAGATCACCTAAAAAGGTCAACAAAACAAGCGTGTGTTCAAAAAACTTAGCAAGCACATAATAGAAATGATAAACATTACTACATGCATAAGACATAATCTAGCCATGACATTTTCCACATGCTTCCATATAAACATTAACATAAACATCATCATTCCCATTCTCATCACAATCTTTTCATTAGTACAATGCAATACTACTCTACACACTCATTTGCTCATCACATTGCTTATACCAGTATAGCCTATGTGAACACCCGTCGATGTTCACCCTATCATGGGCCCGTCCTTGTTGCATGGGGATCTCTCCACTTCGTGGAGGCCTACCGAGGTAGGTCTTACATATCCACCCACGGTGGATATTCTCATCATATGAGTGTACAGGATGCAATTGCGTATGTCCATTATCATTAACATGTTCCATCAGTGTCATCATTTGCAGGGTAGCCTCATTGCTCACCCTGTTTCATCAACATTGCCATCATCATATAAACATTATCATAACATTAAACATTGCATATTCCATAACATTTACAGTCTACCGTTCTACCATGCACTTGCCTGTTATCTTGACGGTCGATGCATAGACGACACTAAACTCGACCTACCACTTGTGCAAGCATAACTCAACCTCAATACATTATAGCGATACATGCATTCATACAGACGGCATCGATGCTACACATAAAAACCAACACAAATAATCCCTCCCTCACCAGAGACCTTCCCATGGTCCCGGGGTTCAACCGATTTTACTAAAAATATTTTATTGTCTTCATTCTTGGATCAAATATTAACACTTAACCTCTCTTTGCTCACTATCAGACCGAACAAGGATACCATCTAACCTTTCTCCCATCTAATATCTCTTTTCTCTAATCTTTATCATTCCCTCTTCAATTAGTTATACTAACCAACCTTACATTACGTTATCATCCAATAATTAGTTTATTCCCAATCACCTACCTTATTTAACCCATCGGCTACACACCGACAGACCTACTACTGGCCGCTACAACTACTACTCTATTCATCCATTCTTCCTCTCCCTCCATAAACTAACGAGATCAATTGCCACAACACCAATTACACGATCCAAACATCCATCTTAATACATGACTTTGGCTAATCGAATCAATGAATAAGCATGGAAGAAGGTTTTCGAAGCGTTATCCTAGCCTCAAACGACTGGATCAGAGCACTACCTTGGTTGGATCTAATAGATCGGGCTTCCCCTTCTCTTTTCCTCTTTCCCTCCTTTCTTTTTCTTCCTTTTCTTCTCCCTTCAACCAAGCCCCTTCTTTTCTTCTCCTTCCTTTTTCTTTCTTCCTTCTCCTCCCTCACGGCCGACTCCTCCCCTCTCCTCTTGTTCCCTCAACTGGCTAGCCGCTCCACCTAGTCTATCCTAGCCGGCTCTTCCCTCATCACCTCCCTGGCGACACAGCAGCTCGGCTCCAGCGCGGCGCGGTCTTGGGAGGGATGTCGAGGCCAGACAGCGAAGAGCGACAGTGCACTAAGGGAGATGGCGGAGGGTGGGGCTATGTGGCCTATAGGGGAGCGGAGGCAGTTGGCCGATGGCTTCCTCTCCATTGGCGATGGCATGGGACGGAGCAAGAAGGTGATGGCGGCTAGCCGCGGCAGCACGCACTGTAGCAAGGGAAAGATGGTGAAGGCGAGGCGCGACCAGGGGAGCGGCGACGCTGGCCGCAAGCGCGAGACTGTGACAGCAGGGTCAAGATGGGGGAGAGCAAATCGGCTTTTGCCTCTTCCCTCCTAGCTCTCTTATGGGGGTGGCTTGGGCCAGGCCTAGCTAGGCCTTGGGCCTGGCCACCACCCAATGACCTTTTTCCCTAGTATTACATGATCTCTGGTATCTTTTGGTTTTTCATAGCAGAAAGGTTGACTCATTTCGCTCTTTTCTTCACCTCATGACAAATAAAATATAGGCCCCATTCATCTAGAAGCCAATACCAATACGAACGTCCAGTTTTCTATAAGCCGCTTCTATTAGCCATTAGTATTATCAACCAACAGCCATCACCAAAAGACAATACGAATAGAACCATATTACTTCCCTTTCTTTTCAAGTACACATAACAAGGCAGAACTCTTACCAATTTTGGTACCTAATCAGGACTGAAATTGTCTGAAACATTCTCCCATCTCTTGTGTGCGCAAAAGCTAAACAAGATAAAATCATGCACTGACATAACTTAGTACATTCTTTTACAGCTTTAAGGTTACAGTAAACTCGGTCAAATGTAACGGGCAACGCACACAGGCTGACTGGCAATGAATGCTGGTTCTGATATTAACTACAGTTTATGAGGCGTCCAATAACTGAAACTTCTTTAATCCCTCCCCTTGACAATAGCCAACCCCTCACTGAATTTGCAGTGTTTCTCTTTTATGTCTTACAGTACGTGGCACATTCCCATTGATCTGTAAACAAATGGAAAACGAGAAATGATAAGCAAAAATCTGCTGTTTATCTTGCCTACAAAATTTCCGGCATGATGGATTCTGAAAAAACGCCCCTGGGGCAATTACAATGCCAATTAATAGGCGCCCTTAATCTCAATGTTATTGCAGTCTTTGCTTTCCCTGATGATGGAGCCATTGTGAATTTGTGGCTGCTAGATATGCCCCTCTCTCAAAATTAAGATCAGACCAAAAACTGACACACATCCTGCACATTATATACATGCTTTCGCTCTAATTGGTTCCAATCAAGAAAGGTTCCTGGCATGGAAAAAATGGAGGAAATAACCATCCTTTCCCTTGGCGTTGGAGCTAATGGTGAGCACTCCAAATCCAGCGGAGGCAGTGGATGCAAACCAAAATCTCCCGTCCAATTCCATGTCTTGTTCCCAGATCAACTGCTAGAGAGACAGATCAAGAAGACCACAAGAACAGCGATGGTCATACGAGGAAGAAGTTACGGCTTAGCGGAGAACAGTTAACGGTGCTGGAAACCGTCTACCAAGAGCATAGCAATCTTGATCCAGTAAGTTCAAATTATGATATTACCGAGCATTTTGATGCATGAGAACTCTCATGCTTCCTAGTATAGAATTGTCAAACTCATGATAAAAAATTAGGCTGTAAAGCAAGGGCTGGTGAAGAAGCTGAACATAAAACCACGCCAAGTCGAAGTCTGGTTTCAGAATAGAAGAGCTAGGTACTTGCATTCACATGTCACTATTTATCAGGAAATTAAAGTGTGTTTTGTGCAATTCTGATGGGTGCTTTTGTCGAAACTATAGGAGCAAGCAGAAGCAGACGGCAGCAGATTGTGAGAATCTGAAGAGAAGGTCCGAAGGGCTAATCAGGGAGAACCAGAAACTGAAGAGGGAATTAAAAGAACTGATGAGTATTTCTCAGCATGACAATACTCACTGTGGTTCAAATTTAGTTGCCATATGCTCATCTTGCAACAAGATCTTCAGAGACCACCATAATCACAAGAAACTCTAAACATATGGATCTAGACTTGTTTTTTACATGTTAAAAAACTGCACAGGAGATCTTCATGGAAAATTTTTTTAAGAACCTCTGAGCAATGAGAATAATGGGAAACACGTTCATCTAGAATACCAGTACTCTCCAGAGATTGTTATTTTCTCACTGAAAAATGAAATGATTACTAAGTACTGTCACAGTCTTCTGTTTGAGGGGACAGTAGTGCATGACAAATGCATTGTGAAACACTGTCATGCCAATATTTTCGTACGTTCTGACAGTACAGATGCTGCTATGTACATATGTCCATATGAAGTCCAGACAACAAGATTGCTCTCTCTGCAGTGAGGAAAAGAGAGACTAAAACCCATTGCATGCGTGGAATAACTTGTTATGTGGCATTGCAAGGACTACAAACTTACGCTTAATCATAGCATGCAAAAGTTGACTACGAACTTCTTATGCTCTGCCGAGCAGATCTAGATCTCTCTCGGGTATCACTCACCTTTTCAAAAAAAAAACCTTTTAAGGAGGAAATGCATGGAAATACAAAATTTTGACCGAACGCTTCCTAGGACGACAAGAATTTGACTACGAACTTCTTATGGTGATAATAATTTGGGACTAGAGAGCGTAGATCCATGGAATGAATATTTTTCCCAATTTCTTGTGAACATTTATGTATACACGGCTTTTTTGTCATATAATTTGTAGACGACCACACAAAGCATAAATTACCTGTAACTTAAGATACAATATATGAAGGCTGACGTTGATTAACTGGAAAAAAAACTGAGGAATGGTTGAATTGGTAAACACAGTTTCCATTTAACCTTTCTTATGATGATCTGTCAACGCCATCCATCTAATTCTGTGGAAAAAACCTCTAACTATCAAATCGGGCACCTGGATATCGACCAGTTTACGTTTTGTTATTAGGGATGCTAGTCGGCCCAACCCAACGAGCATCATAGTTCATTTGCTTTATTCCTATAGCAATATCCGTGTATACAAAATGAACCACGCATTATGCGGGAAGTAAACAACCAACTAGGTAAAATGAGTCAATGGATTGGACCACTTACATCCCTATTTGTTACTTCTATTATTTTTTACTTGATGTCCTAGAATATGTGCCATAAACTTTCTAAAGTTTGAGCACCACTTACATCCCTATTTGTTACTTCTATTATTTTTTAGTTGATGTCCTAGAATATATGCCACAAGCTTTCTAAAGTTGGAGCACCAATATGTTTAAAATTATCTAGATTTAATATATGAAAAACAATATTATTTTCTGTTAATAATACTTTTATAATATAATAATTTTATTAGTATATATCTTTACTATTATATGAAGAAGTTCACGGTAAATGTGTCTGCCGTTTACATCCCTAGCTCTTTAGTTGGTGGGATCATTTCTGGTTAAATACGTATATACGTACATATGTTACTTAGGGAATCAGGAGTATATGTATCGCAATGGATCTTAAGGTGGATCCCACCTAATTGTTAAGACTGACTCGTTATGTTTGAGGTCACCGCTCGGCTGTAACAAGGGTCCCACTAGGCAGTAAAAAAATTGTATTTTAATGCTGCTGTTGAATGTGGTAGTTGGTAATTGGCTGCTGGGGGGAGAGAGAACAATAGGATTAAAAGAAAATTATATTTTAATGCTTATGGTCAGGTCTTTAGCTTAAGGACCGGCCTCAAGCTTTTTTTGCTTATGACCTGCTTAAGATCAACCCTATAATGTATAAGGTCGACCGTAAGGTGGCCTATGATCCCCTATTTTTATACACTCTGGATGCCCTTAAAGGATCTTCTATAGATAAATAGATCATCTGTGCATGTGATTTATGATAAGATTCCATGTGGCTTGTTGATAAGATGAAAATTATGTATACAACTTTCTTATGTAGAGATAATTACCTTATACATATTGGTTTTCTCAGTTTTGAACTTATAGTATATTTATTTGTGTTTCGATGCAACACAGTGGGCTTTTGACTAGTTAATATAAAGTTATTAAAAGTGGCTATCAAAATCACATCTTAAAACCGTAAAAAAATAAAAAATATCAAATAAAAAGGAATGGAGGAGTATGCACAAACAGGTTAAATGGGTTTATTCGAGTGACGTATTTGAAACAGACAGTAACATGTCTGAAAAATAAGATATTTCATTCTTAGATGAAATTGAGAGTGCGCGTAAATAATACGAAGGACTATGCGAGAAAGTCTAGAGTTATGTTGTGATGAGCCATTGCTATTTTGGAGAAATAAAAAAAATTGGATTTTGTAGATTTACAGTTTTTGGACAGCTTGCAAAGGCGGCGGTCAGAACGGTTAGTTTGTGTTGCTTCGACCAAAATGAGTGATTTTGGGAAATTTGAGTCATGAGGTGATTTGGTTTGACCTAGATCAGTGCATATGTGTGGCATGGTGCATATTTTAGCTAACATGGGTCAAGTTGTGAAGAACTTGTGCCTAAAAATGATTTCTTGGTCTTCGAATGTGAGGGGCACTTTGAGTCAACAATGGTCAACAACGAGGATCGATGCTACGCTCATAGAGGAACCAAGGCTCAGAACGACAAAGGTTGCGGATAAGATGGCTGAGCTCAAGTATGGCACAAGGGAGATGAAAAATGTTGAATGAAAGTTCGAGTAACAGGTTGCACCATATGGCTTGATCAGATCAAGTGAGGTGTGATCTAATAGAATCAGAACAGGAGAGATTTACCAATGCGTAGCAAGCTAGTAGTGCATCTACAAGAGGTAGGCATGGTGATTACTTGCAAAGAAAGATGATGATTGGGCCAAGAAAAGATATTTTGGTAAGTTGATCAAAATATTGAAAACTACATTAGATCTAAACCACAGTTGGGATGGTGCTTTAGGTTAAGGAGGAGCTGAGATGATCAAGTGTATAAATAGCTAAGGGCTTAGCAGATTCAGGCTTATATGCTTTAAAAAACATGCATAAGTGTAGTGTGTGATTAAAACATGTATTGTATAGGGTTAATAGGTTTTTCTATTTATGCTAAGTGGATAGTATCCATTAGGGTTAGATAGGACTAGTTGCCTTATCTATTTAACGGGTTGGGATGGCGACTTACAAGTTAGCCATCCTAGGTTTACTCATTGAAGCCAAGTGTTTTAGAATTAGGATTTGAGAAGTGTGAGTTTTGTGGTTTACTATCTTATTGAGAGACCATGTGGAGGTCATCCCATGTATATGATGAGTAATTGACATCGGTTTAGGAAAGTCGAGTTTGAGGTGGTTGGTTCGGACAATGTCGTTGTGTGGTGCAACGGGCTCGGTCGGACTTGGTCAAACTTGGTCGTATGGGATTAGGATGCATATTCTGTTGATTCGATAGGTTTGGACTTCATCATGAGTAAGTATAATATTATTTATGCTTTCATGTATCGAACAGTGCTATTTGATGTGTTTCTTGTCTGTGTTGGCTGCAGGACGTCGAGGCGGAGTTGTGGTGAGACACAAGGTGACCGGACTAGACACAGGCGGTGTCGAGGTCAGAATGGTCGGATGTGTCGAAGGGCCTGTTCTTTTCGGCTGCGGCTTATGGCTTTTGGTGAAATTTTTAATTTTGGTGCATTTACTGTCAGATTACGGAGAGAGATACTCACTTGCGATTTTGGATGGTACGGATGTTGGGCTTTTAATGTGTAGATCGTTTTACCAGAGACCCGTCTTGAGAAAATACTCCGTTTGAAAGTTAGGTACTGTAGCAAAAGCCAAAAGCTGCCGGCTTCGGAGAAAAAGAACAGGCCCGAAGACGGCTAAGATTCGATGTGGTTGTGAGTCGTGGACGACAAGGAGCTTGCAAGCTTCCCGGAAGGTGCAGGAGGGGCGAAATGGTGATTTCGCGAGGCTTCACAAGTGGGAGCGGGCTCCGTTCGGGTTTAGCCGGCGTAATGGGTTGGAGACCCGTTAGCCAGGGGCTATAAATAGCTGTTGGGGGCTGCATACCCCCTCATGCCCTTTGAGAGAGAGTTAGGGTTTGCTTTAGTCAAAAGAGCCTTTGGAGAGACCTTTTGCTTTAGACTTTAGTAGGTGGAGACTAGTTAAGGGTAGCATGTGTGTCTCCCTCCTATCTCCTCCTTTGTGTGTGTGTTCCTCCCAAGAACATGTGAGGTTCTTGGTGTTCTTGAGGATGGAGAGGGAGAGGATGGATTGAGAGTCTTGTAATCTTTCTTCTTGTTCTAATGTACATGTGTATCGAGACTCCTTGTAATCTTTTGTTTGGAATGAAAATCTGAAGTTTTTCTCCCGTGCACTTTTTTCCTTCGATGCTCTCTATGTGCATTTCTTGAGATTTTCGTTTTCTTGTTGATTCTTGCTGTTGAGTGGCAAAATGGGTTGCTCAGGGATGGAATTGCGTTTCTAGACCCTTTGGTCATCTAGTTCCAAGAGCAATTTGATCAATTTGCAAGAATCTCATTTTTGGGTTCTTCATGTTCATTTTCTAGGGTTTTGACCCAAATCTTGTGTTCCCTCTTTGAGATGGCTTGAATCTTGGCCTATAGAGTCCAGTGGCTATTGCTAACATATCTGCAAAGTCTTTTAGCCAAAGGATCAAAGAATCGTTGGAAATTTGGATTTTGGTTTTTGTTGTCTGAACCTTCAGTTTTGCTCTCGGGTTGCCTGGAACAGGGGAGCGGTCAGACCGGCCCCTCCATGGCGGTTAGACCGGGATTTTGCCAGCGGTCAGACCGGCCTTTGGGCGGCGGTCAGACCGGCCTTTGTCGAGCGGTCAAACCGGCCCCAGCGGTCGGACCGGCGATTTGCTGGCGGTCTGCCGGCCTTGAGGCAGCGGTCTGACCGGCCTAGTATGTGCGGTCTGACTGGCCTTGCCCTGACTGGGTGTTTTTGCTAAGTTTTAGATTTCTTCGTTTGCTGTGCCTTCTCCTTGAGTGCTCTAGGTTCCAGAGAAATGTTTTGAACTCCTTCATAGCTCTTCGTAGCTATTGTTGAGGAGTTTCATTAAGTGGAACCTTTGAGGGGGAATTTTTAAAAGTCGACATTCACCCTCCTCTGTCGCAATTTCGGTCCAACACTTATCCTCTAGGTGGATTAGTTATAAAAATATCATTCTGAAGTAGTAATATATCAATTTTATTCATCTCATAGATCCCTTTGTTTTAGTTGATTTGTTCTTATTTTGGTTGGTTTTGATTTTCTCTCTCCCGTTTCTTTATCTCGCTAGATGTCAAGGATGAGTAAGTGATAGAGGTATACCTTGAAAATTAATTCGCATCCATCTAGGCATTAGGTTTGACAAGTTCTTGAAGTTATCTAGTTTTTACTTGATTTAGCCTCTCCGAGTGATTTCTTGATCCAGTTATTTTTGCCATGACACATTGGGTGTTGTAGCTTACGGTGACATGTGAAAATACTGTAGGACCGAAATGGCAATAGAGGGGGGTGAATGGTGCCTTTAAAAATTAAAATCCTCCCCTCAAGTATCCACACAGTAGAAGAGCACTCACTGGAAATCACATATCAGAGAATAAAGCAAATCTAGAGAGAAACCAACAAGAAAAATAGATTCGGGTCGTTACGCGAAGCGGTAGTCTGCTGAGACGAGCGGTAGTACCTCTGAGTGGTAGTACCGCTGAGCCGAGCGGTAGTACCTCTGCGCGGTAGTACCTTTCGAGGAGAGGTAGTAGGAAACACTCCCAGAAGAATAAACCAAGAACCAATTTCAAGAATCCACTGGAAAAACAAAAGAACATGGATTTGTCTGTCTCAAAAACCTAGAAAACCGAAATACAGTGCGCCTGATTTGGGAAAAAGAGACTTGATAATTCTTCTTTCCGATTTCGAAAATGGGATGCTCAGGTGATCTTGATAATCTCCCTAGTTCATAGCATCAACAAATAACAACTTGAAATCAAGAAATCACCAAAAGATGCAAGAAAGGGAGAAAAACTAAGAAGAACAGGGAATGAAATGTGCAACTCAAAATCATATCAAATCAAGATTTTTGGCATAGACAAACAGAGATGAAGGATCACAAGAGTTGCTACAACCAATTCATTTCAAGATACGTCCCCATACGTATGTACATTTGGAGGAAGAAGAAGAAATCAAGAACACACTCAAGTCACAAAGAGAGGGGGAAAGGGCAGAGCAACAGCTGCTCTTCTCCCACCTGTTGGTGATATGCCCTAGAGGCAACATGGAGATGTTGAATATATCACATACTATGTTTATGATACATTGCTTTGTTCCTTGAAATAGACATTATCATTATTGATCAATGAGTATGTGACTTATTCATGAGACTCTTAATGCCAAAATGTTGCTATTTCTAAATGATCCCTGATTATATTTCATATGAGGAACAAATATGATTCAAAGATCGATATGTATTGATTGATGATCATGTCTCATGGATCATGGTATGGAGATACCAAATCAATAATATGGACATGTGTTAGTGAACATATGTTGGATAGACCCGCCATGAGACACTGCAGAGATTCCATGTGTCATCAGTTGGTCTCAAGTAGTGTTTATGTGGAATCCTTAGACTTGAGATCATCATGGTTCCCGGCATGCGTAGTAGCTTACTTTGGGACTACTAAACACTACTCCGTGAATCGGGTAGTCATAAAAGTAGTCTTTGGGTTTGCCATGAAACATGTAGTGGGATGTGAATGATCAAGATAGAATTTGCCCTCCTTATGGGAGAGATATCTGGCCCCTCGATGTAATGGATTATGAAAGTGCATGGCCATGCCAAGGTGATTGAGGAGTCAATCACGAGTTTATAATCCATCACGGAATCGAGAGAGTGATTGAGCTATTAAGAGGATGACACAGGTCTCGCCTTGAGCTTAATCTATATCGTGAGGCAAAGGATTAGTACATGAGAACATTACGAGTTCAGTAGATATGATCTTTACGTATACTTTGGGGTTAATATGTCTTACTAGAGGCCGCTATTAACACGGTGACCGGAAAGGTGTTTCGGGTCGCGACCAAGTATCGTGAACCTCTGGTCGCACACTTAACGGGTTGGAACACTAATTCGAATGTGATTCGGATATGGGCTCAATCGGATAGAGATCCGGATAGACTCCTATTGGGCCTCGGTCCACGAGGCCCAAGTGAGGAGGTCTATATATGGAGGCGAGGGCTGAGGGAACGCACCGATAATCCCGAGCTAATCCGTAGCCGCCACCTCGAGCCAAACCCTAGCCGCTCATGCGAGTCTTTGGTACACTCGCGATCGGCGTTCCACCCCGGACGTGTGGATACCGGTGGAGGCGCCGCTCGTTGCGGCGTTGATCGGCATCAACAACCTCTGATTGGATCCGCTCGTGGTGTGGTTGATCGCGTGGAGGAGACGATCGGTTCGGGACGATCGACTACTTCCACTACTACTTCGACGCCGCGTGGTTGGATCGGCTTCTCCAACTCTTCTTCATTGCTGCTGCGTCTAGTGGTAACGATCTATGATCCTTCCTTAAGCATGATATTCTTGTGTGCGCGGTAGGAAAATTTTGTTTTCTGCTATCGTAGCCTACTCGCGATCCATTACCACCAACTCCTCAACAACCCAAAAGGAAAAGGAAAAGTCTCACACAACACATGGAGAGAAAAGAAACCATAACTCTCTCCCAAGGCCATGAGGAGGCATGCAGCCCCTCACACCTATTTATAGCCCCTAGCTAACGGGTCTCCAACCCGTTACGCCGACTAAACCCGAACGGAGCCGCTCCCGCTTGTGCAGCCTCGCAAAATTACCATTTCGCCCCTCCTGCACCTTCCAGGAAGCTTCCGCGCTCCTTGTCGTCCACGACTCGTAACCACCTCGAGTTCACGTCGTCTTCGACACATCCCAACCGTTCTGACCTCAACGCCACCTGCGTCTAGTCCGGTCACCCCGTGTCTCGCCACGACTCTGCCTCGATGTCCTGTAGTCAACACAGACAAGAAACACATCAAATAGCACCGCTCGATACATAAAAGCATAAAACATCATACTTACCCATGATGAAGTCCAAACTTGTCGAATTATCAGAATATGCATCCTAATCCCATACGACCAAGTTTGACCAAATCCGACCGAGCTCGTTGCACCACGTAACGACATGGTCCGTACCAACCAACTCAAACTCGACTTTCCTAAACCGATGTCAATTATTCATCATACACACGGATGACCTCCACATGGTCTCTCAAATACATCTAGAGACATGTTGGCCATCATTCACTCACGAGCAAGTCATATTTACTATTTTAGTTTTTACCCGGTTTTGACGCAACCTTCCTTTAAACAGAAAAAGTCAGAACTTCGGCAACCATTTTGTTGATCGTTGATTTGAATAGGTTTTTGACATTCTAGAAAATATGCATGCCAAATTTCAAGTGATTGGAGCATTGGTTTGAGAGCTGGCTTAATTTATTGTTTTTGCCCGATGTTTGGTGCATCAGAGTGTCACGAACCAAAAGATCCCAACTCATTGAAGTTCTTTTAAGATATTTGGTTGAGATAGGTTTTTATGGTCATTATCTAGCCTTGGTTTAAGTTTAAAGTCTTTTGAATCTATAGATATAAAGTTACAAGGTTTTTTGGATTTGAAATAGTGATGTTTTTGCTGTTTGTGGAGCTAATACAATGAATTTTTGGAATTTTGGTTTCTTGATCTTTATATATTCTTATAACTATTGGAGTGAAGATTCGGTGAATACTTGAGAAAAAATTTGAAGGCACCATTCACCCTCTCTGTTGCCATACCGGTTCTACAAGTGTTATCAGAGCTCGGTTAGCTCTTTTCATAGATATTAACTGGCCTTAGGAGCTATGACATTAGACAAGTATTCAACTAAGCCATCTATTTTTGATGGAGTTGATTTCTCTTATTGGAAGGCTTGTATCTAATCTTACATCGAGGCTCAAGGGACAACAATTTGAATTAAAGTCAAGAATCCTTATGTTGTGCCGGCCGATGATCAGGTTACACCGGATGTAGAAGCAAACAACAAGGCATGCAATATTTTGATTCAAGGGCTTAGTCAATCTGAGTTTGAGCAAGTTGCTTACTTGAGGTCTGCTCATGAGATCTAGAAGACTCTCGATGACTATCATGAGGGCTCTACCGTAATCAAGGAAGTGAGATAGAACCAACTAAAGAAAGAATACTCAAAGATATAACGAAAGCCTGATGAATCCTTGGATGAGTTGTGGGGAAGATTCAATAAGATTATTCATGATGTTTGAGTGTTGGGTGCACTTGATGTAAAGGTTGGGGAATGAACAACACTGTCATGAGTGAGCTTACCATAGATAAGCTTTACTCGAGGTTGAAGACACATGAGATTGACTTCATCTTAGTCTCCCAAGATAAAGTCGATGTCACTTGTGATTGACACTACTCTTCCTATTCATTGGATTTTAGCTCTTCTGAATTTTTATTGTTAGCTTTACATTTTTTTGAGCGATGAGCATCTAGATAAACATCCTGTGGATGATTTAGCCCTCCTGTCAACAAAATTCATGAGAGCATACGACAAGGTGAGGACCAAGAGATGGGGTGGCCCTGTTAGTTGCTTTCAGTGTGGTGAGCCAAACCACATTTAGGCCAAGTATGGGGTAAGGAGGAGAAGAACTTTCAAAGACATCCTCAAG
This sequence comes from Bonia amplexicaulis, assembly GCA_036346245.1. Classification (NCBI taxonomy): domain Eukaryota; kingdom Viridiplantae; phylum Streptophyta; class Magnoliopsida; order Poales; family Poaceae; genus Bonia; species Bonia amplexicaulis. The sequence goes on along the minus strand of CM070746.1, from coordinate 6,919,099 downwards.
CTCGTGACATAAAGTCCAAGAAACCCAACTATTGCAAGTTTGTCAACTGGGTCCTTGTCACTCTTGAGAACATTGACATAAGCAATGTGGACTCAGGAACGGAGGACGACGTGGGTGACTCCCATAGCAAGAAGAAGATCTAAGACTTCATCGACATCTACATCATGGCCAAGGGTAGAACTGACATCAACTCTTTCAAGGACGAGCCCTTCAGTGACCCCGATGATGTATGCCCCTCCTCCGAAGAGATTAAACGTGCTCTTGTTGTTGATAAACAAAAACAGAAGAAATAAGCTAAAATAATTAAGAACCAAAATATTACGATTGGCAACTTGAACCTAGATGTTAGGCTCAATCTCTGTTTCGCCCCAATAGCAGCGTAGGCCACCTCCTCTCTACAGTGGCTAAACAGTAGTGCGGGACCCACATGTCATCTCTTTCTTCCTACATCAGCTCGTCAACGCCCTCGCCACCAACCAACGCACAAATATGTGCTGTTCCCGCGTCGCCATTGCTATCCAACCAAAATTCACCGCTCAAACTGAATTGCCACCCTCGCGAGCTCAATGGCTAGTGCACCATCCTGCCTCATCAACCACAACACCCGATGCTCCCTTTTGTCCCCTTCCCTTGTCCGTTCTTATGAGAGGAGCCACGCATACTACAAGAACTCATCATGGCTACCGTTCTTCTCATCCATCTCGTGCCTTTCTCCTCACCTTTTAAGTCGCCTCTCCATGTCATCTCCTTCCTAGCTCACCACTCGCAATATTTCCCTCAAGAACAAGAGTCGTTCACTCCTTGGTTCGCTAGGCATGCAAGGCATCTTCCATGGCACTGGTGAGCGAGCCATCGCATTAGTCTCTCTTCAGTGAGTTTCACTGAGCCCTTTTCATGTCACTTGGTATCCCTTCCCTCCAAGAACTAAACCCCTCAAGCTATTTCGTCTTTCATGCAGTGTAGCGCTGGTTTGCTGTCGTCCTCCTCGTCTCTGCCCAAAACATCGCCGCCACTTCCATTCTCTTTTCCTTCTTTGGTGAGCTTCACCCTTCACCATGTCCATTTTTGTCACCTCCTTGCATCCCTAAATCTTAACTTGTGTTTCTTTTCAGCTATTCCTTCCGGTGCTGAGTTGTTGTCATCAACCCTTCATCGTCGCTACTGATCTCCACCGTTTGACCATCACTATCCATCTGGTGAGCCCTTGGTCCTTTTGTACTACTCGCTCATGCTTCTCGTAGCTATTCATGTCATCGCCACCATTGCCCTATTTCGTACCACCATAGAGATCTTTGTCGGCACTATTCCAATGACCATACGTCCATGAGCCTAAGCATGTAGGTTCACCGTGACCTACTAAAGCCATTTCTAGACTTGATTGAGGCCTTTGACCATGCCCTCCCCATTGCCGTAATTCGACCGAGGAGCTTTGTTGCCCTGTGTCGTCGTGTCACCACGTCTGACCACCTCTCTAGCCACCGCCACCCCCACCACCCATAGCTTTGCTGTGAGCACGCCATTTCATTTTTCCACTTTTCAAGCATGTACCATTGCTGCTTCACCACCGGCAAGCACGGCAACAAGCTCGCCCATGGCCATCGTTGACCTCCCCTATTTCCCTCTCTGTTAGGTGGGCTTGCTGGCAGCCACCCATAGGAATGCTACAAGGAAGCACAATCACTGACATATGGGAGCCGCGTGTCAGTTTTTATTTTTAAAATGAAATAAATGAAATGAGTCTATGACAAGTTGGTCTCCTTCACTATTTTTATAATTAAAATGCCATTTAAAACATGTGAGACTGACATGCAGGACCCACTTGTAATAAAAAGAAAATTAAAAATCGTTTTTAGTTATGTGAAAGTTCGCTTTCTTAGTTGGAAAGCGTACTATAGCCGAAATACACTTTCGACGTCACATTTTTTATTTTGGGATTTTATAAACTATTATGCATGCGTGTATGTTTATCTAAAATCGCCATATCTGTGGGTAACAATAGTTAATTCCTATTGTATTCATTGATCCTCCTTGTGATATTGATATCCTTATTGTTGTAACCTTTTACAATTTGGTTTATATAGTAAATAATGTCAATTTGGGTATATTATATTTACATATATCGTCTAGATGCTTAGCCATACTCTAGTTCTCACTAAGTTTGGATATTCGAAAAAACTTGCGCTTGGAAATGGGAAATTCAGAAGGTTGGACCGGAGGGGTAACCTCTGTTAGTTTGGTATAAAAATAAAATGAAAAACCTAATTTTTGATGCGTGCGAGTTATATTATAAATAGAAAATATGAGAGTGTGATCTCACATGTAGATAGGGGGATATTCTCGCCCGGGTCGATTAAGGACCGAACTTTGTTGTTGCACATCTAAGTCTAACCATACAACCACATTTTGGTAGGTGTAAGATCGAGGATGCCGACTATAGGGGGTGAATAGTCATTTCTAAAATTCTCTCTTTTAAAATCTATTTGGGCAATTTGGCTAAACACAAGTATATAACGCGGAAGCTTAAATCAAATTGGTTTAGCGCAAATAGCGCCTAAATCAAATAAGTTTGCCTAAGTGCACTAACAATACTAGGCTATGTCAAGGTTTATGTTTCTAAGTTCACAAGCAATCAAATTAATTCTAAGTATGTAAATTACTTGAATGTAAATTGAGCACAAGAAAAACAAACCACAATAGACACAGTCCCATTTTACCGTGGTGTTCGGAGACTTGCCGGTCTCCCCTAGTCCATGTTGAGGTTAGCCCGAATGAATTGGTCTGGCTTTATGAATTAAGCCTTTCACCTCAAATCCACTAGTGGTATATCTTTCCCGCTCCGGGTAGGGAGCTCCAACCTTCACAACTTTGCCGGGTCTTCTCACAACCTTCTTGAGACATTGTCCAATATTTTCTCAAATATCTAAATGTGTGCATACAAGTGTGTATAAAGAAAACATATGCACATATTTATTTTGGACTATTTGTGGAGTTCAATCTATATTTTGGATCTAAGTAATGCACTAGTATATGAGAAAGTGTGATTTCGAATGCATACCTCTTTGATTTCACATTTCCATTCAAATGAGACTAAACTATAATATACTTACATAACCATTTTAGTCTCATATATACATTTATCATTATCACCAAAATAGTATAATAGTATTTGTCATTATCACCAAAAACCAACTTAAATAGAGCTTGATCTTTTAGTATGTCGTAGTAGTAGTAAGCTAACTAAGTTATCTAGAACTAGCCTTATATTTTGGTAGGCTTTAATAGTGAGAGCATACTAGGTAGGATGTTCGTAGGGGCTCCCTTCACCGAGGTATTAGGACCAAAGCATGCTAATATAATGGTGAATGCCTTACTTGCGGGATGGACATACCTAAGTGAAGGTTTGTCATTCATCGAGCTGGTGCATGGTTGGGTCTAGATGATGTAAAGGCTATATGATAATCACTTCGCTGCATGCCTTAGGAAGCACGTATTGACCGACAGAATAGTTAATTATCTCATGTGGGTAAAACAGTACAATCTCTCAAGAATGTAAAACTATTTAAATAGCTATGCTCACACTCATGAGCATGCTTAGTGCAGTTACAATGGGTCTATTTTTTTTGAGAAAATGGTTTTATTGAAAATGATAGGATGGTATGTTGAGACATATGTGCTATGTCTATGACTGAAATTTATTCGTTGATCACCGCGAGGAGGACTGGAACTTACTCTTATTCAAAGTTATATACTTGTTTCTTTACATAGCAAATACTCTTTAAATTTTCATTGCAAATTATTGCATTTATATAATATATTGTGATACACTATAAGTCTTGTTGAGTACATAATGTACTTACTTTTGCTTAAATTATTGCTTAGAGAATGGGGAAGAAACGATCCCCGATGATGCATGCTTTGCACCTGGTGCCAAGGGTACAACGACGGATCATTTTAAGGCTTAATCCTTATCGGTTACCTGTGGGGTATCGTATGTGTATGACTTATTATTATAAGTTATATGAATGTAATGCGTATATAAATGTGATTTTAATGTTGTAAATGTATATACTAGCTATTGGTTATACGAGTAGTACGGTACACACATGAGCATTAGGGGTATTAACGCTCGGGGTGTGACATGGTCGCTCGTTGGCCACTACGTTGTTGGCTGCCGTGGCACCTCGTCGCTCGCCACTCGTCCACTGCCTCCGTCGATTTGCGACTTGCAACCGCCGTAGTCGCAACCATGCCCGCTCACCTGTGGTGCCACATCGAGCGGCAGTCGTGCTGCCGTCGGGTCCAATAAGCCGCGGTCTACTTCGCTTGTACGCCCACTACTACAGAAAACCCTATTACAGACGGTTCAAAAACATCATCACGCACGGTTTTCAACCGCTCGAATTTATGGGTCGATGATAATCGAAGATTATCACGGCGATTTCGAACCGTCGTGGTGTAAATATCACGACGGTTTTCACTAAAACCGTCGTGATAGCGATAATCACGAGCGATTTTTAGTTAAAACCGTCAGGATAGGTGATAATCACGACGGTTTTAACTAAAACCGTCGTGATTATCGCTATCACGACGGTTTTAGTGAAAAACCGTCTGTGTTATTCTTTTCCACCCCTAAATCTATTTTTGTTTATTGGCTAGCCTTAGGAAATGCTAGCCATGCTCTCTGAAACAAGCGGATCAACATGCACATGTATACATCCAATTCACATCTCGATTCATTTCACAAACATAAAACATCTATTTCGCAAATCAATTAATTGAAATGAAAACAAGCAAATATAGTATGAAACACAAGACACATTTTATTTTTATTAAGATTAGAACCTACTATTACAATATCCCAAAACAACAAATAGGTTACCCATCTAGCTAACACAACAAGAACAGAGAAAAGCAAAGATCCTCTATGCCTAGGCCTTCTCGCCCCTGATGCAGCGCACGAGCTAGATGTCTTTGATGCCCACCATCGTCGGTGTTGATTGAGCACTGCCTTGTGCATCATCTGTTTCATGGGGCTATTATGGTATGATTCAAGGAGGAGGAGGAGGAGGAAGAGGAGGAGGAGAACAACAAAGAGGAGGAGAACAACAAAGAGGAAGAGAATATCACGAGAGGAGGAGAAAGCAAAGAGGAGGAGAACAACAAAGAGGAAGAGAATATCACGAGAGGAGAACACATCATGGAGGAGAACACAGATGGAGGGTCAATCGGAATTATTTATAGGGGCGAAGAGGCGGAGCTACGATCTCAAAACTGAATCCTACTCGGACTCAGGCGGGAAATTATGAAATTTTAGAGAATTGCAAGGCGGGAAACATATCACAGACGGTTTTTAATAAAAACCGTGCGTGATATCGAGATTATCACGACGGTTTTAATTAAAACCGTCGTGATATCAAGATATCACGAGCGGTTTTAATAAAAACCGTCGCGATAATCGATTATCACGACGGTTTTAATTAAAACCGCTCGTGATATCACCTATCACGACGGTTTTAATAAAAACCGTCGTGATATCTCGAGTATCACGAGCGGTTTTTATTAAAATCGCTCGATATCGAATATCACGACGGTTCATCGATAAGAACCGCCTCGTGATACTCGTTTTCTCCGACGCCATCAACACAGACGGTGTCCAAATTAAAACCGTCTGTGTTAGTGTTGGTCACAGACGGTTTTATCAAACCGTCTATGATTTGGCGTCTAGTATTAGGTTTTTTGTAGTAGTGGCCTTGCCGTCGGTCTGGCTTGATCCTGCGCCGCTGCCCTCTCTCATGCTCACCAACACCGCCGAGCCCAGAGAGGAAGAATACGAGGTCAATGGAGGAAGCCCGGCGATTAGATCTACCACTGCGGGTGGAGAATCGGCTGACATTGCTCGAGGATGGGGAGAGAGGAGGTTGGATCGCTGGATCGGGATGGGAATTTGTCGAATTGTGGTAAGAGAGTAATGGGGATTGAGTGGATCAGGGAGAGAAACGTGGAAGCGCTTGATGCCGTCCAACACACGAGATTTAATGGCTACCGCTTATGCGGTTGGTAACAACCCAGAGTCCCAGACGGTATACCGTGGGTAGGGGTGAAAACGGGTCGGGTTAATCCCGACCGATCCGGCACCGAATCCGATTGGTACCGAATCCGATTGGTACCGAATCCGGAGAAAAAAATATGGGTTAGGATATGGTAACAGCAATATCCGTCCGAATCCGATATCCGTCCGAATCCGATACGTCTTCAAGTTTGATTTCAGGTTAGTGCTACTATTTGACGTTTCATTTTCTTTTGCAATGGTAAAATAAAATCTTCCACATCAGCTATTAAGTAGTAACATCAAGTTCTTGACAGTACGTCCTCCTACTCTATTTGTTGTACTGCATGCATTCCTTACAAACAAGTAGGGGTGCAAACGGCTCGGGTTAATCCCGACCGATCCGACACCGAATCCGATTGGTACCGAATCCGATTAGTACCGAATCCGGAGAAAAAAATATGGGTTAGGATATGGTAACAACAATATCCGACCGAATCCGACCCGTTTTCACCCCTAACCGTGGGATATAATTTTCCAATTTTTTTACTGATTCATAGTGATTCCTTCTTAATTATGTGCTTTATGTGTTTTTAACAATACATTTAATACAAAATTGATTATAGTCATTTACAAACAGTATAGACGGTATATGAACATTCTTACCATAACTCAGTGCTAATGTGCTTGTATAGTTGTATTATGCAGAAATAAGAACAATGGAAAGTCAAACTTGAGAGCTACTATGCTACTGCCACAGAATATGGACTGTGACTTGACAAGATAACATCATTTACCACATAACCTGCAACACTTCATAAACTAAGCATATAATATTATTCGGCATCAACATGAAGACCAAACTCAATTGCTGATATATTCAAATGAGAACAGAACCAATATCATGTACAGCATCGTTCAAAAATTGGATGGTTTTTTGCCAGTCAAAATCAAACAATTTTTCTGAAATAAAAAGATTTGGATTTCATTCTATACAGGTTTATATCAGGAACAGGTATAGAACCACTTGGAATTCTGTAACTATCCTCCGGCACGATCAGCAAGGAAGCAGAACTTTTGTGTCCATGAATCTTTCATGGTGTTTATTATGCGGAATCTGTAGCATTCATGTATCTAGTGGTGGTTCTTTTCGGCTACAACTGATGACTTTTAGTCTTAGTGCGAACAAACCGAATACCGATAAGCCGCTTCGAAAAAACTGTCTCGATAACCCGTTTAAAAAAGATGATGAAGAAGCCATCCTATTTATTTGCTCGGGGAGCGCATAAGCTATAAAACTTAAGTCATAGGCGGTGCTCTAAGTAGCTTTTAGCTGAAATTGCACTGTAGTTTGTTAACTTTTTCTAAGAAAAAACGAAGAAAATTTTTAAAAAATAAGGAAAATAAAAAAATCATTATATACCCGTGGGCACTGCAGAAGAATAAGATAAAAAAAGACAAAAAACAACAATAGCCAAAAAGCTAAACATACTAAAATAAATTAAAATTAAAAGCTAATATGTTTCAAGTGACTTCTAACTTAAGTAAGCCAAAAACAAAAAAAAACAAAAGCTAAAGTCCTTACGATGACTTCCATTTAGGCTGAAGTCCTGACGATGACTTCCATTTTGGAAAACGGAGACAACAACTAAAATTTCCAAAGAGAAGGCGGAGGCGAAGACTGACTCCCATAGAGAAAAGCAAAATAAGAGACTTTGACCAGTAGAGTAATGACCCTCGTGATGCGTCTAAAGAACGTACAAAGAACAGGAGAACATTAGTTTCTTTTGGTTTTCTTGCATGAAAGACTTTTAGAGACTTCTTTCTATGAACTGCGTTGGAATGTAAGGATTACAAAGTACTTTAGAAATAAAGAAAATGTAAAAGACTAGCAATATACAAATCTATGCAAAATTATCGCTACGTATGTCTTGTTTATTTCCAATATTGAACAAACTACTTCGTGATATTCGATCTAAAAATCTAAAATAAAATAAGGTAAAATAATTCGAGTCAATACTTTTGAATCCAAAAAGCGTACGAAATGGACGTGTATTGATTTGAAAAAAATAGTATGAACAGTAATTATATATTATTCCGAATATGCACTTGTGCCGTCCTTCCCTGTATCTTCAGGCCACGAGCCCCTGCAAAAGACTCAAAACGCCCGCATGCTACACACTCGCTCATGTCCAAATTCTTGACATTTATATAAACAAAATAATAGATATTTGCATCAACAACAATCTGGACAATGTAAATGCTACAATTTCTACAGTACTTTTTTATTAATACTGAGTGCGTAAAATTATCTCAAGTGGCACTAGTAGAATCCAGCTTTTCCATCAAACTTTTCCCTGATGGGCCAAAGTCATCGGAGATCAATTCCCATAAGGCCAACTGACAGACATTACCTGTGATCGTTTCGGCTTCAGCTTCTGACTTCTGGTTTATTTTTCACTATTTATAAATTCATCTTTTTCTGAACTTTTGGTCTTTTTTTGAGCTTTTTTGCCCGTTCTTTTTTTCCCGTATTCGTTTGCGTTGTCTGTGATGGGCTAACATATTTTTATATTTTTTAATTTTTTAAATTTAATTATGTTAAATAAGCCTCTGTCAGCTACAATATTTTTTCAGCCAGCTACAGTGCTTTTCAGCCATAAGCCACAAAAAATAAGCCTAAATGATCACCACCATTACCTGACAGTAATCCTGATAGATACCATCAGGAAAACCTACCTAGAATCATGCGCTTCGTCGAACTGCCTAACGGTGTCTGTCCTGTTACGTAATACTGCACCTTTTCCTAGACATAAAATCACCATAGGAAAAACAAAACATCTTGTGTACACTCTCCTCACAAACATTGAATACAACTAATTCTTTGTAGAAAGAGATAATGATATGCATCGTAAGCACACAATTCTACATTCATGTTAGATTCCCCATAAATATTCATAAAATCGAAACATGGTAAGCATTTTTTCTCTCAGGTCACAGTAGTCTTGCGCACATTTTATAATATAAGTTAGTCATTACGAACATGTCCAAACAAGTGCAAAACTATGTCCAAACAAGTGCAAAAATCCCTTCACTGCCACTACAAAACTTGTGGACGAAATAACAAGCTTAATTGGTGGGAGCTTTTCTCCATTCCACTCTTATGATTATGTGAGCTTCCCGGCGAGTGGCTGCTCTGAACTATTGTGAGCAACAATAGAGTTGACTTTGTGATGCCAAGTATTCTTCCGCAGTATGAAAATGCATAGTGAGAACAGTGGGAATCATCTTCTGCTCCAAATGCACAAACCTATACATAATCTTAAAGAGATTAATAAAATTTGTTCCACATGCAAAGAATCGATTTATATTGGACTGTATATAGGATCAGCTGGGAGAATGACCATATTTTACTGGTGTATTTTGCATATATATATATATTGGCATACTCAATTTACATCATTTCTCAACAGTAATACTTGGGGCAATCAGGAATTTCTATTTACGTCAATCCGGGGCCACTTGTCTGCGGTACACTGAAATTATTTTCAAATTAGCAAGATCCTTGTAGTGTTTCTGATTAATTTTATTTGAGCCATGACACTCATTACTATAACAAGATAACGAAACTTTTTTTTGTGAAATTAGACACGAAACCTGTTTAAGACTACAAAAGGATGGAGACATGCCTTGGTCTCCGAAACAAAATTGACATAGGTCATCTGTGATATTAGATATTTGATGTCATCATCTGTGGTCGTTGGCAGTCTATAAAAGCTTCTCAGTGGCACAGTCCAGTGGAAACTAAACCAGCACCCAAAAAAATTGTTTATAATCACTTACATGCAGTCTAGACACGCTCAAAAAATTTGGATGGTTTTTGTACGCTTTCCAATCAAAATCCAACATTTTTTCTGAAATAAAAGATTTGGATTTCGTTGTATACCCGTTTATATCAGGAAAAGGTTGGGAACTATTTGGAATTCTGTAACCATCCTCCGGCAAGAATCAGCATAGAAGCAGAATTTGAAACCTTGTATATTTATGATTTAATTTAGAGTTGAAATTAATGACATGGTGGATTTTGTATCAATATTGCCATCTCTTTCGGATTTTTTGTGGCCATGCATCTTTCATGGTGTTATTATGCGGAATGTGTAGGACTCATGTACCTAGTGGGAAAACAAATACTATGACTTCCAAAGAGGAAAACGGACGCAACGACTATGACTTCCAAAGAGAGAAGCAAGATGGAGAGGATGTCCAAATCAGCTTTTGAAGCCGATTTAAATATGTCAATTTCTAAAAGAGATTTCTTTAACTCACTTCTAAAAACTATCGGCTAGTCCCGTTATCGCCTTCATGTCCGCGCCTTTCAAAAGCCATTTTCTTAATTTTATTCTAATAGTTACTTCTTCTAACTGTTCCTATTTCATTTCAGTTAAAAACCAAAAGCTTCATCTAAAGGCACTTTGAACATGGTGATGCGTTTAAGGGCCCGTTCATATTGTCTTTTGGTTTTGGTTTATAAATAGTAATAGCTTGTAGAGAATCTTGTATAGAGAGACACTTGCGTGCGATTTTGGCTGATCTAAATAAGGTCACTACAGTGTGTACTATATTCGACTAGTAAACCTTAGTTTGAAAAGATAATCCGTTTAAGAGCTAAGTATTATAAAACAACTATTTACTGTAGAAAATAGTTTTTAAAAGCCAATCTAAACAGAGGCTAAAGAACGTACAAAAAGGGGTGCATTAGCAAGGAAGATAAAGTTTTTCCTTAGGTGCTCTCACTAGACACCTTCTGTGACATTCCACTAGCTGTACTTTTAAGATACTGTAGAAAAAAGTTTTCAAAAGCTAATCCAAAGAGAGGCTAAAGAACTTACAAAAAGGGTGCATTAGCAAGGAGGATAAAGTTCTTCCTTACACGCTCCAACTAGACACCATCCGTGACATTCCACTAGCTGTACTTTTAAGAAAAATCCCACGCACTCTCAAAAAACCAAAAAGAAAAAAGAATCCCACGGTCTCCCTCCAAATACGGCAAGCTATGGTCGCCGGACAAGAAAAACTTCTAATTATCTCTGCGAAAAACTTCTAATTATCTCTGTGCGTGAAAGAACAGGGGAAAATGAATTTCTTTGGGTTTTCTTTCATGAAAGACTTTTTTAGAGGCTTCTTTCTAAGAACTTGGTTGCAATGTAAGAATTACGAAGTACTTTAGAAATAAAGAAAATGTAAAAGACTAGCAATACACAAGTCTATGCACAATTATCGCTATGTATGTCTTGTTTATTTCCAATATTGAACAAACTACTTCATAATATTCGATCTAAACATCGAAAATAAAATAAGATAAAATAATTCGAGTCAACACTTTTGAATCCAAAAAGCGTACAAAATGGACGTGTATTGACTTGAAAAATAGTATGAACTGTAATTATATATTGGGAAGTACAAGTATCCATATGTCTGGTGGGAATGTTCCCATTGGATAGTCCGGTGCAACAATTCCAAATAGCGGGAACAACATATTTATTGAACTTGTGCAACAAAAAAGAATTCGATCTTAAAAAAACATTATTTGAAAACTACCAGATACTGATCTTATAGTAAGGTGCTCTTCAAAAACTGCAAAAATTCCAAAATAAAACAAATCTTTTGTCTCATAGCTATTGCAACAATTTGGGCATATATATACAATAATTGAGAATAACAATTGCAACATAGTTCAATTGAACTTGTAAACATACTTCAATGTGAGGGGTATCATTTTATAGGGTGCTAGCATCGTACGCTCTGGTTAAAACATTTTACGGCAACGTCTGCAAAATTATGATATAGCATATGCAATAAAAAAACCTAAAACATGTGTAACATTATTATACGATGATTGCAATATTTTTGTAGTAAAGATGCAACAACCAAAAAAATCTACAACAAATTAAGAAGGGGCTGCAACAATTGTGCAACATTAGAGAAAATGGCTGCAACAAAATAGAAAAATGCATGCAACAACCTACCGGAGTTGATCTTAGGAGAGGAGGAAGGAGACAGACGCGCACACCACCGTCTTGTCGTCGGCCAGCTCAGATCCGATGGCGTCAAACTCGGCATGCTTGCTCACGTCCATCATGAACAACATGAGGAAACCTAGGATGAACCACAACATGACGAATACGGAGCCCACGTGAACGGCCTTGCCTGTGGCCGACACGGCAGAGCACTCACCGCAGACCCAACGCCGAGGATATCGATGATGTCGCCGAAGCTGCTCACCCAAAGTGTCGCCAGGGAGCCGTAGATCACGATGTCCGCGCCCAAACGGAGGAGCCAATGTAGGGTGGTCGCCGCCATCTGGAGAGGACGCGTGTAGCGGGGACCTGGCCATCGCTGCCGCGATAGCCGGTATGGGAACCATAACCTCCTGAAGCATCTAACTCACTCTCCTGGTGGTTTGAGTAGACTGGAGTGGAGTCTAGAGTGGCGGTGTGGAGTGGAGGCGTATGGAATAAGCATCAGACTTTTAATGTTACTTTATTAACAATGCTACAAAAGAGGCTAAACTGGACGTTTACATCACAGACGGTTCCTGGAATAACCGTCTGTGATATTTTTACAAATGGTTTGATATACGAACCGTCTGTGAAAACTTCATTATCACAGACGGTTCTAGATAAGAACCGTCTGTTATGTCGGCCATTATCACATACGGTTCTTATCTAGAACCGTCTGTGATACTTCATAGACGGTTCTAGATAAGAACCGTCTGTGATAATGAAGTTTTACAGACGGTTCGTATATCAAACCGTCTGTGATATGTTTCCCGCCTTGCAATCCTTCAAAATTTCATAATTTCCACCTGAGTAAATTTTGAGACACTTTTAGTAAAACGGGCATAACTTTTGCATACGGTGTCCGTTTTCGACATTCTTATACTTGTCTTTGCTATACTTTTGCATACGAGAGTCAAATTCAAGGCAAATTTATTACAAAAGTCCAAAAAAGAGATTCCCAGATTTTAATCTTCTGGGATTCATATGCTTCTTCTTCGACTTCTGGAGTTGGAGGATCAGCCGCTGAGTTCTCGAATGTTGTGAAGATTGTCCTTGCCCTCTCCACTTCCTCCTCGAGCCTAGGATAATCATTAGCATGGACCATAATCTCAAAGAGGATGCCATGATAAGCTTTCTCAGAATCGGCCGATTCTGCTTGATCGGCAAAGTTATCCATATGTCTCTGCACTGCTGCAAGAGCTTCCTCCGCTTTGTGCACATTGCAGAGAAAAATGAGGCTAAGGACGATTTTCCTTTCCTGAGCGGCAATAAGACACCTCTGTCGACGGCGGATGATGAGGTCCAGCTGACGGATGGAAGCGAGTCGAGGAAGGAGAGCAGGGCGTGAGCGGAGGAGCTGCTTCAGACGTAAATTATTGGTCGCCTGTGTAAGGTTACGACCGAACAACTCATGATGGATAGATGAGAGGAAGTGGATCAAAAGAATTTTAAATGCCATTATTCTGAAATGTGGTGAAGAAGATGAGGAAGAGGACAATTTAGAAGAGATTCTGTTTGTGGTATCAAAGAATTGTACATCGTGTTGCATATAAAACTAGAATGATGTGGAAGTTTAAGGGTCGCTTGCATCGGAATATTAACAGGCGGGCGCACGAACATTTAAGTGTCACAGACGGTTCGTATTCCAAACCGTCTCTACTATTAATATCATAGACGGTTCGTATTCCAAACCGTCTCTGTTATGTGACTTATCACAGACGGTTTTAAGTTTAGAACCGTCTGTGATATTGATATCATAGACGGTTCTTATTTTAAGAACCATCCATAATAAGCCTTTATATATAACCCCCGCTAGGGTTTTGCACGTACACTGCAGTTATTAGCAATACCAACCAAGCACCGAGACTTAGTCGCTCTCCCGATCGAGCCCGCCGCCGCCGTCCCCATAGCCCGTCGCTGGCTGCCTCTGGTGTAATACCACTGAATTGCAAAAGAGTAGTAGTGCAATGTAGAGTCTGTTGGACCAAAAAGCCCTTAGGGCCATAGTCAGCCAAGGCAAAAAGGGAGGGGTAGAAGCGGCATTTTCGCGTAGAGTGTGATAGTCATGCTTCTTAAGTAGACAAGATATCACACAACCCTTTTACCTGCTCCACTTTCTGCCACAGCCGCAAAGCCAAGCATCGTCATTTCACCCCCCAGCCAAGAGAAAGAGAGGGAAGGCAGGAAGGAGGCAGGCAAGGAGGAGGGCAAGGTGAAGAAGAGGTCCCAAGGAGCTCAAGAGGCCGAGAGTGAGGGCTCCATCGCCGACGGCGGGGAACGTCGACGGCCGCCGAACCCACACCAAGCCCACCCATTGAGTGAAGGTCCTGAGTCGACGCCGTCTGCACGTCGCTTCGTTCCATTTGGTTAACAGGCAAGTGCATGGTAAATCGGTAAATTCGGGTAATGTTTGCTGTTGGATGAATGATGCTGCATTGCTTACCCTGTTGTGGTAAGTTAACTATTTCTGGATGCATGATAATGAATGATGAATGACGATTGTTGAGACATGACATGTTGATATGCATAAATGGAGAGCTTGCATTGCATGCATGTCATGAAAAGAGATGGTGTTGTGGTATGATTGGTCCACTTTGTGTGGACACTCCACGGGAGTTAAAATTGAGGTCCCCGTATGAAAATGACGAGCTACTGTGGTCCCCATATGAAAATAGACGGGCTTGTGATCCCCGTATGGAAATATGGCGGGCCTGGGTGGGCATCGACGGGTGCTCGCTCTACTATACCGGTATAGACTAAAGAGAAAAGAAAGAAGTGCATGTGCATATGCATATGCATCATGATTGGTTGATGAGAATTTGAGATTAGATGTAAACAAGTGGTAAGAGTTTGCAATAGTGGTAGCATTCCGGGCCCAGAGGATGGGCGGGGTGTTACAGTTGTTATCAGAGCGGGCGTTAGGTCCGTGGTAGAGAAATTTGACAACTTAGGCTAATTTTCCAACTAAAATCTAACTTAGGCCTAATGGTTAAATTCAAAATTTGACACACTGGTGCACCATAGGATGGGGAATGGGTCTTACATTGCAGTTACACTTTCGCTAGCTTTGATGTTAATTTATGTTGTTGAAATGAATATTCATGTGCTAGTTGTGTGATTGGCTATCTGTCTTGAACAGAGATGCCGAGAGCAAGAGGTCGTGGGCGTGGCCGTGTGGAGGTCGCGGCCGTGGTCGTGCCCAAGCGAGCCACCGCTTAAGGCTCGGCAGAGGCACCGATGCGAGGTTGCTTCACGAGCAAGCGGTCAGAGTCCCGAGAGCCGGCAAGGTCTTCAGCCTTGCTGCGGGAATTCTTAGAGGAGGTCTGTGCGCTTTGCCGTCAAGCGCTAGCAGCCGCTGCTGTAGCTACACCTGCTGCTACGGCTACACCTGCTGCTGCTCCTATTGCTGCTCCGGTCAAACCGGAGGCAAGGATGGGCCTTCGTGAGTGGTTGGCCTTGCGACTAGATAGCTTCGATGGATCGGGCACACCAGTCTAGGCTGCGGATTGGTTGCGCTACATGGAGAGGCAATTCGGAGCCCTTGAGATGAGTTCTCAGCTAAAACCTCGTTACGTGGCTTTTCAATTGAAGGGTCAGGCGGACATCTGGTGGGAAGGAGTTCTTTTCGCCAGGACCCCTGCCCAAGGTCCCGCTACCTGGGAATTCTTGACCGAACAGTTCTAGGCGAAGTATTACCCATATTCTTTTGTGAAGAGTATGGAGGTCGCCTTGTCGACCTTCGTACAAGGAAAGATGACCGTGGCTGAGTACGAGGCGGCATTCAACAATCTGATCCGCTTCGTGCCATCGGTCGCAACCAATGACTTTGAGAAGGCCAAAAGGTTCCGCCAGGCTCAACTCTAAGTTTCGGCAAGTCATGGGATCTACTGCGCCGCGTGACTTTCGATCCGTGGTAGAGCAGGCCAGGGGGATGGAGATGGAGATGCAACTCACTAAAGGGCTGCAACCCTCTGGTGGACCGAGCGCTCCTGGTGGTGACCAGAAGAGAAGCTTCGCTGAAGAGGGTGGGTCGACTCAGCGGCCCGCTCCTAAGAAGTCCAAGTGGGGCTAGCGTTCCCCACAATCATCCAAGTCCAAGACTTCGAGGCCGTCTTCTTCAGTGCCTCGTCCTTCATCGGCGACCCCAGCCTTGCGTCCTGTCCCAGGGCAAGGCATCATCTGTTTCAAGTGCGGTGATGGACACCGCGCTACTGAGTGTTCCTGGACAGGGAACTGTCGGTATTGTGGCCAAGCGGGCCACAAAATGTTGGTTTGTCGTCAGAATCCCGCTAGCATCATCAAGTGAGAGCCGATATCTTCATCTTCATCAAATACTACACCTCGGTGGTCAATCCAGATGATGGCGGCTGCCCCTGATTTGCAGCCTCCACTCTCCTGGGCTCCACCAGCTGGGTATTACTAGCATCCTGCACCAACTCCTTCATTCCAGCATGCTACATCGCCTCCAATCCTGTTGCCGCCACAGCAGAGCGTCGGGGCTCTCGCCGCCCCGACACCACCTGGAGTCTACTCACTGCCTACTGCTGAGTCTGCCGGTCGACTTGACGTGGTGACAGGTAGCTTGTTAGTGGACTCATGTGAAGCCCTTTTTCTTTTTGACTCCGGTCTACCTATTCATTTGTATCCTGGGAGTTTGCTAGGAAAGCCAAGTTGAGTGTTCAGCAGATTTCTCTATCGGTTATGGTTAGTACCCCAAGGGGTATCATTTCTAGCTCCACAGTATGCCCTGGCTGTGTGGTTGCAATAGACGGTGAGGAGTTTGTTGCCAACCTCATGGTTATACAGTTAGAGCCTTTTGATGTTATCCTTGGCATGGATTGGTTGCATCGCTACTGTCGTGATTTCGCTCGAGAACAAATCATCTTGCAAGCTCCTTCAGGAAAGGAGATAATATTTCAGGGGAATGCACCCACGTGTTCCCTCTTGGTGTTGGCTAGCTTGTTCCCTGGCCGATGAAAGATGAAGTCGGGGTTACTTCTAGCCCTTACGGAGAAGCCAAGTGCACCGTTGCACATTGAGGATATTCCTGTGGTGCGTAAGTATCCCGATGTGTTTCCTGAAGAGCTTCCGGTAATGCCACCCAAGCGAGATGTGGAGTTCAGAATTGATCTTGTTCCTGGTACAAGACCTATCTCTATGTCTCCCTATCGTTTGGCACGACCCTTGCAAGAGGAGTTGAAGAAGCAACTTGAGGAGTTCTTGTCCAAGGGCTTGATTCGTCGTAGTGTGTCACCTTGGGGAGCCCCTGTCCTATTCACTGAGAAAAAGGATGGGAGTTGGCGCATCTGTATAGATTACCGTGCTCTCAACCAAGTGACCATCAAGAATAAATACCCTTTGCCTCGCATTAAGGACTTGTTTGATCAATTGAAAGGGGCCAAGGTGTTCTCAAAAATTGATCTACAATCTGGGTATAATCAAATCCGAGTGCGGGAGCAAGACATTGAAAAGACAGCTTTCTCCACAAGATATGGGCACTATGAGTTTACAGTTATGTCATTTGGACTGACGAATGCCCCTGCTGTCTTCATGGAGACAATGAACAGTATGCTACACAAGTATCTGGATGATTTTGTAGTGGTGTTCATCGATGATATCCTGATTTATTCCAAGACGAATGAAGAGCATGAGCAGCATCTGAGGCTCGTGCTTGAGACTCTGAGGAAAAATCAATTCTTTGCCAAATTGAAGAAGTGCGAGTTCTTGATTTCTGAAGTGAGCTTCCTGGGTAATGTAATTAACTAGGAAGGCATTTCGGTAGATCCAAGCAAGATTTCCACCGTCATAGATTGGAAGAGGCCGTCTAATGTTAAAGAAGTGAGAAGTTTTCTTGGCCTAGCTGGTTATTATCGGCGCTTCGTGAAAGACTTCTCCATCATTGCCAAGTCAATGTCTCAGCTCACACGGAAGAATGTGAAATTCCAGTGGACCGATGAATGTGAGCGCAGTTTTAACACGTTGAAAGAGAAGCTAGTGACTGCTCCTGTTCTCACACTTCCAGATCCAGGGAAGCGTTTCACGGTCTACTCGGATGCGTCTCGAGTGGGACTAGGTTGTGTGCTCATGCAGGATAACAAAGTGATCGCGTATGCCTCGCGACAGTTGAAGAAACATGAGCAGAACTACCCTACTCACGATTTAGAGCTTGCCGCAGTGGTTTTTGCTCTAAAGATTTGGAGGCATTACTTGTACGGAGAGTCTTGTGATATCTTCACCGACCACAAAAGTCTTAAATACATTTTCACTCAAAAGGAGCTGAATTTGAGGCAACGGAGGTGGTTGGAGCTTATCAAAGACTATGATCTCACTCTTCAGTACCATCCGGGCAAGGCAAATGTGGTTGCTGATGCTCTTAGTCGCAAGATGACACCCTCCTCCTTAGGTTGTCTCGTTGCTAATTTTGAACGGATGGGAATTTCCTATTGTTTTGCTGGTACGGCCCAGGCTGAGATGCAGTTGTTGCTGGAATCAGCGATTCCAGAGTGAGTAAAGGAGGCGCAACAACATGATCGGTTGCAACAGCAAGTGAGGAAGCGCCTTAATGAAGGGAAAATGGGGGATTTCAGCCTTGATGACTCAGGTGCTTTGCGATTTAAAGGCCGCCTTTGCGTGCCGCAAAAGGCTCAAGTCAAGGATGATATTTTGAGGGAAGCTCACCGTACCCCCTACACGGTGCATCCTGGTGAACTAAGATGTATCGTGATCTCAAGAAGAGCTTCTGGTGGAAGAGGATGAAAGTGCATATCACCAAGTATGTGGCATCTTGCGGGGTTTGCCAGCAAGTGAAGGCCGAGCACAAGCACCCCACTGGGCTATTGCAACCCTTGGAGGTTCCTCAGTGGCCATGGGATGATATCACCATGGATTTCGTGGTCGGCTTACCTCGTACCCAACATGGTAAGGGTGCAATTTGGGTAGTGGTGGACCGATTCAGTAAGTCCGCACACTTCATCCCCATTCGCACAACGAACTCGGCGAGTGAGTTGGCGCCCATCTATGTGTGAGAAATTGTTTGATTGCATGGTGTTCCCAAGACCATAGTTTCGGACAGAGACACCAAGTTTGTCTCCATGTTTTGGGAGAGCTTGCAGGGCGCTCTGGGTACGAAGCTCCAATTTTGTATTGCTTTCCACCCACAGACGGATGGACAGTCCGAACGCACCATTCAGACACTGGAGGACATGTTGAGGTCATGTGTTTTGTCCTGGAGGGGTAGATGGGAGGATCATTTGGCACTTGCAGAGTTTGCCTATAACAACAACTACCACTCTAGTGTTCGAGCAGCGCCATTCGAGGTTCTGTATGGGCGAAAGTGTAGATCGCCACTGTGTTGGGATGCAGTGGGCAAGAAGGCTGTTCTAGGCCCAGATTGGGTCCAGCAAACAGTGGAACGAGTAGCGGAAATTAGACAAAATCTGCTGGCTGCCCAGAGTAGGCAGAAGAGCTACGCCGATGTCAGGAGGCGAGAGTTAGAGTTCGAAGTGGGGGATCATGTGCTCCTAAGGGTATCTCCCACTAAAGGCATAATGCGATTTGGTACCAAAGGGAAGCTTAGCCCGAGGTACATTGGGCCATTTACAATTCTTGCACGGATTGGAAAGTTGGCATACTGTTTGGATCTCCCAGAGTCCATGCGAGGAGTGCATAATGTGTTCCATGTTTCGATGTTAAGGAAGTTCTTGCGAGATCCAGAGCATGAGATTGTGTTGGAACCGGTGTCCATAAAGCAAGACCTCACCTTTGAGTCCCGTCCAGTTCGGATTCTGGAGGAATCAGAGAAGGTGTTGAGGCATAAAATGATAAAGTATGTTAAAGTGCTTTGGGCACATCAATCTAAGCGAGAAGCGACATGGGAGTTGGAATCTCGCATGCGCGAGAAGTACCCGAACTTGTTCTCCACGGGTATGAGTTAATGTTATGTTATGAGCAATAAGTTTATTTTGTTCTTCCATGCGGATTGCTGAACGCCAGAATTCGGGGTTGAATTCTGTTAAGGGGGGTAGAATGTAATACCACTGAATTGCAAAAGAGTAGTAGTGCAGTGTAGAGGCTATTGGACCAAAAATCCCTTAGGGCCATAGTCAGTCAAGACAAAAAGGGAGGGGTAGAAGCGGCATTTCACGTAGAGTGTGATAGCCATGCTTCTTAAGTAGACAAGACATCACACAACCCTTTTACCTGCTCCACTTTCTGCCACAGCCGCAAAGCCAAGCATCGTCATTTCACCCCCCCCAAGAGAAAGAGAGGGAAGGCAGGAAGGAGGAAGGCAAGGAGGAGGGCAAGGTGAAGAAGAGGTCCCAAGGAGCTCAGGAGGCCGAGAGTGAGGGCTTCATTACCGACGGCGGGGAACATCGACGGCCGATGAACCCACACCAAGCCCACCCATTGAGTGAAGGTCCTGAGTCGACGCCGTCTGCACGTCGCTTCGTTCCATTTGGTTAACAGGCAAGTGCATGGTAAAGCGGTAAGTTCGGGTAATGTTTGCTGTTGGATGAATGATGCTGCATTGCTTACCCTGTTGTGGTAAGTTAACTATTTCTGGATGCATGATAATGAATGATGAATGACGATTGTTGAGACATGACATGTTGATGTGCATAAATGGAGAGCTTGCATTGCATGCATGTCATGAAAAGAGATGTTGTTGTGGTATCATTGGTCGACTTTGTGTGGACACTTCACGGGAGTGGAGATTGAGGTCCTCGTATGAAAATGACGGGCTACTGTGGTCCCCGTATAAAAAAGGACGGGCTTGTGATCCTCGTATGGAAACATGGTGGGCCTAGGTGGGCACCGACGGAGTGCTCGTTCTACTATATCGGTATAGACTAAAGAGAAAAGAAAGATGTAATATCCCGAACGTCGTTACGGCATAAGATTTTAAATCAATCGCGGAATCGCCGGTTTTTCGGTAAATCGCGGGAATGAAAAAATATAAATTGTAGAATATTGTAAAATGAAATAAATAAATTAAAATAATTAATTTGGATGTTTTGGGCTGTCCGGAGGGGTGGGCCAGCCACTTTGGGCCAGTCAGCCCAAATAGGGGCCCGTACCCCTCCCAAACCCTAGCACCCTCAATATAAACCCCTCCTTGGCCCCTCCTCTTTCCACCCCAAACCAGCCACCACCACCCCTTGGGCGCCCCTTGCTGCTGCATGGTGCCAAGGAAGAAAAGAAAGGGAAGAGAGTAAGGAGAAGGAGAAGGAGAAGGAGGAGAAGGAGAAGAAGGAGAAGAAGGAGAAGAAGAAGAGGAGGAAAAATTGGGGAATTATTCATCTAGGTAATTTTTCCCCATCCTAAATCCACTGTTTTATGGATTTATTAGGGTTCTTGGCACGGAATTTGATGGTAGATATTAGATCAATTGCCCGATTAGAGTTTTGTCGCGGATTGGTTTTAGATCTATTCAGCAGCCTTGCTTGTCTCGCAGTTTTGTTCTAGAAAACGAATTTTCCTGTGGATCTCCCCAAAAGGAAAATTGTAGAGAACTTCCAGATATATCTCTTTTATTTTTTCAAAATTTTCTACCAAAGGATATGGGAGATACGGGGTCGGAAATACCGCTGTCCGGCAAGCGGACATATCGGTACAGCCCGACGGTAAACCGGAGTTTAAAATTAGTAAACGAATTTTCCTGCGGATCTCCCCAAAAGGAAAGTTGTAGATAAATTCCATATGTATCTACTATATTTTTTTCAAAGATTTATACCGTGGGATCTTGGAGATACGGAGTCGGCAATATCGCTGTCCGGCAGGCGGACGGATTGGTACAGTCCGACTGTAATCCGGGGTTTAAAAATAGTAAAACAAATTTCTGGCCTTGGCTGTAGTTGGGAAAGTTGTAGATAATTTAGATATCTAGCTGCTGTATAAATGTGGGAATTTTTAGGCCTCTGTTCTGTCGTGGGCACGCGTTTGAACGCGGCTGCCCAATCTGCCAGAGCAGAGTTCTTCCTCTGTTTTGGACATTAAATTACTCCTAGCTGTGGTTAAAATAAAAATAGGTGTTCTCCATGAAAATTGTAGGTTTTTAAGTCATGAATCCAGAGAGGTATTATTTACTATTTTTCAATCTATATTTTTAAAGATACAAAATTATGAAGCAGCGCTGCTGCAGAGAATAAATGTTGAATTGTGGAGCGGAGAGGAGTTTTTGCGGGTTCGGGTCTCTAGCGATGTTTTATATATTTATATCGTGTTTGTATGCTGTGGTTGAGTGCTGAGAGATGTCTTATGGACAGGTGGACTTGTCCCTTAGCACTCTTGATTTTTGTGGTTCGTCGCTTCATCGGATTGAGGCAAGTAAACGTAGCGGTGGTTGCTACCGCTTAACTTTATTGTTCATATTACATTCAGTTTACATTATTATCGTAATTTGATACAATTGCCATGATTGCATGATATTTTTAATTGTGAAATTCTTGCTTAATGTTAATATGTTGATCATGAAATTAGTATGTGGTGGATGTGATTATGTTGAGAGCATGATAATGCTCCTTGCGGATGAATTAATGTGATTAATAAATTTTCATATCATTCAATCATTCATGTCATATCATGTCCTTTGTGTATGTGGATGTCGCCGCTTATAGCAGCGACCGTGACGTCACAGTCGTATATTGTCGTGTCTGACGCACCTCTTTGCTGCTGGAAACATTCGTATATTGTCGAAATACGATGCATTGCACTTTCTCCTCGGCAAGAGTAATGTGGAGCATAGCATGAGCATTCATATGCATTCATATGCATTGCATTGTGGAATGATCATTTGCATACATATGCAATCTAATGTGGTGAAGTTATTTTGTGGAATGTACAACTTCATAGTTGTAATGTGGAATTGGTTCTTGTGAGCTATTGACGGAATGAAGGTTGTGGTTGTGATCTTGAAATGTGGTTCGTCCCTTGTGTGATTGTGATGGTGGCATAAACTTCTTTCTCTTACTTTACTTGTTTATAGTAATTGTGGATATGAGAAGTAATATAGTATTGAAGTAAGACATACATATGTTTTATTGCCTTTGGTAGTGGTAGTGGTTGAGGATTTAAAGTAGCCAATCATGAATTAATTGTTAGTGTTTTACCGTCATTGATAGTGAATTGAGGTCGAGAATATATACATTGTTAATTCTGGAAGATTAAATGTGGTTGTTTAATCTATTGTGGTTTGTGGAGGAATAAATGTTTTCTTTTGCATTTAATACGGGATAAAATGATTGCATTCATATGCTAATTAAATCTGAAAATTTAAGAGGTATGATTCATGAAAGTTTATGGTGGTTTAATATTTATGAACATAAATTGTAATTGTGGATGTATGAAATTATAATGATGATGTTTAAATTGCTTGTAGTTTGAATAACTTGTTAAACAGTTTGCTTGCTGAGATTTTTATCTCACTCTTGCTTCCCCCTCCCTACAGGTGGACTTTGAGCAATGCATCAGGAAGGGTAGAGCGGCACCGCACTGATGCACTTGTATTATAATTTTAATGCTGAAATAAAGTTGAAAGAAATCTAGTCTTTGTTTAGCTATTTTATTGACAAATTTCTTCTTAGTAATATTAAATTTGTGTACCGTTCCTATAGATGTTTTGTTATAGTTGATTATGATTAATGATTTGTTATCTATTCTGTTTATCTTAGTTGTTTACGCTTCCGCTTATACTATATTGTTTTGTAATTGTTGCCAGTTTATTTTATTTTCGTAAATTGGCTAGTTGTAGAGTAGCTTCAGTAGCATCCCAGAGTAATGTGGATCCTGGGGTGTTACAAAAGAAGTGCATGTGCATATGCATATGCATCATGATTGGTTGATAAGAATTTGAGATTAGATGGAAACAAGTGGTAAGAGTTTGCAATAGTGGTAGCATTCCGGGCCCAGAGGATGGACGGGGTGTTACATTCGGTCCCCGAGCCCGTCGCCGGCCGCCTCCGTTCCCCCGAGGCGTCGCCGTCCTCCGAGCCCATTGCCGACCGCCTCTGTCGAGCCCCCGAACCCGTCATCGTCCCCCGAGCCCGTCGCCCTCCTCCTCCCTCGGGCCCGTCGCCGGCCGCCTCCGTCCCCCTGAGCTCGTCGCCGTCTGCCTCCGTCAATGCTCGAGCCCGTTGGCCACCTCCGTCCACGCTCGAGCTCCTCTAACATCACCAGAATCCCCTCAGTGAGTCTATCTTCAATTTCGGTTATTTAGATGAGTTGAGATGTCCATTTGTGTTATTGTTGTAAATAATATTGTATATCTAGGCCATCGATCTGTAAGTAATGTTGTATATCTAGGAAAGAATAGCCACTTAAAAATAATGCTTTTACTTAGCAGTGCCCTGGGATGTTTTATGTATGTGAAATGAAGGCGATGTGAATTGGATGTTTTATGTTTGTGAAATGAATTGAGATGTGAATTGTATGTATACATGTACATGTTGATCTGCTTATTTCAGAGGGCATGGCTAGCATTTTCTGAGGCTAGCCAATAAACAGAAATAGATATAGGGGTAGAAAAGAATATCACAGACGGTTTGTAATAAAAATCGTCTGTGATAGCTGATAATTATAGACAGTTTGTAAGTAAAAATCGTCTGTGATTATCACCAAACCATCTGTGATAATGACACCACAGACGGTTCGAAAACCGTCTGTGATAACCTTTGATTATCACTGACCCATAAATTCAGACGGTTCAGAAAACCGTCTGTGATAACGTTTTTGAACCATCTGTAATACGGTTTTATGTAGTAGTGTAAGCTCATGGGCCGTGGGCTTTGGAACCAGCGTCTGATATTATTGGACGTCTGGTTCGTATCAATTTCTTTACATATTTCGAATATGCCCTAGTGCTGTTCTTCCCTCTTAACTTCAGGCCAGAAGTCCCTGCAATACACTCAAACGCCTGCATGCTACACACTCGCTCATGTCCAAACATATATAACAAAAATAATAGATATTTGCATCAACAGTCTGGACAATGTAAATGCTATAATTTCTACAGTACTTTATTAGAATACTGTTGTGCGCAAAATTATCTCAAGTGGCACTAGTAGAATTCAGTTTTTCCATCAAACTTTTCCCTGATGGGCCAAAGCCATCTGAGATCACTTCCCTTAAGGACAATTAACAGGCATTACCTGACAGTAATCCCTGACAGATACCATCAGGAAAAGCTACCTAGCATCATGCCCTTCGTCGAACTGCCTAACGGTGTCTGTCCTGTTATGTACGTAATACTGCACCTTTTCCTAGACATAAAATCACCATAGGAAAAACAAAACATCTTGTGCACATTCTCCTCACAACCATTGAAAACAACTAATTCTTTGTAGAAACTGATCAGATCTTATAATATAATTTAGTCATTACGAACATGTCCAAACAAGTGCAAAAATCCTTTCACTGCCAGTACAAAACATGAACGAAATAACAAGCTTAATTGGTGTGAGCTTTTCTCCATGCCACTCTTACGATTATGTGAGCTTCCCGGCAAGTGGCTGCTCTGAGCCATTGTGAGCAACAATTGAGTTGACTGACTTTGCGATGCCAAGTATTCTTCGGCAGTATGAAAATCCATAGTATATTAGATATTTGACGTCATCATCCACTTTTGGATTAGCGTGGAGGATTCGTCAAAGAAGCCCCGTAGTTTGCAGCCTATAAAAGCCTCTTTCAGTGGAAACTAAACCGGCACCAAAGTTGTTAAGAGTGCCGACAGTACCAGAAACTACATGGCTTGTGTGCCGTCGCCTATTCCTACTACTCTCATTATCTTCATAGCCATCCTCCTCTCTCCTCCCTTGAATTTGTTGTCATATACAGCAGTAGCTGTGAAACCCAGCACAAGCCGGGATGCCTTGCTTTGCCTCAAGTCCCACATCTCTGATCCCACCGGAGCACTAGCCACATGGAATGTTACCTCGCTCAACTTCTGCAGCTGGCATGGTGTCAGATGCACAAAGCATCCTCAACGCCATGTGGTGGCGCTGGACCTCGAGGCGCAAGGCCTCACCGGCGAAATCCCGGCATGCGTCGCTAACCTCAGTACTCTGGAGAGAATCCACCTGCCAAATAACCAACTCTCTGGCCACATCCCGCCGGAGCTTGGTCAGCTGACGTCGCTCGAATACCTCAACCTCAGCTTTAACGCACTCGGTGGGGAGATCCCAGCTTTGCTGTCGGCATGCTCCGGCCTTCAGGTGATCGCCCTCAAGAACAACTCCATCGGAGGTGAGATCCCCTCGAGCCTTGCTACGCTTCGAAATCTCTCCTCACTAGACTTCACCACCAACAACCTTTCCGGTGAGATCCCACGGTTACTCGGTAGCTCACAGCCTCTGGAATACGTCCGTCTTACAAACAACTTTCTCCGTGGAGAAATACCAGCACACTTAGCAAATAGCTCCTCACTCCGCTACCTTGCTGTCGCAAACAACAGCATCGAGGGTGGAATTCCAGCAGCCCTTTTCAACAGCTCAACCATCACAGTCATAGATCTCCGAAGCAACTACCTTTCTGGACCAATTCCGCCATTCGCAAACTTCCCTCTGCCACTGAAGTACCTCGGCCTCACTGGAAATAACCTCGCAGGGACAATACCTGCCTCGGTCGGAAACCTTTCATCCCTTACCGGTCTCTTGCTTGCACAGAACCAGTTGCAGGGAGGCATCCCAGATTTAAGCAAACTGGCCGACTTGCGATATCTTGACCTAGCTTACAACAATTTATCAGGGATTGTTCAACACTATGTTTACAACTTCTCATCGCTAATCTACCTCGGATTGGCCAGCAACAGCCTTGAAGGAACATTACCTTCAGACATGGGCAACAACCTCCCAAATATCATAATGCTGATCATGTCTATCAATCAATTTGCGGGAGAGATCCCTGCATCACTGGCCAACGCCTCCAACCTAGAGTATGTCTATCTCGCCAACAACTCTCTCAGTGGGGTGGTTCCGTCTTTTGGATCATTGCCGAATTTGCAGAGCTTAATGCTCTACTCAAACAGGCTGGAGGCTGGAGACTGGGCCTTCCTCACCTCACTGAGAAATTGCACACAATTACTACAATTAAACTTGGATACGAACAACTTACGTGGAAACTTGCCCATCTCTGCAGCTTACCTGCCAACAAGTATAGAGGAACTAATTCTTGCGTCAAACAACATATCTGGCACCATTCCTGCGGAGATTGGCAACCTCACCAACCTTTCCCTTCTTTATCTTGATAAGAACTTATTAACTGGACGCATACCTTCTACTGTCGGCCACCTACGCAATTTGTTCACCTTAAGCCTGTCGCATAACCAACTTTCTGGAAACATTCCACCTTCCATTGGTAAGTTGGATCAACTGAGCGAACTTTATTTAGATGAAAACGATTTTAGTGGAAGTATACCTGCAGATTTAGCTGGCTGCAAGAGTTTGGTAGCCCTAAACCTTTCTTGTAATGCCTTGAGTGGAAGTGTACCGGAAGATCTCATTGGCAGGTTGGATCAACTGAGTTGGTTCCTTGACTTATCACACAACCAACTCAGGGATTCCATACCGCCAACAATTGGTAGCCTGATAAACCTTGGTTCCTTAAACATTTCCCACAACAAATTCTCTGGAAATATCCCCCCTACCCTTGGTGCATGTGTCCATTTGGAATCACTTCACATAGAAGGGAATCTCCTGCAGGGAACTATTCCAAACTCTCTGATGAACCTCAGAGGCATGAACCATGTGGATTTATCACAAAACAACCTGTCTGGTGCAATACCAGAATTCTTCGCGTCTTTTACCTCCTTGCAGTATCTAAACATCTCCTACAACAACTTTGAGGGGCCAATTCCTGTAGGTGCAGTATTTGCCAATACAAGTATGATATTTGTCCAAGGAAATCCAAGATTATGTGCAAATTTTCCACTACAAGAGTTGCCAAGGTGCTCTGCTTTCAAATCCAAAAGAAAGCACAAGTACATTGTTCCAATGTTGGCATCTCTGTCAGCTATCATTGTGCTTGCTCTATTCATAGGTTTGTTGTTTTTACTGGTCAAAATTTCGAAGAAGAGCAAACAGGATCGGAAATCCACACACTCTATTCATCAATCTTACATGGAGCTAAAGAAGCTAACATATAAAGATCTAAGCAAAGCAACAAATGGATTTTCGTTGTCCAATGTGGTCGGCTCTGGGCGATTTGGGACGGTCTATAAAGGCAGGTTGAATGGAGAAGATGGTACGGTCGCTATTAAAGTGTTCAGGCTCGATGAATTTGGGGCGTCGAATACCTTTATTGCTGAGTGCAAAGCATTGAGGAACACTCGCCATCGCAACCTTGTCAAAGTAATTACTGCATGTTCGACCTATGATCCTATGGGAAATGAATTCAAAGCTCTGGTTTTTGATTACATGACTAATGGTAGCCTTGAGAATCGACTTCATTCTAAGTTTCAGCACTGTGGTGAATTGAGTTTGCAAGCAAGGATCTGCATAGCGGTGGACATCGCCTCTGCTTTGGTTTACCTTCATAACCAGTGCATCCCACGGTGGTCCACTGTGATTTGAAACCAAGCAATATCCTTTTTGATAATGAGAATGTTGGCTGTGTTTGCGACTTTGGGCTAGCAAAGTTTATACTTGGTTATTCTTCTGGAGATCATAGCAGCTCTGCAAGCATGGTTGGACCAAGGGGATCAGTTGGCTACATTGCACCCGGTGAGTAGAGCTTATGATCATATTCTACAGGTTTATTAACAAAAAGTAGCTTTATGGACTATGGTAATCATATGACGTTATCTGTGTTTCCTGCTCCGGTTGTTAAACTTCCTCCTGTTTTACAGAGTACGGTATGGGAAGCAAAGTCTCAACTGAGGGTGATGTATATAGCTATGGCATTATTCTTCTGGAAATGTTAACGATGAAGCGCCCAACTGATGAAGTGTTCAATGATGGCTTTACCATTCGAAAGTATGTACAAGCATCACTTTCGGAAATTGGAAAGATTCTAGACCCTAGTCTTATTCCACATATGAGAGTTGACCTTACTGACCATACTCCACAAGAGTATGGCACAATTTCATCTGTGGAAAGTTGCATTCTTCGGCTGCTTCAACTTGGTCTATTATGCTCCGAGGAATCACCAAAAGATAGACCAAGGATAGAGACTGTTTACAGTGAAGTGATTACAATAAAAGATGCAGTTTTGTGACTCTTGTCTGTAAAATGCTGCTCAGAGGAACTACTATATTTAGTGCATGGGAGTAGGATGTCTACCATTGTCATAGAATTCCTTATGCACAGTGATCTAGCCAGTGGCGAATCTAGAATGAAAAATAAGGGTGGGCTGAAAAATATACATTATTGTATCAGATCATAAGCTTTTCTTAGAATTATTGGCTCTACACATGGAATGACTAAACTAATTTATAAGAAACATAGTTTTGTATTCTTGTGCAATCAAATTCATAGTTTTATACTTGAATTGCTTGTAAAATAATTACGCAAAGTTTGTTTCTCCATTATTGCAAACCTATAAATTAATTGCTAATTGAGTATATACAGCAGTACAACACTATAATATTTCTAATAAATTGCTAATCAATTAATTGAGAAATGAGACAATGAGTTTGAGTTGTAACTTGTAAACTTACAAATTGGGCGTTAAGTACGTGCGGAAGAATCCAAACAGTCTCGCCGAGCCAATAGCAGCAAACAGCAGCAGCTTCACGCGACACAACACAATAAGCCTTCGCTGCTTCACGCCTTCTTCACTTAACGCCTTCTTCCGCCTCGCTCAATCGCTCGCCGCCTCGCCCCTGCCCGCCAGTCTCCAGCCTCTCGACGACCCGGCCGGCCGGCCCTCCCCGCTTCCAGCCTCCTCGGCACCCCGGCGGCCAGCGCGACCCCACCTCCAGTCTCCTCTTCTCAGTCCGCGGCTCCAGATCTCGTCTCGGCGCTTCCGGCTTCGGCCTCCCCACCTCGGCGCCTCCGGCTCCGGCCTCCCCGCCTGGGCGCCTCCAGATGTCGTCGTCGGCACCTCCCCAGCTCCCGCCTCCAGATCTCATTGTCGTCGACACCTCCCCACGGCCCCGCCTCCAGATCCCGTCGTCGTCGGCACCTCCCCGCCTCGGCTTGAGCACGACTGCACGGGCGGCGTAGCACAGGTGAGAGACCTCAGTCGCCAGACTTTCCACTCCTCACTGCCTCCGTGCCTAGGTCAATTGATTGGGGATTTGGGGGAACGGCCGAACGGGGATGGCCGGAAGGGAATGGATTGGGGATTTGGGGGAACGGCCGAACGGGGATGGCCGGAAGGGAATGGATTGGGGATTTAGGGTTTGGGAAATTTTCGGACACGGAAATAGGCCAACAGGGTACCATGTGGACCGGTGGGGATGTGGGCCGGTGGGCGGACCACGGACATGGGCCTAGCTTCATGCTTCTTCGGCCTTGCTTCAGTTGTTGTTTTTGCAGTTCTTCACGCCTTCTTCGTCCCGTCCGGTGCTTGCAGTCGCCGGCGCCGGGGGTCGGGGAGCCAGGAGCCCAGGTGGGGGTGTTGGTCAACCGGTGGAGGGTAGGCTTCAGCCTGATGAAGCCTACCCGGTGGATTCGCCCCTGGATCTAGCTATATTTTTGTTGTAATATCTGTCCGTTTGCCGATCGTATGGATACTTTATCTATATCAGTCCACGATAGGTAGCAAGCACATTTGGCTCATTAGAACAGTTTAGTCTTATGTTGTTTATTCTACTGAGAGGCGGACCTCCTCCGCCTATATAAGAGGGACACGGGCTCTCGTTACATACACATCTAATAGATATGAATAAAGAGAGAAAATGCTGTCGGGACTACATCGCGTCATCCTGTATTTAATTTAATTCCTATTCTCGAGTGATTCATTGTCGGTAACACGACCGCAACACGATAACACTATCGTGTAGGTTTCCATGTAAGTTGCCTTATCTAGCTTGTCAATTGTTCGCGGCGACTTCTTCTTCCCTGGTGGTTCCTTCCACAACTTCTGTCCGTCACCATCGCTGTCTCACTTCCGCGAATGGACACACCATCCATCAGTCTTCGCCTCACCTCCGCGAGCTGTCGCCGGACTTCTTGTCACTACCACCGTGCGTCACTGCTGCCTTTGCAACCACACCACTTATCGGCCTTCTCCTGACACTGTCGCCCTGCCTATAGTCGCCGCGATAATCGTGTCCGTATGCCACTGCCTCCTCGGTCGCGTTACGTACTGCCGCTGATAGCCACCGTCTCTAAGCTAATGATCATGCCACTACTACAGAAAGCCTAATACTAGACGACCAATCACAGACGGTTTGACAAAACCGTTTGTGACCGACACTAACACGAGACGGTTTTAATTTGGATACCGTCTCGTAGGCGGCGTCGGAAAAGACGAGTATCACGACGGTTGTTATCGATGAACCGTCGTGATACTAAAGTATCACGACGGTGCAGATTAAAACCGTCTGTGATAATCGGAATTATCACGACGGTTTGTAATAAAAACCGTCATCATAGTAACAATCGATAAATACGCATGCATACGGGGATCACAAATAAAAGGCAAATTTATTAATTTCAATTCGAGGTAAATTTATTACAAAAGTCACAGAGATAAAGAGATTGCCAGATTCTAATCTTCTGGGCTTCGTACGCTTCTTGTTCGACTTTGGGACTTGGAGGAGCGCCACGAGTTCTCGAACGCCGTTAAGATTGTCCTTGTCCTCGGCACTTCCTCCTCCAAAGATTGGCAAATGATCGATGCGTCGTCATAAGCTCGTAGAGGATAGCATTATAAGATTCCTCAGAATCTGCCGTTTCTGCTTGAGCGGCAATGCTATCCATCAATCTCTCCATTGCCACAATTGCTTCCTCCGCTTTGTGCACATTGTAGAGAAGAACGAGGTTAAGGGCGATTTCCCTTTCCTGAGCGGCAAGAAAACACCTCCGTCGACGGCGGATGATGAGGTCCAGCTGACGGATGGAAGCGAGTCGAGGGAGGAGAGCAGGGCGTGAGCGGAGGAGCTGCTCTAGACGTGGATTATTGGCCGTCTGTGTAAGATTACGGCCGAACAACTCATGATGGATAGATGAGAGGAAGGAGATGAGCAGAAGAACAGTACTAGAATCCATATTAATTGGTAGCTAGTAAGAACAGTACGTAGGAGATGTGATCACAAGAACAACACAGATGAGAGTGTACGTATGTAGAAGAC
This sequence comes from Bonia amplexicaulis, assembly GCA_036346245.1. Lineage (NCBI taxonomy): Eukaryota > Viridiplantae > Streptophyta > Magnoliopsida > Poales > Poaceae > Bonia > Bonia amplexicaulis. The sequence goes on along the minus strand of CM070746.1, from coordinate 6,886,764 downwards.
CCTGGCGCGCATATTTAACCTTCAGCACAGACGGTTCGTATACCAAACATTAATGAAATAGAAGCTCAGATAATGAAGGAGATACGTTACGAAACACAAGAGATACGTTCGACTTTTCATTATCACAATTGGTTATCGCAGACGGTTTTGAATAAACAACCATCCGTGTTGGCGGCGTCAGACGGTTTTGAATAAACAACCGTCGTGAAAAGTCGGTTATCGCAGACGGTTTTGAATAAACAACCGCTCGTGAAAAGTTGGTTATCACAGACGGTTGTTTATTAAAAACCGTCTGCGATAATCAGCTTTTCACAGACGGGTTTTAATATAAAACCGTCGTGAATTATCCTGCACGGTTTGTAATAAAACCCGTCGTGATAATGCCACAGCATTTAATGCGCCGCTCGTGCCGCATCGCCTTCATTTCGATCCAGATCTATAGCCACTGCTGCGCACTCTTTCGCTCATGCGAGCCTAGGCGATTTCAGGCCAGTTAATTTGGTGGGAAGAGACAGAGATTGAGCTTTGAAGATTCATTCAAACTTTTCCTGGTAGCTCTAGATATGGTTAGTAAGGAAATTTGTTTTTTCTTTAATTGCATTACAATTTAGATCTAAGTAATTGGTGAGTGTTATTGAAGATGGTTAATTTGCAAAATTATTGGTGTTGTATATGAATGCGCGCAAGCTGTTGGTGGTTGATCATGAATGCACCGGTTGGTATTTGTCCAAGAAATATTTTATCTCGAAGACACTTATAACCGTCGGCTATAAATATCATAGACGGTTCTACACTTATAACCGTCTCGTGATAGTATAATATCGCAGACGGTTGCCATTTATAACCGTCAGTGATATTGATATCACGATCGGTTCTCGTGTAGATAATCCTCCTCTCCGATAGGGTCCCACGTATGCTGCAGCTTATATTCTACATCTAAATCCCGATCTGCCTTGTCGCCTCCGCCACCCGAGCCTCGCCGCCGCCTCCCGAGCCCTCCGCATTCGAAGATCGACGCCGCTCGCCTCGCCCGCGCCCGCCGCCCGCCTCGGCCCTCGCCCCGCCTCCCGAGCCCTCGCCGCCGCCACCCCGAGCCGTCCGCATTCGAAGACCGCCGCCGCTCGCCTCACGCCCGTCCTCGGCCCTCCGGCCCGCCTCACCGAGCCGCCTCACGGCCCTCGCGGGCCGCCGCCCCCCGACCTCGCGGGACGCCGCCTCCCGAGCCCTCGCCGCCGCCGCCTCCCGACGATAAGTACTAAGGTAACCTTGTGATGCTATGATTTGCTTCATGTTAGAACTCCAAATCCTCGCAAATGTTAGAAAACACACTAGGAACTACTCACCGTGCAAATGTCGGTTCATGTGCTCCTATTCAACTTATTTTCAACTAGCTAATGAGTACATGACTTGCTCATATGATACTATGATTTGCTCTGACTAAAAGCAAGGCGTTTACATGTATGGCCACATAGAACTTTGTTTAGAGACATTATAGTAATAATATATGCCAGATAGACCTTCAAAGGGCATGAAGCAAGTGATACACTCTAGTGTATCGGATTCAATGAACTTGATACACTGGTTTGTGCCATTTGCATCATAGCCCTCGCCGGCCGCCTCCCCTCTACTCCTCTCCTCTCTTCCAATTCAATATGATCATTTATTTTATCCTTATAGACCCACCAATTGAGCAACATGTCATCCGCGATTCTTCAACACCATCGCGGGGCGTCCGCTTCAACATCAAGACGCCAAGGAAGAGGGCTATCAAAGAAACCTGAGGGCCGATTTACCATCACAGGTCGATGCATCGGGGTCCCTCTCCTTTCTCACAAAGCGATGAAGCATTCCGAACATTGATCGGAATAGTTGCACGAGCGAATTGAGATCACATTCAATTGTGGAAGAACGTTCCTGAGACTCGGAAACGTGAGCTGTGGACCGAAATTTTGGCATCGTTCGAGATCCCAGAAGAACACCAAGACGCCGTGCAACGACAAACCTACCTAGCGGCGTGCAAAGCATGGAAGAATTTCAAGAGCACGCTTGTCAAGAAATACGTGGAGACGGACAAAACGCCTATTCATAAATACCCATTCATGGAACCACAATGGGAAGAGTTCAAGGTGATGAAGACAACTGAAGATTTCAAAAGTACAAGTGTGGCGCATCAGGCCCTCCAAGCAAAAAACACACACCCCACGGACTTGGCACGACTAGGTTTGCGGGTAAAATCCCATGATGGAGGATGAGGATGACTTGGCCCAACAGACATCGCCCGCCATTTTCCAATATCCTGATGAGCGCTCGAAATTGGATTAGAGCAAGGTCATCTACAACAACAATGAGGGCGTCTCCTTTCGAAACTCTGCAGACCAGCAAGTGTCCCACCGTCTGGTAAGATATCAATCGAAGTACGTAGCTTGTAATTACTCCAGAACTTCGCATGCAATTGAAATGACATGTCGTGCTCTTGCAGGAAGAGCTGAGTTTTGAATCTACCGTGGGGTCATTCCATGGAACAAGGGAGAATGATATGCTCTCCGTGGCCCTGGGAAACAAGGAGCACCCGGGCCGTACGAGAGGCCTTGGGCTTTACGTTCCTTGGAAACATGGTTTCCAAGATGACTCCGAAATGTATCGACGTAGGAAGAGAACCAAAGCCGAGCGTGAGGAGCGGCTGGAAGAAGAGTTCAAGGCAACTCTTAGAGAGGAGATAATGGGTGAGCTGGCTGATGTAATCAGAGATGAGGTGCGGAAACAAACAGAAAGTCAGAGCCGCCGCTCCCGTGGTAGCTAGCCCGCATAACCGTCCGAGTAGTTGCGCGTCCAATCCGACGGAAAGCGTGGCCAGATTTCCTGTGGACAACATCTAGGTAAAAATTATTATCTCTCCAATGTTTGCTCCATTCATAGACCTATTGGAGTAGCTAATTTTATATCGTTATGTAGGAGCCTCGGGTGCGGGCTCCAAGTGAGATGTGCCTCCGTTCCTTTTACGTTGCTTGGGGCCAGGCATATCGATCAGTATCGGGGCCGGGTGCACGGTCAACCTTAGCGCAAGCTACGCAAAAGTTAATGTGGATGGTGTGCATGCCAATTTTGAGGTCGCCCCGCCACCAAGGCCCCAATGACGAGATCGTGACTCTAGGGCGTCCATTGGAACATTCATCCAAAGGCCCAAATGCGACATCTCCTCGAGGCTTCTTCACCGGTGGTCGGACTAGAAGGGCAAGACGAACCGAGCTACAAGCGGTGTTATCTCCACAACGGCGACGAACCGAGCTAGCGATGGTGCTATCTCCACAACGGCAACACGAACCAGAGCTAGCGATGGTGCTATCTCCACAACGGCAAAGACGAACCGTAGCTAGCGCCGGTGCTATCTCCACGGTGCTATTCTCGCCAAAGCAACTTGTAGCGTCCCGAACCATTACGGTCGTCTACCATAAAGTCGACCTATAGTCGAGGCAAGGCAAGGGCAAATCAAAGATGAAGGATGATGACGATACCCCATACCGCCATTGTCCCGCAAATTGCATAAGCGGCCGATGATATTCCCGCAAGAGCAACTCGTAACCCTAGGACTTGGTTGCCAAACATTACACAATTGGTATATGCAACAGTCCAATAGGCTAGAGGCAGAACGGCACTCAGGTATCACTGTCAAATTCAAGCGGGAACATTTCCAGCACGAAGTTCAGGATTGTGTCTTCGTGGTGACCTTTGACGATATATTTGACCTTTTCACGCCAACGCCTCAACGCCTTAGCCGCTCGATGCCGACGACGTAAGTCCGTACAATTACGCCTCTGCTTCACGCCATACCGATATATGTCACAATTTGTTGCTTCTCCGTATATATATATATTCATGCTGACCGAAACTAGATCATCGAAATTACCAATTGGTTTCCTGGACCCACGCTTGGTCGCCATTGATACATCAACGAGGATGCATCCTTCGTCGAGAGCTATATTACAACAACACTGTTGGTTCACCGCGATAAGGATTTTGTTCTTATGCCATACAATGAGCACTTCCATTGGATTTTAATTGTAATTATACCAAAATGGAACAAGGCTATATACCTTGATTCTTTAAGTAAGAACAAATCCAAGTACACAGCTATCGCCGAAATACTCGATAGGTAAGTACATTGTACATTGTACACTTTTTCCTTCCGAATGACTAATCTAACTTTTTCGAATAACGAAGGTCGTTCACGCATACATTCAACAAACACGTGGCTCGACGACAGGGGCCAAGCCCTTGAAACATTCTCGCAATTTTCGGGTATTCACTAGCTACACATTAATTAATCCTATACAACACTTAGCAGAATGCCTTTTGATATAACACATTCTATTTTTGCGGTGCCACCGGTATGGGCAACACGTGTGGATACTACGTGTGCCACCATATGAGACTACTCCTCGATTCCTCGAAGATCAGCAATTCTAAGGTTTGTTAATCTTTCCACATTCATTTCATACTTGTCATGTTATATATGTAAGCGCGTTGATTTTCCTATCGACAGGCTGCGTCCATCCCTACATGTGCATTGAAACAATAGGACTTTGCAAAAATTCAAGAGAGTTCGCTTGGTTTTTGTGCAGTAAAGTCATCAAATCCAATGGAGAGTTCCACTGCGCACTGTAATTGTGAATTTGTTAATGGATATTAATATCATTTCAATTAATTCATTTGCGAAATAGATACTTTATGTTTGTGAATGAAATGTGATGTGAATGAAGTGTGATATATTTGTCAAATGAATTGAGATCTGAATTGTATGTATACATATACCTGTTCATCTGCTTGTTTCAGAGGGCATGGCTAGCATTTCCTAGGCTAGCCAATAAACAAAAGTAGATTTAGGGGTAGAAAGAAACATCACAGACGGTTTGTAGCTACAAACCGTCTGTGATATTTCAATATCACAGACGATTGTTCGACAACCGTCTGTGATAACCTTCGATTATCACTGACCCATAAATTCAGACGGTTCACAAAACCGTCTTGATGATGTTTTTGAACCATCTGTGATGACCTTTTCTGTAGTAGTGTGCGACGAATAGCGCTATTATCGTTGCCGCCTTTGCAGCTGCACCGTTGCCACATTGTGCACACGTCTCCCACCACCACCTTCGCAGTCATGCCCGTGTGCACTACATTCATCATCTCCGCCTCTGCGGTATCAACGTGCTCGTTCGCAGCTGCCTCCGCGGGTGCGTACGTACGTGCACAAGCATCACAATTGCTTGCAACGTAAAAGTCTAACCGTGATTTTTCTTCAATCACGTGTGGTGGAAATCACGACTGGATAGATGCAATCTAGAGAATAGAACCAATCTACGTGTTTTTAGTCCAGACTAAGAGCTTGTTCTTTTTGACTAAAGCTTATGTCTTTTGACTATAGCTTGTGGTTTTTGAGCTATTTTATACAAGAGATTATAAAGTAACAGAAACGCACGTACGGTTTTTACCAATATTGTTGCAAATAATGCACAGGAAAACTAGAGACAAGCGACACAAATTTTTTACGTAGAAAATCCTTGCGGAAAAAAATCACGGGTGCTCGAAGACAAATCACTATAATAAGGAGAGTTTACAATGTAGCGCTTGTTTTTCCTATGGACTACTGGGGTACAAATATATAGGGTGAGGGAAAAGAGTCCCACACGGAGAGGAAACCTGAGAGACCATGTGGAGGTCATCCCGTTGTGTATGATGAGTAATTGACATCGGTTTAGGTAAGTCGAGTTTGAGTTGGTTGGTTCGGACCTTGACGTTGCATGGTGTAACGGGCTCGGTCGGACTTGGTCAAACCTAGTCAAATGGATTAGGACGCTTATTCTATTGATTTGACAGGTTTGGGCTTAGCATGAGTAAGTATGATGTTAATATGCTTTCATGTATCGAGCGGTGCTATTTGATGTATTTCTTGTCTGTGCTGACTGCAGGACGTCGAGGCGGTGTCGTGGCGAGACACGGTGGACCGGGCTAGGCGCAGGTGGCGCTGAGGTCAGAACGGTCGGGATGTGTCGAAGACGGCGTGGACTCGAAGTGGTTGCGAGGCGTGCGAGACAAGGAGCGCGGAAGCTTCCCGGAAGGTGCAGGAGGGGCGAATCGGTAATTTCGCAAGGCTGCACAAGCGGGAGACGGCTCCGTTAGGGTTTAGCCGGCGTAACGGGTTGGAGACCCGTTAGCCAAGGGCTATAAATAGAGGTGAGGGGCTGCATACCCCTTAGGACACTTGAGAGTGAGTTAGGGTTTTTAGAGCTCATTCATCACTTTGTGTGTGTTGTGTTCCTCCCAAGTAGCATGTGAGGCTCTTGGTGTTCTTGAGGAGTGAGAGGGAGAGGATGGATTGAAAATCTTGTAATCACTCTTCGTGTTCTAATGTCCATGCGTATCGGGACTCCTTGTGTTTCCTTCTCTTTGCTTGATTGGAGTTTTTGATTGAATGGAAGTGGTGCAGATTTCTTGTCAAAATTTCTTTTTGTCTCTCTGTGCTTTGCTTCACTCTTTAGCTCTCTCTGAGTTTCTGCATCTGTTCTTCATCTGCAGCTCCTTGCTCTTCTCTGCAGTCTTTCTTTTTGATTGGAGATGTTGGTAGTACATCACCTATTGATTTGGCCATCAACTGGAAACTCTTTGTAATTTTTCATCCCTTGCAATCGATCTGCGGTTAGTCGTCTGTTCTTTTGTTTTGGTTAAAGCCTCCGGACAGAATGACACTTGCCTAGCGATCTCTGTATGTATTTTCGGTTTTCTTTTCGGCTGAATTCAGTAATTACTACGCCAACTAGCAGCAGCCGGTCTCCACTTCCGAACTGCATTTCTCTTCTAGATGTTTTTCTTCTATGCAAGCAGTTTTTCAGTTCTTCCTTTTGTGGTTGTCAGGCTGCTCTCCTTCTTTCTTTTTCTTTTCTCCTTGGTCTTGTTTCCTTGTCTTTAGACGGCAGCAGTACTTTGTGTCTTTGCTTGGCTATTTTATCACTAAAAGCTTCCTTTCTTTTTAGCTGCTTTCTCAGTCTTCTCTGCCGTGTCTTGCTTTCAGTTTCGCTTTTGACCTTCAGGTTTGTTCCCGCTGTTTCCTGTACTCATTGCGGCAAAACAGTATTTGTGAAACTGGTTATCTCCTGCTTCAGTTTTCGGTAAATGGGTTGTGTTCAGAACTGCTGTGTTCAGCTGGGCAAGTTTGAAGAATTTTCTGACTGAGTTCGGCTGCATTTCTTTGCTCTTCTGTTCGACTGCTGTTTGTTTGTCCTCTCGGCTGCAGTTTTCAGTGTCTCAGTAGATTGGTTTATCTCTTGTGCAATCCAGTCTTGAGAGATTGTAGCATTTGGCTTTCTCAGTTTCTTCTCAAATCTGCAGTACTCTGCCGTTTTTCAGTTTGGCAGCAGCCTCTTTTTCTTTCTATTGATCTCTCTCATTACAGTGAGCACTTTGCTGCTTTCGGTTGGCCGTTGTCAGCTCAGTGACAGCAGGTTGAGTTTTTAAGTGCAGTCTGGCTGATCTCTGTTTCTGTGTGAGCAGTCATTGAATAGGTGTGCTTTAAATCGATTGAGCCTGCAGCCTATGGTTTACACTGCTTGAGCAACACAGAGACGATTACAAGCTTTAGTCATTTTTCTTTTATTTCTTTTGCTGATCTTTGACGATTTTGCTTGCAGATCAAACGGCAATATTTTCAGCTGAAATTTTTACTGATTACTCTCTGATTTATGCTGAATTTTTTAGTATCGCATGCGTTCCAGTTTTCAGCAGAATTAATTTTCCGAATTCTCGAGGCGATTTTAAAGAGAACGACATTCACCCCTCTCTGTCGCCATTTCGGTCCTACAATTGGTATCAGAGCCGGTTAGCTCTTCTTGATAGATCTTTAACCGGTCTCAAGAGCCATGGCGACGGACAAGTACTCGACCAAGCCCCGATCTTGATGGGATGGATTTTCTATTCGGAAGAGTCGGATGGAGACCTACATCCGTGCTCGAGGCTACGCCATCTGGCGAAAGGTCAAGGTCCGTTTGTTGTTCCCCGATGAGAACATCATCGCGGAATATTGTCGATGTTGAGGCAAGCGCAAGGCGAGGAACATCATCATTCAGGGATTGAGCAGAAGCGAATTTGATCGCATCTCTCACCTGACGTCGGCCTTCGATATTTGGGTGACCCTCAATGCTTACCATGAGGGCACCACCCAAATAAAGACGGTGCGACAAGACCGGTTCAGCGAATCTGACAAATTCGAGATGCTTGTCGGTGAGTCCCTTGACGAGTGCTTTTCTCGCTTTCACAAGATTTTGAGCAACCTCCGAGCCGTCGGTCTCATATACTCTGACTCGGATAACGCTCGACAAATTCTTTCTGCACTCCATCTTCGGGTTTGGGAGATGAAGGTAACTACCATCAAGGACACCACGGACCTCTCGACCACGACTCTTGACACGCTTTACTCGCTACAAGACTCACGAGATTGACATAGTCTCTCGTCGGTCGAAGTCTCAGTCGATGGCACTAGTCACCGATCCCACTTCGCTTTCTGGTTCTTCTGCCGATTCTCTTTGCGGGTTCTCCTAGCTGCTCTCTCGTGATGTAACGATGATCGCTTAGAGCGCTAAAGGATGAACAACCGCCCTCCTAGCTCGGAAGTTTTCCCATGCTTACAAGGGAGGAGGGATGAAAGAGAGGCGGACCAGTTATTTGCTTCGAGTGTGGTGGCCCCAACCACATTCGGGCGAACTGCCCCGAGCTGGGGAAGGGCAAAGGAGACTACGGCGGTTCGAGCAAGAACGACTACCCCGACAAGAACCGCAACAAGAAGCCCCTAGCTCAGACGCAAGGCAAGAAGACGTTCCGCGACCTTGGGAAGGCTAAAAGCTCTTCCACCGCGTCCTCGCCGCCGACGACCTCAACCTCGGCGAGGTGGAGGGATGGAGCGGCGACGATGGGACGGGTGACCAAGACCCCAAGGGCGGCGGCGACTTCTCCCATGTGCTTCATGGCCCTCGAGGGCTTAACCGAGCGACATCGAGCTCTACTCCGACTCGACGAGGTATACCCATCTTCGACCAGCTTAATGATGCCTTTCTTAAGCTAGGTAAATTTCATGCTAGATCTAGAGCTAGATGTAGCGAGTTGGAGAAGGAAGTAGATAGATTGTCACGGGAGCTTACTTCACTTATATCTGCTCCCTCCCGTGATTTAATGTGATGCATGCTGCTTTGCTTGGAGATATGGAGAAGTTAAGAACTTCTCATGATAGTGTGACCTCTGAGCTTGATATACTTAAGGTGGAGAATATTAGTCTACTTGCTGAACTAGAAATGAGTAGGATAACTCCTTCTTCATTTACTGTTGAGACTATTTCTTGCACCTCATGTGAGGCTAAGGACAATGCTTTTAGAGGTCTTTACACTATGCTTCTTGATCTGCCCGAAACATGTGAAAATTGCAATAATTTGAAAATGAACTTAAAACGGACAGATCATAAAATTGTGAACTACAAACCTTTTACTTGAGCCAATTGATTCATGCTTGAACTGTCCTAAATTAATCAATGAACTCAAGTCGTCTCCAAATAGTTTCAAGATATGATTGATCATGATAGGAAGTTGGCTCGGTTTGCTTCTAAGGACCTGTTAGCTCACCATGCATTAATTGTAACAAACTAAAATCTAATTTGATTGCATTGGATGAGAAATGTGTGAAGCTAACTAAGGACCTACTAGAGAAGCCACCTTGTGCTTGTAGTGTGATTGTGGAGAAGGGAAGAAGCCCGGGTAAGGTAGAGACGCTTAGCGACGTGAACCAACCCGCTAGCGTGAGGATCGTCCTTCCGAGTCGGTTGTGCGTGCATGTCAGACCCCAGATTTGAACATCCGGAATCCTCTGTGATTAATTGCACTATTCCTTGGATCAGTAGATAGTGCTCACAGATACAGAAAATGTATATCAAATACATACCATGCGGAAGCGTAAATATAATAGTAAACTTACTCATGGGCCGATTAGGCCGAAATCAGCAAATTGCAGCAGCGGAAGAACGAAGCACACATGGGGAACTCTCAGGACGTGCCCACAGGCAGCCAACTGGAGGTTCGCGACCTAGCCCTTGACATCCTCATCTTCTTTGTCATCATGACCAATGGTGTTCTTGGCGCAGTGATCGATTCTTGAGTCTGGATTTGTTGTGAGAGCGAGTGTGAGCACATCAACCACCGGGCTCATGAGCCAATACACAGAATGCAAATATATAGTATGCATGGCTTATCAAAGGAAAGGCTCGGGTTATTTTATTTGCCAGAAATCGCTTTTGGTAGCATTGTTATTATTAAACCATAATGTTATTGCTGCTACCTAGAACTCCACACGGCGTTTGCCATAATTGACTTACTCCACCACAGACACACTTCCTTTACTTGATCCACCGAACTGATCCTTTCCTAATTGATTGCTGTCTAAGACTCCCAACAGCGAGCGACATCATTTAGTTAACCCACCGATCATATACTTTCTATCTATTTATTTTGAATCCACCAATACTTTTTGTATTCCAAATTTTCTTAATAATCCAATCTTGTAATCGCTATCCAAGCTCCTCCCCTATGAATTCTAATGATTCTCTAACCTGGCTACTTTTAATCCACCGAAATCATTCGTACCAGTACTTTCTAATCATTCTGCTAATCCTCCAAAACCATAATATGCTCTTTCCATAATCAACCTTATTTGCCACTAATTGTCTCTAACTAATTCATCAATATTTCTCCACTGAGAATATCATTAATCAGGCTTATACTCCAATTATCATATCTCCAAATTTCCTCAGATTCAAATCATCCATCTAGGTCAAATCCTACTAGTCCCATTTAATCCAACAATTACCTTTACACCCTTCTAACTCCCCAAAATCATTGATCCAGATTATACTCCAGTAATTATTATTATTCCCCCGATATACCCATAATTCAATTCATCCTTCTAGTATTTTGATTAAATCATATCAATCACATTATTCCCAGCCTCTTCCAAGAATTCATACTATTTGTCCGTATCGTAATCCCGTAATTTCCCTTGCACTCCCTAATCCTCCAAAATCATTTAAATCTTCTATCTGGCCTATCAATCCATTTAGGCTCCAATAATTTATTTCTCCTAGAATCTTCACTACCGTTCTCTTTTTATGATCGACATAGATCCACCAATATCTTTATGCGTTTACCACCAACAGCCATTTCCTATTCTTACGACTCTATTTATTCTTCTTGACACCTTATTTTATGTGAACTATTATCATTATTTTGCCTTTGAAATATAATACATAGAAATTTCCTGAGACTTAGCAGTTTGAACAAAACATAATGTGTAAGAGAATGCAATAATAGTAGCGATTCAGATTCCATCCATCGTTACATGGCATCTGCACCATATGCTTAATCTTTCAGCGTTATAGCCGCTTAACTTATCACTGGGGCGACACCCAGGACAACACAATTCAGGGCCTTGCACTGCCCTCCACTTTTCCATTCCCACCCATAAGGTTTTTGAAATAGAACTATATCTGGTTAAGTTTTCCATGTCCGCCCATGACCGTGGGCACGGCTATTCGAATAGTTTTGACTCTGCGAGTTTGTACACTTTCACCACGCGATAATCCATCTGCCGCCCACCGATTCCTTGGTCGGTGGTCAAATAGATTATCACATGACTGCTCGGGATATCTAGTTCCTCTAGTCATCTCACCCTATGGGTCGCTCCCACTTGCGGTGGGTCCCATACGTTGCACGGGATGTTCACCACGGCTACTAGCATTATCGGGCTCCACTCCCCCAATGCTAGTACGACCGTAAGCGTCACCCTCCACTCGGTGTCCCTTTAGGCCTCCTTTGCCCTTGCATATCCACGTCTATCCACTCTGGGTGAGATGAGTCGGGAGTTTCGATCCGCTACTTAGCCAAGTTGTAATATCTGAGACATGTGGTTGCCTTGTTTACGTGGGAGATCATGACAAGATTCAGTCCTTAGTATTACCCGGCGGTTCTACCACATTCCATATTTGTGCTCCCACCGCTTTAACCAGCCCCCAAATCATCCGCCCGGATATTCAAGCAAGTTGGGGTTTTTTAGGAGCATAAAATAATCATATCCAACACATATACCAGTCATTATCACCATGACTGCCCAAACCAGTTTCTCATGATTGAAAATGTTGATGATGCCCGGGTATCTATGTAGTACTAAGCATGGCATATAATTACGGACTTATTTTCGAAAGGATACTATTATAATTTTTGCTAGGGCGACAAGGTTCGCATAATCAATATTCAGAAGAGGGTATAATATTAATCAAGGCAACAATAGGCATATACTAGAATCTTGAATTAAACATGTAGTTGCACATAAAATAATAGCATGCAATTTGATAATTTAAACAAAAGTAATTTGCGAAAATGTAGGTTCAACATGATCAAAGTATTGACTACTTTGTTGCGGTTTACATGGTCTTGAGCTCACTCAACGCTTTCTCATTCGAAGGTCCCGAGCTCTGGTCTTTATCTTCACTTCGATCTTGGCCTCGCTTGATCCACGGATTCTTCGGAGCCCCGTTTTCTAATTACGCGATAAACGGTCGAATCAAATAAAGGCAAATAACTCAAAAGATCCAAATAAATCCGAATAAACTTGATTTAGTCTTATTATAAGTTATTAAGGCGGTTACGGGGGTTGAGATAAGGTTGGTGGTAGAATATGACGACTCGGTCTTTTGCTAATAATCTCTTTTATTTTATATATATATATGTGTGTGTGTATATATATATATATATATATATATATTTGTATTTATTTAGGAAGTTCCATATGTCAAGTTGCACATACGAGCAGGTATATAGATCTAGTTGGGTATTAAGTACTGTACTGGTCGACTGTTGACATTTATGGGTTTATGGCAGGGGTTGTGGTATTTTATGGGGTTCTATTACTAGTTATTCAATTTATTCACTAGGCGATTAATCCAATAACTCTCGGAGGTATGGGGATGTTGGGCCAGCTATTATAGTTACATTTCACTATTGTCATCCACTAGTCCTACAGCTAATATTCAATTTACCTACAGCATGCTAGAGGTTAGAACACATATTATAATTGGGTAATAGTTAATTTAAAACCTTATTTTTAGGTTAGTTAAGGTTTTTGCGGTGCACTGAGATTTATATCGAAACCACATCTTATTACTGTTCTTTTATTAATTTTTTTAGATTTAGAACAATTGCTAAAGGCACAGCGATTACCCGCATAAGGTAACTAAACAGATATTAACTTTTAAATAACTTCACTTACATCCTAACAACAGTTTGTTGGCTTCTTTAGACTAGTTTCATATTGATACATTCTCTTCTTTCTTTTTCTTTTATCCACATGCACATAAATCTATATATGGGGTATAAGTAAATTTTAGTTGAATCTAGACTAATTTTCCTAGCTTCCTGGGATTATTTTCTAATTATCTTCCTTAGCTTTAACTTGAATGTATTCTTAATTAAGATCCTTATTAACTTGAACATTAAGCATAACCATTTTTAACTGATGCTCTAGTTAACTTTTGGTCTTTTATTTCATTTATGTATCCCACATTAATTATTTATGTATGACAACTAATTTAAAGATTATATAATCTCATTTACCCCCTAATAAGTTTATTAACTTCTCTAAATTACTGCCAAATTTTCCTTAATTTTTATTAATCAAAATGGGTTACAAAATTTAAAAAAAATATACTGGAAAAAGTGTGCGGTGGCGGATCGAACCGGGACACGAGGGCAATGGGGCTAGCGCGTTGGCTGGGCTAACCAAGTGGGTGGGAGTTCTAGACTGGCTCAAACAGGCTCATCGTGCTAGATAAGGTGGGAGGCAGCAAGGTCAAAACAGAGGCCTCTGGCGGCTCTCGGCGTTGAGCTCACCGTGACGGTGGCGGAGAGGCGCCGGAGACCAAAGAAGCGGTTGTGGGGAGAAGAGGGAGCCCTGAGAGGTGGCGCGGTGGTCGAGTTGGCGGCAGGTGGGCGTGTGGCGGCGGGCGGCCGGGAGGAGGCGGTATGGTGCGGCGGGCGTGGAGGAAGGGGCAATTGGTGGGGGCGTTAGCGAGAGGGAGGCCGTAGAACTTACCTAGGTGGCTAGCGTGGCGGAGGGGAGTCGAGGCGGTGGCGGCGTGAGGCGGCGTCGGGTGACAGTGGCGCTGGTGCCGTGGCGAGGGTTCCGGCCGGCGGTCGGGAGAGCTTGGGAGGCGTGGTGGTGCTCCACCGTGAGGAATTGAAAGGGGAAGACCGGGAGGTGGCGGTGGAAGTGGTGGTGGCGGTGTTGCGCCTGGCGGGGAGGATTTGGAGATGGGAAGAAGAGGGGAAGGCGCGGGGCTATGGGGAAGTCCGGGAGGTTTCTTATGGCCGCAGAGGGCCGGGGAGGCGCGGAGGACCGGGCGGCGGCGAGGGACTGGCAAGGGCAAAGAACCGGCAGGGGCTCGGCGTCGTGAGGCGACGTTCGAGCGGCGCATGGGGCTTGGTGCTTGAGAGAGGGCCGGCCGGATTCAGCGGAAGGCGGGGGCACGGCGGGGGGAGTAGAAGGAGATAGAGGCGGCGTGGGCGAGCTCGGCCACCGAGAGAAGAAAAGGAGGAGAAGGAGCGGGCGCGTGGGCGAAAGAAGAAGGAAAGGAACAGGCGGGGGTGGCCCACCCGCGAGAGGAGAAGGGAGAGGCTGGGCTAGGCAGGAGAGAAAAAGAAGGAAAAGGGAGAGAGAGAAAAAGGGAATGGTGGGGCCCACACGTAAGTGAAGGGAAAAGAAATGGAAAAGAAAAGGGAAAATGGAGGCTTAAGCATTTGCTGGATTTTGGATTTCTGATTTAAAATTTTAGTTTGCATTAGATCTTACTGATTTTTGGAGTTTGCATGTGATTTAAAAAAAATTAAATTCCTATTTAAGCTTTGTATGAAATTTGGATTTTCAATTCAAGTCTTGATCCAATTATCTTGATACAAAATATAATAGTCTTCTGTTTTGATTTTATTCAATTTTTGCTATACATTATATATAAATTTTTGAATGTCCCAATTTGGATTTCGAATGCTAATTAAATTTAAAAGGAAAAATTTCCAGCTTCAACCTTTTAGAGATATGTTTTACTATTATTATTTTTATTCACATATATATTTCCAAGCCTTTTATTTTCATATTATTTTTTTATGGCTTATTAACGTTGTTTTATTTTCATAGATTCCAACTATTGGAACCTCAACCGAAATTTTAAAGAAACACCATCAAAATCCAAACTCCAATAATATATTGCAAAATAATTCGAGAGTTTCGTATTTTCAAATTTAAAATTTTTAGGATGTTACAGTGCACAAGCCAGTCTTCCCTCTGCTGTTGGTTGTTCTTCTGCTCCCTTACCTTCTGCTGTCACCTCCCCACCTTGCTCTTCTTGCACCTCTCTCTTTCGGGAGTGTCAGTATCTTATGAACACTCTCGAGAAATTTGTAGGAGGCAAGAAGAAGCTCAATCTTATTCTAGACCAATCAAAGATTTGCTAGTTCAATCGGGGTCTAGGATATGATTTCGTGAGGATGTGAGGAAGCATCCACACAGTAGTGCTCGGACCCGTAGCAGGTGTGATTGAGGTCAAGCCAAGAACAAGAAAGTTCAATTTAAATCGAGAGGCTTTGTCCAAGGGATTTCGACGACAAGGTGATTTCACCTTGACTTGACCTCTCGGGCGAATCCATCTCATGCTACTTCAGCCCCTAGAAGGCGAGTATCATTGCACCTTCATCGGAAGGATGGACATTTATTTGACCTTTGCTTCAAGCGCGCCAAGATCTCGCGTAGAGACCGTGTTGAGTCTCTTAAGCGTATTCGAGGTCGACCACGGACCTTGAGTGCACCTAAGACCAACACGAGGTCTAGGCTTGCTCTTGTTGATAGCTTTGGGCGACACCGGGACTTGGTTTTCGAGTCTTCTGTTTTCGTCCTCGTGCTCCCTCTGGTCGTGACTTCCGCCGTCCTGAGGGTAGATCTCGTTTTCCCCATCAAGATGCCTACCCGCGGCGTGATCAGCATGCTGCCGGTGCTCCAACTCGCTCTTCTATAGCAGTCGGACCCGACCAGCGACTTGGCGCACACGGACCTTCCGCTTCTTTGGGTGACGAGGCGTAGGGTAGATAGAGGTCAATCGTGCTTGACTACTTCATCGCTCTCGTGTGACTCGAAGATGGGTTCCAAAATCTATTTTGATTTATCCCAAGATCGAGACTTTGCTCTCTTGTTGACTCGGGCTCGCCCGGCGAGGAAGGAAAGGTTTGGCTCGTAGACTCGGGTGTTCACGACACATGACCGTAGATTCCGTTGGTTTTCTTCCCTTGCCGTGCTCCGGTGATGAGGCGATCACCTTCGAGATGCTTCATCCGGGCGTGTCATCGCCAAAGGTGCGATCTTGCGTTAATGATTCTTTCATTTTGAAAGATGTTGCCTTGGTTAGTAAGCTGCGGTATAATTTGTTTTCCGTTTCTCGACTTCCGATGACGGCTTTGAGGTGAGTTTTAAGAAAAACAATTGCAAAATTCTTGATTCTTGGTGAGTCGGTTTGCGGGATTTCTCGTTTTGGGAGGATCTTCGTGCTGATTTCTCCGGGTCTTGGTGATCCTCTCGGTGTTTAGTTGCTACGAGTCCCGCGACCTTTCCTTCGGCATAGGAGACTTGGTCATATTGGATTTGACCGTTTGACCCGGGATTAGCGGCCACGATCTCATTCGTGGTCTCGAAACTCAAGATGGTCAAAGATCTTGTTTGCGCTCTATGCTTAAGCACGGCAAGATGGTTGCCGCTTCTCACCCTCAGGTCCACGGTGACTATGGCCGATGCACCGACATTGCTCCACATGGACACGGTCGGACCGGCTCGAGTGCGATCTGTGGAGGAAGCGGTATGTTCTTGTCGTGGTCGATGACTTCTCGAGGTACTCTTAGGTGTTTTCCTTAGCCTCGAAGGATGAGGCGTTTACACATTTTCGAGGTCTTTTCGGTGGGCTTTCTATTGAGCTTAAGGGTGCCTTCGAGCGATCCATGATGACAATGGCACGGAGTTCAAGAATTCCTACTTTGAGAGGTTCTGCGATGAGACATGTGTAGAGCACCGTTCTCTTCTCCATCGTTCCTCGGCGAGAATGGCGTAGTGGAGAGGAAGAACCGTACCTTGGTCGAGATGGCCGGGCGATGCTTGATGAATACTCTACACCACGGAAGTTTTGGGCTGAGGCTATAGCTACCGCGTGCCATGTCTCAAATCGAGTTTTTCTAAGGGCACACTTGCACCGCACTTCTTATGAGCTGAGATATGGGCGAAAGCCCAGCGTCTCTCATTTTCGTGTGTTTGGTTGCAAGTGCTTTATTTTGAAGTCTGGGAACCTAGATAAGTTCGAGTCACGCTCTTGTGATGGGATCTTTCTAGGCTACTCGACTTCTTCGCGGGCTTATAGGTGCAGGCTGAGAGTCTAGTAAAATGGTAGAGACACATGAGGTGACCTTGACGAGGCCGGTCAGGGACTAGGCCCGATATCTCAGGTTCTTTAGAGCAGTCCGAGACCATCTTTGTGGATGATGAGGACGATGGAGATGAGGGTTGTCTACCCGATCCAGTCCCTCATCCACCCCTTGAGGTGCCCTCTTCCACCGCACCTCAAGGTGATCAGCCCATGCCTTCTGCTTCTTCTGAAGCTAGTGGCTCTGTTCCTACCTCGTCAGCTCACGAGGTAGAGGCTACTTACTCATCTCATACTGGACCTCCTAGACATATCCAAAAATCTCATCCTTCAGAGCGGATCATTGGAGACCTTTTGAGCGAGTTACTCGCTCAAAATCAACATGCCACACTTTTGTCTCCATTCGCCTTTGTTGCCTCCTTCGAGCCCAAAGACATTTGTCATGCTCTCTCTGATGAGTCTTGGGTCAATGCCATTCATGAGGAGCTAGAGAGTTTCGAGAGAAACAAGGTCTGGACGCTTATTGAGCCCCCTCGAGGTCACAATATCATTGGGACCAAGTGGGTGTTCAAGAACAAGCAAAGTGAGGATGGGGTAGTCATTGAAACAAGGCTAGGCTGGTTGCTCGGGGGTACTCCCGTGTTGAGGGTCTAGATTTCGAGGAGACCTTTGCCCACAGCTAGACTTGAGGCCATTAGAATTTCGCTTGCCTTTGCGCCTTCTAAGGGTTTCAAGCTTTACCGATGGACGTCAAGAGTGCCTTTCTCGATGGCTTTATTGAGGAAGAAGTCTATGTGAGACTGACCTCCGTGTTTCGAGAACCCCAAATACCCTAATCATGTCTACAAGCTTTCCAAAGCGTTGTATGGACTTAAGCAGGCCACTAGAGCTTGGTATGAAAGGCTTAAGTCCTATCTGTTGAGGCATGATTTCGAGATGGGTAAAGTTGACAAGACCTTGTTCATTCGTCGACAGCAATGACTTTCTCGTCGCCAAATTTATGTCGATGACATCATATTTGGCGGTTCTTCTCATGCTCTAGTTTCACGCTTCTCGGATGTCATGAGCACCGAGTTTGAGATGAGCATGATGGGTGATTTGACTTTCTTCCTTGGCTTCGGATCAAGCGGACTCGGGAGGGTACCTTCTTGCATCAAGGCAAGTACACCCATGACCTCCTGAGACGTTTCGACATGAGTGATGGAAAGCCGGTGTCAACTCCGATGGCTTCTACGGCCACACTTGACCCAGATGAGGACGGCGAGCCAGTTGATCAAAAGGAGTTCAGAAGTATGATTGGCTATCTCTTGTACCTCACTACCTCGAGACCGGACATACACTTCTCCGTGTGTCTATGTGCTCGGTTTCAGGCTTCTCCTCGCGTGTCTCACCGCCAGACGGTGAAGCGCATCTTTCGATACCTTCGAGCTACCATTGACTATGGTATCAGGTACTCTTCCTCCTCCCGTCTATCCCTTAGAGCCTTTTCGGATGCAGACTTTGCCGGCTGTAGGATAGATAGGAAGAGCACTTCGGGCACCTGCTAGTTCATTGGCACTTCTCTCGTTTCCTGGTCTTCGAGGAAGCAGTCCGGTGTTGCACAGTCCACCGCAGAGGCCGAGTATGTTGCTTTGCACCGATTCTCGTAGCTGTGTCCTTGGATGGTCTCGACTTTGCGGGACTTTGGGTTAGCTATCGATAGTGTTCCACTCTTTGTGATAACACTTGCGATTAACATTGCTAAGAACCCAGTGCAGCATTCTCGGACTAAGCACATTGATATCAGATATCACTTTCTTCGAGACCATGTGGAGAAGGGTGACATCGTGCTTCAGTTTGTGGAGAGTGACCACCAGTTGGCTGATATCTTCACCAAGCCTTTGGATAGCACGAAGTTTTCAGCTCTGCGGGGAGAGCTTGGGTGGTTTGTCCTTATGGACTGTTGTGAGGGGGAGCTTTGGGCTTTACTGCTTTATCATATTATTTATGCTTCTGTCTCCTTACTATTGCACCGCTTGTGTGGGTGCATTGGGTTTAGTCCTTCCAAAGATAGGTTAGAGTGTGTCTCTTCTTTGAGTTGCTTAGACTTCTTACTCTTATCTTGTGCTTCGGGATAGTCGTTTCTTATCTCACTAGGTTGAGCTCACTCACTTCTTGTAGGTTCTAGCGAGGGTTGGGCCACCCTCGGGTAGGCAGTGCGTGTTTGCTCTCTAGTGTGTGTTTTCTCGGCAGTTGTTAGTCACAGAGTCATATGGGGTAGATAAGAGTCGATCGAGCCATTAGTATCCTCTACATCTTATCTATGCTTTAAGGACTGCATGTTTATCTTTCTTTGCCAGCTTCTCGTTTTTATTGCTTTGGTTCAGAGGGAGTTCATTTGGGAACTTCTAGATCTTAATGTTGACCTAACTCAACTTGAACTAAAAGTTGCATTTTATGTTGAGGGGGAGCTGAATTTTTATGCATGTCTTTCTGCATTGTAATATAACTACATGGAGCCTTGATTATTATCCACTCATGACATATTTTCATTTATATTACATCTTGCCATGATTTGTGTTTTATTGCTGATTTGATCATGACTTTATATGTGCAGTCAAGTCTTTGCCATGATAGGTTAATTAAAATGCTCAATTTGACCTAATTCATGTCATGTTAATATTTGAGACTAGTCGGCTTTAGTTATCTTCTTATGATTCATGCCATGTCAAATAGGCTGAGTTGAGTCTTGAATCATTGTTGAGAGATAGATTGAGCTATTAGTTTCCTGATGACACATAAGTTAGTACAATCTGTTAAAAGCAAAAAGATCTCTTTTGTGCGAAAAAACTAATCTCACCAATTTCTTCTCATGAGACGGCCTGCCATTTCACAAGGCATGAACTCAGGGGAGTTTTGGATGACCAAGATCATCTTCTTAAGCTCATTGCTTGAAGTGGTCGCATAAGGCTTGAGGTCTAGCACATGACTAAACAAAAAAATGGTTGGAAACAATCATGTGATTTCTAAAGTCAAAATTTGTGAATTGTGCTCAATTGCTAAAAGCTACAAGTACTTAAACAAATGTACCATTCTTGAACTAGTAACACTCTAATTGACTCAACACTAGCTTCTTGGTTCCATACTTGTATGTTATGGCTTGGTGTAATATATTATGGTTATTTTGGATAATTCTCATGGCTCTAAATGCTTAGAATAAACAAATCAGTCATTTCATCCATCATCATGACTTATTCTCTCTCTTGCATTCTTGATGTATTTATTGCCAAAAGGGGGAGAATAGATTGGAGAAAAAGAGAAAATTTAATTCTGGGATCTTGCTAGAGTTTTGGAGATCAATTTACTCTTTA
The DNA here is from genome assembly GCA_036346245.1 of Bonia amplexicaulis. NCBI lineage: Eukaryota > Viridiplantae > Streptophyta > Magnoliopsida > Poales > Poaceae > Bonia > Bonia amplexicaulis. The sequence goes on along the minus strand of CM070746.1, from coordinate 6,865,884 downwards.
TTTATTGCTCTAGTATTCCTTCTGTCGACATGGTCATGAGTTTCATTCTTTTTCTTTGGACCAAGTTGGACTCTTCAAACTCAACTTTATGTTTTTCTGGGTTTGTCAATATACTCATCAATGGGGAGATTGAGAGACCATGTGGAGGTCATCCCGTTGTGTATGGTGAGTAATTGACATCGGTTTAGGTAAGTCGAGTTTGAGTTGGTTGGTTCGGACCTTGACGTTGCGTGGTGTAACGGGCTCAGTCGGACTTGGTCAAACCTAGTCAAATGGATTAGGACGCTTATTCTGTTGATTTGATAGGTTTGGGCTTAGCATGAGTAAGTATGATGTTAATATGCTTTCATGTATCGGCGGTGCTATTTGATGTGTTTCTTGTCTCATGGCTTGTTGCGCAGACGTCGAGGCGGTGTCGTGGCGAGACACGGTGGACCGGACTAGGCGCAGGTGGCGCTGAGGTCAGAACGGTCGGGATGTGTCGGCACGGCGTGGACTCAAGTGGTTGCGGGCGTGCGAGACAAGGAGCGCGAAGCTTCCGGAAGGTGCGGGAGGGGCGAATCGGTAATTCGCAAGGCTGCACAAGCGGAGACGGCTCCGTTAGGGTTTAGCCGGCGTACGGGTTGGAGACCCGTTAGCCAAGGGCTATAAATAGAGGTGAGGGGCTGCATACCCCTTAGGACACTTGAGAGTGAGTTAGGTTTTTTAGAGCTCATTCATCACTTTGTGTGTGTTGTGTTCCTCTCAAGTTGCATGTGAGGCTCTTGGTGTTCTTGAGGAGTGAGAGGGAGATGATGGATTGAAAATCTTGTAATCACTCTTTGTGTTCTAATGTCCATGCGTATCGGGACTCCTTGTGTTTCCTTCTCTTTGCTTGATTAGAGTTTTTGATTGAATGGAAGTGCTGCAGATTTCTTGTCAAAATTTCTTTTTGTCTCTCTGTGCTTTGCTTCATTCTTTAGCTCTCTCTGAGTTTCTGCATCTGTTCTTCATCTGTAGCTCCTTGCTCTTCTCTGCAGTCTTTCTTTTTTATTGGAGATGTTGGTAGTACATCACCTATTGATTTGGCCATGAACTGGAAACTCTTTGTAATTTTTCATCCCTTGCAATCGATCTGCGGTTAGTCGTCTGTTCTTTTGTTTTGGTTAAAGCCTCCGGACAGAATGACACTTGCCTAGCGATCTCTCTATGTATTTTCGGTTTTCTTTTCGGCTGAATTCAATAATTACTACGCCAACTAGCAGCAGCCGGTCTCTGCTTCCGAACTGCATTTCTCTTCTAGATGTTTTTCTTCTATGCAAGCAGTTTTTCAGTTCTTCCTTTTGTGGTTGTCAGGCTGCTCTCCTTCTTTCTTTTTCTTTTCTCCTTGGTCTTGTTTCCTTGTCTTTAGACGGCAGCAGTACTTTGTGTCTTTGCTTGGCTATTTTATCACTAAAAGCTTCCTTTCTTTTTAGCTGCTTTCTCAGTCTTCTCTGCCGTGTCTTGCTTTCAGTTTCGCTTTTGACCTTCAAGTTTGTTCCCGCTGTTTCCTGTACTCATTGCGGCAAAACAGTATTTGTGAAACTGGTTATCTCCTGCTTCAGTTTTCGGTAAATGGGTTGTGTTCAGAACTGCTGTGTTCAGCTGGGCAAGTTTGAAGAATTTTCTGACTGAGTTCGGCTGCATTTCTTTGCTCTTCTGTTCGGCTGCTGTTTGTTTGTCCTCTCGGCTGCAGTTTTCAGTGTCTCAGTAGATTGGTTTATCTCTTGTGCAATCCAGTCTTGAGAGATTGTAGCATTTGGCTTTCTCAGTTTCTTCTCAAATCTGCAGTACTCTGCCGTTTTTCAGTTTGGCAGCAGCCTCTTTTTCTTTCTATTGATCTCTCTCATTACAGTGAGCACTTTGCTGGTTTCGGTTGGCCGTTGTGAGCTCAGTGACAGCAGGTTGAGTTTTTAAGTGCAGTCTGGCTGATCTCTGTTTCTGTGTGAGCAGTCATTGAATAGGTGTGCTTTAAATCGATTGAGCCTGTAGCCTATGGTTTACACTGCTTGAGCAACACAGAGACGATTACAAGCTTTAGTCATTTTTCTTTTATTTCTTTTGCTGATCTTTGACGATTTTGCATGCAGATTAAACGTCAATATTTTCAGCTGAAATTTTTACTGATTACTCTCTGATTTATGCTGAATTTTTTAGTATCGCATGCGTTCCAGTTTTCAGCAGAATTAATTTTCTGAATTCTCGAGGGGCGATTTTAAAGAGAACGACATTCACCCCCCTCTGTCGCCATTTCGGTCCTACAAAACTGAATCAGAGTCGGTTGCTACAGATTGACACTACGTCTGATACAACATGTGCATGCACCTGCCATGCCACGTCTAGCATGAGGCGATGAAGTGTCCTATAGGGACACGGTACGAATTCGGATCAACTTTAACAATCTCCACCTTGAGCCGAATTCCCTCCAGTAGTTGAAGAATATGATAGACTCATTCAATAAAATTATCATGTATACCTTGAGCGCCGAAAGTTCAAAGAACTAGTTAGTAATATCAACTATGTCTGAGCAAAGCTCAAATTTAGATACAGGAACAGGTTTTGTCAATATATCTGCTGGATTATCATGAGTACTTATCTTGCTAACTTTGATATCACCTTGAGTAATGACACCTCGAATGTAGTGATACCTGATATTAATGTGTTTTGTTCTCTCATGGAACATTTAATCTTTTGTAAGGCAAATAGCACTCTGACTATCACAAAATATTATAGTGCAAGATGTACTTCCACAAAGCTTAGTAAATAAACCTCTTAGCCAAATGGCTTCTTTGCAAGCTTCAGAAATAGCCATATACTCAGATTCTGTAGTAGACAAGGCAACTGTAGTTTGCAAACTTGTTTTTCAACTAACAGCATACCCTCCAACAATGAACACATAACCAGTGAGAGATCTTCTTTTATCCAAGTCTCTAGTAAAATCAGAATCCACATAACCAACGAGTCCATCTCTAGTCTTTCCAAATTGTAAACAAGCATTAGATGTGCCCTGTAAATATCTGAAAATCCATTGAACTGCTTTACAATGCTCTTTTCCAGGATTACCCATGTATCTACTAACCATACTTAATGATTGAGATAAATTGGGACGAGAACATACCATAGCATACATAAGCGAACCAACTGCACTCGCATATGGAACTCTGGACATGTACTCAATTTCATCATTTGATTGTGGACATGATGCTAAAGAAAGTTTGAAATGTGCAATTAAGGGAGTACTCACAGGTTTGGTCTTATGCATGTTGAAATGACGAAGAACTTTATCAATATATCACTTTTGACTTAGATATAATTTACCAAACTGTCTGTCTCTAGTAATTTCTATATCAAGAATCTTCTTTGCTGCACCGAGATCTTTTATCTCAAATTCACTATTTAATTGCGCCTTCAACTTTGAAATTTCAGCCTTATCTTTTGCAGCAATCAACATATCATCAACGTATAGGAGCAAGTAAATAACTGAACCATTAATAGTCTTCAAGTAAACACAACTATCATAATTAGATCTTTTAAAATTCTGAGATATCATAAAGGAGTCAAATCTCTTGTACCGTTGTCTAGGTGATTGCTTCAAACCATAAAGAGATTTTTTCAATTTGCAAACAAAATTATCCTTTCCCGGAATGACGAACCCTTCCGGTTGCTCCATATAAATGTCTTCTTCTAATTCCCCATGTAAGAATGCAGTTTTCACATCCAATTGTTCAAACTCATAATCATACTTAACCACAATGCTGAATAATGTTCGAATAGAACTATGCTTCTATGAGGAAAAGACATCCAGAAAATCAATACCGAAATTTAGTCAGTATCCTTTTGCAACTAGCCTTGCTTTGTACCTAACCTCTTCGGTTGGTGAAACTCCTTCTTTCTTCTTGAAGATCCATTTGCAGCGAATAGGTTTCTTCTCAATTGGCAACTTGACCAGCTCTCAAGTGCCATTCTTGTCAAGAGATTCCATCTCATCATTCATGGCAGTCATCCATCTTTCTGAATCACTAGAAGACATATCATCTGAATAAGATGAAGGTTCTGCAGTAACTTCAATTTCTTCTGCCATATTTAAACAATAAGCCGCAACATTAGCTTCTTCAATCAATCTCTTAGGAGGCTGAATGTTTCTCCTCTGTCTATCAACTGCAATGGAACGATGTGTTGGCGGCTCAACAATAGGGGCTTCTAAAATATTTTCTTTGTAAACTTCTGGTGTAGATCCTGAATCAATAACATGCTTCACCTGCACACTTGATTGCTTCTCAACGGGAACATCAATAGATAGTTTATCATGCAAGATAGTAGATTCATGAAAAGTAACACTTCTGCTATATAACCACCTTTCTAGTTTCAGGATTCCATAATTTATATCCTTTCACACCAGTTTTATAATCAAGAAAAATGCACTTAACTGCTCTAGGCTCTAATTTACCATTGTTAACATGAGCATAAGCAGGACAGCCAAATATTCTTAAGTTTGAATAATCTGTTGCAGAGCCAGACCATACCTCAATTGGAGTCTTCTTATCAATAGCCAAATTTGGTGACTGATTAATTAAATAACAAGTAGTGGAAGTGGCTTCAGCCCAATAACTCTTAGATAATCCAGAGTTTGATAACATGCAACCTACGTTCTCCATGATGGTTCTGTTCATGCGTTCGGCCACACCGTTTTATTGAGGAGAGCATATTGAGGAGAGCCTAGGACGGTATAATGTCTCATAATACCTTTTTATTTGCATAAAGTTTCAAATTCTCTAGAACAGAACTCCAAGCCATTATTGGTACGCAGCTTCTTGACATGCTTACCAGTTTGTCTTTCAATCATAATCTTCCACTTCTTGAATGTTTTGAATACATCTGATTTGTGCTTGACGAAATATGTCCAAACTTTTCTTGAGTAATCATCAATGATGGTCAACATGTAGCTTGCACCTCCAAGTGACAACGCGGGATTCTCCCCATAATCAGAGTGAACATAATCCAATATGCCTTTTGTAGAGTAAGTCGCGGTAATAAATTTCACCCTCTTTTGCTTGCCAAAGACACAATGTTCACAAAACTTCAACTTGTCGATGCTTTGACCATCAAGAAATCCTCTTTTGCATAATTCCATCATTCCAGCTTCACTCATATGCCCCAGACGCATATGCCAAAGATTAGTAGCGTTAAAATCAGATGATTTATGTGAGGCAACGGTAGCATTACCTGAAATTGTAGTGCCTCGCAGATGATATAAGTTAGCAGCCTTCATATCACTCTTCATCACAACAAGAGAACCTTTGGTGACTTTCAAAACTTCACCTCCACCTGAGTACTTGTACCCTTTAGCATCAAGAGTACTCAACGAGATAAGATTTCTCTTCAAATTTGGAATATGATGAACATCCAGACAAAGTTCTGATGGTACCATCAAATATCTTGATCTGAATTGAACCAATGCCTGCAACCTTGCATGGTGTATTATCACCCATCAACATTGATCTACTTGGCGTAGCTTTATAGGTAATGAACCACTCGCGGTTCAGGCTCATGTGGAAAGTACATGCTGAATCAAGAATCTATTCATCATCGGTTTAGCAATTATCGGTGAAGGCAATGAGAACATCTCCATCAGAAGATTCTTTGGTGACAACGGTGGCTCTAGGTTCATCATCTTGTTAATCCTTCTTGAAATTATTATTCCTCTTTTCCTTGTTCTCGTATTGCAATACTCGGATATGTCATGACCATCCTTCCTGCAATATTTGCATGACTTCCTATTCCTGGATTTAGATTTGCCTCTGTATTTGCTTTTGCTTCTGCCTTTTGAATTGTCGTTTGAACTCTTCTCGTATTGCCTACCACGGACAGACAAACCTTCTGCATGCGTACTTGAATTTTCACCCGGAACTATAAGTTTCATTTTTTCTTTAACATACAGAGCTTCATAAACCTCACTGAAAGTAAGAGTATCTCGGCTAGATAGAATAGTATCTCGAAAAATATAGTATGACTGGGCAGAGAGCATAGCAAAATAAGACCGAAATCTTCATCATCATACTTTACCTCCATAGCTTCGAGGTCTGCAACAACTTCCTTGAAAGCTGTCAGGTGGTTCAACAATGAGGCACCCTCCGCCATCTTGTGGGAATAAAGTTTCGCTTCAGATGTATCTTGTTGGTTAGATCCTTGGTCATACAAATCTGCTCCAACTTCAGCCATAATGCGGCGGTAGATATCTCATTCATATTTTCTTGTAAAATATTATTTGATAGGTAAAAATGAATTTGAGATAAGGTCTTGCGATCTTTACGTTGCTTCTTATCAGCGGACAATGTGCCTGACATCTTGTCGATCCCAGAAGTGCATCATCCAAATCAAGCTGTGATAAATAGCTCGCATCTTGACTTGCCATAGAAAAATCTCGTGTCACGATCCAACAACGGAAAATCATACTTCAAAGTCACCATGCGGAAGAACATCAAATTTTGCTGGTACAAATTTGTATGTACCTACCAAAATTCTCGTAATTGAAAACTCCTAGTGCGATTCCTATGTGCACGTAGCAATTTCCGTCGTAAAAGAAATCGCAAAAAAAAAACTTGTCGAATTGCAGTTTTTTTTATTCCTTTGACCTAAGACTCCGTGCACTTTTTTTATTGCTTCTGATTGCAATAACGCGGCTGCTGCCTTTGATCTTTCTTTGTTTTCTTCTTTTTTTGCTTTGCGTTGGCTCTCGCCTCTGCTGAATCTGCCGGAGAGATGCATTGCACGTTGCCTGCGCGTGACGAGGATAGAGACACGGGCGTGACGTGCTCTGCGCGTTGGCGTGGACGAGTGACGACGGCTTCGGATGCAACGTGAACCGAGCGAACGCGCGAGACGCGCGGAAGCCGATGGTGATGGATTTTTTTTCTTGATCTAGCTTTAGGATCTGTTTGGCGATGACTCTGGTTTATAGCTAAAATTTTTAAAGTTTGTCTATTTATGGTATAGATTATGGAGAAAGATACTTACTTGTGATTTTGGATGGTACAGATGTTAGGCTTTTAACGTGTACATCGTTTAACTTGTAGACTCTGTCTTGAGAAAATACTCCATTTGAAAGTTAGATACTGTAGCAAAAGCCAAAAACCGCCAACTTCGAAGGAAAAGAACATGCCCTTAATCTCCTGTGCTCTGATACCACTTGTTGTAAATAATGCACAGGAAAAATAGAGATAAGATACATGAATTTTTTACGTGAAAAACCTTTGCGGGAAAAAAACCACGGGTGCTCGAAGGTAAATCACTATAATAAGAAGAATTTATAATAGAGCGTTTGTTTTTCCTATAGACTACTGGGGTACAAATATAGAGGGTGAGGGAAAAGAGTTCTACACGGAGAGGAAACCGAATCAGAGTCGGTTGTTACAGATTGACACCACGTCTGATATAATCTGTGCATGCACCTGCCATGCCATATCTGGTATGAGGCGATGAAGTGTACTATATGGATACGGTATGAATTCGGATCAACTTTAACAAATATAAATAAAGTCGGTACATTATATATTATAATTAACTATTAGATTCTATCTTGAAAAATATTTCGTTTAAAAGATAATTATTATAGAAAAAACGAAAAACAACTTTTAAAAACTGAAAAGAACATACCCAAACATATGCGAGGTCGGTTTCTTCGGTCAAGTAAATGAGTTGTGGTGAATACCTATATAAACCTAAGTTTCGATGATTTCAATCTGGGATTGAACGAAGTAGGCAGAATACACACCTGCAAAGGAAACCCACCAAATCGGCAAGGCAGAAGCTGGCTTGGTGTGGGAATTTTGCAAATCATGCCTCAGGAAAATCGGTAACGTTGAGAAGCCTATTAACTGATAGGAGCTTTTGTAAATCGTTAACAGAAATTATGAATCATGCCTCAGGAAAATCGGTAACGTTGAGAAGCCTATTAACTGATAGGAGTTTTTGTAAATCGTTAACAGAAATTATGAATCGGTCCCTGACTGATTGGATTGTTATAGGGTGGCCTCCACCTAGGTCCCTGACTGATTGGATTGTTGTAGGGATAGTCCCCACCTAAGCCCAGTTGGTTTGTTAGAAGGCTGTAAAGTCCAATATGGGACATATGTAGTGACATAAATACCCTAGAGGGATTACTCAGGTGTAAGGGCAGGGTTGTAAGAACACTCCCCATATGGATATATATAATATACGATACAGGCCATGGGGAAACCCTAAGCATTGCTCACCTAACTCTTTACTACCATATCCCTCTCTCTGTTTGGTCTGTAACCACAACAGTTGACGCCGTCCATGGGGAGGACAAGAGCAAGCCTCAAGATCCGGAGAAGGATGTCACCAAAGAAAGCTTCATAGTCGGCGGCGAAGAAGAAGAAAGGGAGCACGGCGAAGTCCTGCATCAACACTAGGGCCTCGGCGTCGGCAGTTGCGGGCGTGGATGGCGACACGGGCGTGGCAGCCACGAACGTCGACGCTCATGGCGCGATGATCGACTCCGCTACCGCTGCCGCGACGGCCGGCACCACCTCGCCCATGACGACCGACCCCACCGCTGGCGTGACGGTCTGACACTGGCAACATCGATCGGGTAGTCGGGAGCGGCAACGTCAACGCCCAAGCTGGCCCGATCGCCATCCCTACACCCGGTGCGGGAGCGGCAAGCGGTTCCGGCTGTAATGCTGGCCTCGTCGTCGACTCCGGAGTCCACCGCGCAGGCGCATCGGGCAGCCCAGGAGCACAGGCTGTGGTCGTCGCTGTCCTGGCAGCACGACCGGGTGCACCGACCGCTCTGGTTGCGCCAACGGTAGAGAACACCCTGCTGACAGCCATTGGTATGATCCAGTAGGAGTTAGACGATCTTCGTGGAGCCGTGCGAGATATGCAAGAGGCTCGGAGTCAGCAGACCCCGCCGGTGGTCGCGCAAGAGCCCACGCCAGAGCGGGCGGATAGCCGCGACGCCCCCACGTCCAGCTGCGTCCTACTTCGACGCGTGGACCTAGAGTCCCCACTCTCGGCGGGCCTGTAGCAGTCGACATGGCTGGAGGACTTCAAGTTCCCTAATGCCATCGAGCCGTACAAAGGCGACACGGACCCTCGGGTGTTCGTGCGCGTGTACGAGACCGCCATCAAAGCTGTAGGCGGAGACAACACCAGAAAGGCGAAGGGGCTCCCCTTCGCATTACACGGAGTGACACTGTCTTGGTTTTTCACCATCGAGCCAAACTTCATCTACGCATGGGAACAGATCCGCGACCGCCTCTATAATAACTTCGGGGAACTACGTCGAGCAAGTCGACGCGGACCAGCTCTTCGCGGTCAAGCAAAAGCCCTTGGAGAAGCTCCAGGAATACTTCAAGTGCTTCGCAAAGGTCCGCTGCTAGGTCAAGGTTGTCAATGAGACAACCATCATCAACGCAGCAGTACAGGGCCACCGCGAAAGCCAATCAAAACGGTGGCGAAACTCTTTGACAAGATGGAAGAGTATGCCAGGGCAGAAAAAGAAGCGCGGCGGCACCAAGGTGGCGACTCCGACACAAACTAGGCGGAGGGCACGGCGTAAAGCGGAGATTCGCCGAAGGAAGGCTGCTCGAGGGCAAACGTAAGAAAGAACCATCCAAGGACGCCTCCGAGCGCAAGGATGCCCAACACAAGGACTCGTCGGGCAACAGGTCTAAGCGCGGCCAGCAGAAGTCTCGGAGAGCCCGCTATGTCTTCAACACTGAGGGTGGCTCTGAAGACAACGCCCCCATTGGCCACGGTGGCAGGGCTCGCCGGGGTCGCGGCCGGGGTCGACCCGCGCGGAATACGATGACCAGCATCACAACCAGTAGTGTGAGGTATGTGGTCGAGGCAGCCACGACACGCGCGCGTGCACCACCATCGCGGCACTTCGACAGAGCGTCGCCAGGGATAGAAACCTCGAAGTGCAGCCACCCATCGTGGCCCATGTCCAGCAACCTCTAGAAGGCCTCTGTCGGGACCCGGAGCAACAACTCCGAAACCCTCTGTGTTAATCGCACTATCCCAGGAAAGCTTAGTACACACAACAGAACAAAGATAAATATCATGCATAATGATAAATTTTATTTAACTAAATATGAGCCTGATGGCCAAAGTTTACAATAGCAGCGGAAGATAACAGCGGAAGAAAAACAATAAGCATCAGCCCATCCAGCCTTCCCACAAGGCGAATGACTGTAAGATGTGGCCTACTCGTAATCCTCACCGAAGTCGTCGAAGGCTTCCTCTGAAAGAGTGAAATTTAGCAACATGAGTACAAACGTACTCCACAAGTTACACCAGGAGGTTTAACAGAGTTAATACATGCATATGGAATATCAAAGGAAGGCATAATATGGTTAGTTTGCATAAAAGGCAACATTGAAGTAAATATCATAAAGTAAGTGCGAAAGCTGAATTTGATACAGTAAATAAAACAACATTGTAATCAACATAAGTAACGTTAGTGTAGGCTCCAACCAGACACTAACCTATTCACGGGCATCCCACCCATACCAACTTTTCTCAAAATCAAACTCGTGCGGATTCCAACCATGCACACGGTTTTCCAAAATTCTCATGGATTCCATCCATCCACAATGTTTTATAAAACATTTTAAAAATTAAAATCTAATCCGTGAAAAACTTTACTCAGCTTGCCCATGACCGTGGGCACGACTATCCAGGATAGGTTATACACTCTGCAGAGGTTGTACAGCTTTACCCACAAGATATGATAATCTCATATTGTCGGCCATTACACGCTTCCTTAGGCGTGCGACTAAGAAAATCATAACAAAGCCTTTAAAATGATCCATTGCCAACATAATCACACCGCCACTAAGGTTTCACCACATCATGAATCCACATGCTGGAGCCCCCTCTTGTGCCATGTGAGACATCTCACGGACTACGCCGCGCGGTAGCCACGGTGGGAAAAATATATTTTTTTGACCGGTGGGCCCGGTCTACCATGGACCGGGTCCACGGATCGGTGCCCGGAGTGACGTGGCACGCGTGGCCACGTGGCGCCACGCGGTGCACACGCGGTAGCCACGCGGGCACGCGGGCGACGTGGCACGTGCACGGCGCCGGGGAGGCTTCGGCCGGCGGGGCTCGCGGGCTGGGAGCTCGCCGTGCCGGGCGAGGGGTGCGGAGAGAGAGAACGCGGCGAGTCTTGGTGGTACCGGCGAGGTCCGGATGGCCGGAACAGCGGTAGCGGCGGAGAGAAGGCGAAGGTGGCAGCGGCGCTCATGGCGGTGAGGCTCCGGCGGCGGGGAGTTCGGCCGCGGTGAGGAGGAAGGGCGGCGGGAGGCGGTGCGGGAGAGGCCTCGGAGGGCTTTAAATAGGGAGAGGGTGGCGGTTGGGCTCGCCGGAAAACGCGGCGGAGCCGGTTCAGCCGGGGTGGTGGGAACGCGGCGGCGGCGCTTTAATGGGGGCCGGTGGAGGCGGCGGGGTGGGAGGCCGAGGGCGGCGGAAGGAGGCGGGCGGGAGGAAGGAGGGAGGCGGCGGCCATGCCGTGCGGCCGGAAGAGAGGAGAGAGAGGAAGAAAAGAAGAAGAAGAAGGGAGGAAGAAGAAGATGATGACGGGTGGGTCCCGCCGGTAAGTGAGAGAGAGAGAAAGAAAATGGATGGTTTACATTGTCACACGTGGCGAAAACTCAGCCATTGATTTTAAGTGATGATGAAGGGCTTGGATTAAACCAGAAAAAGGATGGATTTAATCTCGGTGTGACACATGTCAACACCAGATTAATCCTGATTTAAATTCGGATTTAAATTTCAGAAAATAGGAGGAATGTTTATAAATACTTTAAAAAATAGCAAATAATATTTAAAAATTTCAGAAAATTTATAGAAAATCCCTGGAGACATTTTATACTTAGGAAAAATATTTTTAAATCATTTTGGCCTTTTTAATAGTTTATAAAATACTTTTTTTTAAATTCACAAATTGATTTTTAAATCCAGAAAATTCCCAAAAATTCTATAAAATGTTTTGAACTTTCTAAAAATATTTTCAACTCAAAATTGCTCTTTTACTTTTTACAAAAATACCCTTTTGCTTTAAAGTTGATTGTAAAAACTTAGAAAATCTCAGAAAATATTATAAAATTTTGGGAAGCTTAGGAAAAGCTAAATAAATTCTTTTGAGCTTAAATAAATATTTAAAACATATTTTCTCACTTTAGGCTTTGAAAATAAAATCCAGATAACTCCAAATAAAACCATAAAATCACAGAAAATCCAAATAAAAGCCAAATGCTTTCAAATACTTAATTTGAAATAGTATCTTTACAAAAATTTACAAATACCTTTAACTTGACAATGGTTTTATGTTTTTAGTAAAATTACCTTTACAAAAGCCTTTTCAAAAGCTGAAAACAAGCTAACGAAATTTCTAGAATTTAGGTAACAAGAACACTTGATTTTTTAAAAATTAATTTAATATTTTTTTTTACTGAAATTTTGAAAGTAACAGCTGGGCACTCGTGCTCCCACGAATCGCTCCAGCAGTAGAGGCTCCCACCAAGCCCTGCCTCGTCGCCACGGCAATGACAATCGTTGTTGTTCCCGCCCTCGAGCGATTAGTGGTTAGTACTCTGTCTTTTGTAATCGCTCAACCGCGCCAACGAGAATTCAATAAAGTTCATCGTTTGCAAAACTAGTCTTGTTTCTGCAAAAAAAGCGCGGAGGCATCCCTCTGCGCGTACTCTCCGTGAGTATAAACAAAGACACGTGTTCGCTCGCGCACTCTCTGTGAGTATAAACAAAGACACTCGTTCGTGCGCGTAGTCTCCATGAGTATAAACAAAGACACGCGTCCGCGCGCGCACTCTCATGAGTATAAACAAAGACGCGTGGGGGACGCCTCCGCACGCACACTACGGAGTATAAATAAGACATAGCGTCGAGGTTCGCCTCTGCACGCACTCTACGGAGTATAAATAAAACGTAGCGTCGAGGTCCGCCTCCGCACGCACTCTACGGAGTATAAATGAGACGTAGCGTCGAGGTCTGCCTCCGCACGCACTCTACGGAGTATAAATAAGACGCAGATGTTGTCCCTGCGCACTCTACTGAGTATAAGCAAGACGCGGATGTCCCCGCGCATGTGTGGGAGTTGCTCCTACGCGTACTCTCCGGAGTATAAAGAGACGTGGTCGATGTTCCCACGCACTCTACGGAGTATAAATAAGACGCGGATGTTGTCCCTGCGCACTCTACTGAGTATAAACAAGACGTGGATGTCACCGCGCACGTGTGGGCATTGCTCCTACGCGTACTCTCCGGAATATAAATAAGACGCGGATGTTGTCCCTGTGCACTCTACTAGAAATAAACAAGACGCGGATGTCCCCACGCACCTGTGGGCGTTGCTCCTGTGCTTACCTTCTAGAGTATAAATAAAACGTGGTTGATGGTCCCACGCACTCTATAGATTATAGACAAAGCGTAGCAGAGGCTTGCCTCCGTGCATGCTCCGTGGAGTATGCGTATAGTGTAGCAGGGGCTGACCACCGCGCGCACTCTACGGGGTGTAGATAAGGTGCAGCAGAGGCTAGCCCCCGTGTGCACCCTATGGAGCACAAATACTTACGCGTCTACTTCGACTAGGTGCCAGCTCCGCTGCCACCACGTCGAAGGGTAAGGGACAGAGCGCTCGCGCGTCTACTTCGACTAGGCACCAGCTCCGCTGCCACCACTTCGAAGGGTAGGGAATGGAGCGCTCGCGCATCTATTTCGACTAGGTGCCAGCTCTGCTGCCACCACTCCGAAGGGTATGGAACGGAGCGCTCGCGGGTTTACTTCGACTAGGCGCCAGCTCCGTTGTCACCACTTCGAAGGGTAGGGAATGGAATGCTCGCGCGTCTACTTCGACTAGAGGCCAACTCCGCTGCCACCACTTCGAAGCACGTCTACTTCGACAGGCACCAGCTCCGCTGCCACCACTCCGAAGGGTAGGGAACGGAGCGCTCGCGCGTCTACTTCGACTAGGCACCAGCTCCGCCTGCCACCACTTCGAAGGGTAGGGGACGGAGCGCTCACACGTCTACTTCGACTAGGTGCCACCTCTACGGCCACCACTCCAAAGGGTAGGGGACGGAACGCTCGCGCGTCTACTTCGACTAGGCGCCAGCTTCCTGGCCACCACTCCGAAAGGTAGGGGACGGAGCGCTCGCGCGTCTACTTCGACTGGCGCCCGGCTCCACTGCCACCACTTCGAAGGGTAGGGGACGCAGCGCTCTTTACCTAGCGTATGGACGTGCACGAAATAAAGTTCTACGAGATTGCCGGAAGCAAGCCCTTTTCGCATTACATGGAGGATGTTTACAAGGGGGTGTGGTTAAAGTCAAATGTACATGCGTCCTTAGACGCTCAGAGCCGCTACTCGGTCGGCTCCTCCTTAACATACATCCCCGTTGAAGCCTCATCCGAAGAGGCCCGGGCCGCCCAGAAATCTAGCGACTCTTGACCCGCCGCCAGCGTCGAAGACGCCGTCGGGTCTACGAGGTCTGAAATAAGCGGCCGGTCCCTATCAGGCAGCTGCTTCGAACACAGGGATACATTTGTCAGAACATGGGGGCCAATTTCTACTTTATTCATAAAAGGGGGCGCGTACATTACAACGCACACCAACATACGAGAGCCCCAATGTCACAACTGTGGGTTCGCATCACGCCCCGAGGTGTCGGTACCACCTTCGTCCCGCCGTGGGACCTCGTCCAGCCATCGGCCGAGGCTCCCCTCGCCGCATGGTCTGCCGCAGCTCTACGTTCGCCGTGACCTCCCCGATGTACTCCCAAATCTGCTCGTGGAAAACACGAACAGCGGGGCGAACATCGCGCAAGGCATCAGCCATCACCTTGTCCCCCGCCGGCATTTCCAATTGGGGTCAGCTAGCTCGTCGACATGACGGCAGCCCTGGTGCCTGAGAAGCGCACACGCCAGGCACGAGGTCACGTAGGAGCAGTGGTTGCTGAAGGATATCACGGCATTACGAGCGAGGTTGGCGATCCCGATCCACCGGCGTCGCGGCGACTCTTGGGCGGAAGGAGCAAGGCGGCACTTCGGCGACAAGATATTCAAGGGAGCCTTCCAAAGCCAGCATGGCATCCCATGCGGCCACCGAGGTGTCACCCAGAATCTGGTCCTGCTCCCCAAGAGACGCGGTGAGATAGGTTTTCTCCTTCTCTAGTGCACCAATTTGCTGGAGTAAGCTGTCCCGCTCCTCTGCAGCCGCTTGCCGTGCCGCCTCTGTGGCCACTATCCGGGCCACCACCACGAGCGCCTCGGCGTATGAGATCGCCTCCGCACGCTCCGCCTCCAAGCATTGGATGCGGTCGTCCTTCACGGAGTGCGCCTCCTCGGCTGTGCGAAGGGCCTCTTCGGCAGCGCGCAGACGATCCTCTAGCGCCACCTCGCATCCGCCCGTGTAGGATCGGAAATGGCAACAGAGGGGGGTGAATGGTGCCTTTTAAAATTTGCCCCAAAGTATTCACAGAGGAAGCAAAACCAGACCAATCCAGATTCTCTCAAAAGGGCAAAAAGAGGCTTCACTAACAGAGCAAATAAACAAACACACTGTTTGACAGAACCTCAAAATGGAGCAATTAAATCAACAGAGACCAGAGAACAGAAACAACAAACTAGAAGCTGCAAACCAGGGAGAGAAGCTCAGCCGAGAAGAACACTAAAAACTGCAGAGCAATCAGAGCAGAAAAAGACTGAAAACAGATGTAGACCAAGAAAATCTGTTAACCGAAAATGAGCAAAAATAGAGCAGTTTTAGACAAGGAATTGCCCTGCTAAAACAGCAAACAAAGACCTGAAAACCCAAAATAGAAGGCTTACTGAAAGTGACAACTGACTGCAGGATGAACCGAAAATAAACTGACAAACTGTATTCAACCGAAACCTGCAGACTGTTGTAAATACACAGGAAATACAGCATTCAGCTGAAATCTGAACCAAAAGACTGAAGTAGCAAAACGAAAACCTGAACCAAAAGACTGAAGTAGCAAAACGAAAACAGGAAATACTGAGGGCCTGTTCTTCAGGCCACAAGCCGGCCGGCTTTTGGTAGCCGCTACAGTACCTAACTTTTAAACGGTGTATTTTCTCAAGATGGGGTCTACAAGTTAAACATAGTACACGTTAAAAGCTTAACATCTGTACCAGCTAAAATCGCAAATAAGTATCGATCTCTCTGTAATCTGTACCGTAAACAGCCAAAATTCAAAAATTTCAGCCAAAAGCCATAAGCCGCAGCCAAAAAGAACAGGCCCTCAGACTTTGCTGCCGAAAACAGATGGAAGAGGAGAACAGAGAAAACTAAAAAGAAGCTGAGAGGAAAAGCTAAAACCAGAAAAAGAAGGAGGTTAGACAGCAGAAAGAAAAGAGAAAGCTACTGCCCTTCTGAATTTTGAACCGAAAGACTGAGGTGTAAATTCTCGAATGAAACCAGAGTGAATAGTAAATACTGTAGAAACCGAAGCTTAATTTCGGCTTGGAACAACGCAATCTCCGGCCACGCTCGTCGGCGATGACGTGAATCTTGAAGCCGTCGAGAGTCTTGAGGAAGCCCTCAGTCACCGCCCACGCGTGTGGTTTCGCCTGTCTCCCGCCGTGACTCGGGATTCCGTCGCTGCAGACTCACACGTCTTCTCCGGCGACGCCGCCCGTGTCGTTGAGGATCTTGAGGCCCCTCGGCCTGCGCCTGCACGCAGTTCTCCAAGTATTGGCTTTGTGATGAAAAACACACGCACGCGAGAGTAAAAAGACTGTCTACTTGGTGTACTGCATGGATGCTCTGAATGCATCAATCTTCTTATTCAACCTTTGAACATTTATACAAACCAACACACGACAGTTACTCCTGGCAGTTCTACTAGGAAACATCACGTTGTCTGTGAAACGCTGATGCGACACCATGCTTCGCCTTTCACTGAAGCATCGCAGCGTTCCGGCAATACGGACGCGTATACATGAACAGTTGACGTATATATGAACCACTACCATGCAGTGTGCACGGGATTTATTCTATCAAATACCGACAAGAAATCAGAAGCTATGACCATTCGGTTGATGTTCTTCTTAGTACTTCAAACTGAGCAAAGGATGACAAGAGACTACAAACAGTATATCAATTCGGCTGAGGGAAGAAACAGTCAGAGAAGGAAACTGAAAAACTGAACAGAGTTCGGAAAAAAAACCGAACAGATACTGAGGTTAAAATCCTAAAGGCTTGAGAAATTCATATCTTTTGATCATGAGTCTTTTGAACTCAATAGGGAAGAACCTCAGATCAAGAACACTCAAGTAAATCAAGAATCACACAGATGCTCTGCCTCCACAAATAGTAAACCCTAGACAGGGGATGAAACAGAGGAGGTTTGGAACAAAAGAGTTCACGGGAAGGAACCTGCAGATGGATTGTTTTTGCCCTTTGGGAATGAACTGGCCAAATTGCCTTGAGGCGAAATCCCAGCACAGAGCAAAAGTCAGAAATCATTCTCACACCAAATCATCTCAGAATAGAGAGCATTGAGGGAAGACTTGAACAAACAGCAAGATACAAAACAAAGAAGAAAATCAAACACTTCATCCACCCATATTTTCACATTGAATAGAGATAATTGACTATATGAGAGTGTTTCTACAGACACCACACTACAGCCCCATACGCGATTGACTAGAAGTGTAATATCCCGAACGTCGTTACGGCGTAAGTTTTTAAAATAATCGCGGAGTTTCCCGATTTTTCGGTAAATCACGGGAGGTGAAAATTAAATTGCATAATTGTCCAAACTTAAAAAAATAAATTAAAACAACTAATTTGGATATTTTGGGCTGTCCGGAGGGGTAGGCCAACCGCTTTGGGCCGGCCAGCCCAAATGGGGGCCCGTACCCCCTCCCAAACCCTAGCACCCCTTTATAAACCCCCTCCCTTGGCCCCTCTCCCATTTTTTCCACACCTGGGCGCAGCCACCCCCCCATCACCCCTCACAAGCTATTGTCCATTGGAGCCAAGGAGAAAGAGAAGGAAGAAGAAGAAAGGGAAGAGAAGGAAGAAGAAGAGAAGGAAGAAGAAGAGAAGGAGGAGAAGAGAGGAGGAAAGAAGAGGGGTGATCCCAATGGATCATCTAGGTAATTTTTTCTCATTCCAAACCCTCTGTTATTCAGATTAATTAGGGTTCTTGGCACAGATTTTGAAGGTAGTTAATACATTAATTGCCCGATTAGAGATTAACTGCTATCTGCCAGTAGATTGATTCGCGTAGCACGTCTGATAGCGCGGTTTTGACCTAGTAAACGAATTTTTCTGTGGACTCTCCCAAAAGGAAAGTTGTAGAGGACTTCCAGACGCATCTCCTGTATTTTTTTTCAGAATTTTCTGGGAGTTACGGGGTCGGGAATACCACTGTTCGGCAGGTGAGCAGATTGGTACATACCGACGGTAATCTAGGAATTTGAGGTAGTAAATGATTTTTATGATCATGACCGTAATTGAGAAAGTTGTAGATAATTTATAGATCTAGCTGCTGTATAAAATTAAGAATTTTACACTTATGTACTGTTGTTGGCACGCGTTTGAATGTTGCTGTCCCGTCTGCCAGAACAGAGTTCTTCCCCTGTTTTGGGCATTAAATTACACCTAGCTATGATCAAAATAAAAATATGTGTTCTACATGAAAAATGTAGGCTTTTAAGTGATGAATCTAGAGAGGTATCGTTTGCTTTGATTGGATCAATATTTTTAAAGTTATGAAAATGTTAAGCAGAACTGTTGCAGTGGGTAGATTATTGAATTGTTTAGCGGAGAGGAGTTTGTGCGGGTTCGGGTTTCTAGCGACGTCTTTAATTATTTATGTCGTGTTTGTATGCTGTAGCTTTGTGTTGAGAGATGCCTTTTGGACAGGTGGTTTTGTCCCTGAGCACTCTTGATTTTACTTCGCTTCATCGGAGATTGACTAGAAGTACTCACACAGGAGACATGTAGGCTAAAATACTACTCTGCTCATACAACCAGCATTGTCTCTGCTCACAAAAAGGAACACACACACATAGAGAGCAAATGCACTAAAACTCTCAAGTGGCTCTAGAAAATAACCTCTCTATATATAGCCTACCACTAACAGGTCTCCTCTTTGCTTTATCCATTAGCTGTCAACAACTCTGCGCTTTATCCATTAGCGCCAACCGAATCCGCTTCTGCGAGCCTGAGTCAATTTTCCGAATTGCCCCTCACGCTCCTTCCCAAAAGCTTCCTCTTTTCTTGCTGTGCACGCCTCGCAACCACTTCGAGTCCGTGCCGTCTTTGGCACATCCCGACCGCTCCGACTTCTACACCGCCTGTTTCTAGTCCGGTCATCCCGTGCCTCGCCACGACTCCACCTCAAAGTCTTGCAGCCATCACAGACAAGAAAATATATTACATAGCACCGCTCAAAATACTGGAAACAACATTTGCATTAGTCGCAAACTCACACCCGAACCATTAAATCAAACTCAAACTTTTAGAACACGTGTCAATTACTCATCACAAATATGGGAGCACCTCTCACATGGTCTCTCAATCTCCCCCTTGATGAGTATATTGACAAACCCCTAAAAAGCGTATAAAGTTGAGTTTTGAAAGTCATACATGGTCCAAAGGAAATGCAATGACACTTATGACCATGTAGACAAAAGAGAAAACTAGAGCGAAAACAGAATGAGCAAGTTTTCCTCAAAGGCTCTAGAAATTCCTAATGAGATAGCTTTTTCTCCATTTTTCTCCCCCTTTTGGCAATAAATTCTTCAAAATGCAAGTTGGAAAATAAATCATGACTTGGCTGAAATGGCTAAATTTTATTCAAATTTAGCATTAGAGCCATGAAGATTATCCAAAATAACTTTTGAAGTATTACACCAAGCCATAACACAATAGAATGTTATCTAGATCATGACAATGTACGTATAGACAAGTTAAGCTAAATATGTCATAATCTGAGAATTTATCGAATTTCTTAGCATGTCAGGTTATCCAAGATCATAGTCTAGCTAAAGGTATCCAAAGATGATGCAAACCATGTCAATAATCTAAGTAGAACCGAGAAGCTAGAATTGAGCCAACTTAGAGTATTGCAAGTTCTAAGATGAAACATTTGTTTAAGCACTTGATCATTTTTATAACTAAGCATTTTTAGCACACTTGACTTGTTTTCCTTTTGAGGGACTCAAGGTTGCTTCCAACCAGATTTTTGTTAAGTCATGTGCTAGATCTCAAGCCTTATGCGATCATTCCAAGCTAGAAGCTTAAGGAAATGATCTTGGTCATCCAAAACTCCCCCTGAGTTCATGCCGAGTGCAATGGCAAGCAGTATCATGAGAAAGAATTGGTGATATCAGTTTTTTCGTACAAAAGAGATCTTTTTGCTTATGCTGAATGTAGTTCAAGAACAAGGAGTTAAAAACTAACTCATGCTTCATAAAAGAACTAGGATAGCTCACTCTAAGACTCAATAAAGATTCAAAACTCAACTTAGTCTATTTGATATGGCATGAATCATAAAAGGATAACTAAAGACAGACTAGTCTCAATAACTATCATGACATGAGTTAATTCAAGTTGTGCATTTTTAATCGACTTATCATGGCAAAGACTAGCCTATACATATAAAGTCATGATAAATTTAGCAAGTAAGCATATATCATGGCAAGATGTAATGCATTGTAAATATGTCATAACAGGATAATAATCAAGGCTCCATGAAGTTATATTACAATGCAGAATGACTATGCAAGACAATCCAGCTCCCCCTCAGCATGTGAAACACTTTAGTTCAAGTAGAGTTAGTCAACATTAAGATCCAGAAAATCCCAAATGTATTCCCCCTGAACCAAAGTAATAAATAGGAGAAGCTGGCAAAGAAATCAGAAGGCAATCCTTAGAGCATAGATAAGATATAGAGAAGACTATGGCTTAGACTGACTCTCATCTACCCCATATGTATCTAGGTATAATAGCTGGTCTACTAACACACTAGGGAGTAAACACGTACCCTGTCTACCCAAGGGTGACCCAACCCTCGCTAGATCGCAAGAAGTGAGTGAACTCCACCTAGTGGGAAGAGAAGCAACTAGAAGCAGCAACCTAGAGACACAAGATGAGAGGAAGCAATCTAAGCGATTAAGCAATAGAATCACTCTAGTCTATGCTAGAAGGACTAACCCAAATACATCCCCATGAAATGCAACAGAAAGGAGCAAGAGCATAATAAACAGAATAGATCATGAAGCACAAAGCTCCCCTCACAACAGTCTATAAGGACAAACCACCCCAAGATCTCCCACAAGGCTGAAAACCTAGAGCTATCCAAAGGCTTGGTAAAGATATCAGCCAACTGGTGGTCACTCTCTACAAACTAGAGCACTATGTCTCCCTTCTCTACATGGTCTCTAAGAAAATGATACCGAATATCAATGTGCTTGGTCCGAGAGTACTGCACTGGGTTCTTAGCAATGTTAATAGCTGAAATGTTATCACAAAAGAGTGGAACACTGTCTATAACTAACCCAAAGTCCCATAGGGTCGAAACCATCTAAAGTACTTGGCTGCAGCAACTGGCTACGACAACATACTCGGCCTCTACAGTGGACTGTGCAACATCTGACTGCTTCCTAGAAGACCAAGAGACAAGAGAAGTGCCAATGAATTGGCAAGTGCCAGAAGTGCTCTTCCTATCTATCCTACAGCCAGCAAAGTCTGCGTCCGAGTAGGCTCTGAGGGAAAGACAGGAATAGGAAGAGTACCAGATACCATAGTCAATGGTAGCTCGAAGGTACCGAAAGATGTGCTTCACCGCCTGGCGGTGAGATATGCGAGGAGAAGCCTGAAATCGAGCACACAGACATACGAAAAAGTGTATGTCTGGTCTCGAGGCAGTGAGGTATAAGAGGGAGCCAGTCATGCTTTTGAACTCTTTCTGGTCAACTGGTTCGTCATCTTCATCTCGGTCAAAAGAGGTTGTAGAAGCCATCAGAGTTGACACCGGCTTAACATCACTCATGTCAAAGCGTCTCAGGAGGTCACGAGTGTACTTGTCTTGATGCAAGAAGGTACCCTCCCGAGTCTGCTTGATCTGGAAGCCAAGGAAGAAGGTCAACTCACCCATCATGCTCATCTCAAACTCGATGCTCATGACATCCGAGAACTGTGAAACAAGAGCATGAAAGGAGCCACCAAAGATGATGTCATCCACATAAATCTGGACAAGTAGAAGGTCATTGCCATGCCTACGAATGAACAAGTTCTTATATACATTACCCATCTCAAAACCATAACTTAACAAATAGGACTTAAGCCTCTCATACAAAGCTCTAGGGGCCTGCTTAAGTCCATACAAAGTTTTGGAAAGCTTATAGACATGGTTTGGGTATTTGGGGTTCTCGAAACCTGGAGGCTATCTCACATAGACTTCTTCCTCAATAAACCCATTGAGGAAGGTACTCTTGACATCCATTTGGTAAAGCTTGAAACCCTTAGAAGCTGCAAAGGCAAGCAGGATTCTAATAGCTTCAAGTCTAGCTACAGGGGCAAAGGTCTCCTCAAAATCGAGACCCTCAACCTGGGAGAAGCACTGAGCTACCATTCTAGCCTTGTTTCGAATGACTACCCCATCCTCACTCTGCTTGTTCTTAAACACCCACTTGGTCCCAATGACATTGTGACCTAGAGGGAGCTCGACAAGCGACCAGACCTTGTTTCTCTCAAAATTATCTAATTCCTCATGCATGGCATTGACCCAAGACTCATCAGAAAGAGTATGACTAACATCCTTGGGCTCAAATGTGGCAACGAAGGTATAATGGAGATAGAAGTGTGACATGCCAGACTTTGAGCGTGTGACTCGCTCAAAGAGGTCTCCAATCATCTGCTCTGAAGGATGGTCTTTTTGGATATGTCGGGGAATAGAGCCACTAGCTCTAGAAGATATGGAAGGAATGGGCTGATCTCCCTAAGGTACTGTGGCAAAAGGAGGCTCCTCAGGGGGAGGAAGAACTGGATCAGGTATACAACCCTCATGTCCATCCTCCTCATCATCCACAAAGATGGTCTCGGACTGCTCTAAAGAACCTGATATATCGGGCCTAGTCCCCGGACTGGCCTCATCGAAAGTCACCTCACAGGTCTCTACCATTTTGCTAGACTCGCAGTTCTAGACCCTATAAGCCCGCGAAGAAGTCGAGTAGCCTAAAAAGATCCCATCATAAGAACGTGACTTGAACTTATCTATATTCCCGGACTTCAAAATAAAGCACTTGCAACCAAACACACGAAAATGAGATACACTAGGCTTTCGCCCATATCTCAACTCATAAGAGGTGCGAAGCAAGTGTGCCCTAAGGAAAACTCTGTTCGAAATATGGCACGCGGTGGCTATAGCCTCAGCCAAAAACTTCCTAGGTGTAGAGTATTCATCAAGCATCATCTTGGCCATCTCGACTAGGGTACGGTTCTTCCTCTCCACGACGTCATTTTGCTGTGGGACGTGCGGGGAAGAGAACTGATGCTCTACACCTATCACATCGCAGAACTGCTTAAAGTAGGAATTCTTGAACTACGTGCCATTATCACTGCGGATCGCTCGTAAGGCCCCCAGCAGCTCGATAGAAAGCCTACTAAACATACCTCGAAAATGTGAAAATGTCTCATCCTTCGAGGCTAAGAAAAACACCCAAGAGTACCTCGAGAAGTCATCGACCACAACAAGTACATACCACTTCCCTCCGGCTGACTGCACTCGAGCTGGTCCAACCGTGTCCATGTGGAGCAGCTGTCTGGTGCATCGGTCATAGTCCTTGATCGGAAGGGTGAGAAGCAACCATCTTCTTGCTCTTGGCAAGGAGCACAAACAAGATCTTTGACCATCTTGAGTTTAGGTAGACCACGAATGAGATCTTGGCCGCTAACTCGAGTCAAATGGTCAAATCCAATATGACCAAGTCTCCTATGCCAGAAAGAAAGGTCACGGGACTCTGAAGCAACTAAACACTTGAGAGGATCACCAGAAGGCTCAACAAAATCAGCACGAAAGATCCTTCCAAAACAAGAAATCCCGCAAACAAGCATTTTTCTTGAAGCTCACGTCAAAACCGTCATCGGTAAGCTGAGAAACTGAAAGCAAATTGTACTACAGCTTACTTGCCAAAGCAACATATTTTAAAATGAAAGAATCATTGATGCAAACAGTACCTTTTGCAATGACACGCCCAGACGAGGCGTCTCCGAAGGTGATCATCTCATCACCTGGAGCACGGGCTAGGGAAGAGAACCAACGGGAGTCTCCGGTCATATGACGAGAACAACCGGAGTCTACAAGCCAAACCTTTCCCTTTCTAGCCCGGCAAACCTGAGTCAAACAGAGAGTGAAGACTCAAAACTGGGATAAATCAAAAGAGATTTTGGAACCCAATACTGAGTAACACGTCGAGCAGAAGAAGTAGTCACACACGACTGACCTCTAGCTATCATACGCTCTCTATCGCTCAAAGAAGCAGAAGGTCTATGTGCAGACCTGAAGCTGTTGTTGGGTCCGACTGCTATGGGAGAGCGAGTCGGAGCACTGTCAACACACTGATCACGCCGCGGGTAGCCATCTCGACGGGGGAAACGAGATCTACCATCAGAACGGCGGAAGTCACGACCAGGGGCGTATCGAGGACGAAAACCAGAAAACTCAGAAAATCTAAGTCCTCGATGCTGCCCAAACCCATTAGCTGAAGCAACCCTAGACCTCGTGTTGGTCTTAGGAGCACTCAAGGTCTGGGGCTGACCCTGAATACGCCTAAGAGCGTCAACACGATCTCTACGTGCGATCTTGGCGTGCCTGAAGCATCGATCGATCTGGTGTCCACCCTTCTGACAGAAGGTACAATGGTACTTCACCTTCTGAGAGGTAGAAGTAACATGATGAGGCTTCGCCTTCTGAGAGGCCGAAACAACAGGTGGAATTACCTTACTGTCAGAAATCCCTTGGACAAAGCCCGTAGATTTGAACTCAACCTTTTTAGTTCTGGGTTTGACCTCGATCACACCTGCTGCTCTGGGTCTGAGAATAGTAGGTGGATGCTTCCTCACATCCTCAAGAAAATCATATCCTAGACCTTGATCTAGAATAAGATTCAGCTTCTTCTTTGAGAGACCATGTGGAGATCATCCCGTGTATATGATGAGTAATTGACATCGGTTTAGGAAAGTCGAGTTTGAGTTGGTTGGTTCGGACCAAGACGTTGCGTAACGGGCTTGGTCGAATTTGGTCAAACCTGGTCAAAAGGATTAGGATGCAATTTCTGATGATTCGACATGTTTGTTGATGTTATTATGCTTACGTGTATCGAGCGGTGTTATGTGATGTGTTTCTTGTTTGTGTTGGCTGCAGGACGTCGAGGCGAGTCGTGGCGAGACACGAGGTGACCGGACTAGGCGCAGGTGGCGTTGATGTCAGAACGGTCGGATGTGTCGAAGACGGCGAAGATTCGATGTGGTTGCGAGACGTACACGACAAGGAGCGCGGAAGCTTCCCGGAAGGTGCAGGAGGGGCGAATCGGTAATTTCGCAAGGCTGCACAAGCGGGAGACGGCTCCGTTAGGGTTTAGCCGGCGTAACGGGTTGGAGACCCGTTAGCCAAGGGCTATAAATAGGTGTTGGGGGATGCATACCCCCTCATGGTTTTAGAGCTTATTTCATCCCTTTGTGTGTGTTGTGTTCCTCCCAAGAAGCATTTGAGGCTCTTGATGTTCTTGAGCATTGAGAGGAAGAGGATGGATTGAGAGTCTTGTAATCATTCCTTTTGTTCTAATGTCCATGCGTATGGGGACTTAGTGTGATTGTGTTCTTGAGGAGGATGAAATGAGTGGCTGTACAAACCTCATAGTAATCTTGTCCCCTTTATTTCTCTGTTAGAAATCATTTTGGCTTTTCTTGTCTAAAGGAGCTGGTCTGCCGTATTTCAAAATTTCCTGATCAATGATTTCAAGGTTCTCAAGTTTTCACTCCTGTTGCTTTCCCCTCGACAAAATCAGTGTTGTCTTCTTTGTTTTATTTCTCGTCTGCGCTTCTCTCTCTCTGAGAGTAGTGTATTGCTTAATTTGAAGTCCCAATCTGTAATCCAAAGAAGAGAAGAGACTCAATCAACCAAGGGCTTATTTCTTTAAGGTTACTTACTATGCCAACAGAGTTCAAATGCCTCATGTTCTTCTTGTGTCGCTAGACAGCCTTCTCTTTTCTGGTTGTTTTTGACCCTGCTGCATGTAGTCTAGATGACCTCGATCTTGGCTGAAATTTTTACTATCTACTCACTGATCTAGGCAATTTTTAACTGTGTTACATACAGTCTCAGTACTTCTTTAATTCAGTTTCGCCAGCAGTAGTTTGAGCCTTCGGTAGATTTAAGATTACTGCATTTCTTTCCTGTTTTCTAGCAGTGATATTCAGTCTGATCTTTCTCAGCTAGCAGCAGTTGTGGTTCCATTTTGATCCTTCTTGGCTAGAAGCAACAAGCCCATTTCTCTGAAAAGAAACATGCCCTCGGCTGTATCTTATTATGCAGCATTGGGCAAGAATCAGTATCAAGAGGCAAAGCTCCTTTCAGCAGTACTCCTGTTTGCCTTTTTCTTTTGCAGTGCAGTATTCAGATTTTCAACTGTCGTTTTCCTTACTGCAATTTTTGTCTCTTTGACCTTTAGTGTTGGGCAGCATTCATTTCTTGCCGCTATCTCAGCTTTTCGTTTCTTCTGTGTTTCATGTACCGAATGATATCCATCTGCTGTTTTTTCTGCTATTGTCGGTACTACTCTTGAGCGTCAGATTCTTGTCTTCGGTTGCTGTTTTGCTGCTATCTTGAAACTTCATTTAATTGCTACTGCCGGCGGTATGGCAATGGTTTCGGCTGTGACAAACTACGTCCGTTATTGCAATTCTGTCCAGGATTGTTAGCTATAGTTTTCTGAACTTTCGGCAGCAGTCAGTATTCATTTCTTGCCGCTAGCTGCTTTGTCTTGCTGAGTGATTCTCGTTTTGCTTTTGCTGTTTTTGACTGCAGCAAGCAGTTTCTTTCGGGCAGCAAGTTCAGTTTGCTGTAGCACTTTCTTCAGGGTGTTCTCTGTCAATAGAACTGTGGTAACTGCTGTTCAGTTCAGTTCAGATTTTAGCAGTACTGTTTCAATGTTCAGCAGCATGTTCAGTTGAGCAATCTGTTTTCAGGGTTTCAATTTTTCTTTGTGTATGCGAATACTCGGGGGCAATTTTTAAGGCATCATTCACCCCCCTCTGTTGCCATTTCGGTCCTACATTCTTACCGCCTACAAATCTCTCGAGAGTGTTCATAAGATACTGACACTCCCGAAAGAGAGAGGTGGAAGAAGAGTAGGGGGAAGAAGAGACAGCAGAAGGTAAGGGAGTAGAAGAAGAACCAACAGCAGAGGAACGAATGGCTTGTGCACGCACAGCCGACTTGGAAGGGACGGTCCTACTACTAGCCAATTGGTTCACGTCGCTAGGCGTCTCTACCAAACCCCCATGCTTCTTCCCAACAGCACACACATTACAAGCAGATGGTTGCTTCTCTAGAAGGTCCTTAATTAGCTTCACACATCTTTCATCCAAAGCACTCAATTCAGATTTTAGTGTGTTACAATTATTGCATGGTGATCTAACAGGGTCCTTAGAAGCATATTGAGCTAATTTATTATTGTTGTTAATCATTTCTTGAAACTGTTTGGAAATAGATTCAAGCTCAGCAGTCAGTTTAGGACAATTCACACATGAAGCAATAGACTCAAGTAGAAAAGCTTGTAATTCAGCAATTTTATGATCTGCCCGTTCCAGATTTTAATCTTCTAGGCTTCATATGCTTCTTTTTCGACTTCTGGAGTTGGAGAATCAGCCACTGAGTTCTCGAATGCTGTGAAGATTGTCCTTGCCCTCTCCATTTCCTCCTCTAGTCTGGGCAAATCATTAGTATGGCCCATAATCTCAATGAGGATGAACTTCCTCAGAATCGGCCGATTCTGCTTGATCGGCAAGATTATCCATGTGTCTCTGCACTGCCGCAAGAGCTTCCTCCGCTTTATGCACATTGCGAGAAGAACAAGGCTAAGGCGGTTTCCCTTTCACGAGTAGCAAGGAGACACCTCCGTCGGCGGTGGATGATGAGGTCCAATTGACGGATAGAAGCGAGTCGAGGAAGGAGAGCAGGGCGTCAGCGGAGGAGCTAATCCAGACGTAAATTGTTGGCCGCCTGTGTAAGGTTATGGCCGAACAACTCATGATGGATAGATGAGAGGAGGGAGATCAAAAGAATTTTAAATGCCATTATTCAGAAATGTGGTGAAGAAGATGAGGAAGAGGACAATTTAGAAGAGATTTAGTTTGTGGTATCAAGGAATTGTACACCGTGTTGTATATAAAACCAGAATGGTGTGGAAGTTTAAGGGCCGCTTGCATCGGAATATTAACAGGCGGGTGCGCGAACATTTAAGTGTCACAGATGGTTCCTATTCCAAACCGTCTTTGCTATTAATATCACAGATGGTTCGTATTACAAACCGTCTCTGATATTAATATCACAGATGGTTCGTATTCCAAACCGTCTCTGTTATGTGACTTATTATAGACGGTTCATAATACGAACCATCTGTGATAAGTGAGACATCACAGACTATTCGTATTCCAAACCGTTTGTGATATCGCCTTCCTATATATACCCTCAAGTTAGGGTTTTGTGCGTACACTGCATTTATAGCTATCCCCGAGCCCGTCACCGACGCCTTCACCGAGCCCATCGCCGCCGCCTTCCCCGAGCCAGTCGCCGCTGCCTTCCCCAAGCACATGCCAACGCCGTCCCCGAGCCCGTCCCCAAGCCCAGTGATATATAGGAATGTAGCTATCAGTAATGTTATATGTAACATTTAAAACTCACTGTTATGAATATATAGTTGTTTCCTGAATATATATACTTATGAATATATGTACTTTATGTAAATCCATGTTATTTTGATCTGCTTGTTTCAGTGTGCATATTTCTTGTGGTCTAAAGTCATAAAGAAGAAAAGGGAATTCCACAATGTATAACAAATTTCACTAGGTGATTGAGCTTAATTGTTCATGTGTATATTTGTTCATGGATGAATAATTTATTTTATTTCTATTAATTGATTTGTGTGGAAATTTTGTTTCTGAAATGAATGAATGTGAATTGGATGTATTATACTGCGTCGATCTGCTAACTTATTTCAAAGGGCATGGCTAACATTTCCTGACGCTAGCCAATAAAAAGAAATAGATTTAGGGGTAGAAGAGAATAGCACAGACGGTTTTTATCTAAAACCGTGCATGCTGAGTTGATAATCACTGAGCGGTTTTAGTTAAAACTCGTCTGTGATATTTACACTATAGACGGTTCAAAAGCCGTCTGTGATGACCTTACATCATTACTGACCCATAAATTTAGACAGCTCACAAAACCGTCTGTGATGATGTTACTGAACCGTCTGTCTGGTTTTATGATGGCGTTTACGAGCGTGCGTAATAGTGTATGCAGAATGCAACACAGTTTTTCTCAACCAATCTTTATCTAAGCGTTTCCACTTTCATAGTAACGTATGCCAAGGGTTACACTGGCCAGCCAACGTCTAGTAGCAAGTAGGCGTCCAAATTAACACGTCACGACTAACAAAGAGAGAGAATAGCAACGACCAAGTTGACCATAACCATCGCTAGATAGTACTTTTTTTTTGCTGTGGCTTATGTTATGATTCATGACTTTCAATCTTAATACAAATGTTTATGGTAATAAATTGAAAGCTGATAAACTGATAATCTACTTTTAAAGGCTATACTGATATAGCACTTTCAAACGATAATGGAGAAACAACCTTATTAATTTGTTTCAGAGAAATTATAAGCTATAAAATAAGAAAGAACGAAACTATAGTAAGGTATGCTAAAGGTTGGCCGGCCACCATCTTGTAGTCAACTAGGCGTCCAAATTCACACGTCAGGGCTAACAAAGAGAGAGAGAATAGCGACGACCAAGTAGACCGTGGCTATTGATGGATTTCGGCGCGAGTTAGACCAGACAAAGAAAAGACAACCACCATGCTAGATGGTATAGTTAGGTACATGCGCAACCAGAGCTAGAGCGTAGAAGCCGTATGCAGACCGGCACTTGCATGGTGGATTTTTCTCTTTTTTTCACGAGATCATATGCATAATTCATATTTCTCATGATTACCAAAAAATTGTCACAAAACCAAAACCTTTTAGGAAAATGTATATGTTGTAGCTACTGACTAAACAGTAAAGTACGAGAATAGTGGATTGTTGATATGGATGAACAATGCTTGCCCCTTCTCCTCATACATGGTGTATATATATTTCTCCATAAAGCACAATTACAACCTTTGCCCTTACAGTCATACGGTTCCCACAAGGGTATGCAGGTCATTAGATATAACCTATCTGGCCCTATAATTCCCTAATCAGGCTGGATGGGCTCAGGTGGGGGCCACCCCTACTACAGGAGCCCTCCGTCCCTGCGGCCTGTGATGCATTCGGTGTTGGGACATACGGGGCGAGCAGATGACATGGGCCCCCCAAAGTCATACCGCCTCTCGACCGTAGTGGGACACGCAGCGGAATTTTGTTGGCGCGTCGTGCGTTGGCAGTCGGGGTTTGACCGTGGTCGTGCGACGATTTGCGGCGTCGTTGGACACGTGTGCGAGCGCAGTTGGGAGGTTGTGCGTTGTTAGTTTCGCAGGTTGAGCTTCACGATTGTGGGCGGTGAACGAGCTTTAAAATGGCGTCGTCATCGCATCGCTGTCCCTCAACCTTGACTAGCTGCCACAACACCGTTTTTCGCCCACTGCTCCCGTGCGCACTGCTGCCGTATACGCCGCCATTCGCCGCTGCACTTTTTCCTGTCACCATCCCCCATTCGGTAGGCGGTTCCGTGAGAGACCGAGTCGGAAGCCTGCCGTCGACTACTGCCATGCACCGTGTGGAGAACCATAGCAGAAATGGCTCGGTGATGATCGCTCTCGCCGAATAAGCGATGGCGCATCGTCGAGCCACGGTGGCTCTTCTCACCGGCATAGTTCATCGGTAACAGAGATGGAGTATGAGCTAGTGGAGTGCGACCCCTCACTGGCGAACAAGCGCGGGCGCGGTTAGGAAGCTTAACGGCATTTGCACGAATGTATTGGGCGATCCAGTGACCGAGGAGACCATTCGGTCTCTTCTGCGCGTGGGGAAGCTTTCGGACCGCAGTGTGGTTCGTGTACCCTCCACCGATGAGAGGGAGCCGCATCCCGTAGAGTCGGAGGCGGTGGTCTTCGTCGCGTATTTGGATGCTGGACTCCGATTCCCCTCCGTCATTTCGTTAGCGAGGTGGTGAGGACCTACGCGTGGCGGGCGACAACAGCTTGAAGTGGACGGGTCGCCTAATGGAGTTCAACACGTCCCCTTCGGTGGCTCTTGACCGCGACAACGAGCAACAAGCACGGAGGCTGGTGGGGATCGCTCTCTGGTTCAATTTGCGGGACATCGCGGAGGAGTACTTGATGTACGATGTGGCCCCACTTGCCCAGCAATGGCATATCCAACCCGGCCTCGTCCGTGATGATGGCCTTCGTCTGACGGTGGCCTCACTGCCGAGGCCCGCTGATCTAAGTGAGTCTTCAATCACACCTGTTGCGCACAAAGTGATCACTATAGATTGTAGTTTTAACGCTTTTTATTGGTAGAACTCCACCTTGAGGGCATGGAGCACGCAGTGGCAGGGTTCCTCGGGCTGTATGTGGCCAAGGAGCATAGTCTTTAAGAGGCAGTGACGGCGAACATTGGACGGATAAACCACGTGTGTGAAGCTCTCATCCACAGCGGCAGAGCGTCTTGTGCCAACCATTGGCCGAGCTCGCACTTGGGATGGGGATGACAGGGGGAGGCCTTTCCCCTCGCCGAAGGGCCCGATCACCTACCACTCGACCAAGCTCAACAACCGCCCCTCCCGTAGGACTCACCGGGGCTAAGGCCGCAACTGTTACCGGCTCCGATCTGGTGGAGTACGCCAACTCCGTCCTAGAGGTAGAGGCAGACCGTGGTGTGACTGGTGCTAAGGGGCTCGCGAGCGACGCGGGCGACGAGGGCAATGCGCACTACGGACCCGATGCTGACGTTGGCAAATGCGAAGCTTCATCGCCTATGTCAGCTGCGGGGGACAACGAGGGGCCTTCGGAGGCACTGAGCGCATGTGTGAAGCTCTCGGAGTCGGACTTCGAGGCGGAAGCCGCGGGGCTCGAGGTGGAGTCCACCGCGCGGGATGCTAGTGGAGCCCCCACGGTTGCTCGTTAGGACGCAGGCCTGGCTTCGCAATGATCTTCACCGCCTCGCAACACAGGTAAAACCAACTCCTTCTCTTCTCGCGACTTCATGAGACTTTCTCCGATCTGCTCGCTGACACCATCGTCGGCATCAGCGGGCACGTGATCTCTGGGGCGCACACAAGGATCCAGCGATGGGAGTGGCCGCATGGGGTCCGGTGTACTTTCCTTGGATGTATCTTGCCCCGGAGGCTCGGCACCTGATAGTGTCGGATTTCGTACCTCAACCAGAGGCATTGCGAGCTTTGCAAGGGTCCACCGACTACGTGTACACTGGTTTAGACCGGCGAATGCTATCGTCATGCGGACCGAAGCTCCTGGAAAGTGCTCTAGAGGTTGAGGAGATCAAGGTACATGCCCCCACTATTCAATTGCATTTGCGTTTGTAGGGATGTCGCTAACAGCTGGGTTATATAGGCCCTTGCCCTCGCCCAAGCTTTACAAGCGGCCAGGGCTCAAGAAACGAGGTGGCCTGGAGGACCGACTCCACGCCGTAGAGTCAGAGTCCACTGTCGTGTGGCAGTCTGCTGAAGACGCCCATGCTGTCTACACCTCAAAGGATGAGCGCATCCACTTCCTCGAGACCGAGGGTATGAAGGTGATTACTGACGCGTAGGCGCTGGCGGAGCAGACTCAATGCCTGGCCTCCGAAGAGCGCAGGGGCCTGCTGTAGCAGATTGCCACGCTGGAAGAGGAGAAGGCCCGGTTGACTGCTATGATCGGGGAGAAGGACCGGGTGCTGGGTGACGCTTCGGTGGCA
The DNA here is from genome assembly GCA_036346245.1 of Bonia amplexicaulis. NCBI lineage: Eukaryota > Viridiplantae > Streptophyta > Magnoliopsida > Poales > Poaceae > Bonia > Bonia amplexicaulis. Next base: position 6,832,655 of record CM070746.1, on the reverse strand, counting down.
GCATGGAGCTCGATGGAAGTTTTGGAGAGTGCGCTCTCTGATCTTGCCGTTGTGGTGCCGCCTCGTACCTTCGGGCCCGAGGACTTGTCGAGCATCCTCTAGGGGATCAGAGAGGCTTCGGCCCTCACGCTAAGCACCGCGTGCTCCTTCGGCAACCAGTACTCGCTGGTGATGACATGCATCATCATTGGCCTTCTGTAGGACCGAAATAGCGACAGAGGGGGGTGAATGTCGCTCTCTTTTAAAATCGCCCCCGAGAATTCATACACTGTTTTTCAAAAGATGCAAAACAAAGCACCTCACAGAAAATTAAAATTAATCTTGTTGAGATTTGGAACGCATGCGACACTGAAAAATTCAGCATAAATCAGAGAGTAGTCAGTAAAAATTTTAGCTGAAAATATTGCCGTTTGATCTGCATGCAAAATCGTCAAAGATCTGAAAAGAAATAAAAAGAAAAGTGACCAAGGGCTAAATGAAACCAGCCTAGACGTTCAGGCAATAAACACTGGCCGTAACTGAAGAACAATAGCAGATGGCAAAGTAAAAAGAGAAAGGCTGACCAAAAGAAAAAGAAAAACAACCAGGGAACAAAAGGAAAACAGAAGGTGGCTAAAGACTAAGAAACTGAGTGCTTTCAGACTGAACAAAAATAGAACGACAAAACTGAAAAGAAGACTGGAGACTGAAGACAGACTGGGAACCTGGCGGCACAGAAACTACAAAAGAACTTTGAAGACAGAGAGAATGGCCAACCGTTTACTGTTCTTCTCAGGACAAAATAATTGGACATCAAACTGGAGAGCAGATCATTTCGAGAAGAAGAGAAACCAACTAGAGATCAATTCGGCTGATAAAAGACAACAGACAGACGAGAGGATAATCCAACTAACCAAAGATACACAGGACAACAATCTAAGTTTCTATCTTGGCTGCCAAAGATCAAACCCAAGCTGACAAAACCAGAGGGCAAGAACAAACGGGATCAGAGAAGCTAAAGAAGAAAATCAGATCACAAGGATAGCTCCTACTGACCCGAAGGAAAACTGGGTGACTGAATGCAGCATGAACAGCAAATACTCAGTTGTCCATCTCTCAAAGAAACCAATCACGCGCCAAGAAAGAGATCAAAGCAGAAGTATCTTTCAAACTTGAGGCGAAAAACTGAGAGCCGAGAGGGGAAACACACTAGTCACTTGACCTTGAGATTTATCCTCGTCCAGAGCAAAACTAAGAACTGAAACTACTCAAGCAAAAGACATCATGAACAAGAGTAGACTCAAGTCACAAGAAGAGCAAAGGAATAAGAATAAACTCCATACATTGAGTCTCCATACATGCTTGATACAAGAGAAATGATTACAATCGATTCAATCCATCCTCTCCCTCTCAATCCTCAAGAACACCAAGAGCCTCACATGCTTCTTGGGAGGAACACAACACACACAAGGATATGAATAAGCTCACAAGTGTCCTAAGGGGTATGCAGCCCCTCACCTCTATTTATAGCCCTTGGCTAATGGGTCTCCAACCCGTTACGCCGGCTAAGTCCTAACGGAGCCGTCTCCCGCTTGTGCAGCCTTGCGAAATTACCGATTCGCCCCTTCTGCACCTTCCGGGAAGCTTCCGCGCTCCTTGCCTCGCACGTTCCGCAACACGTCGAGTCCACGTCGTCTTCGACACCTCATGACCGTTCTGACCTCAGCGCCACCTGCGCCTAGTCCGGTCCACCGTGTCTCGCCACGACTCCGCCTCGCTGTCCTGCGGACACACAGACAAGAAAACACGTCACATAGCACCGCTCGATACATGAACGTGTAAATAGCATAAACAAAATCAAACCTGTCGCATCAATAGAATATACATCCTAACCCATACGGCTACGCTTGACCAAAGTCCGACCGAGCCCGTTGCACCAAGCAACGTCTGGGTCCGAACAAACCGACTCAAACTCGACTTTTGAGAACAGATGTCAATTACTCATCACTCACAATGGGATGACCTCCACATGGTCTCTCAATGGCACGAAAGATCCTCCCAAATCGAGAAATCCCGCAAACCAGACTACCCGAAGAATCAAGAATTTTGCAATTGTTTTTCTTAAAGCTCACCTCGAAATTGTCATCGGTAAGCTGAGAGACTGAAAGCAAATTGTACTGCAGCTTGCTAACTGAAGCGCATCTTTCGGTACCTTCGAGGTACCATTGACTATGGTATCTGGTACTCTTCCTCCTCCTGTCTATCTCTTAGAGCCTTCTCGGATGCGAGACTTTGCCTACCAGAGGATAGATAGGAAGAGCACTTCGGGCACCTGCCAGTTCATTGGCACTTCTCTCGTTTCCTGGTCTTCGAGGAAGCAGTCCGGTGTTGCACAGTCCACCGCAGAGGCCGAGTACGTTGCTGCAGCCAGTTGCTGTAGCCAAGTGCTTTGGATGGTCTCGACTCTGCGGGACTTTGGGTTAGCTATCGATCGTGTTCCGCTCTTCTGCGATAACACGTCTGCGATTAGCATTGCTAAGAACCCAGTGCAGCACTCTCGGACCAAGCACATCGATATCAGATATCACTTTCTTCGAGACCATGTGGAGAGGGGTGACATCGTGCTCCGGTTTGTGGAGAGTGACCACCGGTTGGTGATATCTTCACCAAGCCTTTGGATAGCACGAGGTTTTCAGCTCTACGGGGAGAGCTTGGGGTGGTTTGTCCTTGCGAACTATTGTGAGGGGGAGCTTTGGGCTTTACTGCTTTATCATATTAATTATGCTTCTGTATCCTTACTATTGTATCGCATCTGCGGGTGCATTGGGTTTTAGTCCTTCTAGCATAGGTTAGAGTGTATCTCTTGCTGAGTTGCTTAGACTTCTTGCTCTTATCTTGTGCTTTCAGGATAGCTGTTTCTTATCTCACTAGGTTGAGCTCACTCACTTGTAGGTTCTAGCGAGGGTTGGGCCACCCTCGGGTAGACAAGGTACGTGTTTGCTCTCTAGTGTGTGTTTTTCTCGACAGCTGTTGTTCTGAAGTCATATGGGGTAGATGAGAGTCAGTTTGAGCCATAGATTTCTCTATATCTTATCTATGCTTTAAGGACTGCCTGTTTTCTTGATGTATTTGCCAGCTTCTCATTTTTTTATTGCTTTGGTTCAAGGGGAGTTCATTTGGGAACTTCTAGATTTTAATGATGACATAACTCAACTTGAACTAAAAGTTGTATCTCAAGTTCAGGGGGAGCTGGATTTTCTTCATTTGATTTGTAACATAACTTAATGGAGCTTTGATTATTATCCTTTCATGACATGTTTTCATTATATTACATCTTGCCATGATTTATGCTCCATTGCTAATTTGATCATGACTTTATATGTGTAGTCAAGTCTTTGCCATGATAGGTTAATTAAAATGCTAAATTTTGACCTAACTCATATCATGTTCATATTTGAGACTAGTCAGCTTTGTGTTATCTTTTTATGGTTCTTACCATGTCAAATAGACTGAGTTGAGTCTTGAATCTTAGTTGAGCAATAGATTGAGTTATACAATTTCTTGATGACACATAAGTTAGTACAACTGTCAAAAACAAAAAAAGAGATCTCTTCTGTGCGAAAAAACTGATCTCACCAATTCTTTCTCATGAGACGGCTTGTCATTGCACAAGGCATGAACTCAGGGGAGTTTTGGATGACCAAGATCATTTCCTTAAGCTTCTCGCTTGGAATGATCGCATAAGGCTTGAGGTCTAGCACATGACTGAATAAAAAGATGGTTGAAAACAACCATGTGATCTCTAAAGAAAAATATCATTTGTGCTCAATTGCAAAAATGTCAAAGTACTTAAACAAATGTATCATTCTTGAACAAATAGCACTCTAGTTTGCTCAACACTAGCTTCTCGATTCCATTAAGCTTATTGACATGGCTTGCATCATTTGTGGATATCATTAGCTAGACTAAAATCTTGTTTGACTTGACTTGCTAAGCACTTCAATTAAAATTCAGATTATACCTTATGTTGCTTAGCTTCTCTTTACATACTTAGTCATGATCTTTGTAGCATATTTGTATGTTATGGCTTAATATAATGCATGATGGTCATTTTGGATAATTCTCATGGCTCTACATACTTAAAAATGATCAAATCAGCCATTTCATCCATCATCATGACTTATTTTCTCCTTCTTGCATTCTTGATGGGTTTATTGCCAAAAGGGGGAGAATAGTGGTAGAAAAAGCCACTTTGGGAGCTTTGAGGAAAAATTGTTCTTTCTTTTGCTCCTTCTGTCGACATGGTCATTAGCTTCACTCTTTACTTATGGACCATGTTAGACTCTTCAAACTCAACTTTGTGTTTTTTTTTCGGTGTTTGTCAATATACTCATCAAGGGGGAGATTGAGAGACCATGTGGAGGTCATCCCATTGTGAGTGATGAGTAATTGACATCTGTTCTCAAAAGTCGAGTTTGAGTCGGTTTGTTCGGACCCAGACGTTGCTTGGTGCAACGGGCTCGGTCGGACTTTGGTCAAGCGTAGTCGTATGGGTTAGGATGTATATTCTAATGATGCGACAGGTTTGATTTTGTTTATGCTATTTACACGTTCATGTATCGAGCGGTGCTATGTGACGTGTTTTCTTGTCTGTGTGTGCGCAGACGGCGAGGCGGAGTCGTGGCGAGACACGGTGGACGGACTAGGCGCAGGTGGCGCTGAGGTCAGAACGGTCATGAGGTGTCGAAGACGACGTGGACTCGACGTGTTGCGGAGCGTGCGAGGCAAGGAGCGCGGAAGCTTCCCGGAAGGTGCGAAGGCGAATCGGTAATTTCGCAAGGCTGCACAAGCGGGAGACGGCTCCGTTAGGACTTAGCCGGCGTAACGGGTTGGAGACCCGTTAGCCAAGGGCTATAAATAGAGGTGAGGGGCTGCATACCCCTTAGGACACTTGTGAGCTTATTCATATCCTTGTGTGTGTTGTGTTCCTCCCAAGAAGCATGTGAGGCTCTTGGTGTTCTTGAGGATTGAGAGGGAGAGGATGGATTGAATCGATTGTAATCATTTCTCTTGTATCAAGCATGTATGGAGACTCAATGTATGGAGTTTATTCTTATTCCTTTGCTCTTCTTGTGACTTGAGTCTACTCTTGTTCATGATATCTTTTGCTTGAGTAGTTTCAGTTCTTAGTTTTGCTCTGGACGAGGATAAATCTCAAGGTCAAGTGACTAGTGTGTTTCCCCTCTCGGCTCTCAGTTTTTCGCCTCAAGTTTGAAAGATACTTCTGCTTTGATCTCTTTCTTGGCGCGTGATTGGTTTCTTTGAGTGATGGACAACTGAGTATTTGCTGTTCATGCTGCATTCAGTCACCCAGTTTTCCTTCGGGTCAGTAGGAGCTTATCCTTGTGATCTGATTTTCTTCTTTTAGCTTCTCTGATCCCGTTTGTTCTTGCCCTCTGGTTTTGTCAGCTTGGGTTTGATCTTTGGCAGCCAAGATAGAAACTTAGATTGTTGTCCTGTGTATCTTTGGTTAGTTGGATTATCCTCTCGTCTGTCTGTTGTCTTTTATCAGCCGAATTGATCTCTAGTTGGTTTCTCTTCTTCTCGAAATGATCTGCTCTCCAGTTTGATGTCCAATTATTTTGTCCTGAGAAGAACAGTAAACGGTTGGCCATTCTCTCTGTCTTCAAAGTTCTTTTGTAGTTTCTGTGCCGCCAGGTTCCCAGTCTGTCTTCAGTCTCCAGTCTTCTTTTCAGTTTTGTCGTTCTATTTTTGTTCAGTCTGAAAGCACTCAGTTTCTTAGTCTTTAGCCACCTTCTGTTTTCCTTTTGTTCCCTGGTTGTTTTTCTTTTTCTTTTGGTCAGCCTTTCTCTTTTTACTTTGCCATTTGCTATTGTTCTTCAGTTACGGCCAGTGTTTATTGCCTGAACGTCTAGGCTGGTTTCATTTAGCCCTTGGTCACTTTTCTTTTTATTTCTTTTCAGATCTTTGACGATTTTGCATGCAGATCAAACGGCAATATTTTCAGCTGAAATTTTTACTGACTACTCTCTGATTTATGCTGAATTTTTCAGTGTCACATGCATTCCAAATCTCAGCAAGATTAATTTTAATTTTCTATGAGGTGCTTTGTTTTGCATCTTTTGAAAAACAGTGTATGAATTCTCGGGGGCGATTTTAAAAGAGAGCGACATTCACCCCCCTCTGTCGCCATTTCGGTCCTACAATTGGTATCAGAGCCGGTTAGCTCTTCTTGATAGATCTTTAACCGGTCTCAAGAGCCATGGCGACGGACAAGTACTCGACCAAGCCCCCGATCTTTGATGGGATGGATTTTCCATTCTGGAAGAGCCGATGGAGACCTACATCCGTGCTCGGGGCTCGCCATCTGGCGAAAGGTCAAGGTCAATTTGTTGTTCCGCCGATGAGAACATCAATGCCGGAATATGGTCGATGTTGAGGCAAGCGCAAAGGCGAGGAACATCATCATTCGAGGATTGAGCGAGCGAATTTGATCGCATCTCTCACGGCGTCGGCCTTGATATTTGGGTGACCCTCAATGCTTACCATGAGGGCACCACCCAAATAAAGACGGTGCGACAAGACCAGTTCAAGCGATTACAGACAAATTCGAGATGTTTCTTGGTGAGTCCCTTGACGAGTGCTTTTCTCGCTTTCACAAAATTTTGAGCAACATCCGAGCCGTCGGTCTCACATACTCCGACTCGGATAACGCTCGACAAATTCTTCTCACTCGATCTTGGGTTTGGGAGATGAAGGTGACTACCATCAAGGACACCACGGACCTCTCGACCACGACTCTTGGCGCGCTTTACTCGCCTCAAGACTCACGAGATTGACATAGTCTCTCGTCGGTCAAGTCTCGATCGATGGCACTAGTCACCGATCCCATTGTCGCTTCGGTTCTTCTGCGATTCTCTTTGCGGGTTCTCCCTATCTGCTCTCTGTGATGTAACTGATGATCAGTTAGAGCAGCTAGAGGATGAACAGCTGGCCCTCCTAGCTCGGAAGTTCTCCCATGCTTACAAGAGGAGGAGGGATGGAAAGAGAAGAGGACCATTGATTTACTTTGAGTGTGGTGGCCCCAACCACATTCGAGCAAACTGCCCCAAGCTGGAGAAGGGCAAGAACGACTATGGCGGTTCGGTCAAGAACGACTACACCGACAAGAACCGCAACAAGAAGCCTCCAGCTCAGACGCAAGGCAAGAAGAAGTTCCGCGACTTTGGGAAGGCCAAGAAGCTTTTCCACCGCGTCCTCTCCGCGTTCGACGACCTCGACCTCAGCGAGGTGGAGGGATGGAGCGACGACGACGGACGGGTGATCAAGACCCCAAGAGCGGCGAAAACTTCTCGGCATGTGCTTCATGGCCCTCGAGGGCGGCGAGCGACAATGAGTATACTCCGACTCGGACGAGGTATGCCCCACCTATGACCAGCTCAATCATGCTTTTCTTAAGCTAGGTAGATTTCATGCTAGAGCTAAGGCTAGGTGTACTGAGTTAGAGAAGGAAGTAGCTAGATTGTCACGAGAGTTTACTTCACTTACATCTGCTTCCTCTCATGACGAATGTGGTACATGCCCTGCCTTGATTGGTGATATGGAGAAGCTAAGGACTTCATATGATAGTGTGACCTCTGAGCTAGATATTCTTAAGGTGGAGAATGTTAGTCTGCTCGCTGAACTAGAGATGTTTAGGATTGTTTTCCTTCATCTACCGTTGAGACTACATCTTGCACCTCATGTGAGGATAAGGACAATGCTTTTAGAGGTCTTTACACTATGCTTCTCGATCTACCCGAAATTTGTGAAAGTTGCAATAACTTAAAGATGAACTTAAAACGGGCAGATCATAAAATTGCTGAATTACAAGCTTTTCTTCTTGAGCCTATTGCTTCATGTGTGAATTGTCCTAAGCTTACTGCCGAACTTGAATCTGTCTCCAAACAGTTTCAAGATATGATTGATCATGATAGGAAGTTGGCTCAGTTTGCTTCTAAGGACCATGTTAGCTCACCATGCATTAATTGTAACAAACTAAAATCTGACTTGATTGCATTGGATGAGAAATATGTGAAGCTAACTAAGGACCTTCTAGAAAGCCACCTTGACTTGTAATGTGATTGAGGAGAAGGGAAGAAGCCCGGGATAAGAGTAAGACGCCTAGAGACGTGAACCAACCTGCTAGTAGTAGGAATGTGCCCCCAGAGTCGGCTGTGCGTGCACAAGCCAAACTTTCCTCTACTGTTGGTTCTTCTTCTGCTCCCTTACCTTCTGCTGTCTCTTCTTCTCCCTGCCCTTCTTGTGCCTCTCTGTTTCGGGAGTGTCAGTACCTTATGAACACTCTCGAGAGATTTGTAGGGGGCAAGAAGAATCTTAATCTTATTCTAGACCAATCGAAGATTTGCAAATTCAATCAAGGTCTAGGATATGATTTTCGAGAGGATAGAAGGAAGCATCCACCTGCCGTGCTCAGACCCATATCCGCAGTGTGATCGAGGTCAAGTCCAAGAACAAGAAAGTTCAATTTAGATCAGGGGCTTTGTCCAAGGGATTTCGACGACAAGGTGATTTCACTGCGACTTGACCTCTCGGGCGAAGCCATCTCATGCTACTTCAGCCCCTCGGAAGGCGAAGTATCATTGCACCTTCTGTCAGAAGGATGGACATTTGTTTGACCATTGCTTCAAGCGCACCAAGATCGCGCCAAGAGACCGTGTTGAGTCTCTTAGGCGTATTCGTGGTCGCCCGGACCTTGGGTGCACCTAAGACCAACACGAGGTCTAGGCTTGCTCTTGTTGGTAGCTTTGGGCGACACGAGGACTTGGTTTTTCCGAGTCTTCATTTTTCGTCCTCGTGCTCCCTCGGTCGTGACTTCCGCCGTCCTAAGGGTAGATCTCGTTTTCTCCATCGAGATGCCTACCAGGCGTGATCGACTGTTGTTGGGTGCGCCGACTCGCTCGTCCGTAGCAGTCGGACCCGACCATGACCTCAGTCTGCATCTGAGACCTTCCTTCTTTGAGTGACGGAGGCGTGGGGTAGATAGAGGTCGATCGTGCTTGACTACTTCATCGCTCGACGTGTTACTCGATATTGGGTGCCAAAATCACTCTTGATTTACCCGATCGAGACTTTACTCTCTTGTTGACTCGGGTTCGCCAGGCGAGGAAGGAAAGGTTTGGCTTGTAGACTCCGGGTGTTCACGACACATGACCGGAGATTCCCGTTGGTTTTCTTCCCTTGCCCGTGATCCAGGTGATGAGACTATCACCTTCTTAGATGCTTCTTCTGGGCGCGTCATCGCCAAAGGTACTGTGCGCATTAATGATTCATTTATTTTGAAAGATGTTGCTTTGGTTAGCAAGCTGCAGTACAATTTGCTTTCAGTCTCTCAGCTTACCGATGACAATTTCGAGGTGAGCTTTAAGAAAAACAATTGCAAAATTCTTGATTCTTCGGGTGAGTCCGGTTTGCGGATTTCTCGATTTGGGAGGATCTTCGTGCTGATTTTTCTGAGTCTTCTGGTGATCCTCTCCATTGTTTGTTTGCTTCTGAGTCCCGCGACCTTTCCTTCTGGCATAGGAGACTTGGTCATATTGTATTTGACCATTTGACTCGAGTTAGCGGCCACGATCTCATTCGTGGTCTGCCGAAACTCAAGATGGTCAAAGATCTTGTTTGCGCTCCATGCCGGCACGGCAAGATGGTTGCCGCCTCTCATCCTCCGGTCACAGTTACTATGACCGATGCACCAGGACAGCTGCTCCATATGGACACAGTTGGACCAGCTCGAGTCTGCCGGCGGGAGGGAAGTGGTATGTTCTTGTCATAGTCGATGACTTCTCGAGGTATTCTTGGGTGTTTTCTTGGCCTCGAAGGATGAGGCGTTTACACATTTCGAGGTCTTTTCGGAGGCTTCTGTTGAGCTTCCGGTGCCTTACGAGCGATCCGCGATGACAATGGCACGGAGTTCAAGAACTCCTACTTTGAGAGTTTCGTGATGAGACCGGTGTAGAGCACCGTTCTCTTCTCCATCGTCCCTCGGCGAGAATGGCGTTGTGGAGAGGAAGAACCGTACCTTAGTCGAGATGGCGAGGACAATGCTTGATGAGTACTCTACACGCGGAAGTTTTGGGTGAGGCTATAGCCACCGCGTGCCATGTTTCTAATCGAGTTTTCTTGGGCACATTTGCACCGCACTTCTTATGAGTTGAGATACGGCGAAAGTCCGGTGTTTCTCATTTTCGTGTGTTTGGTTGCAAGTGTTTTATTCGAAGTCCGGAACCTAGATAAGTTCGAGTCACGTTCTTGTGATGGACTCTTTCTAGGCTACTCGACTTCTTGGCGGGCCTATAGGGTGCGGAACTGCGAGTCTAGCAAAATGGTAGAAACTCGTGAGGTAACCTTCGATGAGGCCGTCAGGGGACTAGGCCCGATATCTCAGGTTCACTAGAGCAGTCCGAGACCATCTTCGTGGATGATGAGGATGATGGAGATGAGGGTTGTCTACCCGATCCAGTTCCTCCTCCACCCCTTGAGGTGCCTTCTTCCACCGCACCTCGAGGAGACCAGCTCTTGCCTTCTGTTTCCTCTGGAGCTAGTGGCTCTGTTCCTATCCCGTCAGATCACGAGGTAGAGGCCACTTCTTCATCTCATCCTGGACCTCCTAGACATATCCAGAAAGCTCATCCTTCTGAGCAGATGATTGGAGACCTCTTTGAGCGAGTCACACGCTCGAAATCTGGTACATCACTTTTCTGTCTCTATTCTGCCTTTGTTGCCTCCTTCGAGTCCAAAGACGTTTGTCATGCTTTATCTGACGAGTCTTGGATCAATGCCATGCATCAGGAGCTGGAGAGTTTCGAAAGAAACAAGGTCTGGACGCTTGTTGAGCTCCCTCGAGATCACAATATCATTGGAACCAAATGGGTGTTCAAGAACAAGCAAAGTGAGGATGGGGTAGTCATTCGAAACAAGGCTAGACTGGTTGCTCAGGGGTACTCCCAGGTTGAGGGTCTGGATTTCGAGGAGACCTTTGCCCCTGTAGCTCGTCTTGAGGCCATTAGAATTCTGCTTGCCTTTGCGACTTCTAAAGGTTTCAAGCTTTACCGGATGGACGTCAAGAGTGCCTTTCTCAATGGCTTCATTGAGGAAGAAGTCTATGTCGACGACCTCCGTGTTTCGAGAACCTAAATACCCTAGTCATGTCTTCAAGCTTTCCAAAGCGTTGTATGGACTTAAGCAAGCCCCTAGAGCTTGGTATGAGAGGCTTAAGTCCTATCTATTGAGACATGATTTTGAGATGGGTAAAGTTGACAAGACCTTGTTCATTCGTCGGCTTGGCAATGACTTTCTGCTCGCCCAAATCTATGTCGATGACATCATCTTTGGCGGCTCTTCTCATGCTCTAGTTTCACAGTTCTCGGATGTCATGAGCACCGAATTTGAGATGAGCATGATGGGTGAGTTGACTTTCTTCCTTGGCTTCCAGATCAAGCAGACTCGGGAGGGTACCTTCATGCATCAAGGCAAGTACACCCGTGACCTCCTGAGACGTTTCGACATGAGTGATGGAAAGCCGGTGTCAACTCCGATGGCTTCTACGGCCACACTTGACCCAGATGAGGACGGCGAGCCAGTTGATCAAAAGAGTTCGAAGTATGATTGGCTCTCTTGTACCTCAACGCCTCGAGACCGGACATACACTTTTCCGTGTGTCTTTGTGCTCGGTTTCAGGCTTCTCCTCGCGTATCTCACCGCCAGGCGGTGAAACGCATCTTTCTGAAAAATCAATATTTGATCTATCGGGGGCGTCTTTGAAGCGAGCGACATTCATCCCCCCTCTGTCGTCATTTCGGTCCTACACCTTCTCCATCACTGGGCTACTCGACATTGGTGGTAGCTACCCGAAGCTATAGCCGCCACCTAAGCGGGGTCATGTCCGGCGCACTGCATGCGGTCCGATTCTCTACGTGCCTTCCACGGTGCATCCGGGACTACATCGGCAAAGTTGCGTGAAGGTAGCCATGAGGCGAGCACAAGGTGGCGGCGTCCTTGGGGCTGGCTTGATGAAGTCCCACGTTGTGATGAAGGTGGCGCTGCCGGCTCCGGGCACAGCGTCGATCCGTAGGTGTGATGCTGAAGTCCCATGCCCGCGCATGTAGCCCACTGTACCCCGTGTCTATTTTATGTAAAACGACGCTACTTGGCCCCACCTTTTTGGCAATACAATAAAAAATTCTCAAGTCTTATTCTCATATTTGGTGCTTATTGCAAGCAGGTGCTTGATAGGGGCCACTTGCTAATTTCGGACCTTATGGTTCGGTGGTGACTGCGACATTGGGGCTAGGCGGAGGAATCTCTGCATTTTTTGAGAGAGCGACATTCTACGGGGGAGGCCTCAACACGAGAGTATGTTAAAGTAGAGGATGGATCAGACGAGTAGTGCCTCCGAATAAGTCCGATTAAATGTACTTGTAAACGCTATTCTTCGCACATTATATTGAAGTATTGTCCAAAGAAAATGACTTGTGCCTTGTATCCCTTTGGTCGGCGTGTTTGCTTTCCGACGACATGTGGTGCTCCATGCATAGCATTAATGCCGCGCATAATCGCCTGCTGCGTGTGCCTCTACTCCACGCTAGCTACCCCTACACATGCTCTCGTCGGCATGAACATAGGCGTAGCTATTCCCGCCGCTCGGGTTACTCGAAGAACGCCTCGCCAAGACATTACTCCACATGGACCGGCCTTCAATTCGCCCATCTGCCAACCACTTTTGCCTGCCTATAAGGAGCCGAGCGAACCCCATTACTTCCCTTCCCTATTTTCCTCCTCCCTCGTTTCCGGCTGAACCGCCCTGGACTCGTCCCGCCTCTCCGGCGAAACTCCTCACGAGCCACCCGCATCACGGCGTGCCCCCAGACATCCTCCACCTACCCCTCAGTTAACTGAAGATTCGTTGCCTGAGCACGCCACGCCCACTCCTTCTTTGCTTCTGGCCGGCCAATGCCATTTTCGCCGCCAACTCCTCCTCGATCGGCCCCAGCCCGATTCCTCACTGTGAGAGCAGCTCCCCGAAGCTTCCCCAACTGCCGGCTGATGCCCTCTGTGAAAGCATCTAGGCCCCAAAAATGATTTTGGTAATTAATGAGTTTATATGAATATGGGACTAACTGTTTAATGAGTGTTTAAAGGTTAAGTCCAGATTATGGTTGACAAATTCAAGCCAAAGGCCAAGGTTGAAGATCAAACATGACTCAAGATAAAGGTATATGTAGAATAGGATCCCTTTTCCATTTTACCGGTCTTAGGAGAATGGTGGAAGACCGGATTATAGGTTAAATAATCGTACCATAAAGAGGGATCATGGCAAGTAGCTTGATAGCATTTCTTAAGTGTCCATGGATCAACTAGGATCATGTATTCTTGAAAAATCTGTTTTAAAAGCCAAAACTGTGCTCTGTCTGGATGTGCGGTAGTTCCGCAGTTTTCAACGTCGGTACTACCATCGAGCGGTAGTACCGCTAGAAAATCGGAACTACCGGCGATCGGAAGTTCCGAACCTCAAGCGGACCCATTTTTCCAAAGAGCACCCTCCGGACGCATTTCCAAAATTTGAGGAAGCGGTAGTTCATTGTCGAGCGGTACTACCGCCCACAGTAGTTCGGAGGAGATCGGACCCTTTCTCGAGAGCACCCTCCGGATGCCCTTTGTGTTTTAAGAGAGCGGTAGTTCACTGTCGAGGCGGTACTACCGGCTACGGTGTAGTTCGGTGGGGAACCGGAGCCTTTTTTCCAGAGAGTGACTTTTGGAGCTCAGCTCAAGCGGTAGTACCGCGCCGAACAACGTCGGTAGTACCGCGCCGACGGTCCAACGGTCATCGCAGAGGCTCGACATAGCCGTTCTGCTGCGTCGATAGGGAGCGGTACTCGGCCTCGGGCCGTGTAGTTCCGCTCGCCCGATTTTTCCGGGATTTGTTCCAAGCGGCTAGTTTTGGTAGGTGGAAGGTATAAATACCCGTACCACTGCTCATAGACAGATGTAAGAGACTCTATTGATCATCTTTGAGCATTGGGCATTCACTCCGCACCTACTTTCACTCTTGATCATTCATTTGAGGTGTTTTAGCAAAAAGTGCATAGCATTTACTAGTTTGATCCTTGGCACTAGTTTGCAAATCAAGCGAAGCTCGTGATTTGTTACTCTTGGTGCTTGCCGGCACATGGACGATTGGGAGAAGCTTGATCGGTGATCTTCTCAAAGGAGCTTGTGAGAAGACCCGGTTTTCTTGTGAAGGTTGGAGCTCGCCTACCGGAGCGGGAAGAGCTACCTCTAGTGATCGAGATGCTTCGGCTTAATTTGTGGAGCCGGTTCGATTCGTTCGAGCTAACCTCAACGTGGACTAGTGGGAACCGGCAAGTTTCCGATACCACGGTAAAAACATCGAAGTGTGCACATCTCTCTTTTTGCTTCCTAATAGCTCTAAGTTTACTTGCTTAGTATTGTGTTTTGCCCTTGTTAGAACTAGTATTGCTATTTGCTTGACTAGTATTGTGTAGGCTTAAATTGTCTTTCATTATTGTTCTTAGAATTAAAGAAATTTAATCTAGTTGAAAAGAAAATTTAAAAACCGCCTATTCACCCCCTCTAGTCGGTATCCTTGATCCTACAAGTGGTATCGAGCTTGGTCTCTCATTTTAGACTTAACCGTCTAGAGAAAAGGATGGCTAGCGAGGGATTTGCTACGGCAAGGCACCTTTCTTTGATGGATCAAATTATGCTTATTGGAAAATTAGAATGTCAATTTATTTAAAGGCCATGAGTCCAAGTGTTTGGAAAATTGTAAATGAGGGTTACGTCATGGCGCTTGATCCATTGAATCCAACGGATCAAGACAGGCGCAATGCTCATTTAGATGCCCAAGCAATGAATGCTATATTTGGAGCTTTAAGCGGATGAGTTCAATAGGGTGAGCAATCTTGAAGCGGCTCACGCTATTTGGACAACCCTTTCGAAATCCATGAAGGGACATCCATGGTTAAAGAAGCAAAATTGCATCGGCTTAGGATCAAATATGAGACATTCACAATGTTGCCTCATGAGGACATCAATGAGATGTACACACGACTCAACAACATTGTGAATGAGCTCAAAGGCCTTGGTACTAACCTTTTCGATCTTGATATTGTGAGAAAGATGCTTAGGGCTTTGCCGAGAATACTGAAATGTTGGTGACACTCTTCCTCAACTCACGGAGTTAGCAAGAATGACTCCAACACAACTATTGGGCAACCTCATCACAAATGAGCTATACAAGAAGGATAAGGAGGAGCTCTTGGAGCAATCCTCATCAAAAGGCAAAAAGATCACCGCCTTCAAAGCCAAAGCGGTGGTAAGTGAAGAATCCGAAGATGATGAGGAAAACTCCGAAGAAGAACTTGCTCTTCTAGTAAGAAGGATGAACAAGTTCATGAGAAGGCGTTCAAACCGAAGCGCAAACTATGACAAGGCAAAGAAGGGGCACTCCTACTCCAACAAGCGATATAGCAACATCCGTTGCTATAAATGTGATGAGAAAGGGCACATTGCCTCAAATTGCCCCAACAAAAAGGATGACAAAGAGAAGTCATCAAACAAGAAGAGCTACAACGGCAAGAAGAAGCTTTTCAAGAAGCTTCATAAAGATGGCAAAAATGAAGCCCACATTGGAGAGTGGGATTCCGAAGAAGAGTATTCCGACTCCGACTCAAGTGAAGATGAGTCCTCCAAGAAGAAGGGACTTGTCGGAATTGCAATCAAGGAGGCTCCATCACTCTTCTCTACTACAACATGCCTAATGGCAAAAGGAGATAAGGTAAAATTCTTTGATGATAATGAGCCTTCATATGATGATCTTATGGATATGCTTGTTGAACTAAATGAATTTCTTGGAAAAGAGAAATCAAAATTTAAGATCTTGAAGAGGGAACATACATCTCTACAAGAATCTTATAAGGAGCTAAAGGAAGCTCATGATTTGCTTATCCATGAAAAATCTTGCACTAGCATTGGAATAACTTGTGATATTATAAATGAAATGCCAAGTGTAAAAGTATCTAAATCTAGCATATCTACATCATGTGATGAACTTCTTGCCATGCCATGCTCTTCTAATATTGATTCTAGAAATGCTCTATCTTTTGTCCATGATGATTTACTTATTCTTGAAAACAAAGGTTTAAAAGAACAAGTGTTAAAATTAAACAAAAGCTTGGAGAGAGCATACAAAGGAAAAGCTACTCTTGATAAACTAGTAAGCGATCAAAGATGCTCATTCAACAAAGAAGGACTTGGGTACATTCCCAAGAAAGGTAAGAAACCGGTATACAAGCCCACAAGGTTTGTAAAAGAAAATGGTAAGTATTGTACAAAATGCCGGGATTTGGGACATGAGTTTCAAAATTGTTCTAAGAGTAAGATTCAATCTATTGGTCTATATGACTCATGTTATATGCTTAGAAAAACTGAAAATGGAAATATTATTGCTCATTTTATTGGCACCTCGATTTTGGGCGCTAAAAGGAAATTCATTTGGGTGCCCAAAACCTTGGTTACTAACCTCCAAGGACCCAAACAAATTTGGGTACCTAAAAGAACTTGATTCTCTTTTGTAGGTGAACTACAAGACCGGTGGAAGACATTGGGTGTTGGATAGTGGATGCACCCAACACGTGACCGGAGACCGGAAAATGTTCACCACCTTTGAGAGCGGGAGCAATGAGAAAATCACCTTTGGGGATAATAGCAAAGGAAAGGTACTTAGTTTGGGTAAAATTGCTATCTCAAATGACCTTTCCATTTCCAATGTATCTTTAGTAGAAACATTAAATTTTAATTTGCTATCCGTTGCTCAATTATGTGATTTAGGGTTAACTTGTTCCTTCTCAAAAGAAAATGTCATTATTTCAAAAGAAAATGAAAAGGAGATCGTTTTCAAAGGTTTTAGATTTGGAAATCTTTATTTAGTGGACTTCACTTCAAATGAGTCTTGCTTAAAAACTTGTTTAATTGCAAAAACATCTTTGGGTTGGTTATGGCATAGAAGGTTAGGTCATGTGGGTATGATTCAACTTAAAAAGCTTTTCAAACATGACTTAGTTGTTGGCTTGAAAGATGTGAAGTTTGAGAAAAATAGACTTTGTAGTGCTTGTCAAGCCGGGAAGCAAGTTGCAAACTCTCATCCTTCCAAAAGTATCATGTCAACATCTAGGCCATTGGAACTCTTACATATGGATTTGTTTGGGCCAACAACCTATAAGAGTATCGGAGGCAATAGTTATTGTTTAGTCATTGTAGATGACCACTCTAGATATACATGGGTGTTCTTCTTAAATGACAAAGGCGAAACCTCCGGAATTTTCAAAAGTTTCTCAAAAAGAGCCCAAAATGAATTTGATTTTAAAATAAAGAAAATTAGAAGTGACAACGGTTCCGAGTTCAAAAACACTAAAATTGAAGATTTTTGTGATGAACTTGGAATAAAGCATGAACTTTCCACAACCTACACTCCGGAACAAAATGGAGTTGTAGAAAGGAAAAATCGAACATTAATTGAAATGGCTAGGACAATGCTTGATGAATATAATACTTAGATAGATTTTGGGCGAAGCTATTAACACCGCTTGCCATGCCATAAATCGCTTTATTTGCATCGTCTTTTGAAAAGACTTCCTATGAACTTCTCATTGGGAGAAAACCGAACATTTCCTACTTTAGAGTATTTGGGTGCAAATGCTACATCTTAAGAAAGGGTGTTCGGCTCTCTAAATTTCAAAGTCAATGTGATGAAGGATTTTTACTAGGATATTCTTCAAATAGCAAAGCTTATAGAGTTTTCAATAAAAATTCGGGTTTAGTTGAGGAATCTTGTGATGTGCAATTTGATGAAACTAATGGCTCTCAAGAAGAGCAAGATAATTTGGATGATGTAGGAGAAGAAGGATTACGTAAAGCCATGGAAAACATGCAAATTGGCGACATCAAGCCAAAGGAAGATACTACATCACCCATCTCATCAAGACAAGTTGAACCACCTACCTCTTCAACTTCAAACGATTTACAAGTAATAGATGATGAAGCAAAAGATCAACAACAACCATTCAAGATCCATAATGCAATTGCTAAAGATCATCCAATAGATCAAATATTGGGTGATGTGAGTAAGGGTGTTCAAACTCGCTCTAGAGTAGCTTCATTTTGTGAACATTATTCGTTTGTATCTTCTCTTGAGCCAAAGTTTGTAGAAGAAGCTCTAGATGATCCGGACTGGATAAATGCCATGCATGAAGAGCTAAACAACTTCTCCAAAAATGATGTATGGACATTGGTGGAAAGGCCCAAGGAGCAAAATATGATTGGTACAAAATGGGTCTTTCGAAACAAGCAAGATGAAAACGGACTTGTGGTAAGAAATAAAGCAAGGTTAGTTGCTCAAGGCTACACTCAAGTTGAGGGATTAGATTATGATAAAACTTTTGCACCCGTAGCTAGACTTGACTCAATTAGAATTTTATTAGCCTTTGCATCGAGCTTTGATATTAAATTATTTCAAATGGATGTTAAAAGTGCCTTTTTAAATGGAACTATCTCCGAACTTGTTTATGTTGAACAACCTCCGGGGTTCGAAGATTTAAAACATCCTAATCATGTATACAAGCTCTCTAAGACGCTATATGGTCTAAAACAAGCTCCTAGAGCATGGTATGAGCGCCTTCGAGATTTTCTTGTTTCAAAAGGATTTAAAATTGGAAAAGTAGATACCACTCTATTCACAAAAATTATAAATGATGATTTCTTTGTTTGTCAAATATATGTTGATGATATTACATTTGGTTCTACTAATCAAGACTTTTGCAAAGAATTTGGTGATATGATGTCTAGGGAATTTGAAATGTCAATGATTGGTGAACTAAGCTTTTTCCTTGGACTACAAATCAAGCAATTCAAGGATGGAACTTTCATAAGCCAAACAAAGTATGTAAAAGACTTATTAAAGAAGTTTGGAATGGAAGATGTGAAACCTATCAAAACACCAATGGCAACAAATGGGCATTTAGACCTCGACGAAGGAGGTAAGTCGGTAGATACTAAGCTTTATAGATCTATGATTGGTAGTTTGCTCTATCTTACCGCATCTAGGCCCGATATCATGTTTAGTATGTGTATGTGTGCAAGGTTTCAAGCCTCTCCAAAGGAATGTCATTTAAAAGCCGTAAAAAGAATCTTGAGATATTTAAAACATTCCTATAACATAGGGCTTTGGTATCCTAAAGGTGCTAAATTTGAATTAATTGGATATTCGGATTCGATTATGCGGGTTGCAAAGTGGATAGAAAAAGCACCTCGGGATGTTGTCAATTCTTAGGAAGATCCTTAGTTTCTTGGTCCTCAAAGAAACAAAACTCCGTAGCACTTTCAACCGCCGAAGCCGAATATGTATCCGCCGGAAGTTGTTGTGCTCAATTATTATGGATGAGGCAAACCTTGATGGAGTATGGAATCAATTTTGATAAAGTGCCTCTATCGTGTGATAATGAAAGTGCTGTCAAAATCTCAAATAATCCAGTCCAACACTCAAGAACCAAGCATATAGATATCCGCCACCATTTCTTGAGAGATCATGTTGGCAAGGGAGATATTTGCATTAGCCACATCCGGACAGAAAACCAATTAGCAGACATTTTCACCAAGCCTTTAGATGAAAGCCATTTTTGCAAATTAAGGAGTGAGTTAAATGTCATAGATTACTCAAATATTGCATAAATTTGCGGCTCCTTTAAATGAACATTCAAAATGAATTGGCTTGAAAATTTGTATGCTTTTTGCTCATATAAAAATAAGTTTTGTGCAAAAACCTTATGAAAATGCTATTTTAAATATATATACATATACTCAAATGCATAATGATCCTTAAAGAATTTTAGTTGAGTGAGAAAACTAGGGATCATTTGCATATCTCTCTTCAATTCCAAATTCTGCAAGTCCCAGAAAAATTGGAACTATCGGCTGTATCTGCGGTACTTCCGGTGAGCGGAACTACCGCCCGCACGGCGGAACTACCGGATTTGACTTAAAATCGGGGAGGTGCCCGAACCCTATTTCCCTACGGGTCTCCTCTCTCTCTCTCTCCCCGCGCCGCACGGAACTTCCGCCGCCTCCTCCTCCTCTCTCTCTCTCCCTCTCTCAAGAAGTCAAAAATCCCACCTCGGATCTTCGAATCCACCCAAGTTTTCTTCGGATTTTTGAATCTTGTGTCTTCCAAAGTGTTCTCCTCCTCCATCCCTCAAGGTATTTCGAATCATCCCCATCCTTTTATCTATCTTTGAACCCTATATTGATTTTTTAGGGTTTTCAAAATGCGGATGATTCTTTGCGGATAAAACTAGGGTAAATGTGGTATTTTGGTGTCTAGAGGTGTTTGCACACCCATTCCATGGATTCAATCCAAGAAAACATCAAAATCTCAACCCCATTGCTTAACCCTAGAATCGGTCAGGCGAGGTGTACTACCGCCCGACTGGAGCGGTACTACCGCCGAGCGGTACTACCGGCCCTTGAACGGCGGTACTACCGAGTGCCCTGATTAAA
This sequence comes from Bonia amplexicaulis, assembly GCA_036346245.1. Taxonomy (NCBI): domain Eukaryota; kingdom Viridiplantae; phylum Streptophyta; class Magnoliopsida; order Poales; family Poaceae; genus Bonia; species Bonia amplexicaulis. The sequence continues at coordinate 6,812,027 of CM070746.1, read as the reverse complement.
CATCAATTTCTTTCAAATTCTTTTCAATTCTGTTTGATCCATCCTAGTAAGGCTCTAATAATGTATCTTCTTCCTTTTAGATGCCTATTACTAGGAGAGCGACTCGGAGACTTTACTCCTCTGCGGTCGGTCGGAGAATCTTCCCGCCTGATCGCTTCGAGGCTTCACTGAAAGTGCCGGGACCGAGGCAAGGGTCCAGCTGAGCCTTCAGACTCAGAAGGAGAGCTGTACACAGTCTGCTCTCCCATGGAAGAGTCTGAGGAGGATCTCACTGAGAGGAAGATCCTCAGATTGACTTGAGGAAGATTTCTGCTGAGGATTATATCAGGCTGCGTCGCAGAAATCAATATGAGCTGCCCTCCAACTCTATCAATCCTAAGTTCCATACAAAATTTCAAGAGCAAGTCTTTGATCAGTTATATGGAGAAAGCAGGCAGTTTGCTGATCATAAGTGGGTTGATTGGGAGCACTTGTCCACCAGCATCATAAATAGGATTATCAACCATACTATTCTTCCCAAGAGTGGGAACTTTGATGCCATAAGAGGACATGCTTGGAATCTCATAGACTACATCATGAGGGGACAAAATTTGATGTAGTAGACTTGATCATCGTGAGATTGCCTCCTCCAAGAACAGCGGGATCAAGCGCATAAATTATGGACCTTATATTTTGCTTTGATTGAGACCAAGTTCGATTTAGAGGCGCTACAACAAGAGACATAAGGCATATAAGCCGAGACCTGAGTCTCCCATTCCCACTGCCTCCAGAGCTCGACAGTCTGATCCAGCAGCAGGAGGATCTTCAAGAAGAAGACACCGAAGACTGCAGCCAGAGCGGCGAGCAGCAGCGGTTCCTCGGTGATGTGGCATCCTTATCTCGATCTATGCCACCGCCGGATGAGAGACTCTCGGACCGAGGGTTTGCCTCCTCTCTTCTCGCATGGATTCCCCGGATGGGCGTGTTGCGACCATCGAGCGATCTTTGTCTCGGCCTCCATCGCCCATGCGCTATGTTCGTCGCCCGTCATGACCCTTCTCCTCCGGACCCGGGTAGCTTCTTTTGGTACTTGATGCCAAAGGGGAAGAAGAATGGAAAATAGGGCCATTAGGGCTATCTATCTCTATTTATATATTTTATGGATGGGTGTAATGAACTTGGATTATCTATGCTTTTGGATGTAATGTTAACTGTTTACTTCTATGACATTGTTTTTATCATTTGTTTCATGTTATGATCTCTATTGTGCATCTTGTCAAAATTGTGATAAAAATGTGATTTTATACTCTTGTAAAATTTCATGCACAAATTTAGGGGGAGTATTCTCACTCTTTGGCTTTAAAAAGGAAAATAATTCATTAACAGCCAAAATAAGAATTTCCTTCCTTCAAAAAGTCACAAAAGAATATACAACTATTTGTCAAAATAAGTGGTATATTCAAACATTAATTTCCATATAAAATGTGTTGTCATCAATTACCAAAAAGGGGGAGATTGAAAGCATCTAGACCCCTAAAAATGATTTTGGTAATTAATGAGTTTATATGAATATGGGACTAACTGTTTAATGAGTGTTTAAAGGTTAAGTCCAGATTATGGTTGACAAATGCAAGCCAAAGGCCAAGGTTGAAGATCAAACATGACTCAAGATAAATGTATATGCAGAATAGGATCCCTTTTCCATTTTACCGGTCTTAGGAGAATGGTGGAAGACCGGATTATAGGTTAAATAATCGTACCATAAAGAGGGATCATGGCAAGTAGCTTGATAGCATTTCTTAAGTGTCCATGGATCAACTAGGATCATGCATTCTTGAAAAATCTGTTTTAAAAGCCAAAGCGTACTCTCGTCTCGACGTGCGGTAGTTTCGCGATTTTCAACGTCGGTACTACCGTCGGCGGTAGTACTGCATTGGAAAATCGGAACTACCGCGATCGGAAGTTCCGAACCTCAAGCGGACCTATTTTTCCAGAGAGCACCCTACGGACGCATTTCCAAATTTTGAGGAAGCGGTAGTTCATTGTCGAGCGGTACTACCGCCAGTGTAGTTCCGGAGGGAGATCGGACCCTTTTTTCCAGAGAGTGACTTTTGGAGCTCGGCTCAAGCGGTAGTACCGCGCCGACTTTCTTGTACTACCGGTGAGCGGTAGTACCGGACTTAACAACGTCGGTAGTACCGCCGACGGTCCAACGGTCATGCAGAGGCTCGACATAGCCGTTCTGCTGCGTCGAGATAGGGGCGGTACTACCGACCTCGACCGTGGTAGTTCCGCTCGCCGATTTTTCGGGATTTGTTCCAAGCGGCTAGTTTTGGTAGGTGAAAGGTATAAATACCCGTACCACTTTGCTCATGAGCGGATGTAAGAGACTCTATTGATCATCTTTGAGCATTGGGCATTCCTCCACACCTACTTTCACTCTTGAGCATTCATTTGAGGTGTTTGAGCAAAAAGTGCATAGCATTTACTAGTTTGATCCTTGGCACTAGTTTGCAAATCAAGCGAAGCTCGTGATTTGTTACTCTTGGTGCTTGCCGGCACCTGGACGATTGGGAGAAGCTTGATCGGTGATCTTCTCAAAGGAGCTTGTGAGAAGACACGGTTTTCTTGTGAAGGTTGGAGCTCGCCTACCGGAGCGGGAAGAGCTACCTCTAGTGATCGAGGTGCTTGGCTTAATTTGTGGAGCCGGTTCGATTCGTTCGAGCTAACCTCAACGTGGACTAGTGGGAACCGCAAGTTTCGATACCACGGTAAAAACATCAAGTGTGCACATCTCTTTTGCTTCCTAATAGCTCTAAGTTTACTTGCTTAGTATTGTGTTTTGCCCTTGTTAGAACTAGTATTGCTATTTGCTTGACTAGTATTGTGTAGGCTTAAATTGTCTTTCATTATTGTTCTTAGAATTAAAGAAATTTAATCTAGTTGAAAAGAAAATTTAAAAATCGCCTATTCACCCCCCTCTAGTCGGTATCCTTGATCCTACACTCTGCCGCCTAAGCTCTCCCTCCGCGGTGACCCGACCACGCCGCAGCCCATGCACGTCGCCAGCTCGCCTCGGCCTTGCTCCGGCTCCACTGACCCCCTGGGTGACTTCCTCGTGGTCTACTCTTGCTCATGCACGCCCCACCCTCTTCCCTCTCTCTTTTGGACGCCAGCGCCCAATTTTCCTCTCACCGTCGGCCGCCTAGAGCAGTCTTCAACTCATCTTGACGCCACCGGCCGGCTACTATCTCCCTAAGCCTCCTCGTCACTTGAGCAACCCGTTTTGGCCATCGTCGGTGCCTCCCCGGCCGCTGCCCAGCCGGAGCCTCCCTCCTCTGTTTGGGCTTTGCCCTAGCCGAAGACAGCGCCCTCCTCTCTCTGTCTCTTTCTGTTATGACATGTGGGCCCAACTAGTTAAATTGCATATCTTTTCACCCTTTTGACTAAATGATGGATTCACGTTTAAGAAATACTCATGCATACATTCTAAAAAAATAATTTGTTAATAATAATGAGAATAAGAAATTACTTATGAACTCATAATGAAAAGGTCTATGCAATTAAATTAAAAACTAAACATTGGTTAATTATATGCCAATCAAGATTAATAATTTAATCCTCATATAAAAGATTAATTAAAGTATGTCTATGCCATGAACTATTTTTCCTATTACCAAGTAACTAGCATGAAGTTAATAATAATAATAATAATAATATGGCTAAAAGATTTAGTTATGAAGCTTGATAAAATATTTATACCCATTTAATCTTGTCTAAGTCTATGACAACTAAGAAAATGGCAATAAAGATAATTAATGTAATAATTTGAATAAATGTATCATCAATTTTAACACTTGAATAGTGAGAGTTCAATTTAGCTTGTCTAATAAGATTATCTCTCAAAATAATTTTCACGCCGCATATAAAATCAAATGCGGTTCGCTCATCTCTAAAATCATGAAAACTATCTTTTCAAAAGTGCTTAAAATAATTTTGGTAAAGACTTCAATATTTATCTTAAAATGTTAAGATTTAAAATAATAGATGTTTATGATTAATAATCCTTAAACAAGAAAGTGTAACCATCAATCCTTATCTTACATCCAATCCCCAATCAAAAACCCTAAGAATAATCAGAACCATCCAACCCATATCCCGAGATTTAAAAGTTACCGATATACCGAAAATATCAAATTTACCAATAATTCAGTCCACATCTTAAAAGAGGACTCGGTTAAAATATTAAAACCCTGTCTAATAAAAGCGGGCTATTGGTCATCCTTAACTAATTTGTTAATCGGTGAAATAATTAATTACATTCCTCGTGACCATTAATTAATGACCAACTCCATACTTAATTAAGATATTGAATTAATGGTTCAATAAGTTGGCGATTGCAATCTCATATAATCGCATCTTGAAATATCAATTTACATCAAGTAATTAAATATGCCATTCCTTGACACTTGAATCACCTGACCATTATCGCCCTAGATGTTAGTGGTAACTTTACTACTATAGGTCATATTAAAGTGCCATGTTAGTCTTGTCAAGTACAGGGCACTAGTTGCCCGATCATCAATCTTTAAATGAGAAAACTTGCTTTGGGACAACCCTTTGGATGTAAGTAGTGAATATTTATGACAACTTAATTTATGCTTCTCAAACCCTAAAACCTACTATACCGTGCAGGCGGGTGGTAAGAGTGGTGGTGCGGATGTAGCATAAGAATCATGGTTTGTGGATTGAACCGCTCGGACACATTAAAGACTTAATCATGTGATGAATTCTCCATGTAAAGCAGTACTACCACAAGCTGGCAAAGTGTAGGCTGAGCTGAATAATTTACTAGACTCTCTAGTCATCTCACGGAAGACTGGTGTAGTCAGATAATAAAAATCTGGTTGAATTGGACACCAAATAAAGGTGACGTTGCTAAGACTAGCGTTTGTGGAAAGTGAAGTCCGACTGCGCTACTCTGTGGTGGACATCCCGCACAACGTATGGGCCTACTATGGTGGGGGCAACCCCAGATGAGTGAGGTGCTAAAGGGCGAGGTATTGTAAGGGTCTCGTAACAATCTCTCGATCTGCGTGACTAAGGAATCGCGCAGGCCGTCGGGTTGATTGTCTCTTGTGGGTAAAGATGTACAATTTTTGCAGAGTATACAACTATTCAAACAGTCGTGCCCACAGTCAATGGCGGACATGGGAACTTCCTCGAGTTAGTTTTATTTCAAAATCTTTATGGGTGGGATAAAAACCTATCAGAGGGAAGTACTCTGACTTTGACTTTTTCCTAGAGAGAAGTATTCCAGCATTATTATTATTATGGGTATAGGAAAATCTAGCATCGGTGGATGGAACCATATAACTGGTGGATGGAACCAGCATCACTATATACATGTTGCACAATTTAAACTCTTTAAAGCATGTTTTGTTAAAATGCCAAGTCATAGGATTTGTACTTATATTAGTTGTAACTGTCGCTTTACGCAATTAAAAGAAACTCAAGCCTCCCTTGACACTTTGCATCTATTATTAGTGCATCCGTGTGATGGCTTCTTGAATACTATTGTACTCACTCTTGCTTAATTACCATTACTCGGTCGATAAGAAAAGAAATTCCAGCCTATTGAACTTTAAAGGATCGACAGTGGGAAGACAATGAGGCCATGGACTAGGTAGCGAACCCCGCCTTGCTTGTAGGCAAGTCCTAAGGGTCCCACCTATGTGAAATTTCCGCTGCTGTATTTTCTTGTTTTCGGCCTAATCGGCCCATGAGTAAGTTATTACTGTATTGTCTACGCTTCTACATGATATATTTTTAATATACAGTAATGTATCTGTGAGCACTATCTACTGATTCGGGGAATAGTGCGGTGAAATCGTAGAGGATTTGGGTTTGCTAACCTGGTGTCCGACAGAAATTGTACGAAAATATGGTGTTGGAGATATATCTGGAAAAGGAGATTCCTAGGCAAACAATCTATAGCGAATTCTACTATATGCAGCAAATGCTCATTTGTCAAAAAACTTCTGTCTGTTGGCAAATCTGTAGTATCAGGGTTAGCTTGTCTGTCGGCAAACATAAGACCGTTGGGAAAGACTTTTGTTGGCAGGACTTATGGCGTATGTTGTTGTATGTTTATAAATCTTTTCCCGACAGATAGTTCATCCGGAGGTGGCTTTTGCCGACAGACGGACTGTTCTTGAAATTTGGCCATGGTGTAGTGTGAAGGAAGATGGGGAACACAACCGGGTGGGGATGCTTTGAGATTAGTTATTTTACGTGTCCAACAAGGAATAGGGTTCTTCAGATGAAGGAATGACCTGTCCGTGGTTTAGGTCTTATTCAGCCAGTTTAGGCAAAAAACTATTTATTCCAAAACATGACCGACCTCTTTGGACAGATATGTGAGATCGTGGGACCAAACTGATCCTTTCTAAAATTTACGAGACCCAATTAGACATTGATCCATTCTGAAAAACATACCGATGCAACTCTTCCAATTAATTGATTTTATGGTGTCACAAAATGCGTCCAAATAGTGCTGGTGCAAATATGCACAAATTAAAACATATTTTTTGCGAGGAAATTAAAAAATAAAAGTATGTTTATTTCGCTAAAACTGTACAAGTGAAATATCTATGGTTCTTAAAGGAATACATGCACGCAATTTCCTCGTAGAAATGTTGCACAAGAACATCCCTCATCTCATACCGGCTGTCGGTGGTCCACACATGCTGCCACAGGTGGGAGGAAGGCGACGGCCACGGCGATTATTTGGCTCTCCTGCAAAAGGCTCTGCTGCAAAAGTAATCCATGAGTTGATTATTCGTGATTTATTAGGTCGGCAGATATTTTCTGCTCTTATCAGCGTTTCCTGAAAAAAAAGGCCTGCTCTATTTATCTCACAATCACCATTTAACAGTACATAATGGAGCACTACTGTACATAGACATGTGTAGGTAGAAAGAAAATATTACAGACGAATTGTGTCCTAGGAAATATCTTGGGAAACTATCTGTAAACAATAATAATGTGTTGGTAAACATACGACGCAGATACATAAAAGAAGAAGAAGAAGAAGAAAGAGTAGCTCACTCGCAAGTTGCATCGAAGTGCGCTATCTGTGGCTGGTAGCCGAATCATGCCGTCAATGCTCGCCGGTCAGCAGGATCCTCGGATTTGTTTGTAAGATGGCGATGAGATGTTTTCTTGCACTTGAGGGCTTGGAGTGGGAGTTCGATCGATGGATATGGATTTGGACTTATAGTTGGATAGAATCGAGAAGTACTAATTGAAAAAAAGTACTAATTAAGAACGAAAAAAAGTAATTTATGATACTATTATAAAAGAATGAGTTGGTGGTTGTACATTCATTCTCCTTTAACCGTTCTATTCTCTCAATTTCTCACCATTTTTCACTTTTCAACCGATCAGAGCAACTCTCTTCTATAGCACGATTATCTATATATTCAATAAGTTCCATTGTAATGTATAGGTACGTAACTAGTATATAATACATGTTAGTTTAAATTATAGCACTACTGAATTAACTTTTTTGAATGAAACGGGATGAATGTCCAAGAGAGGCGTTAGCATACGTGCCCATGAAAAGTGTTAGGCATGCGTGCCCAAAAGAGATGTTACACGTTTATGGACTGGGCGACCGCAATAAATTGTTTGGTAAGATCACCCAAGCGGAGACAGACGTCTTCCTCTGTTGGACTTAGGTGGGATGGCTCGTATGGTGCGTGTTCCTCCCTCACGTGAGAAGGAATAGTTGTACGGGTGTCATAAAGAAAATATCGTATGAAATACACAAAATTGAAATTGTGATTATGCAATGCACATATGGATTGGATAATTAATTGTTCTATTCTGTTGGGAAGAGCATATAGGTAGTATGTCAACACCATTTCAGATTTTTTTGAGATCTATATTAGCGAGAACCAAGGACATGTACGTAATTTCGGGAAAACACAGGGACTTTTTACAAAACCGCTCCCCCGACCGTACGAAGATTCCCCGGCCACGCGGCGGGCGGAGCGATGGCGCGGGCTGACGCGGCGCTCCCTCCGCGCGGCGTTCCCGCGGGGCGTAATAGGGGGTGATGTCAACACCATTTCAGATTTTGTTTTTGAGATCTATATTAGTGATATGCCCTATAGACGATCATGGAAATAATTGTATCACTTATATATTTATGATCTTTTAAATAATATGTTATTTCGTTTCTTGAATAAATATCTTTCATATTGATCAATAAGTACGTGAATTGTTCATGGCAGTCTTTATTTATGTTTCGATGTTATTCTAAATTATTCGTTATCTTATATCATATATGGGGTAATTATGATTTATAGATCAGCACATGTATTAATTGATGATCATGTTTCACAGATCATGAATATGGGAATATCAAATCAATAATATGGACGTATGTTGAAAAATATGGTGTTAGATTAACCTACCATGAGACAATGCAGGAATTATTATATTCTTTAAGTGTTATCAGTTGATCTCATATATAGTATATGTAGGATCCTTAGACCTGAGATCATCATAATTTCCTATATGTGTAATAGTTTACTTATGGGTTGCCAAACACTCTTCGTAACTGGTGGTTATAAAGGTAACTTTTAGGTTAACTATGAAACATGTGGAGGAATATAAGCGATCAAGCTGAAATTTTTCACTCCAATACAACAGGAGAGATATTTCAGGACACCTCAATGTGGTGGATTAAGAAAATGTATAGCCATGGCGAATGTCATTGAGGAGTCAATCACAACTGAGTAATACACTACTATTCGAGTGAAGGATTTGAGCTATCATAGGATGGCACGTTTCTCGCCTTGGGTTCGATTTGATATAATGAGGCAAAGGGATTGGTATATAGGCACATATAGGTTCGTCCGATATGATCTTTATGTAGATTTCGGAGTCGTTATGTCCTGCTAGAAACCGCTACCGACTTATGGACCAGAAAGGAGTTTTCGGCACATAGCCGTATATACATGAACCCACAAGGTTACACACTTAATGGGTTGGAACGATAAATGTCCAAATAATAGACTCCAGGTGGGATCCAATCTCTACTCGTGTTAGATTTGGTTGGAGCATCAATGAGTGATATACGATCTCTACTCGTATTGGATAAAGATCTAGTTGTAGGCTTTCCATGTTGGATATGATATATGATCGTATCGAATAAGGATTCAATTAGAGGCTATATATTAAGAGATACGTGGGGCTAAGGGATGCATCCCGAGACACAACCATCAAAACCCTAGCCACCACCTCTCAAAACCTCTACCGTGAGAGCTGGTGCTAGCACACCGACGCATAGTATTCCATCCCTAGATGTGTGAACTTCGATAGAGGCACTACTGCGACTATGGAATTAATCGGGATGATCGTTAGGAGGCGATTGTTGTCCAGAGGATGGTCGACTATTTCCACTATACTGACGCGCTCTAGTTGAACCAACTGCTTCAACTCTGCTTTTGCTGCACTACACGTCTAGTGGTAATGATCCATAATCTGTTACTCGTATGGCTTTCTGGTGTATACGGTAGAAAATTTTAACCTGCGCTAATATAGCTTACCTGTATCCCAACAATCCGAAGGATCTTCTGACTGTTAGCCATCAAGGCATCTGTTGGTAACCATGTAGATTGACAAAACAAATTCTCTCGACAAAAATAAATCTAATAGGTTAACTTTTGTCGTATATCAGCCATTTACGAAGGCCTGGTTGTGTGGACACTTTATCTAAATGAAATCCCATTAGGGGCAGCCGGCCAAAGAGACCTCTTACGTAGTTTAATCCCATATAGTTTATTATATCATAAATGCAGCCAATCACCCCCTATATAAGGAAGGGCAGGGGCTACACATTGTACACACAAGCCTACGGGCAAATGAGCAATAAAGTTGAGAGAATGCTTGGGACTATATCTTGTGTCTCATGTTCTACTTTTATATCCTTGTGAATAGAGTGCTTGATCATCGGCAATGCAATCCCGAATATACATCATGTTATCAGTATGATAACGCTCTCGATAAGGCTATTGGGTATGTTTTCTTTGAATTCAAGTTTTACGCTGATGTTTTTAATTGTAGACTAGTTCTAGTTCGACCCTACATCGTCGCTCCCTCTCCCTTTGCCAGCTGCTAGGCTTGGCCTTCACATACACACCGACCATGCTATTCCCCCGTTGTACGCCTCCTCGTATATGCCGGCGCACTGTCGTTGAGATTGACTGGGCGCCACCCTTGCGGCGTGTTGCCAATCGCCCTGCCAGACCAGGCAAAATGGCCATGTGCGCTGCTGGTCATTGTTGAGATTGAAATGAGCACACCACCTGGTGCACTGGCAATCGCTCTAGATCTATGGCCGTGCGCCTTTGCATGTGCTAATGCCGTTGTGGCCTCACATCCATTGCTAGTCATCACTCCCACATCATCTGTCATTGGGCTATGGTTCGCCGTCGTCACCAAAGCCCGCTGGGTTCAAGGCCTTGCCTTCGGGAGGGGTGCCACCGTCGCCTCCTTGTCATTGTCTCCAACCGTATCAGTGCCTCCACGTTATGTCGATTGTTGCCACCATCTCCACCATTGTTGACACCTCCATGTTGGGTCACCGGAGCTAAAGAGAACGATTAAGGTGCCTTCGCGACATCACACAGTTGATACTACCTCTACACCATCACCACTACCTCCATGGCACAAATAGGCAAAGTAGAACGAAGTGAAATCAGCCACCATTGCCAACTTCGTCAATGGCGAGGATGAGATGGGGTCATGGGTGCACGCCACTGCCTCTTTGATTCAGGACCAAGCACATGTGTGGGCCACGGTAGGACGCCATTGCCACCGCATAGCCTCCCGCCACTACCGCCACTGCTTGCATCACCGTTGGGCAAGGAGGAGGCACCGCTACCTCTCGCCTATATGTGTGCGTGGGTGCATGTGACACGGACCAAACTTGCTAGGGTTTGGGGAAACCCTAGTCTATTGGTAGGTAGGCTGTGAGCCTTTTGGGCCAGCTATCAGCCATGGCGTTTTTATAGAAAAGCAATCAAATTGGATAAAGAGTTTTTCACAAACTATGCAGAAATAGAAGAAGTCTTTTATAGGCAAGTATATACTAATAACAATTGCTTCATGACTAAAATTGCTTTTGCATGTCGAAATTTCGGATCTGGAACCAAAGATGATCGCAGAGTGTAAGAATCGTCATGATTGGGATAAAGGGAAGGAAGCAATCGAGAAGAAATAAAATTCACTAAACAAGAGGTAAGTCTTTGGGCCAGTGGTCAAGACACCTCACGGTGTTATTCCTGTTGGATACAAGTAGATGTTAATAAGAAAGAGGAATGAACATAATTAAGTGGCAAGGTACAAAGCGAGATTAGTAGCACAATGTTCATGAAGAGACCCGTCATCAATTTCGATGAAACTTACTCTCCTATAAAAAAACTTATGGATGTTATAACTATGTATCTATATGGGCCACTTGATTATAAATTCTACATGAAGATTCCAAAGGGATTGCATATCCCATGTATGAGCAAGAATGAACATCGCAGGATGTATAGCGTCAAGTTGCCAAGGTCACTATATAGGTTGAAATAGTCAGGTCGAATGTGGTAAAATAGACTAAGTGAATTCCTTTTGCAAAAGGATATGTAAACAATGAGGTTTATCCATGTGTTCATAAAGAAGTCCATGAGTGGATTCTGCATCATATCGATATATGTTGACAAACAAAATTGGAAATACGGAGGACATTCTCATAGCAAGCTCATATTGAAACATGGAATTTGAGATGAAAGATTTAGGAGAAACCAAATATTGTCTCGATTTACACAAAGAAAGTGTTAGAGAGATTCTATCATGATAAATCTCTTCCACTCAGTACACCTATGATCCTTATGTTGTTGGAAGTGGAGAAGGATATATGTGGACCTAGACGAGAAATGAGGATATATTAGGGTTCGAAACTCCATACTTAAGTGTTATCAGAGCATTTTTATATCTTTCCAATTATACAAGCCTAATATTGCATATGCAATAAATTATTTGGCAAGATGCAGTTCTAAACCTACGAAGAGGCACTGGAATAGAATTAAAGGAATCACTAGGTACCTATATGGTACAACTGATATTGGAATTAAAGGAATCATCAGGTACCCATTAGTCAAGATATAAAACTAACGGGTTACTCAGATGTGGCCTATCTTTCTGATCCCTATATTGCCAGATCACATGCTGATATATATTTCTAAGCAAAAGTACATCTATCTCTTGAATATCTATAAAACAGTCGATTGTTACTACATCGATAAATCATTTAGAAATTACTACTCTACATGAAATAACATGTCAGTGTATATGACTTAGAAGACTGATTCACATATCCAAGAGTCTTATAGTGTAGAGGTGGAAAAGACTTTCACAATCCTCTATGAGGACAATGCAACTTGTGTTATACTAATGAAGACTAGCTATATCAAAACGCATATAGCAAAGCATATACTCCCAAAGAATTTCTACACATATGAGTAGCAGAAAAATAGGAATATAGAAATATAGAAAATCCAAACAAGTGAGAATCTTATAGATTTATTTATCAAGTCCTTACCAGAACCACCAAGTTTTGCAAAACATGTCTATAGTATTTGTATGAGAAGACAAAAGGATTTGTTATCTTCAGTGGGAGATATATGATCTTCATATATGTTCATCATTAGGATAAAAACATAGTAGTTTTCTTAATTAAATGTTTTTTAATGAGGCAGCATCTACAATGGTAAGAATGTGAGTTATAAACTCTTTTCTTTTTATTATTTTCCCACTAGATTTTCGGAAGAATTTGTTAATAATGCGTTGGCAAAGTGTGTAAGGGGGAGTGTTGTATATCGAACAATTTAAGAAGGCCCAATTGTGTAGACACTTTACTTAAATGAAGACCTATTAGGGACAGCTGGCCCACAAGATCCATTAGCGTTGTTTAGTTCCATATAGTTTATTCTATCTTAAAGGCATCCCACCTCCCTATATAAAAGGGGTAGGGATTGCACATTGTACACTCAAGCTTATGGTAAAAGAGCAATAAAGTTAAGAGAAACCTTAGGACTGCATCTTGTGTCTCCTATTATACTTTTATATCCTTATGAGATGAGTGCTTGATGGTTGGCAACTAACCTGAATACACAGTGACTTCCCTATGTTGTAAAAGCAATAGTAGGGTATGTTCTTTTAGGTGTGGCTGATGGTTTTTGTCTGTGCTTGATCATCGGCAACTAACCTGCATACACAGCCGCCCTATTTTTTTTTTCAATTTTTGGAGAAGGTAAAATCTCAAAAGAATAGGGTTCGTGTGTTTCGAAAAAGACTTCCGCCTAGATCATTTGCCCCAACTAGTTATTTTTATTGAGAGTGTTTTGTCAACAGACAATTTGTCTGCAAACGGGGTCTCTGCTGGCTTAGATGTCGTAAGTAATTAATTGCTTTTTGTCCTCACAGCCGAGCACAAATTCGATGTTGAAACTTAATCACTGCGTTGTGATTCAACGAGCTAAAAGCCCCCAAGACAGGAACCAAATGAGAGAACGCACTATTATTTCTGAGCAAGAGACAGTAGATGCTCGGCAAGGAAGTTGCAGAGCACAAGTTCTATGCCAAGATTAAAATTACATGTTTTACCTAAATCAATGGTTGCTTCAAGAACCGCACAACCACACGCTTGAGCTCACGTCTTTCATCTATCGACGTCTCACAGCGCCGTGGCCACGTGGGCGCAGTGAGGGGAAGATTAATTGGTGCAAGTGGGGGGTGTTTGGCAACAGGCAGATCAGTAATGTCTTGGAGGAAGAAGAGGGAAGAGAGGCAAGGGAAAAAATTAAAATAATATGTTTCTTTGTGCCATGTCATATACACCTCACAGCCTCTGTGCTTGCATGTGGAAACCGTCGCCATGCTAGCGAAAATAGGGGTTCTTTATTTAGAGAGGTACTGCTGCACGGTATACCTCTTCTGGCCATCGCTCCCTTCCCCTCCAACTGCCTCTTTCGTCAGCGCCAGCTATCGCACTCCTCTCCCTCTCTCTTCTCCATACCCGCCACTCTCCCCGTCTTCTTCTCCAGCGCTGGCCACAGCTCCATATACCTTCTCCACCACCCATCACCCCCTACACCACTCTTCATCGGTGGCACCGTCGCTACCTCACCGCGCAAATCCCAACCTCTCCCCGTTGTGCCATCCCACCCAACCAAACTGTCACAACCGTCGTTGCCACCGCCTTCTGGCTCCGCCCACCACCGTCCTATCCTGCCCATCACCCCCGCCGCCGCCCACTGCTGGGCCGCCACCTCTCCCTAACCTCCTTCTATGCCTAGGGGGAATGGTGAATCTGTAGCGGCGGCGAGGAGGAGGGAGTAGCGGTGGTCGGGAGTGAGGAGCACGAGAGAGAGAGAGAGGCGCCGCACGGTAGTATCTCTCGGGGAACTGTTCTCGTGTAGCGGCAAAAAATGGCAGCCGAAGTATGATTGTTTTTTAGAAAATGTGATCGTGTAGGAACATTGCATAGCATTTTCTTTCAGACCTGAAAATAAGGGTAGGTTCTTTTAGGCTGATGGTTTATGGTTCATAGCTTAAATATTTGAATTCTGACTATTCGTGAGAGGTAATACGCATAGAAAAATAGTCGCATGTGATTTTGACGGTACATCTAAACTCAGTATATTTTACTATAATTTTCTTATTGACCCCATATTGAAAAACGCACCATTTTAAAAGTAGTTACTATAGACAGTATAAATATAAGTCAACTTTAAATCAAAAAAATCCGATCCAAATGCTGCAATTTTAGTGCCAATGTCCAACCCTCCTGCACTTCCTCTGCCAGGATGCATGCACGAGGGCCAATGTGTTCGGAAGGGCACCTCAGGTTGTCTGGAAGGATAAACCAAGATAGTTTTGCACCATGGAGCTGAATGGTAAACCTGCCTGCGTCGCTAATAAGTTTTTGTGTCGGAGCTAAACTGATCAATAAGACAATAACTAAACGTTGCGTGCTCCTGTGTACTAACATAAATTAGCGCGTTGTGCATGAACTAACATAATTAATTCTAGTGCAGTATTGTAGGGGATCCTAGATTGGAGGGGAAAAAAAAGAAGATGTGAGTTCTTTTGGACTGTCTCTTCTAGTTTATAGCTTAAACTTTTAAATTTTGGCTATTTGCGAGAGACAATATGGCAATATACAGAGGAAAATAGTCGCATATGATTTTAACTGGTACAGCTAAACTCAATAGACTTTTTAGTATAATATTTCTATTAACTCTATCTTAAAAAATATATTATTTAAGAATTAATTATTATAACATAAACTATAAACTATAAGTTTTAAGTAGGAAAAATACACCATAACGGTCGTCTGGACGACCAGGAGATGATGTTGGTAGTTGTACTCACGTGGCGTGTAAATTCCCCGGCCTGCTGGTCGGTTTGGTCCCAAGGCGCCAGAGAAGCCCGAGCTTGCGCCCACGACGATGAACAGTAGGAAGAATGACAGGACGTTTATGGCAGGAATACGGATACGTCCATCACTCCAAGCCATGGCCAGAGCTGCAGCTGCTAGTGCATTTAATTTGTTTACTTGTCTAGTTCCGCTCCTCCTCCCGTCGATTTATAGATGTACGCAGCGAGACTGGTCCACGTTTTCCTTTTTTTTATAGAGTCCATGCAGGACGCACCACACCCACCACTCACGCCGTACAAGCACCCTTCCAGTGCACACGTTATGAATTTTGCGGGGAACAAGAGTCTCGTGGAATGCAGTCATGCTATTTACACATTGAACACATACGTATATGTACCCTCACTCAATAAGACACGTCGTGACTATCCACTACTACAGGAAAAGTCATCACAGACGGTTCGAAAACATCATCACGACGGTTTTGCGAACCGCGAATTTATGGTCGATGATAATACGAGGTCATCACGGACGGTTTTCAACCGTCGTGATAGCTCAAATCACGAGCGGTTTTAGTTAAAAACCGTCTGTGATATGGTGATAATCACAGACGGTTGTTAAGTAAAACCGTCTGTGATATCTGATAATCCTGCACGGTTCGGGAAGATCCAAACATCGGCGCTCCGGATTACATTGTCAAGCACATCCTTGTCTTGGTCAACATAAGCGCCACCAGTCATGTCTTTGCAAGGCGTGAAATGGGCTTGAGTATCGCGTCCATATCGGGTGATTGATTTCCTTCCGATAGTTCCGATACCCTTGACCTCCCTCATGGCGAGATTGAGGCACACCTATCGGTTGAATCGAGCCATATAATCGACACAAAACTCAATGACCTCTTCGCTTGCATAACCTTCGACGATGCTGCCCTCGGTGAAACGATTCCGTCACGTAGGACTTGAGAATTCCATGAACCTCTCAAATGGGTACATGCTACGTGGAATCTGAGCCCACACATTTTATCTCCCACACAAGGTGAACAATGAGATGGACCATGATATCGAAAACGAAGGAGGAAATACATTTCAAGATGACATAGAGTCATCACCACATCGTATTGCGAGCATCTAGTCCTTCGGGATCGATGACCTTCGAGCAATTGTGTTAAAAAAATAACATAGCCTCATAATTGTCTCTCGGACTCTAATCGGTAAAATATTTCTAATTGCAATAGGGAGCATCATGTCATCAAGACATGACAATCGTGAGACTTCATGCCATTTAACTTCAATTCTTGCATCGAAACAAGTTTCTTGGCGTTGCCGAGTAACGAGACGGAACTTTGACACCATGCAAGCAACGCACGATTCTGTTTTCTCCACCTTGGACAGATCTGTAACACGCAGGGGAAGGTATGTTCGTCCATTGTCATTGCATGTCGGTGCTAACTCGGGCACGATGTCCATTTCACCAAGTCAAGCGTGCATTGACGCCATCCTTTGTTTTATCACGAATGTTCGATGAGACCAATCAAGCTGTCACATACATTTTTTTCTACGTGCATGACGTCGATGCAGTGTCGAACATCTAGGTACTCCCAATAAGGTAAGTCCCAAAATATTGATCTCTTCTTCCAGGTGTTTTTCTCACGAGCCCTCAATTTGCGTCCCTTTCCGAGGACAACATCTAAATCCTTAACCATATTATAAACATCTTTTCCCTTTAAATGTCTTGGAGCTGAACCGTCTTCCTTCTCTCCACAAATTGTTTCTTCATCTTGCGGTTTTATGTGAGTGTTTCACCACACACTCTCGGTACCATCTAAGCAGTGAGTACAAGCTTTGGCACCTTCGTACTTTGGCCCGATAGGTTAGCAAGGCGGGATAATCATTTATGGTGCGAGAACAATAAAGAGCGCAAAGTGAAGTTCTCTCGTTTGTACGCATCCCATACCGCACCCTTCGTTCTATAGTACTTTTAGATCTTCCACCAATGGTGCTAGGTACACATCAATATCATTCCCAGGTTGCTTTGGCCCTTGGATAAGTATCGACAGCAAAATATACTTTCGCTTCATACACAACCAAGGAGGAAGGTTATAGATGCAGAGTCACGGGCCATGTGCTATGTCGGTGCTCATGCTACCGAAAGGATTCATTCCATCTGTACTCGATCCAGAACCTTATATTCCTTGGTTACTGCAAAGTCTCGCAAAACTCCTATCGATGTTTCTCCAATGGGCGGAATCAGCAAGGTGTCTTAGCATTCCATCTTTCTTGCGCTCCTCCGAGTGCCAACGCACA
Organism: Bonia amplexicaulis; assembly: GCA_036346245.1. NCBI lineage: Eukaryota > Viridiplantae > Streptophyta > Magnoliopsida > Poales > Poaceae > Bonia > Bonia amplexicaulis. Next base: position 6,794,246 of record CM070746.1, on the reverse strand, counting down.
ATTTTGCCTCCTTTGGATTTGCAAAAACCTTTTCAAGCGGGAATTATAGGAAAATACCATGCCACCTTACCGGAGGTCCTTTCTTCACCTCTGTTCCCTCGCCATCATCGATTGATTGTTACGTTTGTATCGGGATGCGTTGCACACGGACATACATGCATGTTTTCATACTCTTTACAGTGCAGGATACGATCGTTCGGACATGCATGTATTCTTTCTACTTCAATTCCCAATGGACAAAGGACCTTCTTGGCTTTATCGTGGTTTTAGGCAACTCATTTCCCTCAGGAAGCATGTCCGCTAAAAAACCCAGCGTAGCGTGAAACTTTGTCGGTCAACTGTTGCTTGCCTTTAATTTCAACAGTTCAAGCACGGCCGACAACCTCGTGTACTTTGACACGCAACACGTGAACAAAGGTTTCTCAGAGTCCTCCATCAAGCCACGAATTTAACATACTCTCTCATCATAATTCTCTTCTACATCGCGAAGCATCTCGTCAGTTGTCATCGTGCAACCTATCCGTATCGAACCACAATCGACATCATCCGGCGACATATCATTCACTTCACCGGCGATGTCATCCGGCGACATATCATTCACTTCACCGCGATGTCATCCGTGACATATGATCATTCACTTCGCCATGACTGGTCCAACACGTATAACCCTTTTTGAAACCCCTCCGAATCAAGTGCGCTTCAATTTGCCCTCGGTTCTTAAACATCTTTAAATTCTCGCATCGGTAGCATGGACGATACATATATTCCACCCCTTATTCAACATATCCTCCTCGGCTCTTGTAAGCGGACCGCCATTAATATACTCTTCACTCACACGGCTCATGGCATACATCCGACTTGGTCCCACGTTACGTACATACATAACAACTCAAGATTAAAATTAGCTTAACTAATTACTACTACATATATACCGCCACATGTATTATATTGAGGTTTAATTTGCTAGCTCAATTCATATTATAAACACAACGACTATTATATAACCAACAATTTTACAAATTAACCATCTTCAATAACACTCACCAATTACTTAAATCTAAATTGTAATGCAATTAAAGAAAAAATAAATTATCTTACTAACCATATCTAGAGCTAGCCACCGGGAAAGTATGAATTGAATGAATCTTCAAAGCTCAATCTCGCCTCTTCCCACCAAAATAATCGGCCTCAAATCGCCTAGCTTGTCTCTGAGCGAAAGAGTGCGCGGCGGTGGCTAGATCTGGATCGAAATGAAGATGATGCGGTGCGAGTGGAGCAATAAATACGTAGTGCGGATTATCACGAGCGGTTTTAGTACAAAACCGTGCAGACATAACAATTCTTGGTGGCGGCCGACATACCGACTTCTTGGGTGGCGACTATCCATCTACTTCTTCCCACTTCTTTTCTTCATCCGAGGCCCTGCTGCTGTGTCTTGAGGAATGCCACATCGAAGACCGGTTCTTGACCGGCTCTGGCGTCGTGATCCGAGACCGAGATGAAGAAAAGAAGTGGGAAGAAATGATGGATAGTCGCCATCAAGAAGTCGTATGTCGGCTGCTCATCAAGAATCTGAAATATCTTTTTTACTTTTGTAATAAAATTGCCTTGAATTTTGCGGGAAAAGAAGGATTGTCGGAGTGGACATCACATCTCGACAGTAGTCGGCATCGTCGAGGAACATGCAAATACAGAGGCAAGCACAAAAACTCAACAATACATTCAGATCGATCTATTACAGGATGACAAGCTAACAAACCCTTCGTGGCACGACGGTCACACTAAACAAGACACACTTACGACACTTACGGCAAGAGTGTGTTCTTTAGTATGAACCGTTCGTGCCGCGATGGAGGTGCTAGCTCACGGAGGAGGAGATATGTGCATAAGATAGCTAGTTGGATGAACTCACGCGTGACTAGTACCGGTGGAAAGGTTGATGGGGAGTTATTAATAAGGGCTGGCCGTGGAGGAGGCTGGTGCCGACCATTCGATGTGGAGAGAATAGACGGGTGAGATCGAAATCCTGTGTATACGCCAATTATTGGTGACATGTAATTATTACACACCAATTATCAGTGACATGAGATTATTACAAACGGTTCTTAACAGGAACCGTCTGTGTTATCTAACAGGAACATTCTGTGTTATCTGGCTTTTCACAGACGGTTTGTGTTAATAACCGTCTGTGAACTTCACGAGCGGTTCTTAACAGGACCCGTCTGTGTTAATGAGATTATCACAGACGGTTTTAGTAAGAAACCGTCTGTGATAAAGCCATATTATCACAGACGGTTCTAAATAAAAGCCGTCTGTGATAGAAAAATATCACAGACGATTCATAGTTAATAACCGTCGTGATACTAATTTTCTCCGACCCCACCAAAGACGCAGCGGTGTCCAAATGAAAACCGTCTATGTTAGTGTCAGTCACAAATGGTTTCGTCAAACCGTCTGTGATTTACCGTCTACTATTAGGCTTTCTGCAGTAGTGATCCTAGATCTAGAGATCAAACCTAAGTGGGTGAAAATGAAGACATGCCGAGAATGAAACGCCATCACTTAGCGAAGCTAGCAACGAAATATCGATGCCAAGGCACATTTGACCATTTTCATTTAATTGTCCTATATCATCGACTTTACCAGTAGCGATGCGAAGTATCGAGTGAAAACCATCATTTGGTGACAGCTTCGAAACCAGTTTGGTTTGAATCCAAAATGAATGAGAAATTCCCCAAAAAAATCCATTTTGGATGATGTGATACTGCATATTTTTTGAAATTTTTTTGTGTTAATTTGTAGTCGGTACTCAAACAAAAATTTATTTCTAAGTTTTTCCAAAAAGATGGTTAGTTCGGATCTTGTCAAAGTAATTTAGCCCTAGAACCTATCACTACTACAAAAGAGGCTAAATTAGACGTTTATATCACAGACGGTTTCTAGAATAATGGTCTGTTATATTTTCACAGACAGTTTGATATACGAACCGTCTGTGGAAACTTCATTATCACAGACAGTTCTTGTCTAGAACCGTCTGTGATACTTCACAGACGGTTCTAGATAAGAACCGGCTGTGATAATGAAGTTTTCATAGACAGTTCGTATATCAAACAGTCTGTGATATGTTTCCCGCCTTGCAATCCCCTAAAATTTCATAATTTCCGCCTGAGTCAATTTTGAGACACTTTCAATAAAACATACATAACTTTTGCATACGGTATCCGTTTTCGATGTTCCTATACTTGTCTTTGCTATACTGAGACGAGAGTCAAATTCAAGGAAAATTTATTACAAAATTTCAAAAAAGAGATTCCTAGATTTTAATCTTCTAGGCTTCATATGATTCTTCTTCGACTTCTGGAGTTGGAGGATGAGCCGCTGAGTTCTCGAATGCGATGAAGATTGTCCTTGCCCTCTCTATTTCCTCCTCTAGTCTGGACAAATAATGATTAGCATGTCCCATAATCTCAAAGAGGATGCCATGATAAACTTCCTCAGAATCGGCCGATTCTGCTTGATCGGCAAGGCTATTCATGTGTCTCTGCACTGCCAAAAGAGCTTCCTCCGCTTTGTGCACATTGCAGAGAAGAACGAGGCTAAAAGCGGTTTCCCTTTCCTGAGCGGCAAGGAGACACCTCCATTGACGACGGATGATGAGGTCCAACTGACGGATGGAAGCGAGTCGAGGAAGAAGAGTAAGGCGTGAGCGGAGGAGCTGCTCCAGACGTAAATTATTGGCCGCCTGTGTAAGGTCACGGCCGAACAACACATGATGGATAGATAAGAGGAAAGAGATCAAAAGAATTTTAAATGACATTATTCAGAAATGTGGTGAAGAAGATGAGGAAGAGGACAATTTAGAAGAGATTCAGTTTGTGGTATCAAGGAACTGTACACCGTGTTGCATATAAAACCAGAATGGTGTGGAAGTTTAAGGGCGCTTGCATCGAAATATTAACAGGCGGGCGCGTGAACATTTAAGTGTCACAGACGGTTCCTATTCCAAACCGTCTCTGCTATTAATATCACAGATGGTTCGTATTCCAAACAGTCTCTATTATGTGACTTATCACAGACGGTTCATATTCTAAACCGTATGAGATATTGCTTTCCAATATATACCCTCAAGCTAGGGTTTTACGCATACACTGCAGTTATAGCTATCCCCGAGCCCATCGCCGACGCCGTCCCTGAGCCCGTCGCCGCCGCCTTCCCCGAGCCAGTCGCCGCCGCCTTCCCCGAGCCCGTCGCCGACACCGTCCCCGAGCCCGTCACCGCCGCCTCCCCCGAGCCTCGCTGCCTCCATCCCCGAGCCCGTCGCCAGCCGCCATCCCCGTGCCCGGTGACATATAGGAATGTAGCTATTGATAATGTTATATGTAACATTTAAAACTTACTGTTATGAATATATAGTTGTTTCATGAATACATATACTTATGAATATATGTACTTTCATGTAATTCCGTGTCATTTTGATCTGCTTGTTTCGGTGTGCATATTTCTTGTGGTCTAAAGTCATAAAAGAAGATGAGGGAATTCCACAATGTATAACAAATTTAACTAGGTGATTAAGCTTAATTGTTCATGTGTATATTTGTTCATAGATGGATAATTTATTGAGAGACCATGTGGAGGTGCTCACATGTTTGTGATGAGTAATTGATACGTGTTCTGAAAGTTTGAGTTTGATTTGTGTGGTTCATGCGTGAGTTTGCGAGTAATGCAAATGTTAGTTCCATTATGTCGAGCGGTGCTATGTGATGTGTTTTCTTGTCTGTGATGGCTTCAGGACTTTGATGCGGAGTCGTGGCGAGGCACGGGATGATCGGACTAGGCACAGGCGGTGCTGAGGTCGGAGCGGTCGGGATGTGCTGAAGACGGTGAGAACTCGAGGTGGTTGCGAGGCTTGGACGACAAGAAATGAGGAATCTTCCCGGAAGGTGCAGCAGGGGCATTTTGGGAAATACGCAAGACTGTAAAAGCGGATTCGGTTCGAGTTAATGGGTAAAGCACAAAAGTAGTTGAAACTAATGGGTAAAATGTGCTTGTAAACCCATTAGTGGAGACTATAAAAGGAGAGGGGTCGGCATGAGAGCAAAGTGAGAGTTATGGTTTTCTTTCTCTCCATGTGTTGTATGAGCCTTTCTCTTTTTCTTTTGGGATGTTGGTGAGAAGGGCAGAGGTTGTTCTACCCTTGCTCTTTTGTGTTCTTTGGGTGTGTTCTTGAGTTCTTGATTTCCTACATGCGTATGGGGCCGTAGATTGGGATGAATTGGTTGTAGCAACTCTTGTAATCATTCATCTCTTCTAATCAATATGAAAAATCATGTTCTTGAGATGTTTTTGGCTCTTAGTTCATTCTCTGTCTCCTTGCGTTTTTTGCTCTTCCTTGCAATTTTTGCTTGATTTCTTGATCCTCTAGCTGCTGGTTGTTTATGCTATGATCTAGGAATTTACTCGAAATCACTTGAGCATTCCATTTTCGAAAACAGAAGGAAGAATCAAGAACTTTCCTCCTCTCTGAAATCTTGCACACAGACACCCCTATTCTTGGTTTTCTAGGGTTAGTAGTTAAGGGACTTTTAATTCTTGGATTTCTGAGTGGAAACTTGAGTTTGGGGCTTAGCTCTTTCTTTGCAATAAGGTCAATATGCTGTTTAGGATGATGTCATGTTCAGTTGACCCGAGAAGAGCAGCAAAATGCGATCAATTTCTTGATTTTCAGCAAACTCTGCTGTTTTTATTCTTCAGTCTGTAGCGTGCGGTACTACCGCTTTTTCAATGTCGGTACTACCTCCCAACAGTACTACCGCTCCCCGACGGTACTACCGCTCAGTGACTGAGTTCACAAGCGGTACTACCGCTCGGCTCAATGGTACTACCGCCAACCGGTACTACCGCTCCTCTCAGCGGTACTACCGCTTGCGGTCAGACCAGGTCTGAATCTGTTTTTCTGGATTGTCTCTCTTTGGCCTTGTTTGCTGATCTTCTTGACAGTTTCGAGTGGGCATTTACCTTCTGTCTGCATAGCTTCTATAGCTATTGGAGGAGAAGCATAGGTTGGATACTTGAGAGGGACGGATTTTTATTTTGAAGGTACCATTCACCCCTCCCCCTCTGTTGTCATTTCGGTCCTACATTTATTTTATTTCTATTACTTGATTTGTGGAATTGATATTTTGTTTCTAAAATGAATGAATGTGAATTGGATGTATTATATTGCGTCGATCTGCTAGCTTATTTCAAAGGGTATGGTTAGCATTTCCTGACGCTAGCCAATAAACAGAAATATATTTAGGGGTATAAGAGAATACAACAGACGGTTTTTACCTAAAACCGTTTGTGCTAGTTGATAATCACAGACGGTTTTTAGTTAAAATCGTCTGTGATATTTACACCATAGACGGTTCAAAAGCTGTCTGTGATGACCTCATATCATTACTGATCCATAAATTCAGACGGCTCATAAAACTGTCTGTGATGATATTCCTGAACCGTCTGTAATACGATTTTGTGATGACGTTTCTGAACCATCTGTCATACGGTTTTCTGTAATAGTGTATGCAGAATGCAACACAGTTTTTCTCAACTAATCTGTGTCTAAGCGTTTCCACTTTCATAGTAACGTATGCCAAGGGTTACACTGGCCGGCCAACGTCTAGTAGTCAAGTAGGCGTCCAAATTAACACGTCACGACTAACAAAGAGAGAGAATAGCAACAGAATAGCAACGAACGAGTTGACCATAACCATTGCTGGATAGTACTTTTTTTTTTGCTACGACTTATGGTTATAATTCATGACTTTTAATCTTAATATAAATATTTATGTGAATAAATTGAAAGCCGATAAACCGATAATCTGCTTTTAAAAGGATATACTGATATAGCACTTTCAAACGATAATGAAGAAACAACCTTATTAATTTGTTTCAGTGAAATTATAAGCTATATAAAATAAGAAAGAACGAAGCTATAGTAAGGTATGCCAAAGGTTGGTCGGCCACCATCTTGTAGTCAACTAGGCGTCCAAATTCACACGTCACGACTAACAAAGAGAGAGAGAATAGCGACGACCAAGTAGACCGTGGCTATTGATGGATTTCGGCGCGAGTAAGACCAGACAAAGAAAATACAACCACCATGCTAGATGGTATTGTTAGGTACATGTGCAACCAGAGCTAGAGCCTAGAAGCCGTATGCAGACCGGCACTTGCATGGTGGATTTTTCTCTTTTTTTCCACGAGATCATATGCATAATTCATATTTCTCATGATTACCAAAAAATTGTCACAAAACCAAAACCTTTTAGGAAAATGTATATGTTATGGCTACTGACTAAATAGTAAAGTACGAGAACAATGGATTGTTGATATGAATGAACACTGTTTGCCCCTTCTCCTCATACAGGGTGTATATATATTTCTCTATAAAGCACAATTACAACATTTGCCCTTACAGTCATACAGCTCTCACAAGGGTATGCAGGTCATTACATATATCCTATCTGACCCTATAATTCCCTAATCAGGCTGGATGGGCTCAGGTGGAAGCCACCCCTACTACAGGAGCCCTCCGTCCCTACGGCCTGTGATGCATTCGGTGTTGGGACATACGGGGCGAGCTGATGACATGGGCCGACAAAGTCGTCCGCCTCTCGGCCGTAGTGGGACACGCGGCGGAATTTTGCTGGCGCGTCGTGCGTTGGCAGTCGGGGTTTGACCGTGGTCGTGCGACTGTTTGCGGCGTCGTGGGACACGTGTGCGAGCACAGTTGGGAGGTTGTGTGTTGTTAGTTTCTGCCGGTTGGGCTTCCTGCTTGTGGGGCAGCCGAACAGGCTTTAAAAGTGGGGTTGCCGTAGCATCGCTGTCCCTCAACCATGAGTAGCTGCCACAACACCGTTTTCCGCCCATTGCTCCCGTGTGCACTGCTGCCGTATACGCCGCTTTTCGTCGCCGCACTTCTTCCTCTCACCATCCCCCATTCGGTAGGCGGTTCCGTGAGAGACCGAGTCGGAAGCCTGCCGTCGACTGCTGCCATGCACCGTGTGGAGAACCATAGCGGAAATGGCTCGAGGTGATGATCGCTCTCATCGACTAAGCGATGGCGCATCGTCGAGCCGCGGCGGCTCTTCCCACCGGCGTAGTTCATCGGCGATAGAGATGGAGTATGAGCTGGTGGAGTGCGACCCCTCACTAGCGAACAAGCACTGGAGCGCAGCAAGGAAGCTTAACGGTGTCTGCTCGAACGTATTGGGTAGATCCTGGTGACTGAGGAGACCATTCGGTCTCGTCTGCGCATGGGGAAGCTTTCGGACCGCAGTGCGGTTCGTGTACCCTCTGCCGATGAGAGGGAGCCGCATCCCGTAGAGTCGGAGGCGGTGGTCTTTGTCGCGTATATGGAAGCTGGACTTCGATTCCCCTCCGCCATGTTCGTCAGTGAGGTGCTGAGGGCCTACGGGTTGGAGCTGGCGCACCTGACTTTGAATGCCCTGGTGCGCCTGGCAGTTTATTGCTGGGCGTCGTGAACAGAGACGGTGTGGCCTAGCGCCCCTCTGTTTGCGTTCCTCCACAATGCGCAGTGCCAGCCGAAGAAGCTGGACGGAGGGGGTATTCGAACTTCGGGAGCGTCAACTTTATGCTGCATTCGTCATGCACGAAGCTGTTCCCTACGAAATCGACTGGGACCAAATGGGAGTATGGTGGTTGTTCTCACTCATAACAGTCATAGGAGCAAAACATAATCATACGAGATTATCTCATAATGTAAATCATCAATACAACATGTCAAAAGCATAAATGCAATGCTTGACCCATCCCATCCTCGTGCACCAGTGTGTCAATTTAATAGTTTAATTACCACGGACCTAATGCCCGCTCGATACCAATGTAACACCCAGACCCACGGTGCCACTCGGATGCTACTATCTTGCTCTACAACTAGCCAATTTATAAAAAATAAACTAAAACTAGCAACAATTACTAAATAATATACTATAAGCGGAAGCGTAAACAACTAAGGAAAAATAGAATAATAACAATTCGATAATCATAATCCACTATAACAAAATATCTATAGGAACGGTACACAAATTTAATATTACTAAGAAGAAACATTTGTCAAAAAGATAGCTAAACAAAGACTAGATTTCTGTCAACTTTATTTCAGCATTAAGATTATAATACAAGTGCATCGGTCAAGTCCGCTCTACCCTTCCCAATGCATGCTCAAAGTCCACACAGGGAGGGAAGCAAGGCGAGATAAAAATCTCAGCAAGCAAACTGTTTAACAAGTTATTCAAACTACAAACAATTTAAACATCATCATTATAATTCCATACATCCACAATTAAAATTTATGTTCATAAATATTAAACCACCATAAACTTTCATTAATCATACCTCTTAAATTTCAAATTTAATTAGCATATGAATGCAATCATTTTATCTCGTATTAAATGGAAAAGAAATATTTATTCCTCCGCAAACCACAATAGATTAATCAACAACATTTAATCTTCCAAAATTAACAACGTATATATTCTCGACCCCAATTCACTATCAATGACAAAAACATTAACAATTAATTCATGATTGACTACTTTAAATCCTTAACCACTACCACTACTAAAGGCAATCAAAACCGCGAGACAAGTCACTATGAATCGATCTAAAAAGACCCATGACTAAACTCTAATCGGGCAATTGATCTATTATATACCAACAAATTCCGTGACAAGAACCCTAATTAATCTGTAAAACAGAGGATTTGGGATGGGGAAAAATTTCCTAGATGAAGAATTTTTCCAATTTTCCCTCCTCTTCTTCTTCTCCTTCTTCTCCTTCTCCTTCTCCTTCCTCTCTTCCCTTTCTTTTCTTCCTTGGCACCATGGCAGCAGCAAGGGGAGAAAGGGGCGAAATTTGGGAGGGTGGGCGGCCAAGGGTGGGGAGGGTGGAGGGGCCAAGGAGGGTTTATAAAGGGGTATTAGGGTTTGGGAGGGGCACGGGCCCCATTTGGGCTGGTGGCCCAAAGCGGTTGGCCCACCCTCCAACAACTCAAAACATCCAAATTAATTGTTTTAATTTATTTAATTCATTTTACAATGTTCTATAATTCATATTTTTTCCTTCCCGCGATTTACCGAAAAACCGGCGATTCCGCGATTGTGTAAAGAATATCCACATTCACCACATGTTATTTTCATGTTTCACATTATAACAATAAGCAAGGATTCCACATGTCTACTAGCAAATTATCAACATATCAATGGATCATTAAGTGCTACCATCTCCATAATTAAAAATGTCATGCAATCATGGAAATTGTATCAAATTACGATAATAATGAAAACTGCAAGTAGAGGGAATAACAAATTAAACGGTAGCAACCACCGCTACATTTACTTGCCTCAAACCGGCGAAGCGAAGTAAAATCAAGAGCGCTCAGAGACAAGACCACATGTCCAAAAGACAACTCTCAGCACACAGACACAACATACAAACATGACATAAATAATTAAAACGTCGCTAGAAACCCGAACCCGCACAATCTCCTCTCCGCTCAACAATTCAACAAACTTCCCTCTGCAGCAGCGCTGCTTAATAATTTCGTATCTTTAAAATATTGATCCAATATAGCAAACGATACCTCTCTGGTTTCATTACTTAAAAGGCTACATTTTTCATGTAGAACACATATTTTTATTTTGATCACAGCTAGGAGTAATTTAATGCCCAAAACAGGGGATTTAATGCCCCTTTGGCCCAAGGTGGCAAGACCTCTCTCCCTAAAAAATATATATTTTTTAATTATAAACATTTTCATTATTATTTTTTAATTTAATGCTATCCCATAATTTATTTATATATTTTTTGTTCCTTCCCGCGTTTTACCGAAACCCCGGGCGACTCCACGATTAATTTAAAAACCTACGCCGAATCGACGATCAGGATATTACATTCTCCCCACCTAAAAAGGATTCGTCCTCGAATCTCGCTCCTCAACCTACGAGACAAAGAACAATCAAGGAAAAAACAACCAAAGAATAGAGCATCGCAAGGATAGAACATCACAAGGGAACAACAACTACAGGTTCTCACCCGCCTCGAAGAATTCGGGTCCTTCTTCTACATTTGAACTTCAAGCTCCCAAGCCACCTCCTGCTCGAACTGATTCGTCAAGAGGGCCTTCACATTAACTCCGTTGAGTCCACGACACGCGCCGGTCAACACCGAGCACCCGCAACTCTTATCTGGCTCGACGGCCAATGAGACCTGCCGTTCTCGTAAAATTATTAAGCCACTATCTAATACCATCCTTCTTATTAAAACATTTTCCTCTATATATTATAATCGGGATAATACATTGTACCCCTTTTTAAAGAATTCGACCACAGATTCCACTCATAACATTACTCGAAGCACAAACAATAACTTTGCAAAAGGAATCCAACCAAAAGAGGAATAAAGGATTCTCAAGCAATACACTATCAAACAACCTTCCTTCAAAGGACCAGGATCCAAATTGAAGGATTCACAACAAAACCATTCACACTCTCCAAATAGACATTTGGAGAATCCACACTGCACAAGCCAAGAGTGAAAATCACTCGACAGACCAATTCAATCATTTTCCTTTCCTAACTGGAAAAGAATACACCTCAACAAATAACAACTCAATTTGCAGATGACCTCCGCCACAAACACACAGTTTAAACAAGAATCAAGAGAGCATATTACTGTTCGAGATATTATTAATCTTCCAATCCAATCCCTTTGAAAATTTTAACTTTCTTGAACCAAGGATTTCCAAATCCTCGCCCAACACACCAACTAGATGCCATACACCTATTAAAAGACTTTGCAACCCAAATTAATTACCCCTTTCTTGGAGAGGCAAAAGAAGTAAATTCCAGCACAGAGAAAGATGTTACCATCCGCAATAAACACAAGACCAGAAGAAATAGCAATAAATCTTGGACAACAAAAGATAAGATCACAGCTGAAGGCACATGCCCCTCAAGAAGAAAATATCAAATCTCAACAAATAAGAATACAGTATTGCCATTCGAGCTCAAGAAGCTCTTATGCGGCGAAAATATTGCCATTTGAGTTCAAGTAACTCTTATGCGGTGAGAATAAGAAGTCAAACACACCTCAAAAAATGCACAACTTGACTTCGACCTCCAATACTTTTACCACACTCTTTCTTTTAACAAAGAGAACAACTCTCTTTGACTACGGTATCACCTTGACAATTACAACAAAGAGAACTGAAGACCACAACACATTAATCCCTTACGAACAAATAAAAGTTCTTGCTCAAAAAAATTTCAGCTGCCACATAAGTCATGAGATCAAAAGATCGCGTACGCAAATATCAAAACTTTTGATTTAAATAGTATCATGGAAGTTATCAAATTCTTTTATTTAAATAACACTCAACATTATCATCACAACCACATACTGACCAACATGCTAACATCAGAATAATACATTCTTAACAGACATCATCATATCCACAAATCCCTGCATAAACTTTTCCAATAGAAAACACAAGAAATCACTTCATCATGTTTCTATCATCTAAATAAGATTGTAACTACTTGATCTAGGGAAAACTTAGTGCATAAGCCACCATATTAGAACAAAGTTCTTAAACAAGATGATACTAGAACATGGCAATATCACAAAATATGCTAGTATAAATCTTTTATTAGATTTCATATATCCAATTCTTATTGATGCTCAACTCTAATTTAGCACAAATTGGTTGTACTCTAGTCATTACTGGCAATATTTGATTATTATTTTATTATAACAACATTCATGATCCTAACTCAAACAATCATGAGCATAGATTCAGTGTCCCAACTTACGTTCAGAAATTAGAACGAAATAACTTTAAACTTCAATAATACCAGCTTTGTAAGACAAGATTCTACAAGTCAATACATCAACCTTCATCTATTTCTTTATACATGTTTCAACAATTTAACATGGTGAAAGATGGATGAATCTAGCAATTGTACATGCTCATAAAGTATCTAATAAAGGACAAATTAAAGGTTAATATTACCAAGGCAATATTCCAACACCTCCTTACTTAATAAATCCAAGCGGTCAGATTAAATACTAAAGTCATAACTAATTCAATTTATCCAATATGATAGAAATTTAAACAATCATAATAATCATTCCAATTCTTTTTGCACACTCCGCAATAACTCTATGAGTTCCAATCATGTATAGACAAACTCTTAATCATAGTTCTTCAAGAAACTATTACAATGCGATGTCAAATTAATCAATTACACTTCCGATGATGCTAGTTGAAATTAATTATGCACCACGCTAACATCTCAACTTGATAATTCATACCTTATGAATTAGTTTATATGATAACTACCTTCCACTTAAGCATAACAAAACACCACAAAGGGTTTTAACACTCTTTTAGAAAGGAGAGGAAATAAGCTTCAACATTCGAAATAATCTATAAGAAATACATAGATCTAAGACTTTCACATATTAATGAGTTTGCAACATAAACTTTCATTAATAAAAAAAACCAAGCGAACCAATGAGTCATGATTCACAACAAGACAAAACTCCCACGAAGGGGCGATCCTTACAAATCAACAATGTTCACAGGTAGCAAAAGTGTCTCAAATGTTCCGAAAAGAAACAATAATTATTTCAGAGAACAGGTAGAGACCAATGAACCATAATCTCAAAAAAAATTCATTAACTGCAATAGGTCAAGAATTGGCAAAAATCAACTCAAGGAGGATAACAACTTTTCTAAGAAACTCATTCACAACATCTGCAACTAAGTTACCTGAGGTAACTACATCGCTAACCACATACTATGAACAGTGGTATAATCTGGCAAATGCCAAGACAGCAAATACAATCTCTACATCTTATCATTGATTATCCCCACTCATAATAGTCATAGGAGCAAATTATAATCATACATGATCAACTCATAACGTAAATCATCAATACAACATGTCAAAAGCATAAATGTAATGCTTGACTCATCCCATCCTACTATGCACCAGTGTGTCAATTTAATAATTTAATTACCACGGACCTAAAGCCTGCTCTGATACCAACTGTAACACCCCAGAACCCACAATGCCCTGAGATGCTACTAAAACTGCTCTACAACTAGCCAATTTACAAAATAAAATAAACTGGCAACAATTACTAAACAAGATAGTATAAGCGGAAGCATAAATAGCTAAGATAAACAGGATAATGATAACAGTTCGATATTCATAATCATCTCCAACATAATAACCAAAGGAACAATTCCAAGTTTAACATTATTAAGATGACACATTCATCAATATGATAACTAAGCAAAAGACTAGAATACTTTCAACTTTATTGCAGCATTAAAATTACAATCTAAGTGCATCAGTGCGGTGCTGCTCTACCCTACCCATGCATGCTCAAAGTCCACCTGTATGGAGGAGGAAGCAAGAGTGAGACAAAAATCTCAGCAAGCAAACAGTTTAACAAGTTATTCAAACTATAAGCAATTTAAAACATCATCATTATAATTCCATACAATCACAATCACAATTTAAGTCCACAATTATTAAACCACCATCATCTTCCATGAAACAAACCTTCTTCAATTTCAGATTTAATTGACATATGAATGCAATCATTTTATCCATAATTAAATGCAAATAAAATATTTAATCTTCCTCAAACAACAATAGTTTAATCGTCAACAATTTAATCTTTCACAAATAACAATATTTATATCCTCAACCTCAAATCACCATCAATGACGGTAAAGCATTAACAAATAAATCTTGTTTGACTATTTTAAAACCTCAACCACTACCACTACCAAGGCAAATAAACATATGTATGTCTTACTTCAATACTTTATTGCTTCCCATATCCACAATTACGCGTAGGATCTTTTCACGAAGAAATCAGAGTTTCCAAGGGCCAGAACAAAAGAAACCTAATGGGGAAGGACTTGATTGCAAATTCTGGAAACTGGGAGGACTAAATCGCAAATTGCCGAAAAAACCCACCGTCCTACAAACCCTAGCCGCCGCCCCTGATCCAAACCGAGCCCGGCATTTCTCTGTCTCCCCTGCGCCTTCTTGCCTCCCCCTGTTCTTCTTCGCATCCGGTCGCCGGTGAGGCCGGGCCGACTCGCCCGCGCGCTGTCGGGACCTTGGATTTCCGAATCCGGACCCTTTGTGTATTACAGCACTAGTCCCAGATCAAAGCTAGTGCACACAGTCAAACAGTGATGAATACATAACCAACAATGCTTTATTACATTGATAGGGAGTACAGACCAAATGGCCTCTTTATTACAACTGAGGTTTCAAGACCTCACACACACACACAAAACACAGCGGAAGCAAAAGATAAATCCAGCGGAGACCCATCAATACGTCACAGGCAATTGACTGGGGAAGCGCAACTTAGTACTCCGGGAAGCCTTCGTCGAATCCATACGCGCCATAGTCAAAGTTTCCTTCTTGAGCTTCATACTCCTCTGGGTATTATTTTTAAGTGTAGCATGTGAGTACATAAAGTACTCCGCAAGTCTTAGGAAAATGCAATAGATGCAAGGCTTAACAAAGGAAGGTTATATGGTTCTTTTGCACAAAGCAATATTTTATTTCAAATACCAATAAATGTTTTCAAAGGCATTAGTTTAATAAAGCAATTGTTTTAACAGGAACTATCAATAATTTTTATAGTGAAGGTTCCATCCATCAACACAAGATAACTGGCTTTGACCGCCAAGATTCAAGAAAACAGGTTACGACCACCCACACTGGTTCCAACCGCCAGGATTCAAGAAAACGGGTTACAACCACCCACACAGGCTCCAACCGCCAGGATTCAAGAAAACGGGTTACAACCACCCACACTGGCTCCAACCGTCAGGACAACTCCGGGAGTTCCAACCACTCTCGGTTTCCAAAATATTTTCTTTGAAAACAAAACCAAAGATCTACCATGTGAATACATTCCTTGCCCGCCCTTGACCGTGAGCACGGCTATTCGAATAGTTTTACACTCTGCAGAGGTTGTACAACTTTACTCACAAGAGATTAGTCATCTTAATAGTCAACATGCTTCCTTAGGCATGAGACCCAGATAAAGTATCACAAAGCCTTTACCTTACTCTAGTCTAGCTAGACACCACCCACTGAGGTTTCACCGCTGAAGGGTTAAACCACCCAGTCAGAAGCCCCCTCTTGTGTCGTATGAGTACAGTAAACCCTGTCCCTCACTGTGAATAACCAGTACACCCTGACACCCCCTTTCCACTGGTGGTACCTAAACTAAACTATCACAAGTTAGTCAGCTAGGTCGTACCCATATAGACTTGTGGTTGTACGGTAGTGCTCAGTCTGGACAAACACAAGCGTCGGTCCTTAATTGACTAGGGCGGAACATACACTTTACAAGTTCCCGTGCTTACCGTACCAATCCAAACCAACCATCCGCCCTGGTCTAATCGCCACTAATTTCTGAACAAAAGTTTAGTTCCACAAAATATAATTTTCCATTCCAAGGATACAAAAGTTATATAGCAAGACTAAACATTTTACTACTGTTACAATATTTACCAAATTTTTATAATAATCTCATTATTGAGACAAAGGAAATACTAGGGTGTCAAAGGTACATGGTTGTCAATGTCAAATGAGGGTATAAAATTATCGGTTTAACTATTATCCTTACAACAGAAATTATCATTTTATGTAACATAGCAATGCATTAAATTTAAAATAATCAAAAACATTTCACAAACATAGGTTCAAAATGTTCAAAGGAGACTTGCCTTCTTGCATGTTGTATGAATCTTCTTGCTGCTTAGAATATTCTTCGACGATGTCGAGTTCTACGTGCGAAACGACAAATACAAACAAACAAATAAAATTAAAAAAATACAAAATATATACTGGAAGAAAGGTTATGATTTTATATGAATTTAGGAGAAAGAATCAACGGATTTGGAGTTCGAATGAGGGAGAACGAATGTCTGGAAGTTTTAGATATCACATAAAATGATAACAAAATCCGAGAATTACTTTTTAAATAGTGCGGTGTCAGTAAGCTGTGAGGTGGCTGACGAATGGGCAAAATGGAACAATGGCGACGAGGCATAGGTGGTGACGTGGGTACGACGTCGTGGAATAGCGGCAAACACTGGCGGTGAGCGAATAACGGCAGTGGCGGCGTGGTTGCGACAACGGTAGGTTGGAGAGATAGTACCGGGTATGGAACGTGAGATGTAGAGAGAGAACGGGGTAGAACACGATATGGTGAAGCTAAGAAAATTATTGGCTAGGCTGAAAATTCAACGGAGACGATACAATCGACGTTTGAACGACGACGGTAGAGAAAAAGGAAAAGCTTGATATCTTGATGCTCGGTGAAGCGAATCTAAAACCACTTGAAAGGTAGCTACCTGGGATAGTTTGGCACATTATGACGCGAACGGATTGGGGAAAACACCACCGGATAGATGGGGACACGAGTTGCCATTGGCGACCATGGCGAGGTGTCAGAGGCGAAAATTTGTGGAGAATTTTTGGAGAAAAGGAAGTGAGCACGGCGTAGAACGCGGCGAGGCAAGTCTAAGAAAAATTACGGCACAGGCTAAAACTCAATTTCTAACAATTGGCTCTACGAAATATTAAATAAAAATGATAGATAAATTTCTTGGAGGCTAGGACACGATATGATGCTTACAAAAATCAAAGCGCTTACTGAAAAAGTGGTGTACGCGCGAAGGCACGGTTTCAGGTCGACCAGGTCGACGAGGACTCGGGGAGTCTTCGAGTGATGGCGATAGAAGCATGGCATAGAACGTGTCGAGGCGAACTCAACGGTACTGGTGGCTCGGCCAAAGAACATCGGATGGTGGCGGGACACGGCGGAGAAGACATTTGGCGACCGGCGGGTTGACATCGGCGTTCCGGGCAAACGGAGAGGAGTTACAGGGTGAGGTTTACGGCGAAACGAAGAGGAGAACATGGGGAACGCAATGCTCACCTCGGTTTTGATGGAACACGCACGGTCGGCTCACAGCGAGGAGAGAAGCGACGGCGCAGTTTGGCCACAGTGGTCCGACGATGCTCCGGCGAAGGCGAGTGGAGCACCGCATAGAACGCGAGAAGTCAAAGCCAACGGTGTGGTCAAAAGTGACCGGACTCCATTGTTGGAGGAGCAAATGGCCGATGAACACCGTTCGGTTGACAAAAGAAAAACAACGATTGTGGAGAGGAGGAAGGGAGAGAGGCTTTGAGATTTCGGGGATTGGGTGAGGATGAGAAGGGGCACCCGGTGCTCCCTTTTATATGGTCGGAGGTGGACGGGAGAGGGAGATCAATTAACGGTGTCATTTAGAGCGACGGTTTCAAATTCGTGTAAATGCACATGAATGAGAGGGGAAACGGTTGGGAATTGAAAGCTCTTGATGAGAGGAAGTGAATGCACTTGATTTTATGAAAAACAATTGAAAAAATCAATGGGAATCAAAGTTTTAAGGAAATGGCACTGTTCATTCTCTCTCCTTTTTTTTGGAAATTTTAAAATTGAGCTCAAACAAACTCCAAAAAATCTGAGAAACTTTTGGAAAATTCCTTGAGACCCAAGGAACTCAAATAAAATATTTTTAGCAAATGTTAATGTTTAATTAAATCCTTTTAATTAAAAATTCCAATTAAGCTTTAGTTTAATCCAAATAAATTTAAAAATTCCAAAACTTTTAAAATAGGATATACATGGATATATTAAAATTTTAGATGAATTTAGAAATTTGAATGGGCTTAATCGGAGTTAAAACGAAAGAGAACGGGCTCTCGGAAGTTTGAAAGGGGAGAAAAAGAATAAACTGATTTTCTAGAATTATTTTTGAACTGAAAATCAGATTATGACGTCATCAAGGGAAATGATTTTCAGAGGAATTATTTTTCTGTGGAAAAGGAATTTATGACGTCACCAAGGATTTTGATTTTCTGGCCGAATTATTTTTGTAAAGGATTTATTCACTGACAGGTGGGACCGAGTTTAACAGCGGGAGAGAAGAGAGAGAGGAAAGAGAGGACGGTCGGATGATCGATGCGACGCAAGGAGGAAATCGAGACCGTCGGATGGAGCGCGAACGGGTTAGGTGAAGATGGACGCACGAGATTAGTTTGGGCGGTGGAGGATTAAATCCAAGTCGTCGGCTAAGAGGGGAACGGGTAAGTTATGGTAGATGGCTGAGATTAGATCAAGGAGCGGATGGATTTAATCTGGACGTGACATGTGTCAGCGCGATATTAATCCGGATTAAAATTTTCGGATTAATTTTTCAGAAAATACAAGAAATATTATAATTGCTTAGAAAACAGGAAATAGAGTCTAAAAATTTCAGGAAATTCATAGAACATTCCTGAAGCTATTTTAGACTTAGGTAAAATATTTCCAATTTCAATTTGGTATTTAAATTTTACAAAATACTTTTTAAGTTTGAAATTGATTTTTTTTAAATCCAAAAAATCACAAAAAATCCAGATAGAATTCAAATATTGTCAGTGGTTTAATTCTAGATGTGTTTGTGAGATGTGAACTATGATGTATGCATGTGATCTGTGAATGTGTAGTACTCTGTTACTTTGTTCCAGATTTGTTCAATGTTCATATTGTCAGTGGTTTAATTCTAGAATTGTTCCCTGCTAATTCGTGCTATGTGATTGGTAAACAGTGACAGTGAGCTTTGTTATGTGATAATTGTGCTTGTATTCTGTTAGTAGTTTAGTAGTATTTTCAGTACTGCTAATTGTTATCTGTGTTGGTGTTGTAATCTTTGTGCTACTTAAATTTGATGTTAGTAATCTGCGTTAGTATTTGTCATTTATGTCAGTGTGAGTTGTTTCTGTGCATCGGTGTGTGTTTGTGTTGCGCGATTTAGCTAGCCGGTGACCGTTTCCTCTCCTCGTGCTGTCTCGACTCCCCCTTGTTTCTCGACTTCCCTCTTTTCTTCTTTCCGCGGTCTGTCGATAGTTAGGTCGAGGATCGTAGTCGTAGTTATTTGTTGTGTTGTCCACCGTCGTCCTCTAGTTAGCCATCGACCGTCTTCTCCCTCGTTCTTTCTCGACTCCCTTCATGCTTCTAGACTCCCCCAGTGCTTTTCGACTTCCCCCTTCTATCTCGCGGTCGATAGTCAGTTAGGTCGTCGGTCGGTAGTCGTGTCATAATTTTTGTAGTCGTTGTAGTTCGTACGTGTTTGTTCGTGTAGTCAGTCGTTGTGTAGTTCGTTCGGTCATACGACGTCCATTCGTACGGTCGTTCATTCTGTCGTCTTTTGATTGTTCAGTTTATTCATCATTTCGTCTATGCGAGTCAGAGTTCGTTCGGTAGTTTAGTTTTCTCCCCTGTTTCGATTGACCTAGCTTTAGCTGAGCACCGGTAGCCTCAGTCTAGTCCCTGTGGAGAACACGACACTCGCCGCTATTTCAGTGGCAACCCGTGCACTTACGGGTGTGCTATTTTTGCACGATAAAACATCTTGGCGCCGTTGCCGGGGATTAGCTTAGAGAGAATGTGTTAGGCTATAGACTAGGTCGTTGTTTGTTTTCTTTTGCTTGTGTTTGTGCTAACTTGTCTTTCATTTCGTCTTTATTCATATTTGTGATATATTGCTAACCTCCTAACCCATTCCCTAGTCATTTCTTTCTCGTGTCTTTTAGTATCTATTCTCGCAGGTTGATCGATATAGGTACTTATTGAGGCTATGGCTTATTGTTATGATTCTCGTGGTTTTATGAGCACCCCTACTTATGATACTCTTCAAGAACAGGTAAATCTATTATCTCGCCAGTTAGAATGCTATGCTTTAGAGCGAGGAGTTGTGTTAGAGAGCGAGCATGATCAGTACAGTTCTTTATTAGGCGCTCGCTCTTCAGTTGTTCCTATATGCCAGACTTGTGGTTTTCAGGGCCATTCACCCGCTGAGTGCTAGCGTGGTTATTTGTCCACTCCAGAGTGTTATGGGATGAGCTTTGCTCAGCCGAGTGGGCCATACCCTAACACTTATCACCCTAGATGGCCTGAGCACTCGAGTCTGTCATATGGAAACAACAACCCTGATATCTCATCATTTTCTTCTAGTATACCATTGCAGGGTTTTAGATATGGTGATCAATATATTTCTCATTGGTCACACCAGCACTATCCTGTACCTCAGCATCAGACTCCTACTCCTGAGCTTGATCAGATGTCCATATTTGAGGAGAGGATTTCTAGGATGATAGGAGATTTCAAGAGTAGAATGAGTATTGACTTCGCATTGGATCTGACACCTTCTGCCTGCAGTTCACCTGTTCCTTCACCGAGCCAGTTTACAGTTCCTATGTCTGGGTCCTTAGAGTTGTCTCATGAGCCACCTCCTTCACATGAAGATCAGGCTGCTAGACTTGATGCATTATGCAAAGAATTCATGATTGTGCCTCCTAGTAGTGATCGTGCGATGGCGATTCAAGACGAGATTGAGGCGATTATGAGCGCCATGTCTACCTGTGTGGATAGTTTTACCGCTTCACAGCCTTCCATTAGCACAACAGAGATAGTTCTAGATAAAGATGAGTGTCAGCTTACCAGTCTTACACTTGATCTTGCTAGCGAGGGCCTGTTGTTGGAGACACTCAGATACACTTAGAGGCACCTCAGTCGGATCCTTCGCCTATTGACTCTAAGAGAGAGATCGTTGAGCTGGATGATGAGAGCTTTGTACCAGATGATGACGAGTTCATTATGGGTATACTTTTGAGTTCTGAGGTGCCACATCTTGATGAGGGGGCTGCTTCCGCTGTTGAGGAGTAGTACATTTCTATTGATGCACCACCGGCTACTTCCTTCGTCGACATCGCCCCTCTGGAGGTTTCTACTACTTTACGCTCTACTTCACCTACACTTCAGGTAGTTTGGAAACTCTTCCCCGACCACCTCAGGTTAGATTTCCTTGACTCTGATGAGGCATATTCTATTATTGATTGTGCTCATCTCATTTATAGTCCTCATGATGTACTTTATCGATATGCCTACGTGATTGGATATTCTATTGATGACTTAGAGGGTGTCAACCCTATCACACATACTTGCCATGTCTTTGAGTTTATTTTCAGGCTTATGCTTTTGTGCCATCGACTACGAGCGGACATGGCTCGAGTCGACATCCCTTGGGATCCAGTTGGATTTCAAGGCATGCTGCTTCATGAGGAGGGCGGACATGTGCCTTTTTCATGTCCTGTCCTTGGCCCTCCTCCCGCTACACCCAAATGAGCATCTCTTTATCTTTTTATTTACATACCTTTTGTTAGTTTTTGTTGGTTTCTCCTTTTTTTCTTTCTTTTTATTTCAGGTCCCGTGCTAGATCTTCATCCTTGTACGTGCGTGAAGCCACGGGATGATTTGTCCACTTCCACTGCATCATATATGCCCGGTGAGCTGTTTCTTACCCCTTTAAGCACATGCTTGACTCATTGAACAATTTAAACTTGGGGTTGGACTTGTATGTGTATGGATGATGTTCTAGCATGTTTGTATTATATTGGTGTGCATTTGAGCTTATTGTTGTGTAGTTGATGATATATGGTCATTCTTATGCTTCATATTATGCTTATATTGATGATATATGGCCTTTACTATCGCTCTCATGTTATACTTGATTGTATATTTTGGTCATGTGAGCCCATGCCATGATTAATTAAGAAAGGTCATGCCTAAATTTTCTTAATTGAGTCATATTGTCACTAGTTCCTTGTATGTCTTAAGTCACTTGGTATTATATCATAGAGCGAGCTTTGTTTGTTATCCTTGATGTGCTTAGAAACCTTGTGATCCTATAACATTTCATTCATTGCGAGTTACGCATGTGTTTTAACCATTTGCGGATTGAATTGGTTCTAGTCATCGCCTCTTGAATGATTATATCTTAGTTTCATGCTTTGGCATACTATGTTATTTTAGATATTGACACTTTACTTGAATGTAAAATTTATGAAAAGGGTAGTCCTATCTTGAGCCAATAACTTGGTTGATTTATCTAGGTATCCATGTCTCGGGACACGTGTTACTTAGCATTAATGAAAACCAGTTAAAGATGCTTAATCATAAAAAAGAAGAAAAGACAAATTGTGATGCAATGTGAGTGTGTGAAATAAGTGACTATGTCACATTGGTTCGAAAATGTGTTGAATAAGTGGCAAAGTTTCGCCCAAGTGAAATGTGGGTGTGAATAAGTGGCACAAGTGCCCATTGTATTTTAAATTTGCTAAAAATCAACAAAAAGTAGGTATCATGGCTCAAGTGTGGGCTTTTTCATAAATATCATGCAAGTATTAGTCTCTTTGTCTCAAATAGAAAATACCTTACCATGACCCTTTGATATGCCCATTCTTGATGTTATACGTAGTTCCGATGCCTTACAATTTTGGTTGGATTCATGTGATCACTTAGTACATTTGACACTTGTGTGCGTAACTTGATTTGGTCCAATACTATAGTTATCGCTTTGGAATCTTTGCTTGAATACTCATTCTCATCTTGGATGGTTCTCAAAACTCGAGTTAGATGATCTAATTTCACCTTATTATATGCCACTTGACTTATTACATGCATTTAACTAGTCTTTTACCATAATGACTTCTTGTCCGGGTTCGAAAATATCATGCCATTTACTTGAAGACAAGTAAATGTTTAAAGCTTGGGGGTATGACATGCATCATTTTTGTATATATTTAGCCATCATTTTACCCTCATATTCTTCACATTTTAAGACCATTTATCATCATTTACATACTTTCCCATATTTAATTGCTCGAAATGGGCCATTTTACATTTTTCAATATTTTTCTGCAAGCCGGCGCGATCGAGGCGCATAAACCACAAATCTGGACTTTCTGGACTACTCCGTATAGATGTACACATCGTCACAAACACGTAGGATCTTTTTGCGAAGAAATCGGAGTTTCCAAGGGCGAGCAAGAAGAAACCTAATGGGAAGGACTTGATTGCAAATTCAGGCGGGAGGACTAAATCGTAATTGCCAAAAACCCACCGCCTACAAACCCTAGCCGCACTGATCCAAACCGAGCCCGGCATTTCTCTGTCTCCCGTTCGCCTTCTTGCCTTCCCTCGATTCTTCTTTGCATCCGGCCGTCGGCGAGGCCGGGCCGACTCGCCCGCGCGCCACTAAGTTTTGCTGCCCCTACCTCTCTCCGCCACCTCTACTCCTTCTCCGCATCCAACCGCATCCTCTCTCTTCCTTCTCCACCGCACCACCGTCTCGACCACACCGCCATCCTCTCCGCTTTCTTCTTCCACCGCGCCTATCTCCCTCCAGCTCCTCACTGCCGGACGCCACCGCATCTCCACGCCGCCGAGAGCCACCTCACCCGCAATCCATCGCATCTGCTCTGCTCCACCGACGCTGCAACCTCATCACCGACATCACCGGCGACGTCTCCACCACCACAGTGCCGCCGCCTTCTTCCCCAGCATCTCCCTTCTCTGCATCGTCACCAGCGACCGCGACCCCGTCTTCTTCCACATCACCGACCCCTACTTCCACTTCACCGACGCCGACGAGCTCCAATTATTCTTCACCATCCCCGATTGCTACTACTCCACGGCGCCGCCGACACCTCTCCTCTGCTACTTCTACTCCCCTCGGTTCACTCCAATCCCTAATTCCTCCCGCCTTCCTACTTTTTACAATTAATGTTTACCTTAATTGCTGTTAATCACTGTTGATTAATATTTTGACATGTGTTTGTGAGATGTGAACTATGATGTATGCATGTGATCTGTGAATGTGTAGTACTCTGTTACTTTGTTCCAGATTTGTTCAATGTTCATATTGTCTCTGGTTTCATTCTAGCATTGTTCCCTGCTAATTCATGTTGTGTGATTTGTAAACAGTAATAGTGAGCTTTGTTATGTGATAATTGTGCAATTTGTATTCTGTTAGTAGTTTAGTAGTATTTTCAGCAGTGCTAATTGTTAGTTTAGTAGTATTTTCAATAGTGCTAATTGTTATCTGTGTTGGTGTTGTAATCTTTTGTGTTAGTTAAATTTGATGTTAGTAATTTGCGTTAGTATTTGTCATGTATGTCAGAGTAATTTGCGTTAGTATTTGTCATGTATGTCAGTGTGAGTTGTTTCTGTGGATCAGTGTGTGTTTGTGTTGCACGATTTAGCTAGCCGGTGAACGTTTCCTCTCCTCGTTCTGTCTCGACTCCCCCTTGCTTCTCGACTTCCCTCTTTTCTTCTTTCTGCGGTCTGTCGATAGTGAGGTCGAGCGATCGTAGTCATAGTTGTTTGTTGTGTTGTCCAACCGTCGTCCTCTAGTTAGTCATCGACCGTCTTCTCCCTCGTTCTCTCTCGACTCCCTTCATGCTTCAAGACTCCCCCAGTGCTTCTCGATTTCCCCCTTCTGTCTCGTGGTCGGTAGTTAGTTAGGTCGTCGGTCGGTAGTCGTGTCATCGTTTTTGTAGTCGTTGTAGTTCGTACGTGTTTGTTCGTGTAGTCAGTCGTTGTGTAGTTCGTTCGGTCATACGACGTCCGTTCGTATGGTCGTTCATTTTGTCGTCTTTTGATTGTTCAGTTTATTTGTCATTTCGTCTGTGCGAGTTAGAGTTCGTTCGGTAGTTTAGTTTTCTCCCCCATTTCGATTGACCTAGCTTTAGCTGAGCACCGGTAGCTTCAGTCTAGTCCCTGTGGAGAACACGACACTCGCCGTTATTTGAGTGGCAACCCGTGCACTTGCGGGTGTGCTATTTTTGCACGATCAAGCAGGCGCTGGCGGAGGGGACTCAATGCCTGGCCTCCGAAGAGCACAGGGGCATGCTGTAGCAGATTGCCGCGCTGGAAGAGGAGAAGGCCCGGTTGACTGCTATGATCGAGGAGAAGGACCGGGTGCTGGGTGATGCTTCGGTGGCAGCATGGAGCTCGATGGAAGCTTTGGAGAGTGTGCTCTTCGATCTTGCCGTTGTGGTGCCGCCTCGTACCTTCGGGCCCGAGGACTTGTCGAGCATCCTCTGGGGGATCCGAGAGGCTTCGGCCCTCACGCTAAGCACCGCGCGCTCCTTCAACAACCACTGCTCGCTGGTGATGACACGCATCATCCTTTTCTTTCTCCATCACCAGGGCTACCTACACGTTGGCGAGCTGGCTACCTCGCAGCTGCAGCTACCTGCCGGAAGCGGGGTCATGTCCGCTGCAGTGCATGCGGTTCGTTGCTCTGCATGTGCCTTCCACCAATGCATCTGGGACTACTTCGGCAAAGCTGCGGTGAAGGTAGCCATGAGGTAGAGCCTGCAAGATGGCGGCGTCCTTGGGGCCTGGCTTGATGAAGTCCCACAGTGTGATGAAGGTGGCGCTGTCGGCTCCGAGCACGGCGTCGATCCATAGGTGTGATGCCGAAGTCCCACGCCCGCGCATGTAGCCCACTGTACCCCGTGTCTATGTTATGTAAAATGACGCTACATGGCCCCACCTTTTTGGCAATACAATAAAAAATTTTCAAGTCTTATTTTCATATTTGGTGCTTATTGCAAGCAGGTGCTTGATAGGGGCCGCTTGCTAGTTTCGGACCTTATGCTTCGGTGGTGACTGCGACATTGGAGCTAGGCGGAGGAATCTCTGCATTTTTGGAGAGAGTGGTGTTCTACGGGGGAGGCCTCAACGCGAGAGTATGTTAAAGTAGAGGACGGATCGGACGAGTAGTGCCTCCGAACAAGTCTGATTAAATGTACTTGTAAACGCTATTCTTCGCACATTATATTGAAGTATTGTCCAAAGAAAATGACTTGTACCTTGTATCCCTTTGGTCGGTGTGTTTGCTTTCCGACGACACGTGGCACAACGAGAAGTGCTCGAAAAGATCGTCGATAAGTAGGAATTCAAATGCTCCGCGCATAGTGTTAATGCCGCGCTTAGCCTACCCCGCGTCGTGTGCCTCTACTCCACGCCAGCTACCCCAACACTTGCTCTCGTCGGCATGAACGCGGGCGTAGCTATGCCTGCTGCTCAGGTTACTCAGCGAGGCCTCGCCTGGGATTACTCCATCGCGGAGTGGCCTTCAATTCGCCCATCTGCCAACCACTTTCGCCCGCCTATAAGAAGCCGAGCGAACCCCATTACTTCCCTTCCCCATTGCCCTCCTCCCTCGTTCCAGGCTGAGCCGCCCTGGACTCGTGCCACCGTTGCGACCTGACCACGCCGCAACCCATGCACGTTGCTAGCTTGCCTCGGCCTTGCTCCAGCTCAACTGACCCCTTGGGTGAGTTCCTCATGGCCTACTCTTGCTCATGCATGCCCCACCCTCTTCCCTCTTTCTTTCGGACACCAGCGCCCAATTTTCCTCTCACCGCCGGCCGCCTAGAGCAGTCGCCAACTCATCTTGACGCCACCCCGGCCGAAGCTACTGTCTCCCTAAGCCTCCTCATCACTTGAGCAACCCGTTTTGACCATCGTCAGCACCTCCCTGGTCGCCGCCCAGCCGGAGTCACCGCCGCATAGCCCAGTGCCTCCCTCCTCTGTTTCGGCTTTGCCCTAGCCGAAGACAGCGCCCTCCTCTCTCTGTCACTTTCTGTTATGACATGTGGGCCCAACTTGTTAAATTGCATATCTTTTCACCCGTTTGACTAAATGATGGATTCATGTTTAAGAAATATTCATGCATACATTCTAAAAAATAATTTGTGAATAATAATGAGAATAAGAAATTACTTATGAACTCATAATGAAAAGTCTATGCAATTAAATTACAAACATAACATTAGTTAATTATATGCCAATCAAGATTAATAAATTAAGCCTCATATAAAAGTTTAATTAAAGTAAGTCTGTGCCATGAACTATTTTTCCTATTACCCCGTAACTAACATGAAGTTAATAATAATAATAATAATAATATGTCTAAAAGATTTAGTTATGAAGCTTGATAAAAGAATTATACCCATTTAATCTTGTCTGAGTCTATGACAACTAAGAAAATGGCAATAAAGATAATTAATGTAATAATTTGAATAAATGTATCATCAATTTTAACACATCAAATAGTGAGAGTTCAATTTAGCTTGTTTAATAAGATTATCTCTCAAAAATAATTTGAACGCCGCATATAAAATCAAATGCGGTCTGCTCATCTCTAAAATCATGAAAACTATCTTTTCAAAAGTGCTTAAAATAATTTTGGTAAAGAGTTCAATATTTATCTTAAAATGTTAAGATTTAAAATAATAGATGTTTATGATTAATAATCCTTAAACAAGAAAGTGTAACCATCAATCCTTATCTTACATCCAAATCCCGAATCAAAAGACCCTAAGAATAATCTGTAACCATCCAACCCATATCCCAAGATTTAAAATTTACCGATATACCTGAAAATATCAAATTCACCAATAATTCAGTCCACATCTTAAAAGAGGACTCAGTTAAAATATTAAAACCCCTGTCTAATAAAAGCAGGCCATTGGTCATCCTTAACTAATTTG
Organism: Bonia amplexicaulis; assembly: GCA_036346245.1. Taxonomy (NCBI): domain Eukaryota; kingdom Viridiplantae; phylum Streptophyta; class Magnoliopsida; order Poales; family Poaceae; genus Bonia; species Bonia amplexicaulis. The sequence continues at coordinate 6,765,696 of CM070746.1, read as the reverse complement.
TTAATCAGTAAAATAATTAACTCTGTTCCTCGTGACCATTAATTAATGACCAACTCCATACTTAATTAAGATATTGAATTAATGGTTCAATAAGTTGGCAGTTGCAATCTCATGTAATACTGCATCTTGAAATATCAATTTACATCAAGTAATTAAAATTGTAAACCGCAACCTAAAATCACCAAGTTCTACCCCTCAGCAATAATACCCAATATCTCTGATAATCTATCCCATCTGTCCATAGGTCCTGTCTGACTCATGGAACTTTCTTGATAAATATAAATCAATAAAAAGAAAGTCATCAAATAAAAGATCAAACCTTTCCTTCCCCAATCGACTATGTATGGCCATCTTCCTTTCCAAAATAGATAATTCCGGTAGATACTTCTTCACCTTTGATCCCTCATTATCCTAATTTTCCCTTACGGTAAAACTACTCAGTCACCTCCTTCTTTGCTCAATCCATCTACCGTTGTGTTTACTGCACACTAACTCGAATCACCTTTCTATTCTCAAATCGTAATAAATATATAATTTAAATTTAATTGGGCATTTAAAGTGTTTGGATTTATTTGGTTTCTTTCGTTCATTTGCCACGTATTAGAATCTGAAGACTAGACGAAACGACAAATTCGAACAGGATCAAGACTTGGGTATATGCAAAAACATGGAATTCCAGACTACTGACTGAGTAGGCTTTGAATTAGATCAAGGCCATGGTAAACCAAGCAAGGCAACTCATCACTTTGATCATATTGATCCTATATTTTATGCAAAATTATATTCCTTTAAATTATCAACTTGTATGATTAATTTACTCTGCAAATGTATGTCAAAACTCAAGGTAGTTACATGCCTTCTCGCTTCTGTATTAATTTAATATGCCATTCCTTGACACTTGAATCACCTGACCATTGTCGCTTTAGATGTTAGTGGTAACTTTACTACTATAGGTCATATTAAAGTGACATGCTAGTCTTATCAAGTACAGGGCACTAGTTGCCCTGATAATCAATCTTTAAACGAGAAAACTTGCTTTGGGACAGATCACGGGATGTAAGTAGCTGAATATTTATGCCAACTTAATTTATGCTTCTCAAACCCCTAAAAACCTGCTATACTTGTCTAGGCGGGTGGTAAGAGTGGTGGCTACGGATGTAGCACGAAAATATGTGGTTTGTGGATTGAACCGCCCAGACACATTAAAGACTTAATCCTGTGTGAGCTCTCCATGTAAAACAGTACTACCACAAGCTGGCAAAGTGTAGGCTGAGTAGAATAATTTACTAGACCCTCTAGTCATGTCACGGAAGACTAGTGTAGGCAGATAATAAAAATCTAGTTGGAATGGGACACCAAATAAAGGTGACGTTGCCAAGACTAGCGTTCGTGGAAAGTGGATTCCGACTGCGCTACTCTGTGGTGGACATCCCGCACAGCGTATGGGCCTACTATTGTGGGGCAACCCCATATGAGTGAGGTGCTAAAGGGCGAGGTATTGTAAAGGCTTCGTGACAATCTCTCAATCTGCGTGACTAAGGAATCGCGCAGGCCGTCGCGTTGATTGTCTCTTGTGGGTAAAGATGTACAATCTTTGCAGAGTATACAACTATTCAAACAGCCGTGCCCACAGTCAAGGGCGGACATGGGAACTTCCTCGAGTTAGTTCTATTTCAAAATTTTTATGGGTGGGATAAAAACCTATCAGAGGGAAGTACTCTGACTTTGACTTTTTCCTGGAGAGAAGTATTCCAGCGTTATTATTATGGGTATAGGAAAATCTAGCATTGGTGGATGGAACCGTGTAACTGGTGTGTGGAACCAACATCACTATATACGTGCTGCACAATTTAAGCTCTTTGAAGCATGTTTTGTTAAAATGTTAAGTCATAGGATTTGTACTTATAATATTTGTAACCGTCGCTTTACGCAATTAAAAGAAACTCAAGCCTCCATTGACAGTTTTGCATCTATTATTAGTGCATCCTGTGTGGTAGCTTGTTGAGTACCATTGTACTCACTCTTGCTTAATTACCATTACTCAGTCGATAAGAAAAGAAAGTCAAGCCATACTGAACTTTAAAGGAATCGACAGAGCTGGAAGACAATGAGGCCATGGACTAGGTAGCGAAACCCAGTCTGCTGCTTATAGGCAAGTCCCGAGGGTCCCACCTGTGTGAAATTTCTGCTGTTGTATTTTCTTGTTTTCGGCCTATTCGGCGCATGAGTAAGTTATTACTGTATTGCCTACGCTTCTGCATGATATGTTTTTCATATACATTAATGTATATGTGAGCACTATCTACTGATCCAGAGAATAGTGCGGTGAAATCGCAGAGGATCTGGGCTTGCTAACCTGGGGTCCGACGAAATTGTACGAAAATATGGTGATGGAGAATATATCTGGAAAAGGAGATTTCTAGGCAAACAATCTATAGCGAATTCTACTATATGTCAGCAAATGCTCATTTGTCAAAAGACCCTATCTGTCGGCAAATCTGTAGTATCAGGGTTAGCTTGTCTGTTGGCAAACATAAGACCGTTGGGAAAGACTTTTGTTGGCAGAACTTATATATGGCGTATGTTGTTGTATGTTTATAAATCTTTTCCCGACAGATAGTTCATCCGGAAGGTGGCTTTTGCCGACAGACGGACTGTTCTTGAAATTTGGCCATGGCGTAGTGTGAAGGAAGATGGGGAACACAACCGGGTGGGGATGCTTTGAGATTAGTTATTTTACGTATCCAACAAGGAATAGGGTTCTTCAGATGAAGGAATGACCTGTCCGTGGTTTAGGTCTTATTCAGCCAGTTTAGGCAAAAAAAACTATTTATTCCAAAACATGACCGGCCTCTTTGGACAGATATGTGAGATCGTGGGACCAAACTGATCCTTTCTAAAATTTACAAGACCCAATTAGAAATCGATCCATTCTGAAAAGCATACCTATGCAACTCTTCCAATTAATTGATTTTATGGTGTCACAAAATGTGTCCAAATAGTGCTGGTGCAAATATGCACAAATTAAAACATATATTTCTTGCGAGGAAATTAAAAATAAAATATGTTTATTTCGCTAAAATTGTACAAGTGAAATATCTATGGTTCTTAAAGGAATACATGCACGCAATTTCCTCGTAGAAATGTTGCACAAGAACATCCCTCATCTCATACCGGCTGGCGGTGGTCCACACATCTTATGCGGGCAGGTGGGAGGAAGGAGATTGCCACCGCCACGGCCAGTATATGGCACTCCAACTGCAAAAGTAATCCTTGAGTTGATTATTCGTGATTTTTTACTATAATTTTATTATTAACTCTATTTTTAAAAAATACATCGTTTAAAAACTAGTTATTATAAACAGTATAAATATAAACTAATTTTAAGCCTAAAAGAATCTTGCCCAAATGCTGCAATTTTAGTCCCAATGTCCGACCCTCCTGCACTTCCTCTGCCAGGATGCATGCACGAGGGCCAATGTGTTCGGAAGGGCACCTCAGGTTGTCTGGAAGGATAAGCCAATATAGTTTTTGCACCATGGAGCTGAATGGTAAACCTGCCTGCGTCACTACCAAGTTTCTGTGTCGGAACTAAACTGATCAATAAGACAATAACTAAACGCGGCGTGCTCTCCTTGTACTAACATAAATTAGTGCGTTGTGCATGAACTAACATAATTAAGTCTAGTGCAGTATTGTAGGGGATCCTAGATCGAAGAAAAAAAAGAAGATGATTATCTCTACTACTTAAAAATAGAGTTGGTGACGATCATCCGTCCTCTCCCACCTCCCACCCTTCGAAAAATAAAACCGTCGCTGCCTCCCACCGAACCCGTCGCTCCTCCCTCTCACTTCTCTGCGCCTCCTCCTCCTCCTCCTCCTCCGCCTGCCTCCTCCCACCAAACCCGCCTCCTCCCCTCCGATTTATCCGCCTCCTCCTCCTCCTCCTCCGCCGTCGCCTCCTCCCACCGAACCTGCGCCTCCACCCCTCCGATTTCTCCGCCTCCTCCCTCCTCCTCCTCCGCCTCCTCTCCCGCTCCTCCGCCACCGCCTCCTCCCCGCTCCTCCGCTCCGCCCGCCTCCTCCTCCCCACCCTCCGCTCCACCGCTTCTTCCTCCTCCCCACCCCCTGCTCCGCCGCCTCTTCCTCCTCCCCACCGCCCGCCTCCTCCCTCCCTCCCACCCCGCACCGTCGCCTCCTTCTCCCCACCCCGCCGCCGCCTCCTCCTCCTCCCCACCCCGCCGCCTCCTCCCCTCCCTCTGAGTCACGTCTCCTCCAGAAACCGCCCGCCTCGCCTCCTCCGAAACCGCTCCACCTCCCTCGCATCTTCGCTCGCCTCGCCTCCTCCCCACCCCCCTTGCCGCCGCCTCCTCCTCCTCGAATGTGGGATACGAATTCGGTTTCCTCCCAAGCCGCCCTACTCCCCGCAGCACACAGCCGCACCGAGCCCCAGCGAAGGAGAGAGGAGAAGGCGTGGCGGAGATGAGAGGAGGCGGTGGGCTGCTGCGTGGGTGTGCTGAGACAACATCGTGAAGCACCTCTCGCGTCCGTCATCTTCCTCGCCGACAAGGTGGCCACGGCCATGGGCGACCCGCCGACGTCTACATGCTGGCCTAGGCGCTCTTCCTCGGCCGCCACTTCCGCCAAGCTCCACCTCCTCAACTCATCCGCCTCCTCCGCGACCTCCGGTTCCGTTTCCTCGCCGCCAAGTGCCTCGTGAGCTCTACTCCCCCATCTTTTGTAATATTTTCATTTTTTTGCATCGATTTGTGCGAGAATTAGTCCCGTTTCTGTTATTTCCAGTGTTCGATTAGTGGGTTTGATGAGGACATCACTTTTTCGGATATACACAGCACTCCTCCACTTGATATTCAAGGACCAATCACTAGAGCTCGCGCCGACAATTGAATTCTGGTGAGCTCGTTCCTAAGTACTTCTTTTTGTTCATTTGAGAATCGATTGCTACCTAATGATTTAATTATGATTAGGAACCATGGAGAGGATCAGGAAGTACTTGGAGACGAGCTACGAGAGACGGGCTACGAGGCGCACAAGTCCAGCAAGGGCGGTCGAATCATGTTGGATGTCGAACTCAAGCCGACTTCGAATCCAATTCGGAGTCCAGGACCAGGCCGCACTAAAATGGACGCACAGATCGCATCCGGACTCCGTTTTGGACGTTCTACATATGTATGGAAAGCTGAGAAGACGACCTTTCCAATGGCTCTGATCCCATATCAAAAGTCCTTCTAAGTCAACGGGAATCGTCGAAACAATTGGACGTTCAGAATCTGTCAGGGTGCTGCGACACCGTCTTTTGGGCCGTTCAGCTTTGTATCGTGTTGGAGTCCATTAAGGGCGCGTTCAGGGGTTTTGCATGCCCCTTACTCCTTTATATACAGCCGCCACCCCCACCATTAGGGTTGCGTTTTTCTTAGATTAATTCTGTCTTTGAACAGTTTCGCCGTTCATCGGTTTGTGAGACCACAACTTTCGAGTGCTAAATCAATACATCTGCAATTCAGTTGTGATCTTCCTTGTTCTTGCTTGTGTTCTTCGATTCGCAGGCGAGGATTAGCCTTCTTGGCGAGGTGAGCTGTGAGATTTTGTTTGATTCCCTTTCAATTTTTTGCTGACTGTTGCAGCATAAGCTGGGAGAGGAAGTCGCAGCAAGGTGCAGCAGTTCATGACCATAATTGGCGCGAGGTGAGATTGTATAATTATCTTTAAAATTTTGACTTGTGGACCTTAGGAACTGGACTTTGGTGGTGATTTTTAGTGTAGTTAATTGTATGGCCTTCTTAAGTGGTGAGCATTGATGTGTTACATACGTTTCAAGTTAGTTGATAAATGATAACTTACTAAAAACTGTGCCATATAATATGTTAATTGCAATAGAGTTATTGTGAAGCTGTGTTATGATGTGCTTGTTTTGGTATCAGGTTGAATTTAATGGTTGTGTCATAATGTGATGCTATATTCTGTGGCGATGGCAAGTTGTGTTGTTATATACTTGCATGCAAATCTTACTAACTCCAGAATGCAACTTTGAAATGCCCTTGGCATCTTGTATGTACAGATGATCTTTCTTTTTGTATTAGAACATCAATTACAGTGGTTGTTTTACAGTTGTAACTTGTTGAATATTGCTGGATGCTAATAGGCTATCATTTTTGTAACTAGGTAAGCCACAATTTTACATGGTAGAAACAAAACGTGCGATAGAATGAATCATGAAGAAGTAAAACTACAGAAGGTCTAGGATTATCTGCTCGGAGTTAGGGCCCTCGATGAATCCAACCATGGTTTAGGCTGTGAATCAAACAACTTAGCACTGGAAGTCTACAAATGCATAACACATACAAACCAGAAATTTGAAAATAAATTGTGCCTGCATTTATCTAACAGCCATTTGAAAATAAATTGTGGTGATGATGGAGCAGGATTGTTACAACTTACAAGGTCCAGTTTGATAGGCCTGACCTTGGTATTGTAAAGGTATGTATTTGATATTTTAGTTTCTTTCAACAATTATTGATATGTTTGTTACATTGTGTAGGCAATTAGGCATTTTCACAGATGGCACACTAAATTTTACTGATTAGTGATTTGTCCACCCAATGTGTTTGCAAATACCGTGCAATTGGCATAGTATACTGATATACTGTAAGCATGTTCTTAATTTCATTTATCATGTTTGCAGAGTGATATTATGACTGATAAATGGCACATATACATGACCAAGGATGGGAGAATTTCATTGGTTGGATTGTCCATCGCGAAATGCAAGTATCTTGCTGATGCCATCATCGATTCCAAACTAGAGAAACAAAGGATAGCCTAAAACAGTGCTCATGCTTCGAAAATGTATATATGCAATCGACAGCATTGACTATCACCTTGTACCACTAAAATTTCAGAGTGAATGCCCGTGACCATAAATACTACATAGATAGCTAGAGCTAGCAAACCAGATTATGCTCCATTTTAAACTATAATACATATTTTTTTATGACGGTGACAGACTAAGAATCTTATAAGATGGTATAACATGTACATTGGATTGATGGGAGTATGCTAAGATACAAAGTACATTACTACAACAATGAACATATACAGGTAAATTTGTTGCTAAGTATAATTCTAAGACTTGAAGTAGTTGAATTAATCTTAAAAAGACTTGCAAGAAGATTCAGGCCATACTAACCTTTGTTAATCTCGGATTACTTTCTAAAACAGCCTTCAACCCCTGATCTGTGATATTTATGATGACGTACAGATAATCCTGATTTGGTTTTGGGGGAGGATTGGGGGAGATTTATTGGTTTCTCGGTGGAAGATTTGATTTCTATGCCCTATTTTATGCCAAATAAAATTGTTAAACTAGGCAATTTGAGAGCATGAAACAACTAGAAACAACCAACCAGGAAGCTTCCATAGATTATTTTATTTCGCATTGCCTTCATCAGTCTATCCCTCAGTGTGCAAAATGATAAGATCATACTGCATGAATCCTTGTAAGTTACTTTTTCAAAGTTTTTTGCTCTCTCTCTGTGAACTTTGTAAGGTACTGCACTTCATTGGAACTTAGAAGTACTGAAGCTATACAATAACAAGGCTTGAAATATAAGAAAAGTAGTTATTAAGTATTTACTATCCATTCTTGTTTTCTATTCTTGAATGAATGTTTACCTTATGGATCGAAACATGCAAACTTCCAACTTTGTTACTGTAAGCATGGTTCAACTTCTGAGCACACCAACTCGCTGCCCAATTGTGAGTTGTGCACTCTTGTTTCTCCACATTGCTCTTTCATTGAGGCTGATGATAAATTAAAAAGGCAGAGTTCATGTAGTCTGTCAATTTTGTGATTTTCTGGAAGTAATTTGGGTGCAGCAGCGATTCTTTTTTCTAGATTATTGTATGAACTTTCATGTCATAACGCACAAGTAAAGAAAGAAAACCAAGATTGATTATTTAATTTTCTCAAGTTCAGATACTTTCATGTCATACTGCACAAGTCATAAAGAAAGAAAACCAAGATTGACATTTAATTTTCTCAAGTTTAGATAATTTTGAAATTATACTATGCTATCTTGTACATTCAGCTTCACGTACTGGTTGGACAGGAGTTTTATTGAAAAGCCCTTTAGGAAGGACTTGGACTGTGCAGAGGAACTTAGTGCCCAACTTGAAGAGCTATTTGATGAACAACAACTCTATAGAATTGACCACTACGTAGGAAAAAGAATTGGTCCAAAACTTGGTAATTTGTTTGACTTGAGTGAGATGTTTATTTCCTACATGCAATTGTCTCATAGTGTCATATTTGCAGCACGTTCTTTGTTTTGCAAACCGCTTTGTTTTTGCATCTCTGGAATTGTGATAATATTGATATGCACAGGTAACATCCTTCCATAGTTGGTTAGCAAACTTTTATTTGTTATTTTTAGACCTTAGCGGATTTCTAATCTTAGAGCGCATCCTTCGCTATTTGTTTAAAATTAATAAATTGCGGTTAGAAAAGCTTTAGATTTGGATGGACCAACCATGTGCGCTTACATGTAATATATATATCCTTCATATTGTATTCAGGGAGGACTGAAGGACGTGGATGATATTTTCATCAATATGGGTATGTCGCAAGTAACTACATTTTGCATGGAAGTTCTTTTACTAAAAATAGTTTATAGTAGCAATTTTTTACATGTAATATATTGATGTTTTGCAAACAATTTTTTTTGTAAATTTGCCATCTCATGTGAATTTATAGTAGCAATTAATTACTGTGTGGACTGCCCAACATTTTATTCACAATCAATATTTTTTATAGCATGACCGTTCTTATGTTAGAAAAAAATCTTCTAAGCAAGCAGAGCAGCTGTCTGTTATGCATTAGAACTCCTTGAAAGCGAATTTTACTGTTTTCAGGAATTGAGAGCTCTGGTTATTGACTATTGCTCTTAACTTTAGGTCTTCTGCTTGGTGGCTATGGAAAAGCCAATCCCCCTTAAGCCCAAGCTCATAAGAGATGAAAAAGTCAAGATTCTTACTGCTCTTTATTTTTATCAACCAACTTATACTATATTTTGCAATTCTATAGAACAGAAAATCTACCTTTGAACTCTTTCTTGCATTAATAGGATTCGGATGGAACAATGTTCAAGGAATGTTCCTGCCAAGAAATCAATTCACATAAAGGATCAAGTCATCCAATGTACGATGGGTAGGAGCGTGGAGTTTTTGAGGTAGTATTACAACAAAATTTCTTTAAATTTACTTAGTCGATTTATTTACTTTTACCATACTCTGACAAGTCATGATTCTTTTTGAACCTTTCTTGAAGAAATTGCTTAAAAGTTTATATATCCATTTCTAGACACTAAAGTTCTGGTTTCCGTGTACTAAACTTGCTTGAAGAATGATATCCATGTATTAAAATTCTGGTTTGCTATGTCTATTACTAATATAATGACCATTGTGCACTTTGTTTTAATTATGATTGCCAATGGTTTTGTAGGGATTATTTTGGCCAGGCATGTAACTATGTAGAACCCAGTTAAATTTCCTAATTTTTTTTATGCTATGAGACATGCAGGGGTGATATGTTCATATTCAAGAATACAAAAATATTTTATTTTTTTGCTTCATAGGATGAGTGTACAGTTGCATGAAGTTTGAATTTTAGATGCAACGCATAGGCACTCGGCAATGTAAGATAAAATTGATGATGATTGTCCGGTTTTTGGATCACGTTTGATGGTATATTTCACCCTTTTTTTGTACTCCGTTGCAACGCACGGGCACCTTACTAGTAAAAAGAATATGTGAGTTCTTTTGAACTGTGCTTTATAGTTTATGGCTTAAATTTTTGAATTTTGGATGTTCGTGAGAGGTAATCGCAGAGGAAAATAGTCGCATGCAATTTTGACTGATAAGCTGAACTCAATACACTTTTTACTATAATATTTTTATTAATCCTATTTTAAAATATATTATTTAAAAGTTATTTATTATAATATAAACTATAAATTATAAGTAAAAAAGATACACCAAATTGGTCGTCTGAACGACTAAAGCCCCACTCGGTTGGACTGAAAAATAGTGGCTTATAGCTAAAATTGTACTGTAGCTGACTGAAATTATACTGTAGCTGAATGTGGCTTATTTGACGTAATTAAATTTAAAAAAATTAAAAATAGAAAAAATATGTTAGCTTATCATAGACAACGCAAACGAATACGAAAAAAAAGAACCAGCAAAAAAGCTAAAAAACCAAAAATTTAGAAAAAAACGAAATTTATAAATGATAAAAAAATAAACCAGACGGTAGAAGCTCAAATCAAATGTGTGAGGCGTAAGAGATGATGTCGGTGGTTGTACTCACATCGCAGGCAGTTTCCCGGGCATGCTGGTCGGTTTGGTTCCAAGGCGCCCTCGAAGCCCGCGCCCGCGGCCATGACGATGAACAGTAGGAAGAATGACAGCATGTTTATGGCAGGAATACGGATACGTCCATCACTCCAAGCCATGGCCAGAGCTGCAGCTTCTAGTGCATTTAGTTTGTTTACTTGTCTTAGCTCCGCTCCCCCTCCCCCCTCCCGTCGATTTATAGCTGTACGCAGCGAGACTAGTCCACGTTTTCCTCTTTTTTTCTATAGAGTCCATGCGGGACGCACCACACCCACTGCTCACGCGATACAGGCAGTAGCGGACTCAGAATAAGGCACAGCTCAATATGGCTTAAGCTTCTGACTTTTGGTTTATTTTTGCACTATTTATAATTTTATCTTTTTCTGAATTTTTAGTTTTTTTTTTGAGCTTTTTTGCCGGTTCTTTTTTTCCCGTATTCGTTTGCGTTGTCTGTGATGGGCTAACAAATTTTTTATATTTTTCAATTTTTTTAAATTTAATTATGTTGAATAAGCATCTATCAGCTACAGTGTTTTTTTCAGCTAGCTACAGTATTTTCAGCCATAAACCACCAAAAATAAGCCGAACTGAACACCACCTAAAAATTTAGAAACGGCTAATAAAAGAAAGCTAGCACCTATTATCAGTACAGCTCATGAGGCTATAATACATCGAGATATTCATTAGTAATGGAGATTGAAGAGGATCTATTTCTCTGAGTGAATAGTAAAAACCAACATATCTGCGCTACCTTCACCTGTATCAAAAGCATCAACTACCACTGCATATATTTATCATTGTATCAGGAATGGTCTGCCCTAATCATCCAATTTCACAGGAATTTAATAGAAATCAATATAATTCCCGCAGGATTTGTACTAAATACCCTGCCTTGCAAACGGCCTAAACACGTGGCAATCTGATCCTATTCCTATTCTTTTCAACTTCTAAAAGTCGCTTTTGACTTTTCTCAAGAACTAGTTTTTAAGCGGAGTATTTTTTTCAAGATATGGTCTACTAGTTAATTATAGTACATACTTTACTGACTTCATTTATATCGGCAAAAATCGCACGTGAGTTTTTATTACTCTGTAATCTCTCGTAAACAGCCCAAAAGTCACAAGCCATGCACCAAAACCATAAGCCACGACCAAAAGATGGTTAGTTCGGACCTTTTCAATGTAATCTAGCCCTAGAACCTATGCAGCATCCAACACAGTTTTCTTAACTAATCTTTGCCTAAGCGTTTCCACTTTCATAGTAACGTATACCAAGGGTTACACTGGCCGACCAACGTCTAGTAGTCAAGTAGGCGTCCAAATTAACACGTCACGACTAACAAAGAAAGAGAATAGCAACGAACAAGTTGACCATAATCAGCAAACTTTTTTCTCGACTAATGGTTACGGTTTATGACTTTTCGTCTTAATACAAATACTTATATGAATAAACTAAAAACCGATAAATTAATAATTCACTTTTAAAAAATGTACCAATAAAGCATGTTAAAAATGATAATGGATAAATCAAATTGTTAATTTGTTTCTGAGAAATTATAAGCTATAAAATAAGAAAGAACAGACTATAGTAAGGTATGCCAAAGGTTACACCGGCCGGCCACCATCTAGTAGTCAACTAGGCGTCCAAATTAGCACGTCACCACTAAAAAAGAGAGAGAATGGCGACGACCAAGTAGACCGTGACCATTGATGGATTTCTGCGTGAGTTAGACCAGACAGAAAAGACCACCACCATGCTAGATGGTATTGATAGGTACATGCGCAACCAGAGCTAGAGCCTAGAAGCCGTAAGCAGACCGGCACTTGCATGGTGGATTTTTCTCTCTTTTTTATTCCGCGAGATCATATGCATAATTCATATTTCTCATGATTACCAAAAAATTGTCATAAAACCCAAAACCTTTTAGGAAAACGTATATATTACCCCTCAAATCGAGAGGGTGTCTACTTAACCTTATAAACCACAAATCATATAATATCCTACACGTAAGCTTTTATTACCATTGGCATCCCAATTTGACCAACTAGGAATGTCGGTGTGACAGCCCAGAATCTTCAACTTTTACATAATTGTTTTTGCGAAATTTTTTGAATTTACTTTCAAATTGTTCGTTGTGTTTTCTTTTGTTCTCTTCCTTCTGACTGAGCCATGCACTCCTCCCCGTGATGGATTGCCTCGGCCCATCTCGCGCCATACCTACCGCCCCACCAAACCGGTCAGCTCGTCTTCGACGCCTCACCCGCTTCTGCCCCGCCTTAGCCCTGCACCACCACCACCATCGTCCTAAGCCACGCGCCACTGCTACGCCCTTCCCCGCTGTGCATGTTGTTCATGTTGTTCAGAGCAACTCATCACCCTCCTCACATAGCCCTCTCTAGCCCTCTTCCATCTTCTAGAACCACTCAACGGCATTGCATCCCCTTCGTCTTCCACAAGCTAGTGAGCCGCCATTGCCCTCTAGATCGAGCTCCGCTTCCTCCCAAAATATGTCATCCATGTCGCCTCCTTCCAAAAATTGATGCCACTACCTTCTTTCCCACACCTTTGTGACCATGCCAAGCTGTCCCTTCTTTGTCGTCGTCACCAAGAGCCCGCCATCATCAAGCTGCACCACTACCATGTCCTAGCCACCCCACCCACCGATCTGTCGATTCAAGCCTCTCTGCACTACCACGAGAAGAGGACACTAATACCAATCTTGCCCCTAATCTTCCTATCCAACATTCTTGTAGACATCCAAAGAAATAAAAAACTAAGTAGAATACTTTGCTCCCTAAGACAGTTGAACGAGCTCATCCAGAAATTGAGAAAATCCTGATCATCCTGTAGATGAATAACCTAGCAAAACACTGTATACACATATAGGTGATAGGATAACAGATACTTGACTCTATCGTTATGGGAAATCATGATGAGCTAGGAGAAGAAATAATTGAAGAAATATCTGCTAACTATGTGCATTCAGGAGAATCATTTAATAGAAAAGACTACTATTCACTACCACATAAAGGGTCATCACAGACGGTTGTAAACTCTCATTATAGATGGTTTCTAATCGTCTGAATTTTTGCGTCCATGATACAAGTTGTTATCACAAACGATTTGTGAGCTATATGTGATAAGTCACAACTCATACGGTATATATAAAGAACCGTCTGTGAAGGTACTATCACAGACGGTTGCTACCAAAACCTGTCTGTGATATGTCAGCCATCACAGATGGTCGTATGAACCATCTGTGATGGGCAAATATCACGAGCGATTAATCAAAGAACCATCTCGTAATAATATCACAAATAGGTTTTGGTGGCAGCCGTTTGTGATAATAGGCCTTCACAAACGATTTATACCATAAAACCGTATGTGATAGTTCATTCTATACCTAAAATACACAGATACACAAATACACAGATATCGATCATAAATATACGATATATCACAATTATATAAATTTACAAATTACTTAGTAAGGTGTCCGTGGGTTGCAACGAAGTTTCAAGAGGGTGATAGATATCATCAAATGTAATCCAAAACCATACTACGGATTTTGCAATAGACAAATACTAGTAACATTATTACATCTAAGAATAATATGCTAACTAAATAAAAGACATGGCAGTTTTGCGGTGGCAAGGGCGAAGGAGAAAGGACCACCTAGCCACCAAGTCGTAGAGGTTGTGGCCCTGGCACTTGAGTGCGTAGATGACATCCATAGAGGTGACGGTCTTGCGGTGGGCATGCTCGGTGTAGGTGATGGCATCACGATTGACATTCAATAGGAAGATCTTGAGCACACCATGTGTCTCCTCATAGATGAGCCTGGAGATGCGCTTCATGCCGCCCTCCTCGCCATCCACCGGATCATTTGTGAGCCTGGAGCAATTGGGCTTGCCGGTATAGTAGCCCAATGACTTGGGGCCAAGACACTGGTTTAGCGGGCCTGAGATCGGATGTTGGTTTATCAGTAGGATGGCACTACGCAAAAAATTGGTATCAGAGTTCAAGTTCTCGGATACATCTCAAGACCTCATGTAAGGGGGCCTCATGGTTGCTAGGGAGCACACCAAATGTGTGAGGGGGAGATTTGTTGGGATAGTCCCAAATTGGTTGTGGGAGCATATAGAACACAATTTATAAGGATGAGAGTGTACCCACTTATCAGCCTAATCTTTTGGAAGAAGATGGCCCAAAACCCCTTGGTTGTTACTCTGTAGTTGGGCTTGCGGATATAGAGGCCTAATGACCTAGGGCTGGGATGTCAGTTTAGTGGGCTCAAGATCAGACGTTGGCTTAGTGGTCAATGGTGCTGTGATGAATTGGTATCGAGTCCGTGTTCCTAGATACATCTCCGCACCTCATGGTTGTGTAAAGGGACCTCATGATTTCCAAGGAGCACACCCGACGTGTAATGGGAGATTTGTTGAGATAATCCTACATTGGTTGTTGGAATAGATAGAGCATGACTTATAAGGGTAAGAGCATATCCATTTATCAGGCTAGTTTTTTGGGGAGAGATGACCCCAAACCTCTTGGTTGTTACTTTGTAGTTGGGCTTGTGCGTATAGTGGCCCAACGACACGGGTCCGGATGTCGGTTTAGTAGGCTCAGGATCGGATGTTGGCTTAGCATCCGATGGTGTTGTGCAACAATTAGTATATGAGCCCAGGTTCACAAATACATCTCGAGACCTCATAGTTGAATAATGGGACCTCATGGTTGCTGTGGATGTGTGAAGTGAATCTTGTTGGGATAGTCCTACATCTATTGTGGGAAGAGACAAAGCTTGATTTATAAAGCTGAGGATGTACCTACTTATTAGGCTAGTCTTTTAGGCAGAGATGGCCCAAGTCCCCTTTGGTTGTTTCTCTATAGTTGGGCTAATAGGTATAGCTACCCAATGACCTAGAGCCGTGATGTTGGTTTAGTTGTCCCAAGATCGAACGCTGGTTTAATGATCTGATGGTGTTGTGTAGCAATTGGTATCAGAACCCAAGTTCTCAGATACATCTCTAGACTTCATGGTTGTATAAGGAGACCTCATGGCTACCGAGGAGCACACTTGATGTGTGAGGGGTAGATATGTTGGGATCATCCCACATCGGTATGGGAGGAGACAACACGATTTATATAGGTGAGGCTATACCCACCTATTAGACTAGTCTTTGGGGGGATGGCCCAAGACCCCTTGGTTGTTGCTCTGTAGTTGGGCTTGTGGATATAATGGCCAAACAACATGGGTCGGACGCTGGATTAGCAGGCCGAGATCAAATGTTGATTTAGCATTCTGATGGCGCTAAAAGTAATTGAGGCAGAATCATGCTCACTAAATAAGAAAGAAGTGTTTAGACCAGTAGCTTGCACTCCTAAAGTATTCCTTGTAGGATATAAATGGGTGTTTGTCCTAAAAGAAATGAGGACAACAAGGTGGTGGGATATAAAGCGAGGATAGTAGTACATGGGTTCATATAAAGGCCCGGCATTGATTATGATGAGATTAACTCTCCTGTTATAATTGGAATCAGTTTTCGGTACTTGGTATCTATGGTAGTAAATATGAATTTGAAAATGCAGTTGATGGATGTAGTGATTGCATACAAGTACGTGTCATTGGATACAGATATTTACACAAAAGTTCAAAGAGGAATTAAAATACTAGATCCTAAAGCAAATCACAACATGTATAACGCCAAATTGCAGAGGTCGTTGAAAATACACGTATACGTGCGCGTGTGCGTGCGCGTGTGTGTGACTAGACAGAACCCTCCACATACCATCTCTATCCATATTTAAGGAGTGGTGTGGACTCCACCTTATAAATTGGTCTTTCTCACCTTTTCTTAGCAATATGGTACTAAATCATGCATGCTTTGGAATTAAGGAAATATGCCATAATTAAATGGGCCAATTTCTAACAATCTCCACCAATTCCAAAGCAAGAAATAAATATATGACAAAGATATTGTGCTTTGAAATCTTGTTAATATACTAGTCTTTTAGTGTAAGTCCCGTACGGGTTGAACTAGCACCTAGAATGACAATATTCATCTTCTCACAGCTGATGAATGGACTATGCCTTGAATTGACAGCTTTTCATGATCAGATTTCACTTGAAATCTCAACTAATACTAGGCTGCCAATGAACCACGCCTAAGCGGAGCGTTATATGGTCATGCTCCTTATCGCTCATAAGCTTTCTGAATGCCCGTTCTCGTGAACTGCGACCACACAGTTAAGCTCAAGTAGGTGTATTCTTTCTAGGTATCCTGCAGGCTAATACATTTTCCTCATTTGGACAACAGAATACATTAAGGCTTTATGCCAACCTTCCAAACAGTCGAAAGTACATTGTTTATTAGCACATGGGTACAGTAAATACATAACCACTTGTAACTTTGATCTCATCCGCATCAGAGATCCAATTAGAGTCACTGTATCCTTCTAATACAAAAGGATGTTCGGTATAATGTATTCCAAAAGATGTTGTGCCTCTCAAGTAGCGCAACACTCTTTCAAGTGCCTCCTAGTGATCATTTCCTGGGTTAGAAGTAAACCGACTTAATTTGCTCACAGCAAATGAAATGTCAGGTCTTGTGGCACCAGCTAAATACATAAGTGACCCAATAATTTGTGAATATCTTTTGATCTTTTCCTAATCCCTGGTTCTTTCGAAGCTTAATGCTCGCATCATAAGTTTTCAAAACCGAACCGGCTCAATATTTTCTCAGCATAATGGGATTGGTTTAAAGTGATCCCATCCTTGCTTTTGATTAATTTAATATTCAGAATGACATCTGCCTCTCCCAGGTCTTTCATATCAAAACACCGAAATAAGAAAGATTTGACCTCGTCAATTACGATAGTGTTTGTTTCAAATATAAGTATGTCATCTACATACAGACATAAAATAACTCCTTAACCCCCACCATAACGATAATACACGCATTCATCAGCTTCATTCACAACAAAAGCAGCGGATGTCAAAGTTTTGTCAAACTTCTCGTGCCATTGTTTAGGTGCTTGTTTTAGGCCATACAAAGATTTCAATAATTTGCATACCTTATTTTCCTGTCCAGAAATCACAAAACCATCAGGTTGATCCATATAGATCTCTTCCTCCAACTCTCTATTAAGAAAAACTGTCTTCACATCCATTTGATGAACATGTAGACCATAGGAAGATGCTAACGCAAGGAGCACTCTGATGGTAGTTAGTCTGGCGACAGGAGAATAGGTATCAAAGAAATCTTCTCCCTCTCTCTGGGTGTAACCCTTGGCAACAAGTCTTGCCTTGTATTTCTCAATAGTTCCATCAGGCCTTAGTTTCTTTTTAAAGACACATTTACATTCTACAGGTTTACACCCGATAGCTAGGACGATCTGTGATCTCCCAAGTCCCATTAGCCATGATAGAATCCATCCCGCTACGGACTGCCTCTTTCCACTTATCAACATCAGAAGATGCATAAGCCTCAGAAAGAGTCTTTGGCACATCATCCACGAGGTATACAATAAAATCGTCACCAAAGATTTTCTCAACCCTTTGTCTCTTGCTTCTGCGACTAGATTGTTATCCTCCTCATGGATATCACATATTGTTTCAGAAATGGTGGGAAGTTCAGAGGTTTGATTAATCTCACTTTCAATATTATCAGATTGAACATTCTCTGTTTGTGAAGTATTGTCTGCTGTTCTCATAGGAAAGATTTCTCAAAGAATGAAGCATCTCTCGACTCCATTATTGTATTAGCAATAATCTCGGGAGTTTCGATTTAACTACTAAAAATCTATAGGTCGTGCTATTTTGAGCATATCCTAGAAAATACAATCATTGTTTTTGGTCCAAGTTTTCTCTTTTTCTGCAATGGTATATTGACTTTTACCAAACATCCCCAAGTTCGCAGAAAATTAACATTAGGTTTTCTCCCCTTCCATCCCTCATACGAGTAATCTCACTCTTTTAGTGATTACTCTGTTTAGGACCTAAAGTTCTTTGTTAGAATAGCTTCCCCCCACCATGCCTTAGGCATACCAGCACTCTCTAACATGACATTAACCAAATCTGTTAGTGTCCGGTTTTTTCTCTCAGCTACCCCATTTGATTGGGGCGAATACGGTGGTGTAAATTCATGGACTATTCCATGCACAGAATAGAATTGGGAGAATTCATGAGAGACATACTCTCCTCGATCAGACCTCAATCTTTTTATTTTCTTTTCTAGTTGTTTCTCAATCTCGGCCTTATACGTTTTAAAGTAGTTTAAAGCTTCATCCTTAGTTTTCAGCAAATACACATAGCAGTAGCGTGTTGCATCATCAATAAAAGTTAGAAAATATCTTTTGCCTCCTTTTGTCAATAATCCATTCATTTCACACAAATCTGAATGAATAAGATCTAAAGGTGCCAAGTTCTTTTCATCCTCTAATCCCTTAAAGGGTTTTCGAGGTTGCTTTGCTTGCACACATGACTGGCACTTTGATCCTTTGACAATTTCATATTTTGGAATTAAATCTAATCTGGACATTCTAGTAATACTATCAAAACCAATATGACAGAAACGAGAATGCCAAATATTTGCCTTACATTTATTTAAATCAGTTGCAACATTCAGATTATAGCAAGACTCTAAAATACTTAGGCGGAACAAGCCTCCGCTCTGATAGCCTTTACCAACAAACTTTCAGAACTTAGACATTACAATTTTATTTGACTCAAAAACTAGCTTATAACCATCCCTGCATAAGAGAGAACCACTAGCGAGGTTCTTCTTTATTGTAGGAACATGCTGCACGTTCTTCAAGTGGACAGTCTTCCCTAAAGTAAGCTTCAGATCCACCGTGCCAACACCAAGAACAGAAGCATGCGACCCGTTTCCCATTAGGATGGAGGAAGCCCTGCTGCCTGATAAGAAGAAAACAAGGAAATATCAGAACATACGTGAACATTAGCACCAGTATCAACCCACCACTCAGTAGATTGACATGCTGAAAAGACAACAGGTGGATTACCATACCCTTCTGAAGTCGAGGCCTTGCATATGATCCCGTTAATAGCCTTCTTCTTTGGCTGTTCACCATCTCTGATCTTGCGGAAGCGACAATCCTTCGCCATGTGACCGTCTTTTTCGCACACAAAGCAGGTGATGTCCTTCAAATCCTTTTTCTTGGTTTTCTTCTTAAAGCTAGTTGTCTTGTTCGGTTTGTTGAATTTGTATTTCTTAGCAACAGTCCTTTTCTGTATGACGTTTGCATTGTTCTTGCCAGATATGCTAGGTGCATCTTTTCCTCTTGCTTTTTCTTCCACATCGAGGGCTCCAATGAGATCCTCAACAGAAATCTCTTCCTCTTACGTTTTAAGCTAGTAGCAAAATCCCGCCAAGAGGCAGGAAGTTTAACAACGATGCCCGCAGCCACAAACTTTGGAGGCAATGCACAGCCTAGGTGCACAATCTCACCGACTAGTAGCTGGAGATCATGAGTTTGTCCAACTACGGACTTAGCCTCATCCATGCTAAAGTCAAAAAATTGCTCACATATGTAGAGCCAGCGACCTGCCTCTGCCTCTGCATATTTGTGCTCTAGTGCATTCCACAACTCTGTGGCGGACTTGAAGTCCATGTACACATCATATAGCCGATCCGCGAGCAGTCGAAATGCGACCAAGAGCGATTGTTCGCATTATCAAACTGCATGGACTGCTCAATCGTAAATGGAAACTGCGGGTGGATAACCCACCACAGCCCCAAAGACATGAGCCAAAACTTGGCTCTAGTATGCTATCTACGAAAGTTCTGACCAGAAAACCTCTCAGGTTTCATCGCATCATAAGCATTAGCCATTTCTGTATTGCAACAAAATTCGCAATAAGGTTTCTGGATTGTTGGAAATGTGGGCAATATTTTAATTCTAAATTTTACTAGGAGACAAATACAATAAACTAGTGATGCAATCATCGACTACTAACAAGGGCTACTCATCATACTTGAATATACTCAAATATATTAACAAAGTCGTGCGTGCACGCGAGCGACTTACTAGTTAGCCCGATGAAGAACAGGAAGCCGCGTAGGCTTGACGCAGTCTGAGAATGTAGATGACGAAGGTCGGGCGGTAGCAGATGTGCTACCCAGAAACCTTATTGTCGCCCCGTACAGGTACTCTCTGCGGCAATGGTTCGGAGATAGCCGCTCTCCCATCTTCCAGGTGCACGCTGGGAAGAAAGGTCGATGTGGTTCAGACGGCACAGTACTCGAGCACAGAATCACAGAGAGGAAGGAGATGGAGGCAGTGAGTTTCTCACACATACTCTGGACGTCTCCAAGCATGTAAGTAGATAGACTGATAACTGACATGATTAAAGCAGCCATTTACCCACTGGTAACTGACACATTCAACCAGTCATTTATCCACTAGTAACTGTCTGTCATCAAAACCCCAATAAAGCCTCAAATTCAAACGTTTGAATCGCATTCAAACACAGAGAGAGAGAGTGGTGCAGAGTTCAGCAAAAATAGAGATGGACTTGGTCTGCCATGTGGCGTCGCAAGTCACAAGTCACGCGATTTTCACGCGAAAATACAGATATCTGTGGCAAGCGCATGTGTGTGACTAGATAGAACCCTCCACATACCATCTCTATCCATATTCAAGAAGTGGTGAGGACTCCACCTTATAAATTAGTCTTCCTCACCTTTCCTTAGCAATATGGTACTAAACCATGCATGCTTTGGAATTAAGGAAATATGCCATAATTAAATGGGCCAATTTCTAACAATCTCCCACCAATTCCAAAGCAAGAAATAAATATATGACAAAGATATTGTCTTTGAAGTATCTTGTTAATATACTAGTCTTTTAGTGTAAGTCCCGTGCACGGGTTGAACTTGCACCTAGAATGACAAGATTCATCTTCTCACAGCTGATGAATGGACTATGCCTTGAATTCACAGCTTTTCATGATCAGATTTCACTTGAAATCTTAACTAATACTAGGTTGCCAATGAACCACGCCTAAACGGAGCGTTATATGGTTATGCTCCCTTATCTGCTCATCAGCTTTGTAGAGAATACCCCGTTCTCGTGAACTGCGACCACACAGTTAAGCTTAAGTAGGTGTATTCTTTCTAGGTATCTTGCAGGCTAATACCTTTTCCTCATTTGGACAACATAATACATTAAGGCTTTATGCCAACCTTCCAAACAGTCGAAAGTACATTGTTTATTAGGACATGGGTACATTAAATATGTACTCTCTTGTTGCAACATCAATTTGTTTTTCCCATTGCCTAAGTCACGGGATCTCCGATCAATAAGGTATGGGTTACTATTGTGATGTAACTTAAATGGGCCTCATTCCCATGTCCATAGATGCAACGGAAATCGCTTTCCGTGCTAATCCCTTTGTAAAAGGGTCTGCCAGATTTTTCTCAGTGTGAATGTAGTTCACAACAATCACTCTGGAGTTTTTCAGTTTTCTGACAGATTTAAGCCTATGCTTCACATGTCTGAAGAACTTCATATTATCCTTTGTACTTGTGACTTTGGCCAACACTGTTTGATTATCACAGTACATCAGGATTGCAGGTATTGGTTTCTCAACCAATGGCAAGTCCAATAGAAGTTCTCTCAGCCATTCAGCCTCAACTGTAGCTATGTCAAGTGCTACAAGTTCTGCTTTCATGGTTGACCTCGTCAATATGGTCTGTTTGCAAGACCTCCATGAAACTGCAGCACCAGCTAAAGTGAATACATAACCACTTGTAGTTTTGATCTCATCCGCATCAGAGATCCAATTAGAGTCACTGTATCCTTCTAATATAGACGGATGTCCAGTATAATGTATTCCAAAAGATGTTGTGCCTCTCAAGTAGCGCAACACTCTTTCAAGTGCCTCCCAGTGATCATTTCCTGGGTTAGAAGTAAACCGACTTAATTTTCTCACAGCAAATGAAATGTCAGGTCTTGTGGCACCAGCTAAATACATAAGTGACCCAATAATTTGTGAATATCTTAATTGATCTTTTCCTAATCTCTAGTTCTTTCGAAGCTTAATGCTCGCATCATAAGGTGTTGGAGAAACTTTAAAGTTTTCAAAACCGAACTGGCTCAATATTTTCTCAGCATAATGGGATTGGTTTAAAGTGATCCCATCCTTGCTTTTGATCAATTTAATATTCAGAATGACATCTACCTCTCCCAGGTCTTTCATATCAAAACACCGAGATAAGAAAGATTTGACCTCGTCAATTACGACAGTGTTTGTTCCAAATATAAGTATGTCATCTACATACGTACATAAGATAACTCCTTGACCCCCACCATAACGATAATACACACATTTATCAGCTTCATTCACAACAAAGCCAGCGGATGTCAAAGTTTTGTCAAACTTCTCGTGTCATTGTTTAGTTGCTTGTTTTAGGCCAAGTCACAAGTCACGCGATTTTTACGCCAAAATACGCGTATATGCGCGCGCGTGCGTGCGCGTGTGTGTGACTAGACAGAACCCTCTATATACCATCTCTATCCATATTCAAGGAGTGGTGAGGACTCTACCTTATAAATTGATCTTCCTCACTTTTCCTTAGCAATATGGTACTAAATCATGTATACTTTGGAATTAAGGAAATAGGCCATAATTAAATGGGCCAATTTCTAACAGTATCTACTACATTATCCTTCATGGTAGCTTGTGAAATTGTCTATGCACGTACTACTGCTTGAGTTCAGCTTACAATATCCAATAGTTTGATGAAAATAGCATCTATATAGCTGAAAGTTTCGCACGAACAACTTAACTACAAATGATATGGAATAACATTATTTTCCATTTGTAAATTTCTCTCACCTTAGTCATTTGTTGCAGGTGTTGATGAGTGCCAGATATCAACAACTTGTAAAGGATTTTGCATAGCATTATAGGAAGCCACTATTGCACAAAGTGCCCAGTAAAAACAAAGTATGATGTTACAACTATGAAATGCACATCAACAAAACGCAAAAATCTTCTACTAGGTGAGTTCTATGGTACAATCAATTCCATGATGAACTAGATAAAAAATAATACAAGGCTGAGGTGCGTAATCATTGCAGTTATTGGCATCGGACTTTGTGTTTCCTTGATCATTCTACTTATCATCTTAAGTACAATATTTCTAATGTCTAGATTGAAAAGAGACATCCAGAAACACCTACAAATAAAGTATTTCCGAAAGAACCAAAGCCTTCTCCTAGAACAATTGGTATCATCAGATGAAAATACAAATGACAAGAACATACAAGATTTTCTCCTTGCAGAGCTAGAAATGACAACAAATATCTTTGACTCTACATGTATACTTGGTCGTGGAGGGCATGGAATGGTGTACACAGGCATCTTATCTAACTAACTTGTAGTGACAATAAAAAAGTCTAAAGTCCATAACAAAGTCTAAAGTCATTGAACAAGGTGAGATCAATCAGTTTATCAATGAGGTCACAATCCTCTCACAAATAAACCATAAAATATTGTGAAGCTCTTCAGATGTTGTCTTCAGCTTGACGTCTCACTACTGGTATATGACTTTATCCCCAATGGTTCATTATTTGGAATTCTTCATGTTGATATGAGTAGCACCCCCTTTTTGTTTTGGGATGACTGCTTGAGAATTGCTGGAGGAGCCGTAGGAGCACTTTATTATCTTCACTTGGCAACTTCAGTGTCGATCTTTCACTGAGATGTGAAGCCTTTAACATTCTCTTGGATGGAAATTACACAGCGAAATTACCAGATTTTGTGCTTGAGATTGGTTCCTATTGATCAACAAATGTACAAGGCATATTTGGATGCTTGGACACGGAGTGATGTTTATAGTTTTGGTATAGTACTTACAGAGTTGCTTCTTAGGAAGGAGCCTATTTTTATAAGTCACTACTACAGAAAAGGTCATCATAGACGGTTCAAAAACGTCATCACACATGGTTTTGTGAACCGTCTGAATTTATGGGTCAGTGATATCGAAGGTTATCATAGACGGTTGTCGAACCATCTGAAATACATCAATATCACAGACGGTTTGTAACTAAAAACCGTCTGTGATGTTCTTTTCTACCCCTAAATCTATTTACATTTATTGGCTAGCCTCGTGAAATGTTAGCCATGCACTCAAAACAAGCGGATGAACAAGTATATATATACATACAATTCAGATCTCAATTCATTTGACAAACATAAAACATCCAATTCACATCACATTTCATTCACAAACATAAGGCATCCATTTCGCAAATGAATTAATTGAAATGAAATAAAATATCCATGAACAAATTCACAATTACAGATGTGATAAGAGCAATAAAAATCATTGTCTTGTGTGGAACTCTCCGTCGATCGATGACTTTACTCCACAAAACCAAGCGAACTCTCCTCGAATTTTTGCAAAGTCTGGTTG
Source organism: Bonia amplexicaulis (assembly GCA_036346245.1). Classification (NCBI taxonomy): domain Eukaryota; kingdom Viridiplantae; phylum Streptophyta; class Magnoliopsida; order Poales; family Poaceae; genus Bonia; species Bonia amplexicaulis. The sequence goes on along the minus strand of CM070746.1, from coordinate 6,740,836 downwards.
TTTCAATGCAGATGTAGAGATGGGTGTAGCCTGTCGTTAGGAATATCAACGCACTTACATATATAAACTGACAAGTATGAAATAAATGTGGGAAGATTGACAAACCTTAGAATTGCTGATCTTCGAGGAATCGAAGAGTAGTCTCATATGGTGGCACACGTAGAATCCACACGTGTTGCCCGGCTGCTGCTGGTGGCACTGCAAAAAATAGAATGTGTTAAATCAAAAGGCATTACTACTAAATGTTGTATATGATTAATTAATGTGTAGCTAGCGAATACCCAAGAATTGCGAGAATGTTTCAAGGGCTTGGCCCCTGTCGTCGAGCCACGTGTTTGTTGAACGTATGTGGCAAACAACCTTCATTATTCGAAAAAGTTAGATTAGTCATTCGGAAGGAAAAAAGAGTACAAACTAATTATTACTACATATATACCGGCCACATGTATTATATTGAGGCTTAATTTGCTAGCTCAATTCATATAATAAACACAATAGCTATTATATAACCAACAATTTTGCAAATCAACCATCTTCAATAACACTCACCAATTACTTAGATCTAAATTGTAATGCAATTAAAGAAAAAACAAATTTGCTTACTAACCATATCTAGAGCTACCAGGAAAAGTATGAATGAATCTTCAAAGCTCAATCTCTGCCTCTTCCCACCAAATTAACTGACCTGAAATCGCCTAGCTTGCCTCCTGAGCGAAAGAGTACGCAGCAGTGACTAGATCTGGATCGAAATGAAGACAGATGCGGTCTGAGCAGCGCATTACCATTTAATGGCATTATCACAAACGGTTTTTAATTACAAACCGTCTGTGAAATATCACAGACGGATTTTTTATTAAAAACCGTCTGCGATAACCAGCTTATCACAAACGGTTGTTTATTAAAAACCATCTGCGACGCCGCCAACACAGACGGTGTTCAAATTAAAACCGTCTGTGATAATGCAAAGTTAGAACATATCTCTTGTGTTTCGTGTAACATATCTCGATCATTATACGAAGCGTCTATATCATTAATGTTTGGTATACGAACCATCTATATCATTAATGTTTGGTATACGAACCGTCTGTGCTAAAGGTTAAATATGCGCGCATAATCCAGGTCTTCTACGTACATACGTACTATCCTCTATCTACTCATCTTCTTCTCCAGAATTCTCAATATGGATTCTACTGTTCTTGTGATCATCTCCTTCCTCTCATCTGTTCATCAAGAGTTGTTCGTAGGAATCTTACGGTGGCCGCAATTTACATCTGGAGCAGGCTTCTCGGACACCCGCTCTCCTTCCCGACTTTCTTGCATCCGTCACCGACCGATCATCCGCCATCGACGGAGGCGCTCGCGCCACTCAAGAAAGGGAAGCAATTCGACGGATCTTATACACAATGTGCACAAAGCGGAAGAAGCAATTGTGGCATTGGAGACACTGATGGATAGCATTGCCGATCAAGCAGAAATGACAGATTCTGAGGAATCTTATAATGCTATCCTCTATGAGATTATGAGCTACGCTACTGATCATTTGCCCATGCTGGAGGAGGAAGTGCTGAGGACAAGGACAATCTTAACGACGTTCGAGAACTCAGCGGCTCCTCCAAGTCCCAAAGTCGAAGAAGAAGCGTACGAAGCCCAGAAGATTAGAATATGGGAATCTCTTTATCTCTGCGACTTTTGTAATAAATTTGTCTCGAATTGAAATTAATAAATTTGCCTTTTATTTGTGATCTCTTGTCTCTGTAGTTAGGTTACTATCATTATCACAGACGGTTTTTTATTACAAACCGTCTGTGATAATGCCAGATTATCACAGATGGTTTTTAATACAGACCGTCTGTGATACTTTAGTATCACAGACGGTTCATCAGTAACATCCATCTGTGATACTCGTTTTCTCCAACGCCGCCTACACAGACGGTGTCCAAATTAAAATCGTCTGTGTTAGTGTCGATCACAGACGGTTTTGTCAAACCGTCTGTGATTGGCCGTCTAACTACCTCCTTTCGGAGATGAGGGAGAAACCGTTAGCGGAAATAGTAGCTGCTCATGTTCTTGTGGAAGCAGCAGAGGAAGAGATTAATGATGTCTGCTAATAGTAGCTGCTCAAGTTCTTGTGGAAACAGCAAAGGAAGAGATTAATGATGTCGCTAGTCTTGTAGAGATCTTCTTGCGGCTCTAAGGCAAAGAGAGACCTACTTTGAAACAAGTGGAGAGGACATTGCAGCCTGTGCAATCGAAAAGGTTGAAATCATGTCAAGTTGCTTCGAAAAATAAAGACATGCAACCTTTGCTAACTAGACAAAGCCATGCCACTCGTCTGTCGACTACTATAGTTGATATTGTAGAGCTAATTTAGCCCCTCATATCAACCAAAATCGGTACAGTTTTGAGAGACCATGTGTGGTCATCCCATGTGTATGATGAGTAATTGACATCGGCTTAGGGAAGTCGAGTTTGAGTTGGTTGGTTCGGACTATGTCGTTGCGGGGTGCAACGGGCTCGGTCGGACTTGGTCAAACCTGGTCAATAGGATTAGGATGATTATTCTGATGATTTAACAGGTTTGGGCTTAATTTGGTGTCACTGATGTTATTTATGCTTTCATGTATCGAGCGGTGCTATGTGACGGTTTGCTTGTCTGTGTGGTTGCAGGACTTCGGAGCTAGGTCATGGTGAGGCGTGGAGGACCGGGACTAGACACAGGAGGTGTTGAGGTCCAGACGGTCAGAGTCAGATGCGGTCATGCGTGAACGACAAGGAGCGCGGAAGCTTCCCGGAAGGTGCGGGAAGGCGAATCGGTAATTTCAAAGGTGCACAAGCGGAGACGGCTCCGTTAGGGTTTAGCCGTGAACGGGTTGGAGACTCGTTAGCCAAGGGCTATAAATAGGTGTTGGGGGCTGCATACCCCCTTGAGGGTTTTTGTGCATTTGCTCTCCATTTTGTGTGTGTTCCTCCTAAGAAGCATGTGAGGCTCTTGGTGTTCTTGAGGATTGAGAGGGAGAGGATGGATTGAAAATCTTGTAATCACTCTTCTTGTTCTAATGTCCATGCGTATGGGGACTCACATGTAATTCTTGGTTGATTTGGAATGATCTCTTGTTCTTTCTTTGTGATGTTTTGATTTGAGTTTCTGCATATCCTTTTGCTCTCTTTGTGAATCCTCTTCAAAGCTTTGCTGGCTAGTAAACTCATAAGAGCCATCTTTTAATTGCAGCGATGGTTTGTTTCTTTGTGAAAGGAGTTAGTTCTTGCTATCTTAATCAAGCCAAGTCTGGTAATTATCAAGAGGTTCAGACTCAAAAGATTCAAGAATCGGTCTCCTTCATCCAGTTCTTGTTTTTCGGTTGCATTTCTGTTGATGTACTTTCTCAGCCGAACTGCTTTTAATCTTCATTCTCTTGGTCCTTTGGTTAAAGCTGCTGGTTGAAGTAATGTTCTATTCAGTTCGTTTGAAGAAGAGCAGCATTTGACTGTGTTGATCCCTGTCTGCACTTCTTCTCTGCAGTAGTGCAATTTTGATTAGGATCTTCACTCACAAGGGTTGGCTGTCTATTTAGCTTGAATTCCTGGACCAACAACTTGAGATCTGTTCGGTTTTTGGCTCCCATGCAGTAGCTCTGTGCCGACATTTCCTTTGGGTTCCAGTCTGTTCACTCTTTTCTCGCTTTGGCTTCTCTCTTTGCTTTTGCGGCTGGCACAACTGTCAAGAAATAGTCAGAGACTGCATGCACCTTTCTTCATCTTTTAAAACCAACTCTGTTCTTGATCGAGCAGTTCTCAATCTGTTTTGCAGCAGCATTCTCCTCTCAGTTTTTGGCTCCCTGTTCAGTACAGAAGGTTACTGCTACAGCTGCTATTTTCAGCTAAGACTGAACTTTGTAGTTTTGCTTTTCAGTTTTCTTTCTCTGCTCGGCAGTCTCGGTAGTCTGCATGTTCTGGAAGATTTCCATGGCTCTTCAATATTTTGTGTCTCGGCAGTAGCTCAAAGTCTTCACTATCTTACTTTCCAGTCACGTAGTCCTTCTCTGCTTCATGTTTGGGTCTGTCTCTCTGAGTTCAGCCTTATGTCTTTGGGGGAAAGTAGTAGCAGTTGATCTCTTCTTGATTTCGGCCAAAGCCATTTTCAGTCGGTCTCTGTTCCTTCATGTTTTTTGGTCAGCTATGGTTTTTGGTCACTAGGAAGGATTCCAAACCGAACCATTGATTTTTGTTCTCGGCAAATCGTATCAACTTCCAAGAAGCCAATTTCTTCTTTTCCTAACTTCTATAGTTATCGGAGAAGAAGCTCGTGGATACTAGGGGCGATTTTTAAAAAGCACCATTCACCCCCCTCTGTTGCCATTTCCGATCCTACAAGTTTAGAGCAGGAGTTTATGTCATCAGCGACTTTCCCATGCTAGATCATCGGGTTCCCAATATTATGGGCTAGTTTGATATGGCTGCGGCTTATGGCTTTTGGTTTAAATGTTTGAATTTTAGCTATTTGCGACAGAGATTACGGAGAGATAGATACTCGCTTGCGATTTTGGTTGATACAGATGTTGGGCTTTTGACATGTACTATAATTAACTTGTCGACCATGTCTTGAGAAAATACTCTATTTAAAAGTTAGGTATTATAGTAAAAGCCAAAAATCACATTTAGAAACTGTTAAAAAACAGACCCTATATTCAGCTACCCCTCTTTTTTCCCTTGTCAAGTGCTATGCAATTATTCTCCTTTGATGGAGAGTGATATTTGTCCAATGTACTTATTTCAATGATGGGTGCATTGAAGCATTGGGATTGGCGTGTTCGAATCTTCTTTACATAGTAATGAAATTTGAACACGCTATCATTATGGTGTCTTATTTTCTACCTCCCAAATGGGCAGGATGATTTCCATTTGTCTGGGAGCAAGCGAAGCAGAAAATATCAGTCTACTTTGTGAACAACACGTCATATTATTATCAGCTGAGTCACTTGTGTGAAGTAAAAGGGTCCAAATAAACAATTTCACTAAATGAAAAACCTTTGTTTTGTAAAACAATTCCGTAGTATATAGTGCATAGACTTCAAGCCTTCAAGAAGAAATGAACAAAACAGATGCCATCCGAAATGTAACCAAGAGATCCTCAATTGTGTATCATCCGTTAGAAATAAGCCTATATGAATGTAAGGTCTATTTTCTATAATTTTAAAGTATACATACTTCAGTACCATATTGTTAAAGTAAGGTAGAAGAGACCAATTTATATGATGAAATCCTTGCTATTCCTTAAAAGCTTGAGACACATGGTATGAGAGGGCTTTGGCTAAAAATCCTCGCTTTTGGCTCCTGCTCAAGATGTAAGGTTCTTCACATACTGCTATATTTTAGCTAAGGCTGAACTTTGTAGTTTTGCTTTTCGTTTTCTTTCTCTTTCGTAGCCTCGGCATCTGCATGTTCGGAAGATTTCCATGGCTCTTCAATTTTTGTGTCTCGGCGAGCTCAAAGTCTTCACTATCTTACTTTCCAGTCACGAAGTCCTTCTCTGCTTCATGTTTGGGTTTGTCTCTCTGAGTTCAGCCTTATGTCTTTGGGGGAAAGTAGTAGCAGTTGAACTCTTCTTGATTTCGGCTAAAGCCATTTTCAGTCGGTCTTTGTTCCTTCATGTTTTTTGATCAGCTATGGTTTTTGGTCACTAGGAAGGATTCCAAACCGAACCATTGATTTTTGTTCTCGGCAAAACTGTTATCAACTTCCAGTAAGCCAATTTCTTCTGTTTTCCTAGCTTCTATAGCTATCGGAGAAGAAGCTCGTGGATACTTGGGGCGATTTTTAAAAAGCACCATTCACCCCCTCCGTTGCCATTTCCGATCCTACAAATGGTATCGAGCGGTTAGCTCTTGTCTATAGATCTTAACCGATGCGTGAGCCATGGCGACAGACAAATACTCGACCAAGCCCCGATCTTGATGGGATGGACTATCCTTCCGGAAGAGTCGGATGGAGACCTACATCCGAGCTCGGGGCTCGCCATCCGCGAAAGGTCAAGGTTCGGTTTGTTGTTCCTGCCGATGAGGACGTCAATGCCGGAAACATGGCTGACGTTGAGGCAAACGCTAAGGCAAGGAACATCATAACCCAGGGTCTAAGTCGCAGTGAGTTTGACCGCATATCTCATCTTTCGTCCGCCTTCGATATTTGGGCGACCCTCAATGCTTCCCATGAGGGCACCACCCAAATAAAGACCGTGCGACAGACCAGGTTCAAGCGAGATTACAACAAGTTTGGAATGCTCACGGCGAGTCCTTGATGAGTGTTTTGCGCGTTTTCACAAGATCTTGAGCAACCTCCGGCGGTCGGTTTTACGTGCCCGACTCGGACAACGCTGTTAGATGCTCACCGCACTCGATCTGCGTGTTTGGGAGATGAAAGTGACCACCATCAAAGACACGACGACCTCTCGACCGACTCTTGACGCGATGTACTCGCTCAAGACTCACGAGATTGACGTTGTCTCGTGAGGTCGAAGTCACGATTGATGGCCTTGGTTACCGATCCGTTTCTTCTTGGCCCCTCTTACGATTCGATTTGCGGTTTCTCCTTGCGCTCTCGTGACGTAATCGGTGATCGCTTAGAGCGACTGCGGATGATCACCGGCTCTCCTTGCTCGCAAAATTTCTCATGCTCACAAGAGAAGGAGGGACAGAAAGAGAGGAGGACTCATGATTTGCTTCGAGTGTGGTGGCCCCAACCACATTCGAAAAAGCCCCCAAGTCGGAGAAGGGCAAGAACGACTACGGCGGTTCGGGTAAGAACGACTACACCGACAAGAACCGCAACAAGAAGCCTCCAGCTCAGACGCAAGGCAAGAAGAAGTTCCGCGACTTTGGGAAGGCCAAGAAACTTTTCCACCGCGTCCTCTCCGCGTTCGACGACCTCGACCTCAGCGAGGTGGAGGGATGGAGCGACGACGACGGGACGGGTGACCAAGACCCCAAAGGTGGCGACGACTTCTCCGGCATGTGCTTCATGGCCCTCGAGGGCGAACTGAGCGACAGCGAGCTGTACTCCGACTCCGATGAGGTGAGCCCTACCTATGACCAGCTTAATGATGCTTTCCATAAGCTAGGTAGATTCCATGCTAAGTCTAGGGCTAGGTGTAATGAGTTAGAGAAGGAAGTAGCTAGACTATCACGGGAGCTTACTTCACTTACATCTGCTCTCTCCTGTGATGAATATGATACATGCCCTGCTTTGATTGATGATATGGAGAAGTTAATGACTTCTTATGATAGTGTGACCTCTGAGCTAGATATTCTTAAGGTGGAGAATGTTAGTCTGCTTGCCGAACTAGAAATGACTAGGATTGTTGTTCCTTCATCTACCATTGAGACTACTTTCTGCACCTCTTGTGAGGATAAGGACAATGCTTTTAGAGGTCTTTACACTATGCTTCTCGATCTGCCCGAGACTTGTGAAAGTTGTAATAATTTAAAGATGAATCTAAAGCAGGCGGATCATAAAATTGTCCGAGTTACAAGCTTTTCTACTTGAGCCTATTGCGTCATGTGTAAATTGTCCCAAGCTTACTGCTGAACTTGAATCTGTCACCAAACAGTTTCAAGAATTTGTTGATGATAATAATAGATTGGCTCAATATGCTTCTAAGGATCCTGTTAGCTCACCATGCAATAGTTGTAATAAACTAAAATCTGACTTGATTGCATTGGATGAAAAATGTGTGAAGCTAACTAAGGACCTTCTAGAAAAATCACGTCCTGCTTGTGCCTTCTGTCCTGAGGTGTTGGAAAAGGATAAGGACATGGTAGAGACGTTTAGGAAGAGTTACTGAAGACCAAATGGCTAGGATTAGGACTGCCCTTGTGTGTCTGCGAAGCCCTCAAGGTTGAGGCGGTGTGCATAAGGAGAGATACGCGTGCCATTCGCTCTTCTGCTGGTGCTTCTTCCTCTCCTCCTGCTGTCTCTTCTCCTTCCCCTTGCTCCTCTTGCATCTCTCTCTTTCAGGAGTGTCAGTACCTTATGAGCACTCTTGAGAGATTCGTTTGAGGCAAGAAAAAGCTGAATCTTATTCTAGACAAGTCCAAGATTTGCAAGTTTAATCAAGGTCTAGGATATGATTACTTAGAGGATGTGAGGAAGCATCCACCTGCCGTGCTCGCACCCGTGAGCAGCAGGTGTGATCGAGGTCAAGCCGGGACCGAGAAAGTCAAATTTAAGTCGTGGACTTTGTCCAAGGATTTCGGACAGTGGGTGATTTCACCGCAGCTTGCCTCGGATATGCCTCATCATGCTACCGCCTCTCGGGCGGTATCATTGTACCTTCGTCGAAGGATGGACATTTGATCGATCGATGCTTGGTGCGCCAAGATCGCGTAGAGACCGTGTTGCGCTCTTAGGCGTATTCGTGGTCGCCCCGGACCATGAGTGCACCTAAGACCAACACGAGGTCTAGATTTGCATCAGTTGCTTCTGATGGTTTTGGACAACATCGAGGACTTGGTTTTTCTGAGTCTTCTGGTTTTGGTTCTCGTGCTGCTCCTGGTCGTGACTTCCGACGTCCTGATGCTAGATCTCGCTTCCCGTCGAGATAGCTACTGCGCGTGATCGACATGCTACCGGTGCTCGACTCGCTCTCGATGTGATCGGACCCGACAACGACTTCAGTCGGCCTCTGGGAGATAGCTTAAACCGACTATTATGTAGCTTTAATGTTGATAGGTCTTGTTAGGAATAAAATTGTAGGATTAATTTATGAAATAAGCATATATATGACATATGAAATACTGTCATGCACATGGTTTAAAAAAGCATGCTAGTGACAATGTGAAAAATAATTTATACTACTAGTTCAGGTAAATAGCATGAAGCTTGGGCGTTAGTAAACCAACTTGCAATCATTAATCATCATATGAAGCAAACACAAGCATAAAATAAAAAGTGAGCAAGTATGGTCTCACTGTTATGCAAAACCTCGTGGTCTTCTGAAGCATCGAGAAGCACTTAGAAGAACAATAGCGAGATCTTAGCAATTTATAGATAGTACATTACATTGCTAATTTGATTTATGTAGAAATTTATACATAGTACATTACATTGATAATTTGATTTACATAGAAATTTATTAGCGGCCTCCATGAAAGAATTCAAAATTAGATTTACAAATGAAGATGAAAATATTACTCTTGTATGTGGTGGGCGGTAGATATTGAATGATGGTACACTTGTTGCATGTTATATATACTAAGAGGGTTCAGTATGAACTTATGTTAGGTACGCCATGGGTGACATCGAAGACTTGTTCGTGTTCTACGGAAGTGGTCTCGTACGCGATGGGTCGTACGTGGCAGACCTGTATAATTGTGACCGGACCGTGATCCGGTCACCCAATCTGAACACCATGAGCCTGACTGAGCTACGGAGATGCGTGCGTTCTGCCTTTGATCGGGAGACTGCAAGGAACAAATTACGGATTGAGGCAGTGTATGCCGCAGTGGGTGATGCAGGGGAGACAGTGTGGCAGCTTATAAAGGTGACGAGTGACGCCTCATGGGCCAACTTGTCAGACCCGGATTTTTCAATCCGAAATCCCCTGTGATTTAATGCACTATTCCCTGGATCGGTAGATAGTGCTCACGATTCTGAAAATGAATATCAAATACATACCATGCGGAAGCATAAATAAAATAGTAAACTTACTCATGGGCGATTAGGCGAAATCAATAAATTGCGGCGGAAGAACGAAGCACACATGTGGGACCTTGAGGACATGCCCACAGGCGACCAACCGGAGGTTCGCGACCTAGCCCTTGACATCTTCATCTTCTTCGTCATCATGAACAATGGTGTTCTTGAGGCGATGATCGATTCCCGATTACGGATTTGTTGTGAGAGCGGTGTGAGCACACTAACCACCGTGCTCATGAGCCAATACAGAATGCAAATATATAGTATGCATGGCTTACCAAAGGAAAGGCTCGGGTTGTTTTATTTGCCGAAACGCTTTTGGTAGCATTGTTATTATTAAACCCTAGTGTTACTGTTGCTACCTAAAACTTCACACGGCGATTGCCAAATTGACTCACTCCACCAATTGACATAATTGACTTATTTCCCCAAAGACACAATTTTCTTACTAAATGTCGTCTAAGACTCCAAACAATGAGTGGCATCATTTAGCTAATCCACCGATCAACCCTTATATATATACATTCATTTTGAATCCACCAATGTCTTCACGTATTCCGAATTCATACTAGTCCAATCTTGTAATCAATATTCACCAACTCCTACTTCGAATTCCAATGATTCTCTAATAGGATTACTTTTAATCCACGACATCATTCATATCGAACTTTATAACAAATCACTCCTTTCTGCTAATGATCCAAAGCCATAAATTGCTCTTTCCATAATCATCCTTATTTTCATTATTTATCTCTAACTAATTCATCAATACTTCTGCACCAAGAATAACATTAATCTAGTTCATGCTTCAATTATCATATCTCCAAATTTCCTCAAATTCAAATCATCTATCTAGATCAATTCCTGTTAATCCCATTAAATCCAACAATTACCTTTACACTCTTCTAATTCTCCGAAATCATTGATCCCGATTATACTCCGATAATTATTATTATTCCTCCGATATACCCGAGATTCAATTCCTCCTTCGATATTTTAATCAAATCCTATCATCTCTCAAGAATTTATATTAGTGTCGTAATCCAACAATTTCTTTTGCACACTCTAATCTTCCAAAAATCATTTAAATCATCTTTCTACCCATCCATTCATATAGACTCCACCGATTTATTTCTCCTAAACCCCTCTCTAATATTCTCTTTTTATAATCGGCATGAATCCACCAATCATCATTATGTATTTACCACAACAGTCATCCACTCTTCCTACGACTCTATTTATCTTCCTATCACTTTACTTTGTAAAAGCAGAAGCTTTATCATCGTTTAGCTTTTGAAATATAATACATAGAAAAAAAACCTCCTGAGACTTAGTAGTTTGAACAAAGCGTAATATATATGAGAATGCAATAAGATGGCGATTGATTCCATCCACCGTTACATGGCATCTCGCACCATATGCTTAATCCTTCATTATAGCAGCCGCTTAACTTACCACCGGGACGACACCCAGACAACACAAACCATGGCCTTGCACTGCCCTTCACTTTCCATTCCCGCCCACAAATCATTTTGAAATAGAACTATATCTGGTTAAGTTTCCCATGTCCGCCCTTGACCGTGGGCACGGCTATTCGAATAGTTTTGACTCTGCAGAGTTTGTACACTTTCACCACAAGAGACAATCAACTCTTTGCCCCACACGATTCCTTAGTCATGTGGTTGAGCAGACCATCACAGTGACTGTTCAAAGTATCTAGTTCCTTTTGTCATCTCACCTTATGGGCTTCTCCCACTTGCGGTGGGTCCCATCTATGCACGGGATGTTCTCCACAGTTACTAACGCAGCCGGGCTCCACTTCCCGCAACGCTTAGAACAGCTGGAAAACTTCACCCTCCCCTTGGTGTCCCTTTAGGCCTCCCCTTGCCCTTGCTTATCCACTTCAATCCACTACCAGTGAGATGAGTCCAGGAGTTTCGATACAACTACTTAGCCAAGTTGTACTTTACAGACTTGTGGTTGCCTTGTTTCGTGTGACATCATGACAAGATTCAGTCCTTAGCGGTATCTGGGCGATTCTACCACAAACCACTTTGTGCCTCCACTGCACCATTCACACACACCATCGAACCATTCGCCCAGATATTTAAGCAAGTAGGGTTTTGGGAACATAAAATAATCATATCGAACATATACCAGTCATTACCACCATGACTGCCCAACCAAATCTTCTCATGATTAAAAGTGATGCTTGGGCGTTTTCACGCCCATGAATATCTATGCAACACTACGCATGGCGTATAAATTACGGACTTATTTTCAAAGGTTAATATCATAATTTCGCTAGGGCGACAAGGTTCATATATTCAAATATTCAACAAGGAGGTGTAATATTAATCAAGGCAAACAATGGGCATATAACTAGAATCTTGAATTAAGCATGTAATTGTACATAAAATAATAGCATGCAATTTGATAATTTAAACAAAAGTAATTTGCAGAAACTGTAGGTTCAACATGATCAAAGTATTGACTACTTTGGCGCGGTTTACATGGTCTTGAGCTCACACACTGCTTTCTCTTGGGCTTCTGGTCTTTATCTTCACTTCGCTTCTGATTACGCTTGATCTCTTGATTCTTCAGGACTCCAATTGCTAATTACGTGCTAAACGACTGAACACGAATAAAAGCAAATAACTCAAAAGATCCAAGTAAATCCGAATATACTTAATTTGATTTTGTTATGAGTTAATGGGTGCTTTGGGGCGATTTGAGGCAAGGTTGATATTATGATACACTGACTCAGTCTTTATATTAATAACTTTCTTTTGTTATTTTTGTATTTATCAAGGAAGTTCCAGGAGACTTACAAACAAACGTATGTGTTTAGTTTATTAAATTAGTCTTTAGAGCCTGCACTCCCAACAATATAGGCGGTGGTACCTTATGGGATTCTATCTACTAACTATTCATCGGTTGCAATAATTCATAGAAGCACGAGGCTATTTAGTTATCTAGTTGATGTTTAACAGTTTGGTTTTAGTATGTCCTTACTTCGCACTATTGGTCATAATATTGCATTTTATTTGTTGGCGGTTTGATCCAATGTCATATGCTCCAAGCCATTATATTTTAATACCTAGTTATGATCTTTTAATTGAAAATATTCTAGACATCAACTGACCTTTATATTCTTTTCCTTTACTTAGCTTCTGTCATGTTTTAATCTTAATTAAATTTCATTTACATATGGCCGAAATTGCTATACAGGTTTACATGTCAATATTGTTGTTTAATTAAATCTACCACTGGAGATTTGTTTGGTGGTGACAAGTTAATGTTAGGTCATATATGTATATATATCTTAATTATAATTGAAAGTAACCTTTATTAAGTTTAAATATTTAACCAAAGTCATATTTCTTTATGATTGCTTTGAATTACTGATTATCCTTTTGAATGATTGCTCAACCATATTAAATAATCATATATGAACTAATCAAAATTTAAATCTTAAATAATCTCACTACTTCCTAATAAGTTTATTAACTTTCCTAATTTATTGTCAAATTATCCTAAATTTTTTTACCGGTGCAAATGGGTTACAAAAATTAAACGAAATAAAATAAAAAGGGGTGCAGTAGTAGGATCGAACTCGGGACATGCGGTGCAAACACTTCACGCTGAGCTAGCCGAATGGACCTACGATTTGGGCTGATGAAAACGGAAGGGACAAATAGATGAGTCCAGGTGTGGCTGAGAGCAAAACAGAGGAGGAGGCTCGGCGACCTTGGCTGACGGCGGCGCCGGTGAGGAGCAGTCGGGGAGGCGGGCGTATCTGGCAAAACAGATTCATCCGGGATGGGGAAGCCGATGGGAAGGCGACGACCCGAGATGGTGTAGGGTGGCTTGGGCGAGGGTTTAAGCGGCGGGCGAGGTGAGACGGGACGGCGCCCGGCATGGAGGGAGGGAAACCGAGGCTTGGGTCACATCGAGGGGTACAAGGAGGCTTACCTTGGGATTGGTTGAGCGGGAGAGGATTGAGGCGGTGGCGGCGGTGGCCATGGGCGGCAGGCGTGCTCAAGTCGCCGTGAGTACCGGCGTTGGGAGGCCAGGCGTCGGTGGGGGCGTTAGCGGGGCGATGGAGCTCAGGCGGCGGAATCGGCGAGATAGCTCAATCGGCCGATTCTCCGGGCGGCCGGCGACCGTGGATTGGGAGGAGGCCGAATCGGGAAAAGGGAGGAAAGGAGAGGAAGATGGCACGGATATGGGGAAAGCTGGTCGCTTTATAGCTACTGAGGAGGCGGGAGGCGTGGTGGCGAGGGACCGGACGGAGGCGGCGGACGGGCGGAGGAGCGGAGGACCGACGGTTTTACCCGCGGGCTCGGTGCGCGGAGGGGACGGGTGAGCGGCGGCAGGACGGTGGCGCATGCTGGCGAGTCGGAGGAGCAGCCTGCAGCGACGGGAAAAGAGGGAGGAGAAAGAAGGGAAGGAGGGAGAAGGCGCAGCGGGGAAGAAGGAGTCTTGCGGTCGGGGAGGAAGAAAGAAAGAAAGGAGGAGGGCCAGCGACGAGAGAAGGAGATCGGCGGGGCGGGACCCACGCAGTGGAGGGCGAACAGGGGCCAGAGAGGAAGGAAATGAGAGGGAAAAGAAAAAAGAGAGAGAAAAGGATGGGGCCCACATGCTATAGAGAAGGAAGAGAAGAGGGGAAAAGATTTAAGCACAATTTTGGAATCTATATTTTTAATTTTAATTTCTATTTCATGTTTAATATTATTGATTTCAATTGTTGTATTTTTAATTCAAATCTCGGTTCGATTATCTTGATACAAAACATACCAGTCTTCTATTTCGATTTTATTTAACTTTTGCTACAAACTGTATCTACAAATATTTGAATGTCCAAATTCTGGGTTTTTGTATGCTATTATTTTCATATTGAGATTTTATATTTTAACTTAGGTTTCTCCCTCCTCATGCTGGATCATCTTTTCAGATTCGCATTTAAAATTTTAGTTTTCCATTATTTGCATATTCTCTTTTACAGCATTACTAATGTTTGTTTTGTTTTTCATGAATTTCTTTAATATCAGAATCTCAACCAAAGTTTTAAGAAACACTATAAAAATCCAAATTCAAATAGAATATACGACAAAAATAATTCAAAAGCTTCATATTTTCAAATCTAAAATTTTGGGATGTTACAAACCTACCCCCCTTAAATGAATCTCGACCCCGAGATTCCGGTAGAATAGAAAGAAAGGAGGTAAGGTCATATTGGCTAGCAAAAGGGGTTTTCAGGTGTTGCTCGACGTATAGTCCTTTAGCTTCATGGAGAGGTGAGAATCACACAATGTGAGGTTAGAACTTGGAGAAGTAAAAGGAAGAGAAAACCTTGTTCTCCTAGATAGGTCGTAAACTTCCGGATGCTTGCTTGTTGACTTCGCTGTCTCTTTGCCTTCATAGAGTGGAGTGGTCGCATTGTCTTTTGGGCATATGATGGTCGTAGAACTTAGGCTGATGGGTTGGTAGTATTGGCTTATGCCCCAGGGAGGAGACGGCTTGAGAGATGTCGGTACGGGGTTGGATACATTTGTAGGGTGGTCTTTTGTCCTTATTACTATAAGACTTTGGTCCTGTAAATCTTCCTGTACTAGCTTGATTAGCTCTGGGTCCAGGTCGTCGCAATTCCAAAACATACGTCGCAATAGCACTTCGACATTTCTGTCTTATAGTGCTACCCCCCTTAAAATAAACGTCTCTAGTCAATATTCTTCTCTTCTAGTTCCATGCATGATGCGTCCTGTGGTGAATTGGAGACTCTTCCGTTGTACTTTGGCCGCCTTGGTCAGCACAGGTTCAGAAAGCAATCTTTGGGGTAGTAGTCTTGCTCTTCACTGGGAAAACTTGTGGCCTAGCTCACGTGATTTCGAGACAGGTGAGGGTCGTCTTCGCAGCTTGGAATAGCTCACGAGTATTTCACTTCCCAACGCCGACGTGCTTCTCATCATTGTGTTTAATTGGCGATTTGTTCCATAGGTCTCTTGGGTAGGTAAGGAGAGAATGCCGGAGGGCGAGTCTCGGTCCAGGCCTTTGGCGATCTATCACTTTGCTTCGGTAGACCTGTCTGGGTTTGTAGCAACAGGATGAGAGGGAATAGCATGAGGTACGAATAGAACCGTGAGGATAAGATAATGTAAACCTGTTCTAATTTCAAAAGAGCTTACCCCAGAAAGCTGGGGTGATACATAAATCACACAATTTCAAAAACAATCTTTTCCCATGACTGCGAAATACAACACCCGAGGGCAAGAAGGCAGTGCACATGGCCAAAGTGAAACCTTACGACAAAACAACGTCTATTCGGGGGAGCACACAAAAGAGAGTACAGGGTTCATCTACATAGCCTATTTAAAATAGGACCACCTTATCTTCATGATCTTCGTCAGCGTTCCTAACCTTAAATTTTGGAGTAAGGATACGAGAAGATGATCAAAATTTTCTTTTTGAATTTAATAGTAAGGCAAGGGAAGTATTTGGGGTAATTTGCTCGATATCAGCACTCACTCTTGTGTTACTATCATTATTATTTTCGTAAGAAAAGGAGTATTTTCCTAGGAATGAATCTAAACATGAAGAATACTATTTATTATTAATAAAACTTTGTGGCTACACGGATTTTTTTTCAGGGGTGATGAAACCATAAATGGAAAAATATATCTCTTTCAGAAATAATACCCAAGGTTATCCCTTAGGATTTATTTTTGAAAAACAAGGTCCTTGTTGGGAAATTTTTTTTTTTTTAAGAAATAACATGGTTTTGGGGCCATTTGAGAACCAAGGTGAATTTTGGGAACTCGTTTTTTTTTTTTTTTGGGTATGCCGTTGAACTTACGAAAATCTTTCCTCGGAAGATTAAGTTTGTTGAAATGAGTTTGAAATGAATTTAAGTAAACATTTTGATAATCGGTCCTCCAAGGATAAATAAATTTTTTTTTTGAAATAAAGCTTTAAATTCAAGCATCATGACTATTGGCCCAAAATAGGTTTTCAAGGAGAGTTCACAAGAGGAGTACTGTATTTTCATCCTTTTGAGTTCAGGGTAAGAGAGCACGAGAAGTAGAAATAGCTAAGGCAGCATATAGATGAGAGGGAATCATCTAAGAGAGATAAGAACGTGCAGTATAACTTGTATTTTCGGAGATAGTGTTTTTAAAGAAATATGTCTAGTCATGGAACTAACGGCCAGGCTAACTAAGTCACGACTGCAATCGATATGCTCGATACCATCCTCGCTGGACCGGATTTTCAATCCGAAATCCTCATGATTTAATGCACTATTCCCTGGATCGATGATAGTGCTCACGATTCTGAAAATGAATATCAAATACATACCATGCGGAAGCATAAATAAAATAGTAAACTTACTCATGGGCCGATTAGGCCGAAATCAATAAATTGCAGCAGCGGAAGAACGAAGCACACATGTGGGACCTTCAGGACATGCCCACAGGCAGCCAACTGGAGGTTCGCGACCTAGCCCTTGACATCTTCATCTTCTTCGTCATCATGAACAATGGTGTTGCTGAGGCGCGGTGATCTGATTCCTGATTCTGGATTTGTTGTGAGAGCGAGTGTGAGCACACTAACCACCGTGTTCATGAGCCAATACACAGAATGCAAATATATAGTATGCATGGCTTACCAAAGGAAAGGCTCGGGTTGTTTTATTTGCCAGAAAACGCTTTTGGTAGCATTGTTATTATTAAACCCTAGTGTTACTGTTGCTACCTAAAACTTCACACGGCGATTGCCAAATTGACTCACTCCACCAATTGACATAATTGACTTATTTCCCCAAAGACACAATTTTCTTACTAAATGTCGTCTAAGACTCCAAACAATGAGTGGCATCATTTAGCTAATCCACCGATCAACCCTTATATATATACATTCATTTTGAATCCACCAATGTCTTCACGTATTCCGAATTCATACTAGTCCAATCTTGTAATCAATATTCACCAACTCCTACTCGAATTCCAATGATTCTCTAATAGGATTACTTTTTAATCCACCGACATCATTCATATCAGAACTTTATAACAAATCACTCCTTTCTGCTAATGATCCAAAGCCATAAATTGCTCTTTCCATAATCATCCTTATTTTCATTATTTATCTCTAACTAATTCATCAATACTACGCACCAAGAATAACATTAATCTAGTTCATGCTTCAATTATCATATCTCCAAATTTCCTCAAATTCAAATCATCTATCTAGATCAATTCTGTTAATCCCATTAAATCCAACAATTACCTTTACACTCTTCTAATTCTCCAAATCATTGATCCCGATTATACTCGATAATTATTATTATTCCTCCGATATACCCAAAGATTCAATTCCTCCCTTCCAATATTTTAATCAAATCCTATCATCTCTCAAGAATTTATATTAGTGTCGTAATCCAACAATTTCTTTTGCACACTCTAATCTTCCAAAAATCATTTAAATCATCTTTCTACCCATCCATTCATATAGACTCCACCGATTTATTTCTCCTAAACCCCTCTCTAATATTCTCTTTTATAATCGGCATGAATCCACCAATCATCATTATGTATTTACCACAACATCATCCACTCTTCCTCGACTCTATTTATCTTCCTATCACTTTACTTTGTAAAAGCGAAGCTTTATCATCGTTTAGCTTTTAAAATATAATACATAGAAAAAACCTCCGAGACTTAGCGTTTGAACAAAACGTAATATATATGAGAATGCAATAACGAGGCGATTGATTCCATCCACCGTTACATGGCATCTCGCACCATATGCTTAATCCTTGATTATAGCCGCTTAACTTACCATCGGGACGACACCGGGACAACACAAACCGTGGCCTTGCATCGCCTTCACTTTTCCATTCCCACCCACAAATCATTTTGAAAGAACTATATCCGGTTAAGTTTCCCATGTCCGCCCTTGACCGTGGGCACGGCTATTCGAATAGTTTTGACTCTGCGAGTTTGTACACTTTCACCACAAGAGACAATCAACTCTTTGCCCCACACGATTCCTTAGTCATGTGGTTGAGCGAGACCATCACGTGGACTGCTCAAAGTATCTAGTTCCTTTGTCATCTCACCTTATGGGCTTCTCCCACTTGCGGTGGGTCCCATCTATGCAGGATGTTCTCCACGATTACTAACGCAGGGCTCCACTTCCCGCAACGCTTAGAACAGTGGAAAACTTCACCTCCCTTGGTGTCCCTTTAGGCCTCCCTTGCCCTTGCTTATCCACTTCAATCCACTACCGGTGAGATGAGTCCGAGTTTCGATACAACTACTTAGCCAAGTTGTACTTTACGAGACTTGTGGTTGCACTTTGTTTCGTGGGACATCATGACAAGATTCGGTCCTTAGCGGTATCTCGGCGATTCTACCACAAACCACTTTGTGCCTCCTTTGCACCATTCACACACACCATCGAACCATTCGCCCGATATTTAAGCAAGTAGGGTTTTGGGAACATAAAATAATCATATCGAACATATACCGGTCATTACCACCATGACTACCCAACCAAATCTTCTCATGATTAAAAGTGATGCTTGGGCGTTTTCACGCCCATGAATATCTATGCAACACTACGCATGGCGTATAAATTACGGACTTATTTTCAAAAGGTTAATATCATAATTTCGCTAGGGCGACAAGGTTCATATATTCAAATATTCAACAAGGAGGTGTAATATTAATCAAGGCAAACAATGGGCATATAACTAGAATCTTGAATTAAGCATGTAATTGTACATAAAATAATAGCATGCAATTTGATAATTTAAACAAAAGTAATTTGCGAAACCGTAGGTTCAACATGATCAAAGTATTGACTACTTTGGCGCGTTTCTGCGGTCTTGAGCTCACACACCGCTTTCTCTTGGGCTTCGGTCTTTATCTTCACTTAACTCGATTACGCTTGATCTCTTGATTCTTCAGACTCAATTGCTAATTACGTGCTAAGCGATGAACACGAATAAAAGCAAATAACTCAAAAGACCCAAGTAAATCCGAATATACTTAATTTGATTTTGTTATGAGTTAATGGGTGCTTTAGGCGATTTGAGGCAAGGTTGATATTATGATACATCGACTCGATCTTTATATTAATAACTTTCTTTTGTTATTTTGTATTTATCAAGGAAGTTCGGAGACTTACAAACAAACGTATGTGTTTAGTTTATTAAATTAGTCTTTAGAGCCTGCACTCCCAACAATATAGGCGGTGGTACCTTATGGGATTCTATCTACTAACTATTCATCGGTTGCAATAATTCATAGAAGCACGAGGCTATTTAGTTATCTAGTTGATGTTTAACAGTTTGATTTTTAGTATGTCCTTACTTCTCCAGCTATTGGTCATAATATTGCATTTTATTTGTTGGCAGTTTGATCCAATGTCATATGCTCCAAGCCATTATATTTTAATACCTAGTTATGATCTTTTAATTGAAAATATTCTAGACATCAACCGACCTTTATATTCTTTTCCTTTACTTAGCTTCATCATGTTTTAATCTTAATTAAATTTCATTTACATATGGTAGAAATTGCTATCTGTGTTTACATGTCAATATTGTTGTTTAATTAAATCTACCACGGAGATTTGTTTGGTGGTGACAAGTTAATGTTAGGTCATATATGTATATATATCTTAATTATAATTGAAAGTAACCTTTATTAAGTTTAAATATTTAACCAAAGTCATATTTCTTTATGATTGCTTTGAATTACTGATTATCCTTTTGAATGATTGCTCAACCATATTAAATAATCATATATGAACTAATCAAAATTTAAATCTTAAATAATCTCACTACTTCCTAATAAGTTTATTAACTTTCCTAATTTATTGTCAAATTATCCTAAATTTTTTTTACCAGTGCAAATGGGTTACAAAAATTAAAACGAAATAAAATAAAAAGGGTGTGCGGTAAGTACGGATCGAACTCGGGACATGCGGTGCAAACACTTCACGTGACCTGCTAGCGAATGGACCTACGATGCGGGGTGATGAAAGCGGAAGGGACAAATAGATGAGTCCGGTGTGGTGAGAGCAAAAGCAGAGGAGGAGGCTCGGCGACCTTGGTGGCGGCGGCCGTGAGGAGCAATCGGGAGGCGGGCGTGTCTGCAAAACGGATTCATCCGGGATGGGGAAGCCGATGGGGAAGGCGACGCGACCGAGATGGTGTAGGGTGGCTTGGGCGAGGGTTTAAGCGGCCGCGGCGTGGTGAGACGGGACGGCGGCCGGCATGGAGGAGGAAAACCGAGGCTTGGGTCAAGATCGAGGGGTACAAGGAGGCTTACCTTGGGATTGGTTGAGCGGGAGAGGGATTGAGGCGAGCTGGCGGCGGTGGCCATGGGCGGCGCGGGCGTGCTCAAGTCGCCGGCGGGGTACCGGCGTTGGGAGGCCCGGGCGTCGGTGGGGGAGCGTTGGCGGGGCCGCGATGGAGCTCCAGGGCGGCGGAATCGGCCGGAGATAGCTCCAATCGGCCGATTCTCCGGGCGGCCGGCGACCGTGGATTGGGGAGGAGGCCGAATCGGGGAAAAGGGAGGAAAGGAGAGGGGAGATGGCACGGGCTATGGGGGGAAAGCTGGTCGCTTTTATAGCTACAGAGGAGGCGGGGGAGGCGTGGTGGCGAGGGACCGGACGGAGGCGGCGGACCGGGCGGAGGAGCGGAGGACCGACGGTTTTACGGGCGGGGCTCGGTCATGGCCGCGGAGGGGACGGGTGGCCGGGGACGGCTGGCGCATGCTGTGAGTCGAGGAGCACAGCCGCGCGGGAAAAGAGGGAGGAGAAAGAAGGGAAGGAGGAGAAGGCGCGGCGCGGGGAAGAAGGAGTGCGCGGTCGGGGGGAGGAAGAAAGAAAAGAAAGGGAGGAGGGCCAGCGGCCAGAGAAGGAGATCGAGCAGGGGTGGGACCCACGCGCAGTGAGGGCGAACGGGGGGGGCCAGCGGCAGAGGAAGGAAATGAGAGGGGAAAAAGAAAAAGGAGAGAGAGAAAAAGGATGGGGCCCACATGCTATAGAGAAGGAAGAGAAGAGAGGAAAAGATTTAAGCACAATTTTGGAATCTATATTTTTAATTTTAATTTCTATTTCATGTTTAATATTATTGATTTCAATTGTTGCATTTTTAATTCAAATCTCGGTTCGATTATCTTGATACAAAACATACCATCTTCTATTTCGATTTTATTTAACTTTTGCTACAAACGTATCTACAAATATTTGAATGTCCAAATTCTGGGTTTTTGTATGCTATTATTTTCATATTGAGATTTTATATTTTAACTTAGGTTTCTCCTCCTCATCTTTGGATCATCTTTTCGATTCGCATTTAAAATTTTAGTTTCCATTATTTGCATATTCTCTTTTCTGACATTACTAATGTTTGTTTTGTTTTTCATGAATTTCTTTAATATCAGAATCTCAACCAAAGTTTTAAGAAACACTATAAAAATCCAAATTCAAATAGAATATACGACAAAAATAATTCAAAAGCTTCATATTTTCAAATCTAAAATTTTGGGATGTTACACAACTACATGGAGGTCGTGTGCAACCCTGATGCAGCGATTTATGCCAGGCCAATGATGTATGTTCAATTTGTGGAGAGGACAGAATCATCCGCCATGGGTGGCTCTGGTGTTGTTGGCGGAGATGTGGAGCCTGCATTACTCTCCGGCGGTCATGAATATGATGGTGAAGTAGGAGTGAATGCGTCTATGGGAGATGCAGACCTGCGGAGGGGCGTGGACAATTTTCAGGCGAATGAAGGTGCAAACCGATGGTGGGCCGCCCGAGTTGACTATCACGAGTACCTTGCCGACGAGGTGGAGGAAGTGGAAAGCGAGGAGGAAGAGTATGTTGAAACAGACAGTTCAGAAGAGGAGGATGAAGGGCAACCTACAGCGGGAGGTGTGTTAGGTGGTGTTGTAACCACGGACGGTGCGTACGTGCCGTCAAGATTGGACGACATCGCAGCGCAATCCCTAGTTCTACCACGGGCGGTGGAGGCAGAGTGGGGATTCAGGGGGGGCCTCAATCATGGAGCCCACAGAATAAGAAGGGGTCACGCATTGCCCGTCACGAAGCAACACACACATTGCACATACAGAAAATATGTCAACTACTACAGGCAAGAAATTAAATACGATACATTACTAACTTAATCACTCTCTCTACTCCATATCGTAGAAAGTGTTCGTACTGGTACAAGGTACAACCATACACTTCGTTGCCTAGATGCCAAACGAGCCTCGTGGCACCCACATGGAGTATTGCTGAGGGGGCCGTCTCGGACGTGGCTGTCCGTCGTGGTAGTGGCACGCACATACGCAACTAGGGTTTGTGCAGCAACATGTGGGATCATAAGAGCTTCCTATGTTCACGACCTCCTCGTTACCCCTCTCGCGTTGCATATGTTGGCGGAGGTCGTTGTTATCCTCATTGAGAGTCTCAATTCGGTCCTCCAACTCTAATATTCGCTACCATAATGTATCAACATAACAGACAATATACCGTTCATGAGGAGGGTCGATCCAGCAGGAGAAGTCGCATTTTGCCATCTGCGGGAAAGGACGGTAAACATGGAGTGTCCATAAGCAACAACAACAAATGTAAAATTAGTACTTTGTACCCCGGAGCGTGGGCATCGGAAGAAACGTCGCCCGCCATCGAACGGGCCATCCAGGACCTGCACGACAGCGTACTCATTGTGTCCGCATTTTAGCCACGCTGGTTGAGCACGCCGGCTTGGTATCAAGCGATCGTGGATCAAGATCTCCCTCCTTTCGAAGGGAAGGTCTTCCTTCGGTGACCCAAATCCGACTGGCCCCTTAACTTCCGACATGATATTTTCACCACGAAAGAGAAGGTACTTCTTTGTTCGATTTACAGGGTTCTCTGCGTACAAAATCATGGGACCCCAACCGTGCTATATATACCAAACGAGAGAATTTACTGTACTGACCAAATAAGAAAAAGAGGAACGTTCTTCGCATAGACGTGACAAAATTAGATAGTTCTGCGCATAGACGTGACAAAAGAGGGTAGCTTTGGGCAGAGACGTCCCAAAAGAGGGTAGATTTCTGCAGAGACGTGACAAAAGTGGGCAGCTTTGCTCAGTGAGATGACAAAAAATACCAGCTTTGTGCACTGACCTGACAAAAGATGGCAGCTTTGCTCAGTGACATGATAAAAGAGACCAGCTTTGCTCAGTGAGATGACAAAAGAGGTCAGCTTTGCTCAGTGAGATGACAAAAGACTGCAGCCTTCGGCAGTGACATGACAAAACAGGCACTTTTGCTCACTGACATGACAAAAGAGGTCAGCTTTGCCCAGTGACATGACAAAATAGTGCAGCTTTTATCAGTGACATGATAAACGGGGCAGCTTTGCTCAGTGAGATGACAAAAGAGGCCAGTTTTGCTCAGTGAGATGATAAAAGACTGCAGCCTTGGGCAATGACATGACAAAACAGGCACTTTTGCTCAGTGACATGACAAAAGAGGTAGCTTTGCCCACTGACATGACAAAAGAGTGCAACTTTTATCAGTGACATGATAAACGGGCCAGCTTTACTCGGTGAGATGTCAAAAGAGGCTGCTTTTGTCAGGTGAGATGACAATACAGTGCCTTTTTGCAGTGATATCGCAGTACGCCCAGCTTTACTCAGTGCTACGACCACGTGGACCAGCATTATACGTGCGAGTAGAGAGAAAATGGAGCTTATAAATTGGTGTGCATTCCATTTCGCAGCCACACTACACTTCCAAACCCACACTACACGCTTCCTCCACCCCAGGATGGACAAAAAACCGGAAGAAGCAATGGGACAAGATGGTGAAGGAATGGGAGGAGACCGTGACCTAGCACGATCATCTGCCGCCCGCGATGAGAAAGTAAGGGCTATTGCGGCCCGGGTAGAACAAGCCCAACGTGCTAAAGGGTCGGCTCCCCGCAATGAGCGGCCGTAGCATCAACCCCATCCCTAACGCCCCACGGCGTTCGCGCAACTCCCTCCTGAGGGGTAGACACCCCCCTTTGTTGGTGCGGGGACACGTGCAAGTTCTTCAAGTCTAAGCACCGCATCAGCCTAGGTATGCGTTACTGGGGTTGCGCAAACTACTCCAGTGACTATCCCGACCGCCGTTTTGACACCGCAACCTATCGGCAGCCGGTAACGACGACATGCACCATTTCCCCCTACCTTTTCTCCTTCACAGTACGCACTAACAATCTCTCCCCTGTATTTGCAGTCTCCGGATCCCCTATGTGGCTACCGCAAATGGATCGATCTTGAGATCCACCCTGCGGACCAATGGACCCTCGACTTCGAGGAGTGGAATGTCACACGGAGAAGGAGTTCTTTGGAGGAGGAGCGCCGCAAGAACGAGCACACCTGCGTATACAGCGAGGCGCAAGCTCATCTCGGCGTGCAGCGTGGGAGCGGGAGGCTCACGAGAGGGGCGCGAGAGAAAGAGGAAAATGGCGGCTAAGGCAAAAGAGGCCGCGGAGGAGTTCAACGCCGAGCGGGCAAGGAAGGGAAAGTGACCCCGATCCACATAGTAGGTCGTATGAGCAGTTGGGTGGGTTAGTCACATATCATGCTATATGGTATGTATGTAATAAAAATGTACGCGTCATGTTACTCCCAACTGTATTATGCAGTTTATTTCTATTCAGCTAATCTTATTATCTCGTCTTTTCGCATTCAATGATTCCGACGTGTTCAATATCACTTTCCTTCCTTTCGTCCAATTGTTCCTATCACAGTTGTCCTCAAAAAAAATTTCATTAAATTTCTACGAATAAAACAACATAACATCATCGAAAAATGTTGTTGCCAGTTCAACATATTTTTCACGGTCAGCATTGTACGAAAATCACAAATACACTAATCGTTACTTCACACAAAAGCAGTTATCGTACTCTACCAACCTAAATTCTTAATTTTCATAATTGCAAAAAAATTTACACTAACAGCAAACTCCACTCCACATCAAATGAATTACATGTATATACATAATATTTATCATTACAAAAGATTTATCTAACTATCTAATAAAAACAAAAAATAACGCTTAAATTACGCAAAAACAACGATCGGTTCAAACCCTAACCCTAGCACTGTAGCAGGCGAGTGGTGTGGTCGGACGGCGCATGAGTATTGCGGTGGTGCAGTCGCCGACCGTACCACTCCCCTGCTACAGTACACGCACGAGACGTGCAGTCGGCAGGGGGCTAGATCGGAAATTTTATCTGAGAGGAGGCTATTTCGGAAATTGATTGCACCAACAGAGCCAAAAGCATCCAAATTTCACACATGAAACTGGTTGGTAGCAGTCAAGTCATGTGCTACTGGATATGTCAAGTCAAGACAGATCGCGATTTTGCCATTATTCATCCGGTAGAAGATGACTGAAATCCAATTATGACTTTGTTTACCAATTCCATTTTTTTTTCTTCACACAGGTCGCTTCATCGTAGGTCACAGAGAAGACGATAGTGAGAACCAGTCTATTACTTCAATAACCATCATTCCTACTTTTCATCTTCACAAGCTAGAGCTAAGACCGGTTACAAAGAACAAGCACATCAACAAAATGTGTGTGGCATCTAGTTACCTACAGGCTAGGGTTCAAGATCAGGTTCGGGGTTTCCAGGATGTGACAAATCACAAGGCCTCTCTATTGCCCAGATGCATGTTTCAAGCTAGCTACGGCTAAGCAATTGTTTAGCAATTAAAAAATGTGCACAACCCTGTAACTATTGTATTAATCCCTTATTTAGAGTTATTTCCGTAGAGTCTAACTATCACTTTTATGAGCTGATAGAAGTAATATCGAAGAAAAATGAGCTGTTGTAACCGTGTCGGAAATTCAGAAGTTCAAAACTGTAGTTCATGGAATTAGAACAAACCTGGCTCACCAGATTGGCAGAAGGCAATTCCAAGAATTTTCTAGACATGCGACTTGCCACCTCGAAATGGCAGAATCGATCATCACTCGGACTATCTAGGCATTAACCGTTGGACAGTTCAGCCAGTAATTGACTAGTTCTCATTGTTTTCCGAAACCCAGTTGGAACCGGAGACTCCTCTAGTCAGTCAACGGGACAGTGAAGTTTGAGCCCCAATACAAAGCAATTCGTGAACGCCAACGGTCTCCGTGTCGCATGTGTACGTTGCCATCACTGTACGTCGCAGTGAAGGGGGAGCTGAAGCTGAATAGTTCATACATCTAGTCCCTGTCATTACAAGAGGTTTTGCAGCGACTGGTATCTCAGATCTTGTGGATGTTTGGGGTCAAATTGGACGATCCTAGTCACTACAAAACGTATTGTGCAGCCGTGCAGGGAACTCGTCTAAGAGAAAGGAAGTGTTCTTTTCGGCTGTGCTTGATAACTTTTGATTATAGCATAAGTATTTATGTAAAAAAACAAATATTAATAAGTTGCTTTAAAAAGACTATCTCGATAGGCAGTTTTGAAAACACTGTCTCAATAAATCATTGTAGGATCGTATACCGCAATTAGAGTGGGTGAATGATTGACTCTACTTTTGGAACCTAAAACCAAAAACTCAAAGCGAAAGAAAAACAATCTAAATAGCAGATTTAGATTTCGACCGCACAGCGCTCGATTCCGACTGCCCGGTGTTTCGATTGCTCGCATGACCGCTCACTTGACTGCCTTTGCATGTAGTCGAAATCTCTGTTCACTCGAAAAGCATTGACCGCTCGACTACTTCGACACCGATGTGCTTCAAACACGATCAACCTGAAAACGGCACCTAGACAAACACGCCTTTGGCGTGAATGAGAATCGATCTAACTTCGATAAATCAACTCAAATTGACCTCAAATATGACACACGCGATACTAAAGAAATCTAAAATCTATTCCAACAAGAAATTACATGAATCAACAACTAGATTTGAAGAAATCTAGATCGCAATAGAGATAATCAAAACCTAGGTCAAACCACAAAAACTACAATAGATTTCAAATGACTTGGAGAATTCCAACGAAATTTTGTAGATCTATTCCTAGGCCTATTTGCATCTTACTCCTGAAAAGAATCGAGGCAACATCGCATGGATCACGAAAACAATCGATTCCACAAAACGAAGCAACAGACTAAGAATAGATGAAAGATTCCTCCATGGATTGAATCAAAATTTGATTTGCATTGCTAGATGATGATGTTCTATGGTTACAAAGTGCCCTCATGGCACCGCTAAAACTCTCGCATAAAAAGCTTCCTCATAGCAACGACTAAAACACTTAGCCTCTCTCTGTTTTTATATGCTAGAGCTCTAAACCGTGTCCTTATCAAATTGGACACGCAATCTTAACTGCCTTCAAAAATCAAGGGATCAAAAATCCTTTCAAATATGGGTTTTTTCATAATCTCTAAACCTTCCGGTTATAGACTCCTTCCATAATTCCTTCTGTGTCAAACCCTACAGGACAACATCTCCTATATCTTCTCCACGCATCACTCACCTTTGATCTCCATGTGCTCTAGCATGAGCCCAACAACCTCGTGTGACATCCTCGATCGCCTGGACCTCGTGTCTGGGTGGCTTAAGAGTGTCGGACGGTGTGCGAGTAGCTGAAGAGATCATCGGACGGCGTATGAGTGGCTTGAGAGCATCGGACGACGTACAATTGGCTTAAGAGCATTGGATGGCATCCGAGTGGTATTGCTCAGGACTCAAAGTAGTGTAAACCGAAGTTTCTCTCTATTACGTGATGGTCAGTGATTTCAAGCGGCGGAGCGGTCAGAGAATTCAAGCGATGGAGCGGTCAAAGAATTCAAGCGGTGGAGCAATTGGAGATTTCATGGTCAAAACAACAATTGGCGATCACGGGTGTGTTCCTAGGGCCACAAGGATTCCATTTTGGCTCGGGAGCGGCTGGAAGTCAGGCGAACGTCGGCGATGGGGTCTATTCTTCTCGGGACTTTTGAATGGCACAGGGGTTAACAGAAGGTTAAGAGGATAATAGCGTTTGCTATAAAGCATCTCTAAGAGTAGGGGGGCTTAGGAGTGTGGTGCTTTGGGTCGGGGATGGCTGAGCCGAGTTGTTTACGGTGACCTCCTTTGGCCGAGTAGCGGACAAAGGTGCTGGCACAGTAGGGGGCTCGGGAGGTTAGGGTAAAGCTTCGGCAAGGTTTCTACGGGCATGAGGAAGCTGCAGACCAAAGCAATTGAGCAAGGATGGACTGAATAGAAGGAATGGAAATTTGAGCTTACTTTGGGTTTTCTGGTGATCGCCGACGGAGCTTTGGTCGTCGGAGCGATTGGGGGTGGGTGGCTCACTTTGGACACCGATGCATCTCACAGAAGGTGCTCAAGAGTTTAAAAAGGGCGAGGAAGGCGGTTTTACATAGGGGACGGCTATGGTGGTAATGGCATGTGGCAAGGTCGAGAAGGCGTGGGAGGGTGCTGTGCGGCTGGTTGACGGGATATTTGTGCTTCCTCAGGCTTGGCATTGCGGCTGTCAAGAGGTGGCAAGGGAGGTGTCAAGTCGGCTATGAGAGGATGAGAGTAGAGAGAGAGAGCGAAATGGACGACGGTGGCGGCAGGGTGAGATGGGTATGACACTTGGCCATTTGAGGGTCGTGGCATTAAGGAGAATGTCAGGTGTCAGGGATGTCATACTCTGGCTTGGCAGTAGCTGGCAGGGAGGCAAGTAGGTTTACGGCACGAGGCAGTCGGCCAAGAGAGAACAAAGAGAGTGGAAAGGTGGAGGCGGTGGTGAGCTCTGTCGGTTGCTCTGATGTGCGGCAGGGGCAATTAAGAGGGGTTAGATGCGGGATAAGTGAGAAAGTACGACCTCTGACCTCTGGGAGAGGTGTGGCAGTGGCGGGAAGAAACGAGAAGGAGTGGCGGCGATATTTTCTATTGATGAATAGTGTCACTCGCCGCACTATGCACAGAGGAAGAAGAGCAAATGCAGAGGTGGGAGGGAGAGGTTTGAACGGTGGTGAAAAGAGGGAAGAATCAAATGAAATCAATCTCAAAAGCAAATTCGAAATTATTTTGAAATTTGGTTTTGTTTCAATAGCTACGGCTAATCAATTGTTTGGCAATTAAAAAATGTGCACAAACCCCCTGTAAATATTGTATTAATTCCTTGTTTAGAGTTATTTCCGTAGCGTTTCCTTGTTTAGAGTTATTTCCGTAGCGTCTAACTATCACTTTTATGAACCGGCGACTCCTCTAGTCAGCCAACGGGAGAGTGAAGTTTGAGCCCCAATATCCAAAGCAATTCGTGAACGCCAATAGTCTCCGTGCCGCGTGTGTACGTTGGCATCAGAAATGCCAACCTGCTGCCAGAAATTTCTAACCCATGGAAGGGGGTGCTGAAGCTGAATAGTTCATACATCTAGTCCCTGTTATCACAAGAGTGGTTTTGCAGCGACTAGTGTCTCAGATCTTGTGGATGTTCGGGGTCAGGTTGGACTGGTTTTCATCTTATTTTCAGCAGCATAGAAGTTATATTCTTTAAATATATATGTAGAGATGAATAACAAGATAGAATTTCATGTTTATATGCAATTAATGTCATTCTTCTTATGCTGGAAATATACTATTTATTTGATTGTTTTGACTGAAATTAAATGTATAAATATGCTTATACCGCAATATTTTCAACATCTCTATTGCCCACATGCATGTTTCAAGATAGCTACGGCTAAGCAATTGTTTAGCAAATAAAAAATGTGCACAACGCTGTAACTATTGTATTAATCCCTAATTTAGAGCTATTTCCGTGGAGTCTAACTATCAGTTTTATGAGCTGATAGAAGTAATATCCAAGAAAAATGAGCTGTTGTAACCGTGTCGGAAATTCAGAAGTTCAAAACTGTAGTTCATGCTATTGGAACAAACCTGGCTCACCAGATGGGCAGAAGCCAATTCCAAGAATTTTCTAAAAATGCGACTTGCCACCTCGAGACGGCAGAATCGACCATAACTCGGACTATCTAGACATTATCCGTTGGTC
Organism: Bonia amplexicaulis; assembly: GCA_036346245.1. Lineage (NCBI taxonomy): Eukaryota > Viridiplantae > Streptophyta > Magnoliopsida > Poales > Poaceae > Bonia > Bonia amplexicaulis. The sequence continues at coordinate 6,710,102 of CM070746.1, read as the reverse complement.
TGTTCGTTTCAGTTTTAACTTCTGATTTCTGACTTATTATTTACTATTTATAAAGTTTATCTTTTTCTGAACTTTTGTATTTTTTTAGCTTTTTTATCGGTTCCTTTTTTCCGTATTCGTTTGCGTTGTCCGTAATAAGCTAACATATTTTTTCAGTTTTATTTTTTTTAATTTAATTACACCAAATAAGTCACCTTGAGTTATACTAAAATTTCAGTTAATACAATGTAATTTTAGTCATAAATTATAGCTTTTTAGCTCAACGAATAGAGCCTACACTTATTCTCATTGTTTTCCGAACCCTAGTTGGAACCGGCGACTCCTCTAGTCAGTCAACGGGAGAGTGAAGTTTGAGCCCCAATATCCAAAGCAATTCGTGAACGCCAATAGCCTCCGTGCCGCGTGTGTACCTTGGCATCAGAAATGCCAACCTGCTGCCAGAAATTTCTAACCCAGGCGCTGAAGCTGAATAGACATATAGTCCCTGTTATCACAAGAGAGGTTTTGCAGCGACTAGTATCTCAGATCTTGTGGATGTTCGGGGTCAGGTTGGACAATCCTAGTTGCTACAAAACCTATTGTGCAGCCGTGCAGGGAACTCTTCTAAGGGCATCAATAGTGTATATAACTCAAGAGGTTTTAAGGTGGGTCCCATCTAAACCTTAAGGCCAATGCTGTAATGTATATAACCCACTAGACCTTAAGATGGTCCCACTTGTCAGATGAAGAAAAAATGTATTTTAATGCTTATGGCCAGGTCTTTAGTTTGAGGCCTGGTCTTAAGGTTTTTTTGCTTATGGCCTGCTTAAGGTTACCCCTGTAATGTATAAGGTCGACCTTAAGGTGGCTTAAGACCCCCTATTTTTGCACACTGTAGATGCCCTAAGAGAATCTTTGTGACCGACATTCGATTGAAAAGCCTATTTTCGCTACTACAGAAGACTCTACCGCACTGTTACTCGCACGTAACGAGTTCCCTGCACTGGTACGAAATTGTTTACAGCCAGACGAGGTTAGATACCGTTCAATTAAGCTACTGTCGATGAGTTTTGGCTTTTAAGTTTTAGTTGAAATAATACTGTAGTAGTTATTTCCTTTTGGTTAAGACATTTAATTAAAGAAAATAAAGAAAAAGTAAAAAAACCATTATACCCTACAGAAAATGTAAAGGAAAAAGAGAAAAAAGATAAAAGAGAGATGTTGTGAAGTTAACACGTTTAAAACGATTTCCCGCTTCGAAAAACTAAGACAAAAGCAATTTTGAATAGGCCCCAGACGTGTGAAAGACAGAAAGAGGATGGAAAACGTTTGGACGCTACACGTTGAAAAGGCATTAGCTAGCATCCTGGAAACCTGGGTGAACAGGGGAGATTTTCCCAGGGGCGGATCTACAGTGGTTTATAGGTGTTCAATTGAACACATAAAATTTTAACAAAAACTAGTATATATAAGATATATTACATATGTATATATATAATTGGGCGATTTAACTGTTTGGGATCACAATTTACGCAATTTTAGGCAGTTCGACCGCCAGCGTCAGCGTGAAGCTGCACCAGTCACTCCTCGGCCCCATTTCCCCGACCCCATTTCCCCGACCGCCTCCCCGCCCCATTTCCCATTTTCCCGACCCCGGTCCCCAAACCCGGTCTCATGCCGCTCCGCTCCGGGCTCCGTGGTCCGCCCTCTGCTCGGCTCCCGCATCTCCTCCCCTCCGTTCCGGCCCTCTGCTCCGACCCTCCGCTCTGGCACTCCGCTCCGCCCCTCCGCTCCGCTCCGCCCCTCTGCTCCGGCGCTCCGCCACCGCCAGACCGCCAGTCTGCCAGATGGCTAGTGACAGTGAGTACTTGAGCTGTTGAGCACTACTGATGTATGTGATTGTGTAAAAATGACTAGATGACTAGCATGATGTGGAGTTGAAAACTTGGAATGTTGAATTGTTGATGGCTGATGAGTGATGACTGAGAGTCTGAGACTCGGTTGAGACTATAGAGTATAGACTTTAGATGAAATGTTGAATTGTTGTTGAATTTCAGAGAAAATGGCAGTTTAGACTTTAGATGTCTCAAGATTGCATCTTTAGATGAAATGTTGAATTATTGTTGAATTTCAGAGGAAATGACAGTTTAGACTTTATGTGTTGAAAAATGAAAATGATAATGAGCAATGCTTGTATGTGAATGTGAGTATGTGCATCATACTACTCATCAATGTATTTTATGATTTTGTAGATCTTTGAGTTTTAAAAAATGAAGAAGTCTACAAATCTGAGATCTTTGTGGGAGAGAGCTAAAAAGACACAAAAGATAGCGTCCAACTTGATAGCAAAATCGATTTCTAATGAAAGCCAAGTTCAGAATGAGACGAATTCTCCTTTCATTGAGAGTGAGCTACAGATGGTAGTGCACACACACGATGACAGTGACACTTCCATTGACAATGAACCTCAAATGGATTGCTCATTGTCTCCAATTACAGAAGAAGATGATGGATCAGGGGATGAAGCTATTTATGATATTGATTTGCTTTCGCATGATCCAGAAAAGAGAATTCCCATCACGGACTATAATGTCAATGACCAAGATGCAGTGAGAAGGGGATACACTGCATTGGGACCATGTCAACCACAGGCACATGATTTTCCAAAAAGAAATATTGGAGGTATGCGTCGCTTCTTAGCTAGTTGGTTTGATCAATATAATTGGCTTGAGTATAGTGTGGAACGAGATGCTGCTTTCTGCTTCATTTGTTACCTGTTCAAGGATAAAACTAATTGTGCTGGTGGAGATAGTTTTGTGAATGAGGGATTTAGAAATTGGAACCATAAAAATAGGTTTGACAAACATGTTGGAGCAATTACTAGTGCCCACAATGAAGCTCAAGAGAAATACAATTTATTCATTAAACCTAAAGCATCAATTAGGAATCTTTTGCTTCAAATTCAAAACAACAAAAAGCTATGTACAAATATCGCTTGACCTATTCACTTAAGTGTTTGAGATTTCTTTTGTGCCAAGGATTGGCTTGTCGTGAACATGATGAAATTGAAGACTCACATAACAAAGGAAATTTCCTTGAGCTTTTAAATTGGCTAGCAGAAAATTTTGAAGAAGTTAACAGGGTCGTTCTAAGGAGTGCTCCAAAGAATAGTCAAATGATCGCACCTACGATACAGAAAGATCTTTTCAACTCTTGTGCCAAAGAAACTACTAGACTACTTATAGATGATCTTGGTGGTGATTATTTTGCAATACTTGCCGATGAGTCCAGTGATGTGTACCAACAAGAACAATTGGCTCTTTGTTTGCGCTATGTTGACAAACAAGGAAGGGTAGTTGAGAGGTTTCTCGGTATTGTTCATGTTGAGAACACTACTGCTTTGACACTTAAAGCAGCAATTAAGTCTTTGCTTATGGACCATTCATTGAGCTTGTCTATGGTCCGTCAGGGATATGATGGAGCTAGTAACATGAAAGGTCAAGTGAATGGTTTAAAGAAACTAATTATGGATGAGTCTCCTTCAGCATATTATGTTCATTGCTTTGCTCATCAACTTCAATTAACTCTTGTTGCTGTTGCTAAAGAGAATGGTGATTGTGTCTGGTTCTTCCAGCAACTTGCATATTTGTTGAGTGCTCTTAGTATGTCTTGTAAGAAGTTACAAATGCTGCGAGTAGCTCAAGCTCAACAAATTGTCGAAGCATTAGAATTGGGTGACATTGAAACCGGCCGAGGTTTGAATCAAGAGATTGGCTTGGGTCGGCCAGGTGATACTTGTTGGGGATCTCACTACAAAACTGTTATGCATGTTATCTATTTATATCCTTCAATCCGGCAAGTTCTTATAAAGATTGGAGAAGATCGCTCTTCAAGCACAGATGCTATACATGCTCAAACTATGTTGCATTTGAGTCATTTGAGTTTGTTTTCATGGCACACTTGTTGCTAACCATTTTTGGATACACAGATGACTTAAGCAATGCTTTGCAAAAGAGAGATCAAGATATTGTCAATGCTATTGAACTCATTTATTTGACAAAGACTCAATTGCAGTTATTGCGGGAGAATGATGGGTGGGGTTCTTTTCTTAAAGATATCACTTCCTTTTGTGTGAAACATGACATCAAAGTTGCTCAAATGGACGATTTATATAAGCCGGTTGCAAGATCCAAAAGGTTCTTCAAAAAAGTCAAGAATCTCCATCGCTTCCATGTTGAAATGTTCTTAAGTCAGCTTCGAGAACTTAATGACATGTTTGATGAGGTAAACACAGATTTGCTTCTTTGCATGGCGTCACTCAATCCAACTGATTTATTTGCTGCTTATGACAAGGACAACTTGGTTAGGCTTGCTCAGTTTTATGCTAAGGATTTCTTAAATACAGAGTTGATGCATCTTCCATTTTAACTTGCACACTTCATTACTGATGTGCGTAGAGATGAAAGGTTTAGAAAAGTGAACAATCTTTCTGAGCTCTGCATTATGCTTGTTCAAACAAAGAAGAATCTCAATTATACAATTGTTTACAAGCTTCTCAAATTGGTGCTCATTCTTCCCGTAGCAACTGCTTGTATGGAGAGAGTATTTTCTTCAATGAATTATGTAAAGAACAAGCTACAAAATAGAATAGGAGAACAATACCTGAATGACTGCTTGGTTACATTTCTTGAACGAGAATTTTTTCTGCAAGTTAAGGATGATGACATAATATCACGCTTCCAAGGCATGAAGTATCGCCGAGTTAATTTGTGAACTTTTGCAATTGTTTTGTAATTTCTTTATATTATTTGACATGTTATCCCTAGTACGAACAATTGTGTGTTAACTATTACTACTGTAGATCTTTATATTTTGTACTGTAAAATATTTTTACAACTTTGAACATCCATTCTAAAATTTCTGCGTCCACCACTGGATTTTCCCTTGGAAAAAAAAACGCTGCAGGGATTTTTGTGGTCATATAGGATCCCTAGGAACAACGATCCACCCCGTTCACGAAATTCTGAAATAAAGTAAAAAATAATAAAATCGAAAAATTCTAGGAAATCTTTGGAAAAATAAAAATAAGGTCGGTGTCGGTGGCGACGCTCGATGGCCAGTGAGACGGCGCAGTTGGAAGCAAGCACCCAGCGGCGCGCTCACTCGGTGGCAGCGCTCGGCCGCCAGGACATTGGCGCAGCAGCAGCTCCCGCGCCCGGTGCAGCCAGCGTCGTCGTCCTCGCCGATCACGTCGTAAGCCGCGCTGACGCGTTTCAGTCAGTGCCAGCCTCAACGGGGGCAGCAGGGATCTGGCGGCTGTTGGGAATGGAACCTTGTGCCTGTCCGGTAGCCCTGCCCTCCACCGCTGCCTCCTCCACCTTCTCTGTCACTTCCTCGGACGCGACGGCGGCACCGGCAAGTGGGAGGAGGACGAGGGATAGATGAGTTGGATTACGAAGGCGGGCCGAGGCGACACAAGTCACCAAGACCAGGCAGCGTCACGCTCGCGCGAGGGGAAAATTTCCCAGCCTCGAGAGGACTATTATTTTTCTCTGCCCTCTGGATTGGGCTGCGTTGGGCCAGGGTTTTCCTCTCCCCCGTCTGAGCCAAGCACCCAGCTGGGCTGAGGGCTTAGGGACATCTTCCACGGGCAACATTTTCCCAGCGTTAGATCGGGGTTGGGCCTCCAAAACAGGCGCTAAGCGTGTTACCCTCTGAAAAGGTTGGAAAATGAAGGATCGCATAATTTATTTACCTAAGGTTGGCGATAGCTAACAGCATGCAGATATGCAGTCAGGATCCAGTCCAACGACTGGACATCGTCATCTCACTCTCGCTACGATCTGTTGCACTCGCCGGTTGCCATTTGTGACATCGGCACTGCACTCGCCAGCTACGAAAGTATACAATGCAAACACCTACCTAGGTGAAAAATTGTACTTAGGGCACTCTTAATAGTCCATCTGGCTTGTTGCTAAGCTCATGCTACATCAGATGTTTGGTGAGTGGAAGAGAGGGGAAAGAGAGATGTTTGTTACATGCGTGAGTAACAAGCTAGGAAACTAAGAAATTAGTGGATCCATCTCTCCTTATTCTCTCTCTTCTAGTTATGAGTAGGTTCTTTTGCTCTGATGGCTTATGGTTTAAATATTTAAATTCTGGCTGATCGCGAGAGGGCTTATGGTTTAAATATTTAAATTCTGGCTGATCGCGAGAGGCAGTGCGCAGAGGGAAATAGTTATATGCGATTTTGCCCGGTACAACTGAACTCAATACACTTTTTACTAAAATTTTCATATTGACCTGACTTGCAAAATCATACCATTTAAAAGTTAATTATCAGAGATGTATAGGCATAAGCCCAAAAGAATCTAGCGTAAAGCTTTAGCAACAAGATAAAGATACAAACTACTAGTGGTTGGATCTAAAATTTTATACAACTATTTTCTCTCCTCTAGTAATAAGGTTTAGTAACAAACTATTGCGAATGCCCTTGCATACCTATATCTAGGCAGCTGAAGGTATCTGACCAAATGACCTATCCACACGGTGACGAGGTTAGAGCTGTATTGGCGATTCCTAGAAACAAATGCCATCGAACTTGTTTATTTTCAAAAATTGCTGGCCACACACCTGCACTCCTTAGCCACACCGCTGTCGAATCCTGGAGTAACAACCTCGAAACCTTTTGTGTTAATTACACTAGTTTAAAATCAGCTAGTGTACACAGTGATAACAAAGACAAATATCATGCACGATGAAAATTTTATTTAACTGAATATGAGCCTGATGGCCAAAGTTAACATCAATGGCATATAAGCCAAAATTAAATATAAGCAGCGGAAGAAAAACACCGAAGCGGAAGAAGCCCAATGAGCCTACCCACAGGCAAACGACAGTAAGATGCGACCTACTCGTCCAAATCTTCACCGTAGTCAAAGACATCTTCCTCTGTATGGAGATCGCAAGGTGAGTACAAACTTGTACTCCGCAAATCACACGGAGAAATTCAACGTAATGATATAGGAATCAATGGAAGACTTATAGGGTTAGTTTACATAAAACAACATTTAAGGAAATACAGTAAATAGATTGAAATTGCGGAATTTAATACAATAATTAGAAACAAAACTTGTAATTGAAAATAATACCATTAGTGCAGGCTCTGACCAAACACCAACCTATCCACGGGCATCCCATCCGGACCATCTTTTCCAAAAGATCTCGTATGGATTCCATCCATCCACACGTTTCCAAACACTCGTGGATTCCATCCATCCACAAGCTTGTCAAAAACCCGTATGGATTCTATCGATTCACGCGTTTTCAATCTCTCATGGATTCCATCCATCCACAAGGTTTTTGAAAAATCATTTTGATAAACAAAGTCTAATCCATGAAAAACTTAAAAACTTTCACGCAGCATGCCCATGACCGTGGGCACGGCTATCCAGGATAGATTACACTCTGCAGAGTTTACAACTTTAGCCATAAGACACGATCATCCTAGATTGCCACCGGATTACACACTTCCTTAGGCGTGCGGCGAGGCTTCAACCTGGCCAGGCCAAATCTAAGGCTTCACCTTAGTAAGGAATCCACCAGACCGGGACCCCCTCTTGAGCCGAGTGAGACTTCCTATGGCCTACGTCACGCTCACTTTCAACCTACAACTTGACCCAGATTGAGACTCGCAAATTATTCATCTAGGACTGTCTCATACCAGCCTTGTGGTAGTACGATAGGGCTTTGCAACAGTAGCTCACAGACCGGTCCTTAATTGACTTAGGCTCAACCACATACCCCCTATGCCCGACAATCAACACTATGTCTTCGAACAACAGTGCATGCCTGCACCCACCACCTATTTATTAGCCTAAGTCTAAACCAGATTTTATATTTTGTTTCAAAATATTTTATCATCCTTCTTGACTCACCGAAGTTAAGAATACATTTCAAAAGTTTATCATTTTATGTGAAAAGGTATCCCAAAACCAAGATTATATCTAAGCTGGTCTAAGCATTTGATGTAAAATTCTCTAGCCAATACTAGTGTATTAACTAGAGTTTGATTCTAGGGTGACAAGGTATTGAGGATTTCAATATCACTGAAGGAATTAACAAGTAGGTACTAACTATATTTAAAACTGAAATTGAAATATATTGATTAAAAATATGCATGTAGAATAATTTAAAACAATATAATTTTATTTCGTAAATTGGGATCAATATGATCAAGGAGTGTGACTTGCCTTGCCCTGCAGTGGGGTGAGAGTCGTCGCCGAAGAAATCTCCCAAATCATCGTAGTCTACACGTGAAATTAACCTACCAAAATCAAATAAATTCAAATTAACTTCAAATATTGAAATTGAGAGTAGAACTGGATAGAGGGGAATTTTTGATGAATTTAAAATTTTGAATGGGCTCAATTGGAGTTAGGATGAAGGAGAACGAACTCTCGGAAGTTTAAAATTAGAGAAAATGAATAAACTGGATTTTGAAATTATTTTCTAAAGGAAATCAGGAATTATGGCGTCGATGACCTCACCGGCCGATCGAGATCGACCAAGGGCCCACTCATATGGACCGAGCTCATGGACTATGGAAGAGGCTAAGGTGGCAGGGAGGCTGATAGGGTGCTGACATGGTAGGTGGCCGATCGACGGTTTCTTGATGTGGCGGCCAGTGGCGGCGACGTGGGCGCCACGTGGCCTAAGGGGCCTCTGGTGCTGACATGTCGTCCACGTGTCACTGACGTGGCAGCCACGTGGGTCGGATTAGCCGAGGTGGCGCTGACGTACGTTGTCTGAATGGGTAGCGCTGGCGCAGCGCTGTCCGAACGGGTGGTCTTGGCGTGGCGGCTGTGGACGGACGGCCGTGGGCGTGGCGCTGCGTGGCACGATGTGGCCGAGGTGGCATGCCATAGTCGCCATCGGGCGTCCATGTGGGTCGGGGCGACGGCGTGGGCGGGCCGGAGCGATAGATAGGAGCCGGGGCTCGCCGGCGCTCGGTGGCGGTCGGCGGGGCGGAGGAGGAGAGGGAAGGGGGAACGGGGTGGCGTGGGATTTTACCGCAGTGGGAAGTGGGCCAACGGTGAGGATGGCGGTGGCAGCTGCTCGGGTGTCTGCGGCGAGAGCTCTCTGGCGATGTTCACTCCCGGAGGAGTAGCGCTCGAGGACGGCGATGGCCTGGGGAAGGCGTGGATACCGGCACTGAGGCTCAATCGGCCCTCCTTCGCTGGCAATTGCTCGTCGGAGGTCCTTCGGCGGAGGCGTGAAACGCAGAGGGGGCGAGTGGCTCTCGGGTGGGGGCGAGATGAAGGCGGATAGGAGGTGCAAAGGGAGGAGAGGCCGAGGGAGGGTTTATAGGGGCCGAGGGGCAGCCGCGCGAATCGCTCGCAGGAGGTGGGTGGCGGTTCTGCGGAGACCGTGCGGCGTGGGGAGAGGGAAGTGGGGAGGTGGGCACGGAGGCGTGGGGGAGGTTGGGGAGTGGGAGGTGGATGGTACGCGCACGGGAAGGGAGTGGGCGGGCACGAGGTGGCCGGCGGGTAAGGCGGAGGTGGTTGCGGCGGAGGCGGGCGTGCGGGAGGAAGAAGGAGACGGGGAAGGAAGAAGGAGGCGGGGCTGATAGGTGGGGTCCAGCGGCAGAGAGAGGGGAGAGAGGAGGCGCGAGCGGTGGAGATTGTGACGTGGCCATGAGGAGAAATCAGGCGGCCGAGAGAGTAAGTAGGGATGGACGGGGGAGATGGGGCGCGGGCGGAGGAGTTAGGGATCAGGGCGGCGGTGTTGGCCAGAGGGAAGGGTTTGGGATTTTAATTTTTATTTCGTATTTTGGATTTTCATATAACCCAAGGAAATTCAAAAAGATTCAGAAAAATATGAAATAAATTCCAAATATTCCCGAAAAATTCACAGAAGTTCTTGCAGCTATTTTGGACTTATTAAAAAAATTTCCAACCAAAGTTGGTATTATATTTTTATATTTAAAATACCTTTTTAATTTCAAATTGTTTTTAAAACTCCAGAAAACTCAGAAAACCAAATAAGATCCAAATAAATCCAATTAATGAATTTGAATTAGGATTTTCATAGAAAATCAAAATATCACTTTTATTTAATAATATATTTAGTGTTTTTTTCTTTTTTTACTTAAAATACTTTTCAAATCCAGCCTTTTAAAAATGGGAAACTTAGGGCAAATCAAAATTAAAATTTTAGGCACCAAAACACATGTTTTTATTTTAAACCAAATCAATTTAACTTAAATTTTTTTCTTCTCTCAAAAATTGAAATAAACAGCTGGCCTGTTACAACCGTTGTGTCCACATACTTGGCCACAACGCCAAGAGCCATGGCCACTGGCTCGCACTGCTGAGAAGATCATATATATGTCACCTCCGAAGACTTTTGGTGTGGTGGCATCGATGAGAGGGAAGGTTGCTTGGGATGTGCAATCAGGGTGTTGCAATGAGTAGATTGCCACATGCGGGCGTGAGAGGCGAGCATGAAGGCGATGGGCAGCGACCGGTGAAGAGAGAGAAATGTGAACGTACTAGAACTCACGAGAGGATGGGAAGGGAGATGACCTACCCGTCTGTGTCAATTTATTTGGGAGGAGAGGAGAGACGACGTACCATCATCACTCACCACCAATAGCATCCACCTAATTTTCAGTCATATGGAGGAGAGAGGAAAAGAAAAATAGATAATTGAGTTATTTCTTACGCAAGAGATAACTTGGCACAAAAACATAGAGGGAACTAGCACCCGAACGACCAAAGGGAAGCCTCCCTTTGGATGCCCCCTACAACAGCTCAACAATTGAAAACAATGTGTGCAACACTTCCTAGAACTTACGCAATATGCGTGGAACAAACATCGAAACAATTAGAGTACTCGGCAAAGTTTGAGTAGCATTGCAAAATTGGAACTATACCTTTCACTTGCCTTGGACTTCTGGTGGGAATGACAAGGCCAAAGGTGAAGGAATTTTTACCTACTGTAAATAGGGTAGAAAGACGTCTGACCAGCACGACGAGCCTGTTGTCACATGGAGGAAGATTAACAAGTGTCAACACGGTCCTCTCCCTATAATCCATCTACCATATGTGCATTCTTAGATTGCCCAATAAGGTGATGATGCACATCGATAAAGCACGATGACACTATCTTTGCAGAGGTTCTAGGGACTTGCAAGGGTGGTGTCATTCACTGGCAGCATGGGAAAAGTATGCAAATCTAAGAATAAAGGAGGATTGGGAGTCCTCAATGATAGGAATGGGGTCCCGATCTTCCAACAGGTTCTGGATATGTTCGATTTGGTGGAGGCACGACACAAATCGATCCGGCTTCCGAACAACACGTTCCGAACCCCGCAATCACAGCACCACGTCTCCTCAGGTTATCAACCGTGCGCAGCCTGGTTGACCTCACCAAGAAGGCTAATCCTCGCCTGCGAATCGAAGAACACAAGCAAGAACAAGGAAGAATACAACTGAATTGCAGATGTATTAATTTAGCACTCGAAAGTTGGGGTCTCACAAACCAATGAACGGCGAAACTGTTCAAAGACAGATTAATCTAAGCAAAACCCGAACCCTAATGGTGGGGGTGGCAGCTGTATATAGAGAATTGAGGGGCGTGCAAAACCCCTGGACGCACCCTAATGGGCTCCAACACGATACAAAGCCGAACAACCCAAAAGACGGTGGCGCATCACCCTGACAGATTCTGAATGCCCAATTGTTTCGACGATTCCCGTTGACTCAGAAGGAATTTTCATATGGGATCAGAGCCATTGGAAAGGTCGTCTTATCAGCTTTGCATCCATATGTAGAACGTCCAAAATAGAGTCCGGATGCAATCTGGGCGTCCGTTTTAGTTCGGCCTGGTCCTGGACTCCGAATTGGATTCGAAGTCGGCTTGAGTTGGGCATCCAACATGATTCGACCGCCCTTGCTGGACTTGTGCGCCTCGTAGCCATTCTCCATGTACTTTCTGATCCACTCCATGGTTCCTAATCATAATTAAATCATTAGGTAGCAATCGATTCTCAAATGAACAAAAAGTACTTAGGAACGAGGTCACCTGTAAATTCAATTGTCGGGCGCGAGCTCTAGTAATTGGTCCTTGAATATCAAGTGGAGGAGTGTTGTGTGTATCCGAAGAAGTGATGTCCTCATCATCCTCGCCCTCTTGAAGCGGAGTTGTCCTCAACTCAGCCTCATCTTCTTCTCCCAAGTATGGCTTCAAATCTGAAATGTTAAAGGTGGGACTAACCCCAAACTCGGGAGGCAACTCAAGTTTATATGCATTATCATTTATCTTCTCGACTATCTTAAAAGGACCAGCATATCTAGGCATCAATTTTAACTTTCTTAACTCAGAAAATCTATCCTTTCGCAAGTGCAACCAAACAAAATCACCCGGTTCAAATTTAACTTCCTTTCTACCTTTACTACCAGTAATCCTATATTTTTCATTCATCTTTTCAATATTTGCCTTAGTAGTCTCATGCATTTTGATAATAAAATCAGCACGCTCCTTAGCATCATTATGAACTCTCTCACTAGTAGGCAAAGGTAAAATATCAATAGGGGCACGGGGATTGAATCCATACACTACACGAAAAGGACTTACCTTGGTGGTGGAGTGTTACGCTCGATTATATGCGAACTCAACATGCGGCAAACACTCTTCCCACGACTTCAAATTGTTCTTCAAAACAACTCTCAACATGGTAGACAATGTGCGGTTCACCACCTCGGTTTGGCCATTAGTTTGTGTGTGACATATGGTGAGAACAACAACCGCACCCAACTTGTTCCATAGAGTACGCCAAAAGTGACTCAAGAACTTGGCATCACGATCCGAAACAATAGTAGAAGGCATACCATGCAAACGAACTATCTCTTTGAAAAAGAGGTCAGTAATATGAACGGCATCATCGGTTTTATGACATGGTATAAAATGAGCCAACATAGAAAAGTGATCCACAACAACAAAAATGCTATCTCTCCCCCTCTTAGTCGTGGGCAATCCTAAAACAAAGTCCACGAAATATCGCCTACGGAATAGAAGGAGCAGGAAGAGGCATATATAAACCATGTGGATTCAAGCGAGACTTAGCTTTTGACATGTAGTGCGCGAGCCACAAACCGCTCAACATCTCGCCTCATCTTTGGCCAAACGAAGTGTGTGGCCAGAACATCTTCCGTCTTCTTAGCACCAAAATGTCCCATCAAACCGCCTCCATGCGCCTCCTGCAACAACAAAAGACGAACGGATCCAACTGGAATGCATAGGCGGTTAGCTCTAAACAAAAACCCATCATTGATCACGAATTTATTCCATGCTTGTCCCTCTTTACAATGCAACAACACATCCTTAAAATCAGCATCAAAAGCATATTGTCCTTTAATAGTTTCAAGACCAAAAATACGACAATCAAGTTGAGACAACATGGTATAGCGTCGAGACAAGGCATCAGCAATCACATTATCCTTCCCTTTCTTGTGTTTAATGACATAAGGAAAAGATTCAATAAATTCAACCCACTTAGCATGTCTACGATTCAAATTGGTTTGACTACGAATATGCTTAAGTGATTCTTGAGGCCATAAATAGTGTTGCCACGTCTCTAAAGAACGAACAAGAGCATACAATTCTTTATCATACGTGGAATAATTAAGAACAGGACCATTCAATTTTTCACTAAAGTAGGCAACAGGTTTGCCTTCTTGCATCAAAACACCACCAATACCAATTCCGCTAGCATCACATTCCAGCTCAAAAGTCTTACCAAAATCAGGAAGTTGGAGCAATGGTGCGTGTGTAAGCTTGTCCTTCAAAAGATTAAAGGACTCCTATTGTGATGGCCCCCAATTGAACACAATCCCTTCTTTGTCAACTCAATCAACGGTGTCGCAATGGTGCTGAATTCCTTGACAAAGCGGCGATAAAATCCCGCAAGGCCAAGAAAACTCCGCGCTTGGGAGGCGTAGGTGGCGTGGGCCAACTCCATATCACCTCCATCTTGGCTCCATCAACCTCAATTCCTGTGGAGTCACAACATAGCCAAGAAAGAGACTCGATCCGTGCAAAAAGTGCACTTCTCAAGGTTACCAAACAAACGTGCATCTCTCAAATCATTAAAAACAGCACGTAAGTGAGTCGAATGTTCATCTATGGACTTGCTATAAATCAAGATATCATCAAAGTAAACGACCACAAATTTGCCGATGAAAGTACGTAAAACCTCGTTCATTAATCTCATGAAAGTGCTAGGTGCATTAGTTAAATCAAAAGGCATGACTAATCACTCATACAAGCCGAACTTAGTTTTAAAAGCAGTTTTCCATTCATCGCCAAGTTTCATTCGTATTTGGTGGTAGCCACTACGCAAGTCAATCTTTGTGAAAATTATAGCACCACACAACTCATCAAGCATGTCGTCTAGCCTGGGAATAGGATGACGATACCTTATAGTAATGTTGTTAATGGCTCTACAATCTACACACATACGCCAAGAACCATCTTTTTTGGGAACCAAAAGAACAGGAACAGCACAAGGACTAAGGCTCTCACGTACGTACCCACGGTCCAAAATGTCTTGGACTTGTCGCTGAATCTCCTTAGTCTCTTCGGTATTGGTCCCAGCGCCGCACGGTTTGGCAAACTCGCTCAGGATCAAATCAATCGGTGCTCAATCCTCGAATGGGTGGAAGTCCGGAGGTATCTCATCAGGAAAAACATCTCTAAACTCCTGCAAAAGGTTAGTGACAGGAGCAGGCAAAGTGCAAGACATATTATCAAGAGAAAATAAAGCATCTTTGCACATAAAAGCATAGCATGTATCATTAACATCATCAATTGCAGCAAGGTCTGATTTTGTGGCAAGCATAATAGAATTTTTCAAATGGATTACTTGTTGTTTTTCAGATTTATCATGTTCCTTTGATCATTAGCAGCAGCAGCTCTCGCCCTATCGGCTTCTATAATCTCGGTGGGGTCAAAGGCGTAAAGTAACTTTCTTTCCTTATGCATAAAAGTGTATTTGTTACTACTACCATGGTGTAAAGCATCATTATCAAATTCCCAAGGTCGACCCAATAAAGAGAGCATGCTTGCATGGGAACCACATCACAATCAACATGATCAGCATAACCAACAATGGAAAAATAGACTCGGCATGTTTGCGTTACCTTAGCTTTTCCAGAGTCATTTAACCACTGAATATGGTATGGATGTGGATGTGGTCACGTTGTGAAGCCAAGCTTCTTGACCAAATCAGAACTCACAAAGTTGTTGCAACTTCCTCCATCAATGATGACACGTGCACGCCGGTTCTTGATTGCAAAGAAAGTCTGAAACAAATTATGGCGTTGAAGTTTATCGGGTTGTTGTACCTACGTGCTGTGGACGCCCCACCAAGGACCAGGTTGTCATCACCATCGCCATTGTCATCCGAGGCAGCAGCAACATCATCATCCTCCTCGACATCCGGCGTCGATGTAGCCTCCATCTTACGTGGCGATGTATGCCCGTTAGCTAGGGCAATTCTTCTGCACATGTCCAAGCCCATGACAGCGGTGGCACTGAATGTCTGGGAGCGGCCCGTTGAAGCCACGGAAGAAGAACTCTTGGCTGGACCACAGAAAGAATTTTTGTAGAATCTGCAAGGCGTGTCGTGGAAGGTGGCTTCGGTGGCACTGCTGCAATCTTGTTCACAGGTGGTGGAAGAGAACGAAAACTTGAAGAAGACTTGGGCAGTCCCGTCGATGTAGTCGTTCGCGTCGTGTAGAAGGGTCATCCGGGGCATGCCTTAGCTGATTCCGTGCGTCCACCAAATCTTTTACGCAAGCATAGCAAGGTGGAACAAGCGGTTGTGATAGTAAATTCTTTATAATCAACAATGTCACGAATTTCATGCCGTAACCCCGTAGAAATGACAAATCTTATCCTCCGTGTCCTCAACAACCGTACAACGCACCATACCCTTTTGAAGCTCGACATAATAGTCTTGAACATAATCATCACCTTGTTCTAAGCGCTGCAATTTTTCTCAAATCAAGTTTATATGAGGGAGGAACAAAGCGATTACGCATAGCTTCTTTTAACCGCTCCCATGTATCGGGTTGTAGCGCATGGTACTTAGTTCATTCCACGGATAATAGCAAAGTCCTTAAACTCACTAGTAGCTTGTCTAACTCTATGTTGTTCGGAACTAAGTGAGAATTAAACTTCGCTCTCCGTCATCTCCCAATCAAGATATATTTCAGCATTATAAAGACCGAGAAAAGATGGAATGGTAAACTTGACTTTAGCAAAGGGTCGTCGTTACCATGATGGTTCGGTTATTACCTCCCATACCATGTCGGTTTTCTTGAAGACGCCGGCGTAGTCGTGCATCTTGTGTCGCCCGCCGATCAATGTTGCCATCTGCATCATACAATCGTGTCATCATCATGATGATGGCGTCATTAACAGGTGGCAGGCGTGCCTCCAATGTGTCCATCCGACCAGTGAGATCAGCCAACCGCCGCTCCACCCGCTCAATGCCTTCCGTGGTGTTCAACTGGGCAATGGCGGTGACGATGGTGTCCATTCTCGCGCCGAGATCAGTGAGTGAAGCATTTTGTTTGTCGAGCGCGGTTTGTAGCTGGCCGCGACTAACACACTCATTGAAATCGGCCGGTGTCCCGTCCCCTTCGTCTCCTGCCATGGTTAGTGGAAACACAGTGTAATACAACTGAATTGCAAAAGAGAGGGTTAAGAAAGGAAAGGGTGGTTTTCTTTATCGGACCCATCGGCTTTTAGAATCTTTGAATAAATAGCGCTTCAGAGGTTCCCGGACCATCGAGGACGGTCGGCACCGCCTGAAAGCGACTAAAGGTAGCGCTCTCGAGGTTCCTAGACCGTCCAGGGCCGGTCGGCACCGTCTCGCGTTGTGAGTTTTCTTCATTCGGTAGGAAATTCTATTCTTACCTGTTACCGATTAACCTGCCACGGTAGAAGAGCACCAAATAGTGTAGGGCTACTGTTGGACCAAAAAGCCCTCAGGGCCATAGTCAGCCAAGGCAAAAATGGAGGGGTAGAAGCGGCATTTCGCATAGAGTGTGATAGCCATGAGTAGACAAGACATCACACAGCCCTTTTTACCAGCTCCACTTTACGCCACACCAGAAGCGACATCATTTCACCCCGGTAGAGAAAGAGAGGGAAGGTGAGAAGGAGGAAGGCAAGGAGGAGAAGGGCAAGGTGGAAAGGAGATCCCAACGGGGCTCAAGCGGCAGATTGGCGCACCAGGGGAGACCATCCACCACCACCGGGAACCTGGCCCTCTTCAACAACCAAGCTCGGGTAGGTCCCCTCACCACAGCCCTAGCTGGTTCATGGCACGAGGTGTTTAGCAAAAGGGAAGAAAGGGGTGAAGTGGGGAGTACCATAGGAAAGTCGTAGTAGGGTGTGTCGTGAAGGAGGATGGCGGAGATGGAGGGGCATTGGGCACCCACGGCCATAAGCCGAGGCCGGCCGGGCTGAGCTCGATCAAGTGTCGCCACACAACAAGCCCTTGACCGAGCGACGACACCGTCGCCTCGCGGCGCGCGCAAGGGGGCGGTGGATCCGTGAGAGACCATGTGAGGTCATCCCATTGTGAGTGATGAGTAATTGACATCGTTTCTCAAAAGTCGAGTTTGAGTCGGTTTGTTCGGACCCAGACGTTGCTTGGTGCAACGGGCTCGGTCGGACTTTGATCAAGCTTAGTCGTATGGGTTTAGGATGCATATCCTTTGTTTCGACAGGTTTGATCTCTATTTACGCTTTCATGTATCGAGCGGTGCTATTTGACGTGTTTCTTATGCGTCTTGTTGCGGGGCGTCGAGGAGAGTCGTGGCGAGACACGGTGGACCGGACTAGGCGCAGGTGGCGCTAAGGTCAGAACGGTCGGGATGTGTCGAAGACGACGTGGACTCGAGGTGGTTGCGGAGCGTCGAGGCAAGGAGCGCGAAGCTTCCGGAAGGTGCGAAGGGGCGAACAGGAATTTCGCAAGGCTGCATAAGCGGAGGCAGCTCCGTTAGGGTTTAGCCGTGTGGGTTGGAGACCCGTTAGCCAAGGGCTATAAATAGAGGTGAGGGGCTGCATACCCCTTAGGACACTTGAGAGCTTATTCATATCTTTGTGTGTGTTGTGTTCCTCCCAAGAAGCATGTAAGGCTCTTGGTGTTTTTGAGGATTGAGAGGGAGAGAATGGATTGAGAGATGGCATGATCTAGATATGATCTTTCGCTTATATATTTTCACTCTTGTCTCTGTAGTCTTTCAAGAATTTATGTGTTGAATCTTCTTGTTTCACGTTCGTTTTTCTTGATTCATCTTCTTGATTCCTCCGGTTGGCGAGATAACTCTCGGCACAAGAATCATCTCACCACATGTTCTCTGCCAAAATCCTTTTCTTGTCTTTGTAGCTTTTCTTTCTTCGGCCAGTCCAAAATCTGCCTTCTCACCGGCGATGAAGGCATTGAAATCTTTTGATCTTTGTGTTTTGGCTGCAGTTCTTTCTTCAAGATTTATCTCTTCTTTTGTGTAGGCTATTTAATATTGGTTCTCTGTTTAGCAAGAAAATCTTGCTATTCCTTACTTGCCAAAATTTAATCTCTTTGGTACCGCTAGGAGCAACAAAATTGGTTTCGCAAATGGTTTCTTTTGTTGCTCTCGGTTGGTGATTTCTTTGTTATGTTGTTCTTGCGCCTTTCTCGGTGTTTCCCAAAATCTGCAGCACTACCAATTCATCTTTAATTTGGGGTTCATGAGTCCATTTCACGCCAACATCTCCCATTTCCGTAGAGTCTTCTTTGCAGGTTTGTCTTGCTTCTTTTGCTAGCAATTTCAGCGACAAGCGGTAGCTTTTACTGATGCTGTTTTACAGCAGCAAGTAGCTCTTTTCAGCAGCCCTCTTTTCAGTTTTTGTCTCAGTTGCAGCAATTGTAAGGTGCAGTTTCTTCAGCTTTTCTTTTGGTTTTCAAGCTGTTCTTTTCTGTTCCTTTTAGTTTTGGTTTCACTTGTTAGAGATTAACCGACGACTCTCGGTTGTTGGCCAAGGTTCGGCGAATGGTTTTTGTGTGGCGATGGGTCTTTCGGCATCTCGGTTTGACGAGTTTATTTTGTAAAACACTCTCTTTTGAATCTGATGTCGGTTTCT
Organism: Bonia amplexicaulis; assembly: GCA_036346245.1. Lineage (NCBI taxonomy): Eukaryota > Viridiplantae > Streptophyta > Magnoliopsida > Poales > Poaceae > Bonia > Bonia amplexicaulis. Next base: position 6,690,923 of record CM070746.1, on the reverse strand, counting down.
CTGTTGGTTCCATTTCGAAATTGCGATACTTGTTTCTTTTTAATCCTATAGCGATCGAGATTAGTTTTTCGGTGAGCACGTGATTTCTTTTCATAGCTTCTCACTATCGAGAAGAGAGATGTTACATTGAAACTTTGGAGGGCAATTTTTAAAGAGAACGACATTCACCCCCTCTCATCGCCATTTTGGTCCTACAATTGGTATCGAGCGGTTAGCTCTTCTTGATAGATCTTTAACCGGTCTCAAGAGCCATGCCGAACAGACAAGTACTCGACCAAGCCCCGATCTTTGATGGGATGGATTTTCCATTCGGAAGAGCCGGATGGAGACCTACATCCATGCTCGGGGCTCGCCATTTGGCGAAAGGTCAAGGTCCGGTTCGTTGTTCCGTGATGAGAACATCAATGCCGGAATATGGTCGATGTTGAGGCTAACGCAAGAGCGAGGAACATCATTGTTCGGGGTTTGAGTAGAAGCGAGTTTGATCGCATCTCTCACTGACGTCGACCTTCGATATTTGGGTGACCCTCAATGCTTACCATGAGGCACCACCCAAATAAAGACGGTGCGACAAGACCGAGTTCAAGCGACTACTGACAAATTTGAGATGCTTCTTTGGTGAGTCCCTAGGCGAGTGCTTTTCTCGCTTTCATAAGATTACGAGCAACCTCCGAGCCGTCGGTCTCACATACTCAGACTCGGATAACGCTCGGCGATTCTTTCCGCACTCGATCTTAGGGTTTGGGAAATGAAGGTGACCACCATCAAGGACACCACGGACCTCTCGACCACGACTCTTGATGCGCTTTACTCGCGCCTCAAGACTCACGAGATGACATAGTCTCTCGTCGGTCGAAGTCTCAGTCGATGGCTTTAGTCACTGATCCCACTGCTTCTTCTGGTTCTTCTGCTGACTCTCTTGGCGGGTTCTCCCTATCTGCTCTCTGTGATGTAACTGATGATCAGTTAGAGCAGTTAGAGGATGAACAACTGGCCCTTCTTGCTCGTAAGTTCTCCCATGCTTACAAGAGGAGGAGGGACGGAAAGAAAGAGGACCGATGATTTGCTTTGAGTGTGGTGGCCCCAACCACATTCGAGCAAACATCCCAAGTTGGGGAAAGGCAAAGTCGACTACGGCGGTTCGGCAGAACGACTACTCCGACAAGAACCGCAACAAGAAGGCCCCAACTCGACGCAAGGCAAGAAGCCGTTCGCGACTTTGGGAAGGCCAAGAAGCTCTTCCACCGCGTCCTCGCCGCCTTGACGACCTCGACCTCGGCGAGGTGGAGGGATGGAGCGACGACGGCGGGACGGGTGATCAAGAACCCAAGAGCGGCGACGACTTCTCCCAGATGTGCTTCATGGCCTCGAGGCGAGATCGGCGACGGCGATCTCTATTCCGACTCGACGAGTATGTCCCTCCTATGACCAATCGAATGCGACTTTTCTTAAGCTAGGAGGTTTTCATGCTAGATCTAGAGCTAGATGTAGCGAGTTGGAGAAGGAAGTAGATCGTTTGTCACGGGAGCTTTCTTTACTTATATCCGCTCCCTCCGTGACGATTGTGATACATGCCTTTGCTTTTTGGGAGATATGGAGAAGTTAAGGACTTCTCATGATAGTGTGACCTCTGAGCTTGATTTGCTTAAGGTGGAGAATATTAGTCTTCTTCTTTGAGATTGAGATGAGTAGGGTGGTTCTGTTTCCTCTACTACTATTGAGACTATTTCTTGCACCTCATGTGAGGATAAGGATAATGCTTTTAGAGGTCTTTACACTATGCTTCTCGATCTGCCGAGACTTGTGAAAGTTGTAATAACTTAAAGATGAATCTAAAGCAGGCGAGATCATAAAATTCTTTGAGTTACAAGCTTTTTACTTGAGCCTATTGCTTCATGTGTGAATTGTCCTAAAGCGATGCGAGCTTGAATCATTACCAAGCAGGTTTCAAGAAATGATTGATCATGATAAGAAGTTGGCTCAGTTTGCTTCTAAGGACCCTGTTAGCTCACCATGCATTAGTTGTAACAAACTAAAATCTAACTTGATTGCATTGGATGAGAAATATGTGAAGCTAACTAAGGACCTACTAGAGAAGCCACCTTGTGCTTGTAATGTGGTTGTGGAGAAGGGGGAGAAGCCCCCGGGTAAGGTAGAGACGCCTAGCGATGCGAACCAACCTGCTAGCGGTGGGGATGTCCCTTCTCGTCGGTACCGTGCGTGCACAAGCCGATCTTCCCTCTCGTTGGTCTTCTCTGCTCCCTTACCTTCTGCTTGTTTCTCCTCCTCCTTGCTCTTCTTGCACCTCTCTTTCGGGAGTGTCGGTGCCTTATGAACACTCTCGAGAAATTTGTAGGAGGCAAGAAGGATCTCAATCTTATTCTAGACCAATCAAAGATTTGCAAGTTCAAGCAGGGGTCTAGGATATGATTTCCGTGAGGATGTGAGGAAGCATCCACCTGTAGTGCTCAGACCCGTAGCCTCAGGTGTGATTGAGGTCAAGCCCAAGAACAAGAAAGTTCAATTTAAATCGGGGCTTTGTCCAAGGGATTTCGGCGAGGTGATTTCACTGCAGCTTGGCCTCTCGGGCGAAGCCATCTCATGCTACTTGACCCCTCGAGAGGCAAAGTATCATTGCACCTTCCGTCGGAAGGATGGGCATTTGTTGACCATTGCTTCAAGCGCCAAGATCGCGCGTAGAGGCCGTGTTGCGACTCTTAGGCGTGTTCGTGGTCAGCCCGGACCTTGAGTGCACCTAAGACCAACACGAGGTCTAAACTTACTCTTGTTGGTAGCTTTGGGTAGCATCGAGGACTTGGTTCTTCCGAGTTTTCTGTTTTTCGTTCTCATGCTCCCTCTGCTCATGACTTCCGCCATCCTGAGGGTAGATCTCGTTTCCATCGAGATAGCTACCCGCGGCGTGATCGACATCTTCCGGTGCTCAGACTCGCTCTCCGTAGCGATCGGACCCGACCATGACTTCTGTGTTTGCTCATAGACCTTCGCTTCTTTGAGCGACGAAGGCGTGGGGTAGTTAGAGGTCGATCGTGTGTGACTACTTCTTACGCTCGACGTGTGACTCGGTGATGGGTTCCAAAATCTATCTTGATTTATCCCATCTTGAGACTTTGCTCTCTTGTTGACTCGGGTTCCCGGGCGGGGAAGGAAAGGTTTGGCTCGTAGACTCGGGTGTTCACGACACATGACCGGAGATTCACGTTGGTTTTCTTCCCTAGCCCGAGCTTGGTGATGAGACTATCACCTTTGGAGACTCTTCGTGCGGACGCGTCATTGCCAAAGATCTTGTGGCGTTAATGACTCATTTGTTTTAAAAGATGTTGCCTTGGTGAGTAAGTTGCATTACAATCGCTTTCGGTTTCTCGACTTCACCGATGACGGTTTCGAGGTAAGTTTTAAGAAAACGCCGCAAAATTGTTGATTCTTGGGTAGTGCGGTTTGCGGATTTCTCGTTATGGGAGGATCTTTCGTGCTGATTTTATTGAGTCTTCGGTGATCCTCTCCTGTTTGCTTGCTTCGAGTCCCGCGACCTTTCCTTCGGCATAGGAGACTTGGTCATATTGGATTTGACCATTTAACTCGAGTTAAGCGGCCACAATCTCATTAGTGGTGCGCGAAACTCAAGATGGTCAAAGATCTTGTTTGCGCTCCATGCCGGCATGGCAAGATGGTTGCCGCTTCTCATCCTCTGGTCACAGCATACTATGACCGATGCACAGGACGTTGCTCCATATGGATACGGTTGGACCAAATCGAGTCGATCGGCGGGAGGAAGTGGTATGTTCTTGTCGTGTCGATGACTTCTCGAGGTACTCTTGGGTGTTTTCTTAGCCTCGAAGGATGAGGCGTTTCGCATTTCGAGGTCTTTTGGTGAGGCTTTCTGCTGAGCTTCGGTGCCTTACGAGCGATCCGCGATGACAATGGCACGAGTTCAAAATTCCTACTTTGAGAGTTTCGTGGTGAGGCAGTGTAGAGCACCGTTCTCTTCTCCATCGTCCCTCGGCAGAATGGCGTTGTGGAGAGAAAGAACCGTACCTTAGTCGAGATGGCGGGCGATGCTTGATGAGTACTCTACACCGCGGAAGTTTTGGGTGAGGCTATAGCCACCGCGTGCCATGTTTCCAATCGAGTTTTCTTGGGCACACTTGCACCGCACTTCTTATGAGTTGAGATACGGCGGCCCAGTGTTTCTCATTTTCGTGTGTTTGGTTGCAAGTGTTTTATTCTGAAGTCCGGGAACCTAGATAAGTTCGAGTCACGTTCTTGTGATGGACTTTTTCGAGCTACTCGACTTCTTGGCGGGCCTATAGGGTGCAGAACTGCGAGTCTAGTAAAATGGTAGAAACACGTGAGGTAACTTTCGATGAGGCCGTCAGGACTAGACCCGATATCTCGAGTTCACTAGAGCGATCCGAGACCATCTTTGTGGATGATGAGAATGATGGAGATGAGGGTTGTCTACCCGATCCAGTCCCTTCTCCACCCCTTGAGGTGCCTTCTTCCACCGCACCTCGAGGCGATCAGCCCTTACCTTCTGCTTCTTCTGGAGCTAGTGGCTCTGTTCCTACCCCGTCAGGTAACGAGGTAGAGGCCACTTCTTCATCTCATCCAGGACCTCCAAGACATATCCAAAAATCTCATCCTTCTGAGCAGATGATTGGAGATCTATTTGAGCGAGTCACACGTTCCAAGTCTCGGCGTGTCACTTTTACATCTCCACTCGCCTTAGCTTCCTTTGAGCCCAAGGACGTTTGCCATGCTTTATCGGCGAGTCTTGGGTCAACGCCATGCATGAGGAGCTAGAGAGTTTCGAGAGAAACAAGGTCGGGCGCTTGTTGAGCTCCTCGAGATCAAAATATCATTGGAACCAAATGGGTGTTCAAGAACAAGCAAAGTGAGGATGGGGTAGTCATTCGAAACAAGGCTAGGCTGGTTGCACAGGGGTACTCCCAGGTTGAGGGTCTGGATTTCGAGGAGACCTTTGCCCTCGTAGCTCGTCTTGAGGCCATTAGAATTTCGCTTGCCTTTGCAGCTTCTAAGGGTTTCAAGCTTTACCAGATGGACATCAAGAGTGCCTTTCTCAATGGCTTCATTGAGGAAGAAGTCTATGTCGACGACCTCCGTGTTTTGAGAACCCCAAATACCCTAGTCATGTCTTCAAGCTTTCCAAAGCATTGTATGGACTTAAGCAAGCCCCTAGAGCTTGGTATGAGAGGCTTAAGTCCTATCTATTGAGACATAATTTTGAGATGGGTAAAGTTGACAAGACCTTGTTCATTCGCCGCTTGGCAATGACCTTCGCTCGTCCAAATTTATGTCGATGACATCATCTTTGGTGGCTCTTCCCATGCTCTAGTTTCACGCCTCTCGGATGTCATGAGCACCGAGTTTGAGATGAGCATGATGGGTGAGTTGACTTTCTTCCTTGGCTTCGGATCAAGCGAGACTCGGGAGGTACCTTCTTGCATCAAGGCAAGTACACCGTGACCTCTTGAGACGTTTCGACATGAGTGATGGAAAGCGGTGTCAACTCCGATGGCTTCTGACCACACTTGACCCGAGATGAGGACGGCGAGCGAGTTGATCAAAAGAGTTGAAGCATGATTGGCTCCTCTTGTACCTCACGCCTCGAGACCGGACATACACTTCTACGTGTGTCTATGTGCTCGGTTCGAGCTTCTCCTCGCGTGTCTCACCGCCAGGTGAAGCGCATCTTCGGTACCTTGAGCTACCATTGACTATGGTATCGGTACTCTTCCTCCTCTGTCTATCTCTTAGAGCCTTTTCGGATGCGAGACTTTCTTTGGTGTGGGATAGATAGGAAGAGCACTGGCACCGCCAATTCATTGGCACTTCTCTCGTTCTGGTCTTGAAGAAGCGGTCCGGTGTTGCAGGTCCACCGAGGGCGAGTGCGTTCTGCGCGGCCGATTCTTGTAGCCAAGTGCTGGATGGTCTCGACTCTGCGGGACTTTGGGTTAGCTATCGATCATGTTCCGCTCTTCTGCGATAACACTTCTGCGATCGGCATTGCTAAGAACCCAGCAGCACTCTCGGACCAAGCACATCGATATCGATATCATTTTCTTGAGACCATGTAGGGAAGGGTGACATCGTGCTTCGGTTTGTGGAGAGTGACCACCGGTGGTGATATCTTCACCAAGCCTCGGATAGCACGAGGTTTTCACTCTGGGAGAGCTTGGGGTGGTTTGTCCTTATGGACTGTTGTGAGGGGAGCTTTGGGCTTCTTGCTTTATCATATTAATTATGTACATATCCTTGCTATTGCATCGCATTTTGGTGCATTGGGTTTAGTCCTTCTAGCATAGGTTAGAGTGTATCTCTTCTTTGAGTTGCTTAGACTTCTTGCTCTTATCTTGTGCTTCGGGATAGTTGTTTCTTATCTCACTAGGTTGAGCTCACTCACTTCTTTTAGGTTCTAGCGAGGTTGGGCCACCCTCGGGTGAGCAGTGCGTGTTTGCTCTCTAGTGTGTGTTTTCTTGACATTTGTTGTTCGGAGTCATATGGGGTAGATGAGAGTCAGTTTGAGCTATAGTATCCTCTATATCTTATCTATGCTTTAAGGACTGCCTGTTTTCTTGATTCTTTTGCCAGCTCTTGATTTTTATTGCTTTGGTTCAGGGGGAGTTCATTTGGGAACTTCTAGATTTTAATGATGACATAACTCAACTTGAACTGAAAGTTGCATCAATTGTTAAAAGGGAGCTGGATGTTCTTCTTTTGTATTTATAACATACCTTAATGGAGCCTTGATTATTATCCCTTCATGACATGTTTTCATTATAATACATTTTGCCATGACTTATGCTCCATTGCTAGTATTGATCATGACTTTATATGTGTAGTCAAGTCTTTGCCATGATAGGTTAATTAAATTGCTAAATTTGACCTAATTCATGTCTTGTTCATATTTGAGACTAGTCAGCTTTGTGTTATCTTTTTATGGTTCTTGCCATGTCAAATAGGTCGAGTTGAGTCTTGAATCTTAGTTGAGCAATAGATTGAGCTATCTGACTTCTTGATGACACATAAGTTAGTACAATCTATTAAAAGCAAAAGATCTCTTTTGTGCGAAAAACCGATCTCACCAATTCCTTCTCATGAGGCGCTTGCCATTGCACAAGGCATGAACTCGGGGAGTTTTGGATGACCAAGATTATTTCCTTAAGCTTCTCGCTTGGAATGATCGCATAAGGCTTGAGGTCTAGCACATGGTGAATAAAAGATGGTTGAAAACAACCATGTGATCTCAAAAGAAAAATGTCAAATGTGCTCAATTGCTAAAAATGTTCAATGTACTCCAACAATTGTATCATTCTTGAACAAATAGCACTCTAGTTTGCCCAACACTAGCTTCTTGATTCCATTTAGCTTATTGACATGACTTGCATCATTTGTGGATATCATTAGCTAGACTAAAATCATATTTGACTTGACTTGCTAAGCACTTCAATTAAAATTCAGATTATACCTTATGTTGCTTAGCTTCTCTTTACATACTTAGTCATGATCTTTATAGCATATTTGTATGTTATGGCTTGATATAATACATGATGGTCATTTGGATAATTCTCATGACTCTACATACTTAAAATGATCAATCGACCTTTCATCCATTTTCATGACTTTTTCCTTCTTACATTTGTGATGGGTTTATTGCCAAAAGGGGGAGAATAGTGGTAGTAAAAGCCACTTCGGGAGCTTTGAGGAAAATTGTTCTTTCTTTTGCTCCTACATCAACATGGTCATTAGCTTCAATCTTGTTCTTATGGACCATGTTAGACTTTGCAAACTCAACTTTGTGCTTTTTCGGTGTTTGTCAATATACTCATCAAGGGGAGATTGAGAGACCATGTGAGGTCATCCCATTGTGAGTGATGAGTAATTGACATCGTTTCTCAAAAGTCGAGTTTGAGTCGGTTTGTTCGGACCCGCACGTTGCTTGGTGCAACGGGCTCGGTCGGACTTTGATCAACTTAGTCGTATGGGTTTAGGATGCATATCCTTTGTTTGACGAGTTTGATCTCTATTTACTCTTTCATGTATCGGCGGTGCTATTTGGCGTGTTTCTTATGCGTCTTGTGCGGGGCGTCGAGGAGAGTCGTGGCGAGACACGGTGGACGGACTAGGCGCGGTGGCGCTAAGGTCGAACGGTCGGGATGTGTCAAGGCGACGTGACTCGAGGTGGTTGCGGGCGTCTTGAGGCAAGGAGCGAGCTTCCGGAAGGTGCGGAAGGGGCAACAGAATTTCGCAAGGCACAAGCGGAGGCAGCTCCGTTAGGGTTTAGCCGGCGTAACGGGTTGGAGACCCGTTAGCCAAGGGCTATAAATAGAGGTGAGGGCTGCATACCCTTAAGACACTTGAGCTTATTCATATCTTTGTGTGTGTTGTGTTCCTCCCAAGAAGTATGTAAGGCTCTTGGTGTTTTGAGGATTGAGAGGAGAGAATGGATTGAGAGATGGCATGATCTAGATATGATCTTTAAACTTATATATTTTCACTCTTGTCTCGTAGTCTTTCAAGAATTTATGTGTTGAATCTTCTTGTTTCACGTTCGTTTTCTTGATTCATCTTCTTGATTCCTCGGTTGGCGAGATAACTCTCGGCACAAGAATCATCTCACCTGTGTTCTCTGCCAAAATCCTTTTCTTGTCTTGTAGCTTTTCTTTCTTCGGCCGGTCAAAATCTGCCTTCTCACTTTCGGCGAAGGCATTGAAATCTTTTGATCTTTGTGTTTTGGCCTGCAGTTCTTTCTTCAAGATTTATCTCTTCTTTTGTGTAGGCTATTTAATATTGGTTCTCTGTTTAGCCGAAGAGTACTGCTATTCCTTACTTGCCAAAAATTTAATCTCTGTTTCGGCTGCTAGGAGCAGCAAAATTGGTTTCGGCAAATGGTTTCTTTTGTTGCTCTCGGTTGGTGATTTCTTTGTTATGTTGTTCTTGCGCCTTTCTCAGTGTTTCCCAAAAATACTGCAGCACTACCAATTCATCTTTCGGCTGGGGTTCATGAGTCCATTTCGCTGCCAACATCTCCCATTTCGTAGAGTCTTCTTTGCAGGTTTGTCTTGCTTCTTTTGCTAACAATTTCAGCGACAAGCGGTAGCTTTTGATGCTGTTTTCTGAGACAAGTAGCTCTTTTCAGCAGCCCTCTTTTCGGTTTTTGTCTCAGATTGCAGCAGCTGTAAGGTGCAGTTTCTTCAGCTTTTCTTTTTGGTTTTCAAGCTGTTCTTTTGCTGTTCCTTTTTAGTTTTGGTTTCACTTGTTAGAGATTAACAACGACTCTCGGTTGTTGGCCAAGGTTCGGCGAGTGGTTTTGTGTGCGTGATGGGTCTTCGGCATCTCGGTTTGGCGAGTTTATTTTGTAAAACACTCTCTCTTTTGAATCTGATGTCGGTTCTCTGTTGGTTCCATTTCAGAAATTGCAGTACTTGTTTCTTTTTAATCCTATAGCGATGCGAGATTAGTTTTCGGTGAGCACGTGATTTCTTTTCATAGCTTCTACTGACTATCGAGAAGAGATGTTCTGTTGAAACTTTGGAGGGCAATTTTTAAAGAGAACGACATTCACCCCTCTGTCGCCATTTGGTCCTACAATCCGGTCGTGGCTGGCCGATCCGGAACAGGAGCGCAGGGGCGAACTGGGGTGCCGCTGGAGAGCCCCGGCCATGGGAAGGTCGCCCGCACGCGAGAAAGAGAGAGAGAGCGGGGGTGGAGTGAGTGAGGCCGTTCGGCCGAAGGGGATAAGGAGAGAGGGAGCAGCCAGGTAAGAAAAAGAGAAAATAAGAGGAGAAAAGAAAGAAAAAAAAAGAGGAAAAAAAAGAAATGGGGAATTTGGTACTGCGACATGTCCACGAAACCCGTATGTTTTACGCGAGAATCGAGATCTTGTGTAGTATCGCCGTCGCCTATTTAATATCTGGTTTCGTTATGATGCGTTAAGTCGGATTAAATTGCTTGTCGGTGGAGGTCCCGAGTCGACACCGTTCTGCGTCGCTTCGCTCTATTTGGTTAACGAGCAAGTGCATGGTAGAGCGGTGAACCATAGAGTTCATGAATATCACGAAGTTTATACGATGTGATAATGTTTATGGAAATCGATGATTACATGATATTTATGTGGAAATGTGATGTTTACATGACGTAAAGTTGCATGGTAAGTGATGGTAATGATGATGGAGTAAGGTGGGCAATGATGCTTATCTGCTAATGATGTTAATGATGAGCATGATTATGACAATGAGCACATGCATTTGCATTATGTGCACTCAAGAGTGAGGGCGGTGAGAAAGTCTCTAGCTACAAGTAAAGCTAGCGGACTAATCCGGAGTGCTCTTGAGTAAGACCTACTTCGGTAGGCCTCCACGGGAGTGGAGAGACCCCGTCTTAGAAATGGGCGGGCCCAAGATTATGGGTGAACATCGACGGGTGTTCACTCGGCAATCCGTATTTGCAATGTGATGAGCAAATGTGCATGTAGAGCGAGGATGGTGCATTGCATTGCATTGATGATTTGGCAATGTGGAACCTTGAGAATGGTGGTGTGAGCATGGCTATGTATGCAGAGTATATTAATTGGATTAAAATTGTCTTCATGTTGTGTTGGTATTTTTATCGTGCTATTATGTACTTGCCGAGTCTTCGACTCACCCTTGCTTTCTTGTTGTTTTAGGTGACCGTTGAGGACGACATGCATGGGCGGGAGTAGCACATGAATGTTCTTCACGAACCAACATCACTTTTGTACCACCTTTGTCGGGTCTATGCTAGTCTACGCTAGGTCTGCGAGTATGGGCTAAACGAAGAACTATGTTGTATCTATTCGCTGTTATCTAAATAATTTAGTGTGGATTTTCTGGTAATTGAAGGTCGAAATTTGCATTGGTGGTAGCATTCTGGCCCAGAGGATGGGCGGGGTGTTACACAGGGGAAAACAAAAGGATTATCCTATTAACTACAAAGGAAGGCGGTGGGAACCCATAAGGAAGTGGCTTACCAAGCTTTTACAAGTGTTCTTACCAAAGCAAGGCAAAGGATACACGGAGAGTGTGATCCGCGATTGCAAGGGTCAAAAGCATGCTATCCTAAGTAGGTATGTGGAGCTTGGAAGGCCAAATATATTAGTGGAACACAAAGCAATAACAGATAGTAATGCTAAATAAATGTCCAAAGCACTTGTCCTAGTTGCTGGTCTAAATGTGTCCTATATCAGTTAGGATATGATGAACAAGGAGTCAAGACCAGAATAGTAAAGCAAAGACAGCAACAAAGATGGCCAGGCAATGAGAAACTTAATTCAGCATAAGCACAAAACAAATGAAGCTACATCACCTAAAGCGTGCTCATCACGTTTTTTTTGCCACGGATAGCACTTTCATGACACTATCCTAGGTGCCAAAATTTTCTTTTTTCTTTTATTTCTTTTGTATTTTTTATAAGCGAGCACGGTATAGGAACCACACAGAGTTTCACCTCAATCTGATGTAAGGTGTGGCCTACAAAAAATGATGAATGTGCTAAAAATTCGGTGATGAAATTTTAGAGGTCGAGTACTGAACTTTCCAGGTCGAATTTGGGGAAAATAAATTCGCCGAACCGACAAAGTTGGGGAGATTCGGATGCAAAATTTAAGTTCACCTAACTTGAAAAACAAAATCGCCTGATTTCGAGTCCGTATGAGAAAGTTATGGCCGTTTGAAGAAGGGCCTCAGAGTTATGGTTGCCGGAGGCGTAAACGAAAATCGGGTGGAGGAAATTGGTGGAAATTGGGGGCGGAAGCTCGGGGAAAGGTGGGGGATGGTGCGGAGAGATCACGAGACGCGGTGGATGACTCAAACAGAGAGTGTGATATGGGTGGGAAAATAAAAATTGACAGCTAGGGTTTGTATGAGAGTTAGCGGAAGCAAGACAAATTGAAACGAAACACGATCTAAACCAGCAACACAACTCGACTAAGGACACAAACTCAACACTACGGACTCTGGAATCAAATTGTGCAAAAGGCTAAATGAGATCTAGGATAGGAAATAACCTCTGACTACAATTTTTTTTGTAGGGCTTTTTCTTGGACTCTAGCATGAAACCGAAAACAACAAGGTGGGGTAAACTCGAACCTGAAGGGACTGTAGGATCAAAAATGGCAACAGAGGGAGGTGAATGGTGCCTTTTAAAAACGACCCCTAAAGTATCCAAGAAAAACTCAACTCCGATAGGTATGGTAGCTATGAAGTTGAAAAGGAGCGAGCGCTAACAAGATTAGGACAACTGAGCTTAAAACAAAGTCATGGCGGAGAAAATAGCGACAAAATCTTGTCACGGTAGACCTTGTACTCAAAGCATTGTCATGGCGTGACATTGAAATCGGTTGCCATGGTAAAGAAAATCATCTGCGACGGCCGCCACGGCGAGGAAAAGTTGCTTCTTGCCGGTAGAAAGGAATCTTGTAGAACGAAAGCAAAGAATGAAAAAGCAAAGATAAACCGAGTCTTGTATTGGTTCTGCGGTGAGAAATTTCACCACCCACAAACATGCGGGTAAACCAGTCGCAAGCAAAACAGCAATAGCTGAAAAGAGAGAGAAGAGACCGGAGAAAATACTACCAATTTCTTTGCCAAACCGACAACAATGACAACCACAAAAGAAATCAACAAGCTACTGAAAACAAAAGGCACAAAAGATGCACAACCGAGGGAACACAAGGCGCAAAGTCACCGTGGTCGAAAAGAAGGAGCAATCTGTGGTGAAAACATATTTTACTTCCAGCTACAAAGATTGAAAAGCTTTCGGATTGAAAACTCAGAAACTGAAAAACAGCTTGAACTCAGTCGAAAGATACAAAACTCGACGAAAATCTGAAGACTCTGGCGATGGTTTGAACTCGGGAAGACCAAACCAAGACAATAAGCGAGAATCCATTGATTTAGGACAACTGGCGAGCGACCAACCGGTATTTGCTCCATCCGCACAAGAAAAATAGAAGAGATAACAACAGAACTACTGCAATGAGGAACCGAAAAATGAAACTGAAACATAGGCACGGTTCTGATTTTGGGTTTCAGATTTCAAAGGTCATTAGCGAAATCTTGGCCGAACCAGACTACAATACAAAGAGAGTAAAATCAGTTCTAAGGATCAATCTTGTAGGCAAATAGACCGAGCAAGAAAGGGGATTTGACTGCAAGAACTGAAATTCTGAGAGAAGAATAGGAAGGCCAAGATTTGGACATTTCGGCCATAGCTGTCCAGAGCTGAGTTTAGAACAGAGAAAGAAAGGAGTACACAAAGACTTTGAGATTTGCTCTTAGGAATAAATCGGTCAAATGACCTTGGGGCTAATTTCCTTCACAGAGCAAAAGGATTCATCTTCTCAAGTAAAAGAATCAACCAAAATACTTAAGACACAGAGAAGAACAGAAAGCTTCTAACTGAAACACAGGCACAAGAAAATGCAAGAAACTAACACATGATCTTTCAAATAGATTCATCAACATGAATTCTTACATAGAGAGGAACGATTACACGACTCTCAATCCACCCTCTCTCTCTCAATCCTCAAGAACACCAAGAGCATCACATGCTTCTTGGGAGGAACACAACACACACAAAGGGATGAAATAAGCTCTAAAACCATGTGATCCTCAAAGGGGTATGCAGCTCCCAACACCTATTTATAGCCCTTGGCTAACGGGTCTCCAACCCGTTATCTTGCTAAACCTAACGGAGCTGTCTCCGCTTGTGCGACCTTGCGAATTCTGATTCGCCTCCCGCACCTTCCCGGAAGCTTCGCGCTCCTTGCCGTCCACGACTCGCAACCACTTGAGTTCACGCCGTCTTGACACATCCCGGCCGTTCGACCTCAACGCCACTGCGTCCGGTCCGGTCACCTCGTGTCTCGCCACGACTCCGCCTCGACGTCCTGCAGTCAATCTGCATAAGAAACACATCAAATAGCACCGCTCGATACATGTAAGCTTAATAACATCAACAAACCTGTCGAATCATCAGAATAATCGTCCTAATCCTATTGACCAGGTTTGACCAAGTCCGACCGAGCCCGTTGCACCCATAGCGACATGGTCCGAACCAACCAACTCAAACTCGACTTCCCTAGGCGATGTCAATTACTCATCATACAAATGGGACGACCTCACATGGTCTCTCAAGAACACCAAGCTCTAATTACCACTTGATAGGAGCGGGTCCCGATCTTCCAACGAGTTGGATATGTTCGATTTGGTGGAGGCGCAACATCATCGATCCGGCTTCAGAACAACACGTTAGAACCCGCAATCGCAGCACCACGTCTCCTCGGGTTATCAACCGTGCGCGACTGGTTGACCTCGGCAAGAAGGCTAATCCTGCTGCGAATCAAAGAACACAAGCAAGAACAAGGAAGAACACAACTGAATTGCGGATGTATTGATTTAGCACTTTCGAAAGTTGGGGTCTCACAAACCGATGAGCATTTAAACTGTTCAAAGACAGTTAATCTAAGCAAAACCTGAACCCTAATGGTGGGGTGGCGGCTATATATAGAAAGTGAGGCGTGCAAAACCCTGGGCGTGCCTAATGGGCTCCAACACGATACAAAGCGAACAGCCCAAAAGGCGGTGGCGCAAGACCACGACAGATTCTGAATGCCCAATTGTTTCGACGATTCCTGTTGACTCAGAAGGAATTTTGACACGGGACTAGAGCCATTGGAAAGGTCGTCTTCTCAGCTTTCCATCCATATGTAGAACGTCCAAAACGGAGCCTGGATGCGATCTGGGCGTCCGTTTTAGTGCGGCCTGATCCTGGACTCCGAATTGGATTCGAAGTCGGCTTGAGTTGGGCATCCAACATGATTCGACCGCCCTTGCTGGACTTGTGCGCCTCGTAGCCATTCTCCAAGTACTTCCTGATCCTCTCCATGGTTCCTAATCATAATTAAATCATTAGGTAGCAATCGATTCTCAAATGAACAAAAGAAGTACTTAGGAGCGAGGTCACCAGAAATTCAATTGTCGGTAGCGAGCTCTAGTAATTGGTCCTTGAATATCAAGTGGAGGAGTGTTGTGTATATCTGAAGAAGTGATGTTCTCATCACTCAACCTTCAGGTACTTAATGAAGGACTACTATTGAAGCATCTGCACAAGTTCTATGGAAGGATTGAGGCTCCCTGAGTCAACCTCATCTAACATAAATACTACTCAAATTCGGTTCCTCATGCGACTATCACCCGCGGTTCCTTTTAGTGGAGGGACATCATGAAAAGCATCAACCAGCTCAGGGGCATTGCAATGAGATAGCTGGAAAATGGTCATGATATTCTTTTCTGGAAATATTGTTGGAACGGACATCTACTTTGCTTGAGATTTCCAAGTTGTACACTTTTGCTTTGGATCAAGGCATCTCGGTAAAAAACTACATGCAACTACATGAGCCCCACAACACATTCCAATTGCCACTTTCATAGCAGGCCTATCAAGAATATATCCAGGTTCTGTAACTCATGGAACAAGTGCTGCTAAACCAAAAACTCCTGACCAATGGACTTACATTTAGGGGAATTCACACTACTCTTCACAAAATGGTACACTTAACAGTATAAGTAATTCAATATGTCACCGGTCTTCCCCCTCATTTGGAAGAATGTATGCTTTATGAAGCATAAGGTCCTCGCGTTGCTCCTTCTAAAATAAAGACTCAACATAAAATATATGTTAAGACAAAAAAACTTCAATACTGATGGAGATATATAATGTGTTTTATGCGATGACCAGATTGCCGAGACCATCAATCATCTCTTCTTTGAGTGCTCCTTCTCATCACAATGTTGGAATGCAATTGGGTTTCAATGGGACACCAACCTGGACAGCCCATTGAGAGTCCTAAATACAAAATCTGTTTTCACATGGCAGTTCTTCGTGGAGAAATTCATTATGGCAGCTTGGATAATTTGAAAAGTAAGGAATGAGCTTATATTCCAACAGCAGTGTCACAACTTCACAGATTGGCTCTCTCGACTCAGATTGGAGGCATCTTTGCTGTTTCTTTGAGTCAAGCCTGCTATCTGCGCTTCTCTTTCCACTTGGATTAGCTCGCTCTAATTTGTTTTTATTTTTGGCTTCCCTTTCTCTCTTCTTCTCTTTTTCTTTGTACATTATTATTTATCTAATATCGCACAGTAGGAGTCTCTCCTACTGTTTTCCAATAAAAAAATTTGAGTCACATTACAAACCATGTTCATCATACAACTTGTATATGCTTCAAAGACTAGCGAAAAATTTCAAAAGCAATGGGCCTTGTTTAGAACATGATAACACAACACAGCAAGGGAACATAAAGATGCAACAAATAGAGTACACATTTGCAACTGAGAGACCATGTGAGAGGTGCTCCCATGTTTGTGATGAGTAATTGACATGTGTGCTGAAAATCGGAAAATAGATCGGTCTGCTTGCTCCCGGGTTGAGCGAGAACTACATGAGTTAAGCTGCGGTACTACGGGCCGGCGGTACTACATGATGGAACCGGCGGTACTACTGCGTGTCTTGTGACAGAATAGTGAGGGCATAAAGTTTGAGTTTGGGTTTGGTTGGTTTGGTGTTTGGGGCATATGGTTACTCCATGTTATCGAGCGGTGCTATGTGATGTGTTTCTTGTCTGTGTTGGCTGCAGTACGTCGAGGCGGAGTCGTGGCGAGACACGAGGTGACCGGACTAGGCGCAGGTGGCGTTGAGGTCAGAACGGTCAAGATGTGTCGAAGACGGCGGAGACTCGAGGTGGTTGCGAGGCTTGGATGACAAGGAGCGCGGAAGCTTCCGGAAGGTGCGGGAGGCGAAATGGTGATTTCGCGAGGTGCGCACAAGTGGGAGCGGCTCCGTTCGGGTTTAGCCGGCGTGGGTTGGAGACCCGTTAGCCAGGGCTATAAATAGGAGGGAGTGGCTGCATGCCCCCTCAAGCATTCAATGGGTTTGGGAGAGAGTTAGGGTTTGCTAGAGTCAAAAGAAACTTTGGAGAGGTTGTTTTGCTTTAGGCTTTAGTGGGTGTGAGTGATTGTGGGCAGCAGGGTGTGTCCCCCACGATCTTCTCCCTTCTCTCAGTGTATTCCTCCCAAGAACTATGGAGAGTTCTTGGTGATCTTGAGAATGGAGAGGGAGAGATGAGTTGAGAGTCTTGTAATCCTTATTCTTGTTCGAATGTACATGCGTATCGGGACTCCTTGTACTCATCTTTCTTGTTTGGAATGAAAATCTGAAGTTTTCTTCCCGTGCACTCTCTTTCCCTTCGATGCTCTTCTCTGTTGATTTTGGAGTTTTTCGTTTTCTTGTTGATTCTTGCTGAGGAGTGGCAAAATGGGTTGCTCAGGGATGGAATCGCACTTCTAGACCTTTTGGTCATCTAGTTCCAAGAGCAATTCAATCTATTTTGCAAGAATCACCTTTTTGGCCCTTCCCTGTTCTTCAAGTTCATTTTTAGGGTTTTTTGGTGCAAATCTCTTTTCCCTCTTTGAGATAGCCTGAGATTTGGCATGTAGGGTCCAGAGGCTATTGCTAACTTATCCTCAAAGTCCCTTGGCTAAAGGATCAAAGAATTGATGGGAATTTGAGTTTTTGTGCAGCTCTGCTCATTTTCAGTTTTGGACAAAGAAATCTTTTTTTTCTTGTTTCTCCAGTGGATTCTTGAGCTAAGTCTTCTGGGAGTGGTACCGAGTTATCCTCAAAGTTTCCCAAGCCAAGAACCCAAGAATCACACGATTTTCTCATATTTCTGTCTTTCTGCGCCTGCTGTTCTTCGTGCAGTACTACCTCTTCTCGAAAGGTACTACCGCTCAAAGGTACTACCGCTCGGCTTTGCGGTACTACCGTTCGTCTCAGCGGTACTACCGCTTGCAGTCAGACCTGCACAGAATTTGCTTCTCTTGTTGGTTTCTCTCTGGATTTGCTTTATTCTCTGATCTGTGATTTTCAGTGAGTGCTCTTCTGCTGTGTGGGTACTTGAGGGTAAGATTTTAATTTTTAGAATCGACATTCACCCCCCTCTGTCGCCATTTCGGTCCAACAACAACAAAACTTAAATAAGTGCATAATGTTCTTCGATGCAATGAATAGACATCCCTGCCGCAACAAAAAATTAACACTATGCGATAACTCAAAATGCCAATCGCAACAAATACCTCTTGTGGTAAATTTCTAAAGACACGTTGCAGCAAAATCATACACTTCATGTAACAATTGATAAAAAGTGTTGCAACAATATGGAGAAATATATGTAACAAGCCTATTAGGAGAAGAATGGCATGTAGGTAATGGCGACAACCGAGCACCAAGGAGGGAGCACGGGCAACAGGCTTGGTGCTATGTCTCCACCCCATAGCGCAGCCTCATCGCCAGCCCCCTACTTACCATCGGCCTCCTCACCTTCTTCGCCTTCGGCCTTGCTAGATCTGGTGAACTCCTTGCAAGGGGATACCTCCACACAAGATCCGGCTGTGGCGGACAACCTTGTCAAGCACAAAGTGGCATCGAGCTCCGACGAGCGGGCAACAACTATGCTTGGGATGCTATGGTAGAAACAGGATTGGAGCAATTTGTCGGTGGTCGAAGCGGCTCAGTCAAAGCCGGTCCAATGGGTTAGGGGAGGGAGCGTGTAATACCCTGAACGTCATTACGGTGTAAGTTTTGAAACAATCGCGGAGTCACCGGTTTTTTGGTAAATCGCGGGAAGGGAAAAATATGAATTGTGGAACATTGTAAAATGAATTAAATAAATTAAAATAATTAATTTGGATGTTTTATTGTTCGGAGGGTGGGTCGGTAGCTTTGAGCCAGCCGGCCCAAATGGGGCCGTACCCCTCCCAAACCCTAACACCCCTTTATAAACCCCTCCTTGGCCCTCCACCTCCCCACCCTTGGCCGCCCCCACCCCTTGGGTGCCTCTCCCCTCCCTTTTGCTGCCCTAGAGCCGCCGCCATTGGAGGAGAAGGAGAAGAAGGAGAAGGAGAAGAAGGAAGGAGAAGAAGAGGAGAAAGAAGAAGAAGAGAGGAAAAAAGTGGGAATTCTTCATCGTGGTAATTTTCCCCATCCCAAATCCTCTATTTTATGAAATAATTAGGGTTCTTGGCACGAAATTTGATGATAGTTAATAGATCAATTGCCGATTAGAGATTAGACGATTGTTTTAGATTGATTCACGCAGCCTTGCATGTCATGTGGTTTTGATCTAGAAAACAAATTTTCCTGCGGGTCTTCCCAAAAGGAAAGTTGTAAAGGACTTCTAGATGCATCTCCTGTATGTTTTTAAAATTGTTCTACCGAGGGATCTGGGAGATACGGAGTTAGCAATACCGCTGTCCGTCAGGTGGACAGATTGGTACAGTCTGACGGTAATCCGGAGTTTAAAAATAGTAAACGAATTTTCTGGTCATGGCCGTGGTTGAGAAAGTTGTAGATTATTTAGATATATAGCTTCTGTATAAAATTCATAATTTTTAGACCTCTGTGCTGTTATTGGCACGCGTTTTAATACTGCTGCCTAATCTGCCAGAACAGAGTTCTTCCTCTGTTTTGGGCATTAAATTACTCCTAGCTGTGATTAAAATAAAAATAGATATTCCTCATGAAAATTGTAGGTTTTTAAGTCATGAATCCAGAGAGGTATCATTTGCTGTATTTTGATTTATATTTTTAAAGATACGAAATTGTGAAGCAGCATTGCGGAGAGAAATTTATTGAATTGTGGAGCGGAGAGGAGATTGTGCGGGATCGGGTTTCTAGCGATGTTTTATATATTTATGTCATGTTGTATGCTGTGGTTGTGTGCTGAGAGTTGTCTTATGGACAGGTGGTCTTGTCCCTGTGCGCTTTTGATCTTTGTTGTACTTTGATTCGTCGGATTGAGGCAAGTAAACGTAGCGGTGGTTGCTACCGTTTAACTTGTTATTCCTTCTACTTGCAATTTACATTATTATCTTAATTTGATACATTGTGCCATGATTGCATGATATTATAATTGTGGAGATGGTAGCAAATATTTATCCATGATATGTTGATAATATGCTAGAAGACATGTGGAATTCTTGCTTAATGTTATAATGTGGAACATAAAAATAACATGTGGTAGATGTGGATATGTTGAGAGCAGGATAATGCTCCTTGTGGATAAAATAATGAGATTTATGAAATATCATATCATTCATGTCATATCATGTCATTTGCATATGTGGATATCGCCGCACTTAGCGTGACCGTCTTAGGTGCAGATCGTATATTGTGTCTGATGCACCTCTTCGCCATGGAAGCATCGTATATTGTCGTGTCGATGAACTACAATTCCTGCCCTAGCAAGAGTGATGTGGAGCATAGCATGAAGCATTCATATGCATTGCATTGTGGAATGATTCATTTGCATACATATGCAATATATATTGTGGTGATGTTATTTTGTGGAATATACAACTTTCTAGTTGTAATGTGGAATTGGCTCATGTGAGCTACTTGTGGTATGAGGACTGTGGATGCAGTCGTGGAATGGGGTTCGTCCCTTGTGTATGGTAAGGGCTGTGGTAATGGCATGAAATTCTTTTCTCTTGTATTAATTGTTGATAGCATTTGTGGATGTGATAATTAATAAAGTAGTGAGATGATCATACATATGTTTTATTGTCTTCATGGTGCTTTGAAGTTGAGGATATAACATTGATATTTGTGGAAGATTAAACGTTGATGATTAATCTATTGTAGTTGTGGAAGAATAAATGTTTCATTTGAATTTAATTATGGATAAAATGGCTGCATTCATATGCCAATTAAATCTGATATTTAAGAGGTATGATTCATGGAAGTTTGTGGTGATTAATATTATGGACATGAATTGTGGTTGTAGTTGTATGGAATTATAAATGATGATGTATAATTGTTTGTAGTTTGAATAGTCTCATTAAGCAGTTTGCTTGCTGAGATTTTATCTCACCCTTGTTTCCCACTCCCTACAGGTAGACTTTGAGCATGCATGGGAAAGGTAGAGCGGCACCACACTGATGCACACGAATCATATTATTTTTATACTGTAATAAAGTTGAAAGGATTTTAGACCTTTGCATAGCTTTGTTTATATTATCTTAATGATGTTAAATTTGTGAACTATGTTTTAGATTAAAATGTTGATGTTTTGAATATTGAATTGCTATCACTATCCTATTATTCATTAGTTGTTTATGCTTCCGCTTATACTATCTTATTTAGTATTGTTGCCAGTTTAATTTATCTTGTAAATTGGCTAGTTGTAGAGCAGTTTTAGTAGCATCCCAGGGTAATATTGGTCCTGAGTGTTATAGTTGGTATCAGAGCGGGCTTTAGGTCCGTGGTAATTAAACTATTAAATTGACACACTGGTGCACAATAAGATGGGATGGGTCAAGCGTTGCATTTATACTTTTGACATGTTGTATTGATAATTTACATTATGAGATAATCTTGTGTGATTATGATTTGCTACAATGACTGTTATGAGTGAGAATAGTCAATGTTAAGATGTAGATGTTGTTTGTGCTGCCTTGGTTTTGCCAGATTATATCACTGTTTGCAGTATGGAGATAGCAATGTAGTTACCTCAATGTGTTCTGAGGCGGGAGAGAGATAATCTGACGGAGTGGCGAGCCTTTGGAAAGGATTAGGTGGTTGGTGGCATTGGGTGATGTGGTCCATGTGGATAACGGCATCCAATTTTTTCTCTATCGGACATACGATTACAAGCAATATTGCAAGAACATACATGAAAGATACAACTGAAAATTGTATTGTAGTGGAAGGTTGTCTGTGCCACATTTTGATGAGAGGAGTGTACAAGTAGATATGATTAAAAATTAGACAAAAGTAGATTGGACAAAAGTAGACAAAAGCAACACAAAACACGGACAACTCTCCTTGCGGGACATTACGTCAAGGCGGGATAACCTGACCCCACCATCTAACTCTTACCTCACTGCTGAAGCTCACGAATCAGAGGGACCGAAATGGTAATAGAGGGGGTGAATGGTGTCTTCAAAAACGCTGAGTATTCTCACAATTCTTCTTCTCCGATAGCTATAAAAGCTATGGAGCAAGAGAACGAATTCTTACTGAAAATTGAGACTTCAATCAAAGAGAAGACCAATTTCAGCTGACACAAGGACAAACCAAACTCTGCACGAAATCTGAAAAGACTAGATACTTCTGCTGAAAATAGACTACTCGGAAGCAGGGGTTCGGTAGCGGAAGGAGACAAAAAAATCGCAACAAGAAATCGGCGGTGGGAGGAGCAGAGCTGCAGATCAAAGCGGTGAAAAGAAGAATAAAGCGAAATCTCTGAAACTGAAATTTGCGGTGTAGTCTAGCGACCCGCGGGAGAGAAATAACACAAAAGCAGGAACATTCGGTGCAGGAAGCAGAGAGGAGAGGAGAGTGAGTAAATTGAAAACGAAAACAGATTCAAGCACTCATTGCAAAGAAGACAGCGCAAACCGAAAAGCTACGATCACGAAAATTGAGGCACGATAATTCTGAGGCTGCAATTGGAGAAAAGAAGATCGGTAGAGCACGAGACGGCACAAGAGAAAAACAAATTAAAAGCACAATCGAAGAAGACACGAAGAAAGCAGAAGAGCAGAGAGAAGGCGTCAGAAAATCGAAAAGATCATTCTGAACTGCCTTGCCGGGGCTGAAACTCGAAGAGAGCAGTTCTGAAGCGCAAGCGATCAAGGATCAAGTGGTTCGATTGGAAAACTTCTCCAGGGATAAGGGCAAACTGAGAATAAAGACTATTTAACACACAGAACTTCATCCCAAAACGAGAGAGACCAAAAAGACTTTAGCGAGAGCAATCGGTAAATGAACTGAAAATAGTCAGAAATAGAAATTACTCTTGCTGCCTGAAACAGAGAAGAGATAGCTGAAATACTACCCCAGGCTTGAAGCTATACTTTGAACAGAAAGTAGAACATAAATCAAGCTTTTGACAAAAGGCATACAAAAGCTGCCTAACAGAGAGAACACAAAAGAAAATGCTGCAAAGCTGAAAAGAGAAAGGAGATGAGACCAAAAACAAAAGTTTGAGGTTCTTGAAATTTCTGAAAAAGAGACTTTTAATCTTGGCAGAGAGATGTCTCAAGATTGAGAAAATACAAAACCAAACCACTTTTCCCTGAGAAATTCAAGAACATGAACTTCCTCTGATCAAAGAAACAGTAAACCCTAGCTGACCAGAAAACAGAGGAAATATTCAACAGATGAAATCTTGGAGAGTAGGCTGCAATTTAAAAGTTTGCTCTCAGGAGTTAGCTAGCCAAATGGCTTTGATGAAGTTTCACAAGAGAGAACAATAGAGATCTGAAGATACTCGAGCAAGATCACAACAAAGGATTGCAAGGACTGGTGAACATAGAGCAACGAACAGAGACCAGAAAAATAGGAAGCAAACAAAACACAGGAAGGGACAAACTAGAAATAAGAACAACTCAAGACATCTTAAATAGATTCGGAGAAAAGAATAATTATATAATCAAGAGTTTACATCCATTTCATCCCATCGATCAAACCCTACAACCCCATATGCATTTGGATAATCAGGAACTCATCTCTATTCTCCTCACCAATCTCCTCAACAGCAAGACTAAGAGAACTCAAAACAAAAACCTAAATGCTTTTTCAACCACCAGGAGAGCCAAAGCACTAAAACTCTCAACTTGCACTCATGCATCTCCCTCTCCTTTTATAGTCTCCACTAATGGGTTTACAATCTTCACTTTACCTAATAGCTTCAACCACTTATGTGCTTTACCCAATAACTCGAACCAAATCCGCTTCCGCTTTTGCAACCTTGCACTTTTACCACAACGCCACTGCTTCACCTTCCAGGAAGCTTCCTCGTTTCTTGTTGTCCAAGCCTCGCAACCATCTCGAGTCCTCGTCGTCTTCAGCACATCCCGACCGTTCTGACCTCAGCACCGCCTGTGCCTAGTCCGGTCATCCCGTGTCTCGCCACGACTCCGCCTCGATGTCCTGCAGCCATCACAGACAAGAAAACACATCACATAGCACCGCTCGAGATAATGGAATCAACATATGCATTAGTCGATACACTCGAACACGAACAAGTCCAAACGACCGATCGATAAAAAGAACAACCGTCCTAAATACCTTCGACCGTGTTCGACCAAGTCCAACCGAACCAGACTGCGCCATACACCGACTTGGCACGAACCAACCAAAACAAACTCAAACTTTCCAGAACACGTGTCAATTACTCATCACAAACATGGGAGTACCTCTCACATGGTCTCTCAATCTCCCCCTTGATGAGTATATTGACAAACACCAAAAAAGTATATAAAGTTGAGTTTGAAAGTCACACATGGTCCAAAAGAAAAACAACGAAGCTTATGACCATGTTGACAAAAGATAACTCTGGACCAGAAACAGAAAGAGCAAGTTTTCTTAAAAGCTCCAGAAAATCCCTTGAAATAGCTTTTTTCCATTATTCTCCCCCTTTTAGCAATAAAATCATCAAGAATCATGGAGGAAAATAAATCATGTTTTGGTTGAAATGGCTGTATTTTTTTTAAATTAAGCATTTAAGCCATGAAGATTATCCAAAATGACTTTTGAAGCATTACACCAAGCCATAACACAATAGAATGCTATCTAGATCATGACAATGTACGCATAGACAAGTTAAGCCAAATAAGTCATAATATGAGAATTAGTCAAATTTCTTAGCATGTCAGGTTATCCAAGATCGTAGTCTAGCTAAAGGTATCCAAGGATGATGCAAGCCATATCAATATTCTAAGTGGAACCGAGAAGCTAGAATTGAGCCAACTTAGAGTGCTACAAGTTCAAAAATGAGTCATTTGTTCAAGCACTTGGTCATTTTGTAATTAAGCAAATTTAGCACAATTGACTGTTTTTCCTTTTATAAACTTAGTTGTTTCCAACCAGATTTTTGTTAAGTCATGTGCTAGATCTCAAGCCTTATACGACCATTCCAAGCTAGAAGCTTAAGGAAATGATCTTGGTCATCCAAAACTACCCTGAGTTCATGCCGAGTGCAATGGCAAGCAGTCTCATGAGAAAGAATTGGTGAGATCAATTTTTTCGCACAAAAGAGATCTTTTTGCTTGTGCTGAATGTAATTCAAGAACAATGAGTTAAAAACTAACTCATGCTTCATAAAAGAACTAGCATAGCTCACTCTAAAAGCTCAATAAAGATTCAAGACTCAACTCAGCGTATTTGACATGGTATGAATCATAAAAGGATAACTAAAGACATACTAGTCACAAGAGCTATTATGGCATGAATTAATTCAAGTTGTGCATTTTAATCAACTTATCATGGTAAAGACTAGTTTATATATAAAGTCATGATAAATCTAGCAAGTAAGCACATATCATGGCAAGATTTAATGCATTGTAAACATGTCATAACATGATAATAATCAAGGCTCTATGTAGTTATATTACAATGCAGAATGACTATGCAAGAAAATCCAGCTATCTCTCAACATGTGAAAACACATTTAGTTCAATTAGAGTTATGTCACCATTAAGATCCAGAAAATCCCAAATGAACTCCCCCTGAACCAAAGCAATAAGACGAGAAGCTGGCAAGAAATCAAAAGGCAGTCCTTAAAGCATAGACAAGACATAAAGAGGACTATGGCTCAGACTGACTCTCATCTACCCCATATGGATCTAGGACTAATAGCTGGTCTACTAACACACTAGGGAGTAAACACGTTCCCTGTCTACCGAAGGGTGGCCCGACCCTCGCTAGATCGCAAGAAGTGAGTGAACTCAACCTACTGAGAAGAGAAGCGACTAGAAGCAGCAACCTAGAAGCATAAGATGAGAGAAAACAATCTAAGCAGCTATGCAAGACAACCACTCTAGCCTATGCTAGAAGGACTAATCCAAATGCATCCCCATAAAATGCAACAGAAAGGAGCAAGAGCATAATAAATAGGATAGATCATGAAGTACAAAAGCTACCCCTCACAACAGTCCATAAGGACAGACCACCCCAAGCTCTCCCCGCAAGGCTGAAAAACTAGAGCTATCCAAAGGCTTGGTAAAGATATCAGCTAACTGGTGGTCACTCTCCACAAACTGGACCCTTCTCTACATGGTCTCTAAGGAAATGGAATCTGATATCAATGTGCTTGATCCGAGAATGCTGCACTAGGTTCTTAGCAATATTAATTGCGAAGTGTTATCACAAAGAGTGGAACAACTGTCTATAGCTAACCCAAAGTCCCGCAAGGTCGAAGCCATCAAAGTACACAGGCTGCGACAATGGCGGCGACAACGTCACTCGGCCTGCAGTGGTGGGTGTGCAACACCGGGCGCTTCCTAGAAGACCAAGAAACAAGAGAAGTGCCAATGAATTGTCAAGTGCGGAGTGCTCTTCCTATCTATCCTCTGACCCAGTAGTCTGCGTCGGAGTAGGCTCTAAGGGAAAGACAGGAAGAGGAAGAGTACCAGATACCATAGTCAATGGTAGCTCGAAGGTACCGAAAGATGCGCTTCACCGCCTGGCGGTGAGATACACGAGGAGAAGCCTAAAATCGAGCACACAAACACACGGAGAAGTGTATGTCCGGTCTCGAGGCAGTGAGGTACAAGAGTGAGCCAATCATGCTTCTGTACTCCTTTTGATCAACTGTCTCGCCTTCCTCATCTGGGTCAAGTGAAGCTGTAGAAACCATCGGAGTTGACACCGGCTTACCATCACTCATGTCAAAGCGTCTCAAGAGGTCACGAGTGTACTTGCCTTGATGTAAGAAAGTACCCTCTCAAGTCTGCTTGATCTGGAAGCCAAGGGAGAAGGTCAACTCACCCGTCATGCTCAACTCAAACTCTGTGCTCATGACATCCGAGAACTGTGAAACCAGAGCATGAGAAGAGCCGCCAAAGATAATGTCATCGACACAAACCTGGACAAGCAGAAGGTCAGTGCCATGCCTACGAATGAACAAGGTCTTATCCACCTTACCCATCTCAAAACCATGACTCGACAGATAGGACTTAAGCCTCTCATACCAAGCTCTAGGGGCCTGCTTAAGTTTGTAGACATGGTTTGGGTATTTAGGGTTCTTGAAACCTGGAGGTTGTTTCACATAGACTTCTTCCTCAATAAACCCATTGAGGAAGGCACTCTTGACATCCATCTAGTAAAGCTTGAAACCCTTAGAAGCTGCAAAGGCAAGCAGGATTCTAATGGTCTCAAGTCTAGCTATAGGGGCAAATGTCTCCGCAAAATCAAGACTCTCAACCTGGGAGAAGCCCTGAGCTACCAGTCTAGCCTTGTTTCGAATGTCGACCCCATACTCACTCTGCTTATTTTTGAACACCCACTTGGTACCTATGACATTAAGATCTCTAGGGGGCTCAACAAGCGATCAGACCTTGTTTCTCTCGAAATTCTCTAATTCCTCATGCATAGCATTGACCCAAGACTCATCAGAAAGAGCATGATGAGCATCCTTGGGCTCAAAGGTGGCAACGAAGGCAGAGTAGAGACAGAAATGTGACATGCCAGACTTTGAGCGTGGGACGTGCTTAAAGAGGTCTCCAATCATCTGCTCGGAAGGATGATCTTTCTGGATATGTCGGGGAGGTCCTGGATGAGATGAAGAAGTGGCCTCTTCCTCATGACCTAATGAGGTAGGAACAGAGCCACTAGCTCCAGAGAAGCAGAATGCATGGGCTGATCTCCTCGAGGTGCCGTGGAAGAAGGCACCTCAAGGGGAGGATGAGGAACTGGATCAGGTAGACCACCCTCATCTCCATCATCCTCATCATCCACAAAGATAGTCTCGGACTGCTCTAAAGAACCTGAGATATCGGGCCTAGTCCCCTGACTGGCCTCGTCGAAAGTCACCTCACTGGTCTCTACCATTTTACTAGTCTCGTAGTTCCAGCCCCTATAAGCCCGCGAAGAAGTCGAGTAACCTAGAAAGATACCATCACAAGAACGTGATTTGAACTTATCTAGGTTCCCGGACTTCAAGATAAAACACTTGCATCCAAACAGATGAAAATAAGATACACTGGGCTTTCGCCCATATCTCAACTCATAAGAGGTGCGATGCAAGTGTGCCCTGAGAAAAACTCTGTTGGAAACATGGCACGCGGTGGCTATAACCTCAGCCCAGAACTTCCTCAGTGTAGAGTACTCATCGAGCATCGTCCTGACCATCTCGACCAAGGTACGGTTCTTCATCTCCACTACGCCATTCTGCTGAGGAACGTATGGAGAAGAGAACTGGTGCTCTACACCGGTCTCACGGCAAAACCTCTCAAAGTAGGAATTCTTGAACTTCGTGCCATTGTCACTACGGATCGCTCGCAAGGCACCCGGAAGCTTAACAGAAAGCCTACTAAACAAACCCTGAAAATGGGTAAATGTCTCATCCTTCGAGGCTAAGAAAAACACCCAAGAGTACCTCAAGAAGTCATCGACCACGACAAGGACATACCACTTCCCTCCTGCTGACTGCACTCGAGCTAGTCCAACTGTGTCCATATGGAGCAACTGTCCCAGTGCATCGGTCATAGTCACTGTGACCAGAGGGTGAGAAGCGGCAACCATCTTGTCGTGCTGGCATGGAGCACAAACTAGATCTTTGACCATCTTGAGTTTCGGCAGACCACGAATGAGATCGTGGCCGCTAACTCGAGTCAAATGGTCAAATCCAATATGACCAAGTCTCCTATGCCAGAAGGTAAGGTCACGAGACTCTGAAGCAACTAAAAACCTGAGAGAATCACCAGAAGACTCAACAAGATCAGCACGAAAGATTCTCCCATATCTAGAAATCCCGCAAACCAGACTCCCCAAAGAATCAAGAATTTTGCAAACATTTTTCTTAAAGCTCACCTCGTAACCGTCATCGGTAAGCTGGGAAACTGAAAGCAAATTATATTGCAGCTTACTAACCAAAGCAACATTTTTTAAAATAAATGAATCATTGGCGCGTACAATACCTTTGGCGATGACGCGCCCAGAAGAGGCATCTCCGAAGGTGATCGTCTCATCACCTGATGCTCGGGCTAGGGAAAAGAACCATCGAGAATCTCCAGTCATGTGTCGAGAACACCCGCAGTCTACAAACCAAACCTCTCCCTTCCCTCCCCGACGAACCCGAGTCAAACAGAGAGTGAAGGCTTAGTAATGGGATAAATCAAAAGAGATTTTGGAACCCAATACTGAGTAACACGTCGAGCAGAAGAAGTAGCCACACACGACTGACCTCTAGCTACTCTACGCTCTCTTTCGCTCAAAGAAGCAGAAGGCCTGTGTGCAGACCTAAAGCTGTTGCTAGGTCCGACTGCTATGGGAGAGCGAATCGGAGCACCGGCAACACGCTGATCACGCCGCGAGTAGCCATCTCGACGGGGGAAACGAGATCTACCCTCAGAACGGCGGAAGTCACGACCAGGGGCGTATCGAGGACGAAAACCAGAAAACTCGGAAAATCCAAGTCCTCGATGCTGCCCAAACCCATCAGCTGAAGCAACCCCTAGACCTCATGTTGGTCTTAGGAACACTCAAGGTCTGGGGCTGACCCTGAATACGCCTAAGAATGTCAACACGGTCTCTACGCGCGATCTTGACGCGCTTGAAGCATCAATCGATCCGGTGTCCATCCTTCCGGCGGAAGGTACAATGGTACTTCACCTTCGAGAGGTAGAAGTAGCATGATGAGGCTTTCCTTACGAGGGTCAAGCAACAGTGGAATCACCTTCTTGTCGAAATCGCTTGGACAAAGCTCGCAGATTTGAACTCAACCTTTTAGTTACGGGCACGACCTCGATCACACTGCTTGCTCTAGGTGCGAGAGCGATAGATGGATGTTTCCTCACATCCTCAAGAAAATCATATCCTAGACCTTGATTGAACACGCAAATCTTGGACTGGTCTAGAATAAGATTCAGCTTCTTCTTACCGCCTACAAATCTCTCGAGAGTGTTCATATGGTACTGACACTCCCGAAAGAGAGAGGTGCAAGAAGAGCAGGGGGAAGAAGAGACAGCAGAAGGTAAGGGAGTAGAAGAAGAACCAACATCAGAGTAACGAATGGCTTCTGCACGCACAACCGACTTGGAAGGGACAGTCCTACTGCTAGCCTTTTGGTTCACATTGCTAAGCGTCTCTACCTTACCCTTGGGCTCCTTCCCAACATCAGCACAACCATTACAAGCATATGATGGCTTCTCTAGAAGATGCTTAGTTAGCTTCACGTATTTTTCATCCAATGCAATCAAGTCAGATTTTAGTTTGTTACAACTATTGCATGGTGAGCTAACAGGATTCTTAGAAGCATATTGAGCCAATTTGTTATTGTTGTCTATCATCTCTTGAAACTGTTTGGAAATAGCTTCAAGCTCAGCAGTCAATTTGGGACAGTTCATGCATGAAGCAATAGGCTTAAGTAGAAAAGCTTGTAATTCAGCAATTTTATGATCTGCCCCTTTTAAATTCATCTTCAGATTATTGCAACTTTTACAAGACTCGGACAGATCGAGAAGCATGGTATAAAGACCTCTAAATGCATTGTCCTTATCCTCACATGAGGTGCAAAAAATAGTCTCAACAGTAGATAAAAGAGGAGCTACCCTACTCATCTCTAGTTCAGCAAGGAGGCTAATATTCTCCACCTTAATTCTGGAAAGCTGCTCTAGTTGAACGTCAGCAATTTCACATAGAGCAGCAAGAGAGAATCCCGAAGAGAAGTCAGAAGGTCCAGAAACAGAGCTAGGATCGGTGACTAAGGCCATCGACTGCGACTTCGACCTACGAGAGACTATGTCAATCTCTTGAGTCTTGAGGCGTGAGCACAACGCGTCAAGAGTCAGGGTTGAGAGGTCGGTTGTGTCTTTAATCATGGTCACCTTTATCTCCCAAACACGCAGATCAAGAGCAGAGAGCATCTGTCGAGCGTTATCCGAGTCGGGGTATGTAAGACTGACCGCTCGGAGACTACTCAAAATCTTATGAAACATCGCAAAACACTCATCCAGGGACTCTCCAGCGAGCATTTCAAACTTGTTGTAATCTCGCTTGAACTGGTCCTGTCGTACCGTCTTGATCTGGGTGGTGCCCTCATTGTATGCATCGAGGGTCACCCAGATGTCGAAGGCCGACGTGAGATGAGAGATGCGATCGAACTCGCTTCTGCTCAGACCCTGAATTATGATGTTCTCGCCATAGCATTCGCCTCAACATCGGCCATGTTTCCGGCATTGATGTTCTCATCGGCAGGAACAACATATCGGGTCTTGACCTTCCTCCAGATGGCATAGCCCTGAGCCTGGATGTAGGTTTCCATCCGGTTCTTCCAGAAGGGATAATCGATGCCATCAAAAATCGAACGCTTGGTGGAATACTTGTCCGTTGCCATGGCTCTAGAGACCGGTTAAGATCTACGAGGAAGAGCTAACTGGCTCTGATACCAATTGTAGGACCGAAATGGTAAAAGAGGGGGGTGAAAGGTGCCTTCAAAAATGCCCCGAGTATTCTCACAATTCTTCTTCTCTGATAGCTATAGAAGCTATGGAGCAAGAGAACGAATTCTTACTGAAAATTGAGACTTCAATAAGACCAATTTTGGCTGACACAAGAACAAACCAAACTCTACACGAAATCTGAAAAGACTAGATACTTCTGCTGAAAATAGACTACTCAGGAAATAGGGGTTCGACGGCCAGAAGGGAGACAAAGAAAACTGCAGCAAGAAATCAGCAGTGGGAGGAACAGAGAACTACAGGTCAAAGCAGCTGAAAAGAAGAATAAAACTGAAATCTACAGAAACTGAAATTTGCAGTGCGGTCTAGCGACCGGCGGGGAGAAATAACGACAAAAGCAGGAACATTCGGTGCGAGGAAGCGAGAGGAGAGGAGAGCTGAGTAAATTGAAAACTTAAAACAGATTCAATCACTCGACTACAGCAGCAACTGCAAACTGAAAAGCTACAGTCTGAAAATTGAGGCACAGTAATTACAGAAGCTGCAGCCGACTGGAGAAAAGAAGATCCGTCGAGCAAAGAGACAGCACAAGAGAAAATCAAATTAAAAGCACAATCGAAGAAGACCTGAAGAAAATAGAAAGATAGAGAGAAGCTGTCCGAAAATCTAAAAGATCATTCTGAAACTGCCTTTGCCGGTGCGAAACTACGAAGAGAACAGATTCTGAGTCGCAAGCGAACAAGGATCAAGTGGTTCGATTGGAAAACTTCTCCAGGGATAAGGGCAAACTGAGAATAAAGACTATTTAACACACAGAACTTCATCCCAAAACGAGAGAGACCAAAACTCTCAACTTGCACTCATGCCTCTCCCTCTCCTTTTATAGTCTCCACTAATGGGTTTACAATCTTCACTTTACCCAATAGCTTCAACCACTTCTGTGCTTTACCCAATAACTCGAACCGAATCCGCTTCCGCTTTTGCAACCTTGCGCTTTTACCACAACCCCCATGCTGCACCTTCTGAGAAACTTCCTCGTTTCTTGTCGTCCAAGCCTCGCAATCACCTCGAGTCCTCGCCGTCTTCAACACATCCCGACCATTCTGACCTCAGCACCGCCTGTGCCTAGTCCGGTCATCCCGTGCCTCGCCACGACTCCGCCTCGATGTCCTGCCGCCATCACAGACAAGAAAACACATCACATAGCACCACTCGAGATAATGGAATCAACATATGCATTAGTCGATACACTCAAACACGAACAAGCCCAAATAACTGATCGAGAAAAAGAACAACCGTCCTAAACACCTTCGACCGCGTTCGACCAAGTCCAACCGAACCAGACTGCGCCATACACCGACCTGGCACGAACCAACCAAAACAAACTCAAACTTTTCAGAACACGTGTCAATTACTCATCACAAACATAGGTGCACCTCTCACATGGTCTCTCAGAATCGGCTATCAAACATGAGTTAACCATTGCATAGGATCACCATTGCACAAAATATTGAAAGAACCATGTCTCTTGCAGGAGCTTGAAGTGCAGCCATTGTCTCCAAAGCACTCACCATCATGATCTGCTCACCATCTTGATCAAAAACAGCCACCACGGAACACCAATGGACTGCACCAACAAATGGCAACACCAGCACGACAAGCCATAACAACAACACGTGGAACGAAAGAGCAATGGCATGGTGAACCACAGGGTCTACAACAAGGACAACACATCATCAGGACAATTAGTAAGATGACTTCAAATTGGGGCTGGCTCCAATTCCTCCCCCTATCCTCTGCACCGGGCTTTTGCACTGACGGTGGCCTGCCTGCTCAAGCACTCGGACCAACTGCTTCAACCCAGGGTTCATAATTTCAGCGAAATCTCACCAAAATTTTAGAAATTTTGGTCCTTTCGCTACCAAACAAAAAGAATTCATTGCGATCAAATATTTTTGTTTAAATTTGAATTGTGAAGGGTTAAAAGACCTTGACATCCCCAGCGAGCAAGATATTCCATCTAGCCCAATGGCTAGTCTTCTCCACCCCTCCCACACCAATTTTTTCAGGATTTTACTGTATTTCTTTCCTGACATGTGGGTCCCACGTAAAGGACAAATGAGAAACAAAATGAGTGCGCTTGGGTGGAATTGAGCCTACGAAATGGCTCGTGAAGCAAGCCCATTGCCACTGGACAAGGGACAACTTGCGAAAGATGTACAATTTACTTTTCTTTTATCCTTAGTTTCAAAGTTTAAAATTTAAATTTTATTTAAACCATTTGACCAAAATTTTCACTAAAATGCTGAAATTTCAGTCATTTCACCTCTTTCGTTACCCTCCCAAATAAATTTCAAAACGAAGTAATTTTCCCTGCTTCAACCTCCACAACAGGCAGCCTGTACCTCAGGATGACGACCTAACAGTGGATGCCTCATCAATGACCAGCCTGCTTCACCTTAGGACAACATCCCACAATGAGCGTCCCCAACAACGCAGCTTCGCAGGGCCTTTTCCATGAGCACACTTGTTGATAGAGGAAGACTCCTGAGCAACGGTGAACGGTAAATAGCGACGGATTCAGAGAGAAAGTAGGATGACGGGGAGGCTCCGGATCTAGCGGCAAGGAAGACTACTGGGCAATGGCGGATAGCAGCGGATCTAGAGAGGAAGAACAAGGAGGCTCTGGACCCGTTGGGATATGAGGCCGGCGGTGATGAGCAACATTTACAACCCAACGATGAGGGCTCAAAACCCTTACCTTCCGCCCCGGACAAAGGGGAGGATTGGTGGTGGGGGGACGGCTGGGTGAGGCCCAGGGGAGCTCGCCACCATCGTCGCCGACGTGAGCTTCGGTAAAAAAGCAAATTTTAGGCAGAGGAAACCAAATCTGGGAGGAGAGGAAAGGGGGAGGAAACCAAATTTGCCACCCCGTCACCGGGCATTAGGTGCCTCGAGGCGACACATGGCGCAACTGGGCGGCAGGTTCTTTGGGCCGACATGTGGCAAGCTAATGCGCACGGTGAGCCACCATGTGTCATCCTGAGGGACCTGCCGTTCGGTCACCAAGCAGCAAGTGCGCGACATGTCACCTTGAGGCACTTGCCGTCTTATCACCGGACGGCCTCCCGATGGCTAGACGGTAGGTAGTATCATTTTTGCAATTGAGATTGAGAGGACCATGTGCTGAGAGACCATGTGAGGTCATCCCATGTGTACGATGAGTAATTGACATCAGCTTAGGGAGGTCGAGTTTGAGTTGGTTGGTTCAGACCTTGACGTTGCTTGGTGCAATCGGGCTCGGTCGGACATGGTCAAACTTGGTCGTATGGGATTAGGATGCATATTCTTATGATTCGACAGGTTTGGACTCTATTATGCTTACATGTATCGAGCGGTGCTATTTGATGTGTTTCTTATGCGTGTTGTTGCGGGACGTCGAGGCGTCGTGGCAAGACACGAGGTGACCGGACTAGACGCAGTGGCGTTGAGTCGAGCGGTCGGGATGTGTCAAAGACGGCGGAGACTCGAGGTGATTGCGGTTTACCACGACAAGGAGCGGAAGCTTCCGGAAGGTGCACGAGGCTTAAATGGTCATTTCGAGGTCGCATAAGTGGGAGCGGGCTCCGTTAGGGTTTAGCCGGCGTAATAGTTCAACATTTCTCTATTCATTTGTTCTTCTGCGGTACCTTACGTGTGCGAGGATATTCGATCGTGCATCTACTTGCGGTGCCTATTCTTTTCTTTTGCTTTGACGACCAGTTCTTCCTTGAGACGACAAGCATCGTTTTCATTTTAGCTGAGATTTCTTTTGTCTGTGGAGAGCGGATCAGGCAGAGGGAATTAGGCATCATTTTGGTTGCGATCGGTCCACAGCAGCAGTTCTACATTTTCCTTGCGCTGCTCCTTCATTCTATGATCTCTCCACGAGTTGGGTCTATTATTTAGTTTGAATTTCGTTTTCTTTTGCCTAAAGAGAGCACCAAGAAATTAATCTTTGCTTCCGTTTGTGTCTGCTTGATAGCTCTTGGGCCGACAAAATCTTCAAAAGCCTTCATTTTCCTTTGCCTTTGTTACCTTTTCTTTTGGTCTCGCTATCCTTTCTTTCTTTTAGCTTTAGTCGTTTCCTTGGGCGAGAGATTGGTTTTCTGTTCCTGTTCTCTTCTCTTTTACATTGGAATTCATCAAAGAAGCTTTGGTTAATTCTGCTTTGTTTTCTTCTTTTTAAACAGAAAAGTAGCTACTGCTCCTGTTTATTCTCAATTATGTTGCCGATTGCCTCAACCAAGTCTCTCTTTATCCTTCTCAAGTTGGACTGTTAGTTATGTACCTCAGTTAGATTCTTTTCTCAGTTTTTGCCGTGGTCTCTGAGAAGAGTTTCATCCAGTTCACTTGATCTTTGCTTTGCCTTCAGGGGTTGAGTTTGTATTCCTGCTTCAGTCAGTTTTGGTTCATAATATCCATATGCTGCTCGTCGAACTGCTACTTCACTTTCAGTCTGTACTAATTCTCCATTTAGTGCTTTTCTTTTTATTCTCTTGCTGATCTTTGACCATTTTGCATGCAGATCAAACGACATTATTTTTAGACTGATTACTCTCTGATTTATGCTGAATTTATCAGTACCACATGCGTTCCAGTTTTCAGCAGAATTAATTTTCTGTGAGTTGCTTCGCACTCCATCTTTTTAATAATCGATGTCACGAAATCTCGGGCGATTTTCAAGAGAACGACATTCACCCCTCGTCGCCATTTTGGTCCTACAATTGGTATCGAGCGGTTAGCTCTTGTCTATAGATCTTAGCCGATGCGTGAGCCATGGCGACAGAACAAGTACTCGACCAAGCCCCCGATCTTCGATGGGATGGACTATCCCTTCTGGAAGGTCAAGGTTCGGTTTGTTGTTCCTGCCGATAAGGACGTCAATGCCGGAAACATGGCTGACGTTGAGGCAAACGCTAAGGCAAGGAACATCATAACCCAGGACCTGAGTCGTAGTGAGTTTGACCGCATATCACATCTTCCGTCCGCCTTCGATATTTGGGCGATCCTCAATGCTTACCATGAGGGCACCACCCAAATAAAGGCGGTGCGACAGGACCGATTCAGCGAGATTACAACAAGTTTGAAATGCTCATTGGCGAGTCCATTGATGAGTGTTTTGCGCGTTTCACAAGATCTTGAGCAACCTCCGAGCGGTCGGTCTCACGTGCCCGACTCGGACAACGCTCGTCGATGCTCACTTGCACTCGATCTGCGTGTTTGGGAGATGAAAGTGACCACCATCAAAGACATGCGGACCTCTCGACCACGACTCTTGACGCTTGTACTCGCGCCTCAAGACTCACGGATTGACGTTGTCTCGTGGGTCGAAGTCATAGTCGATAGCCATGGTCACCGATCCGTTTCTTCTTGGGCCCTCTTGATTTGATTTCCGGTTTCTCCCTTGCTGCTCTCTGTGACGTAACTGATGATCAGTTAGAGCAGCTCGCGGATGATCAGTTGGCTCTTCTTGCTCATAAATTTTCACATGCCTACAAGAGAAGGAGGGACGAAAGGAGAGGAGAACCCGTGATTTACTTCGAGTGTGGTGGCCCCAACCACATTCGGGCAAACTGCCCCAAGCTAGAGAAGGGCAAGAACGACTACGGCGGTTCGGAAAAGAACGACTACACCGATAAGAACCGCAACAAGAAGCCTCCAGCTCGGACGCAAGGCAAGAAGACGTTCCGCAACTTTGGCAAAGCTAAGAAACTCTTCCACCGCGTCCTCACCACCTTCGACGACCTCGACCTCAACGAGGTGGAGGGATGGAGCGACGACGACGGGACGGGAGATCAAGAACGCAAGGATGGCGGCGACGACTTCTCCGACATGTGCTTCATGGCCCTTGAGGGCGAGATCAGCGACAGCGAGCTTTACTCCGACTTAATGAAGCTTTCCTTAATCTAGGAGGATTTCATGCTAGATCTAGAGCTAGGTGTAGCGAGTTGGAGAAAAGAGTAGATAGATTGTCACGGGAGCTTACTTCACTTATATCTGCTCCCTCCCGTGACGAATGTGATACATGCCCTGCTTTGATTGATGATATGGAAAAGTTAAGGACTTCTTATGATAGTGTGACCTCTGAGCTAGATATTCTTAAGGTGGAGAATGTTAGTCTACTTGCCGAACTAGCAATGACTAGGATTGTTGTTCCTTTATCTACTTTTGAGACTACTTTCTGCACCTCTTGTGAGGATAAGGACAATGCTTTTAGAGGTCTTTACACTATGCTTCTCGATCTGTCCGAGACTTGTGAAAGTTGTAATAATTTAAAGAAGAATCTAAAGCAGGCGGATCATAAAATTCTTTGAGTTACAAGCTTTTCTACTTGAGCCTATTCGTCATGTGTAAATTGTCCCAAGCTTCTTCTTGAACTTGAATCATCACCAAATAGTTTCAAGAATTTGTTGATGATAATAACAGATTGGCTCAATATGCTTCTAAGGATCATGTTAGCTCACCATGCAATAGTTGTAATAAACTAAAATCTGACTTGATTACATTGGATGAAAAATGTGTGAAGCTAACTAAGAACCTTCTAGAAAAATCACGTCCCTTGTGCCTTACATCTTTGAGGTGTTGGAAAAGGATAAGGACATGGTAGAGGCGTTTATGAAGAGTTCGAAGACCAAATGGCTAGGATTAGGACTGCCCTTGTGTGTCTGCGAAGTCCTCAAGGTTGAGGCGGCGTGCATAAGGAGAGATACGCGCGTGCCATTCACTCTTCTTTGTTGGTGCTTCTTCCTCTCCTCCTGCTGTCTCTTCTCCTTCCCCTTGCTCCTCTTGCACCTCTCTCTTTCAGGAGTGCCAGTACCTTATGAACACTCTTGAAAGATTCGTTGGAGGCAAGAAAAAGCTGAATCTTATTCTAGACAAGTCCAAGATTTGCACGTTTAATCAAGGTCTAGGATATGATTACTTAGAGGATGTGAGGAAGTATCCACATGCCGTGCTCAGACCCGTAGCCGCAGGTGTGATCGAGGTCAAGCCGGGGCCGAGAAAGTTCAATTCAAATCGTGGGCTTTGTCCAAGGGATTTCGGCGACAGGTGAGTCCACACAGCTTGGCCTCTCGGCGAAGCCTTATCATGCTACCGCCTCTCGGAGGCGGTATCATTGTACCTTCCGTCGAAGGATGGACATTTGATCGATCGATGCTTCAGGCGCGCCAAGATCGCGCGTGGAGACCGTGTTGCAGCTCTTAGGCATATTCAGGGTCAGCCCCAGACCTTGAGTACACCTAAGACCAACACAAGGTCTAGGCTTGCTACTATTGGTGAATTTGGGCAGCATCGAGGACTTGGTTCTTTCGAGTTTTCTGGTTTTCGTCCTCATGCTCCCGTCGGTCATGACTTCCGCCGTCCTGAGGGTAGATCTCGCTTCCCCCGTCGAGATAGCTACCCGCGGCATGATCGACATCTTGCCGGTGCTCGGTTCGCTCTCTCGTAGCGATCGGACCTAGCGACTTGTCTCGCACACGGACCTTCCTTCTTTGGGTGACAGAGAGCGTAGGGTAGATAGAGGTCGGTCGTGCTTGACTACTTCATCTCCTCGACGTGTTACTCAGTATTAGGTGCCAAAATCACTCTTGATTTACCCGATCGAGACCTTACTCTCTGTTTGACTCAGGTTCACCGGCGGGGAAGGAAAGGTTTGGCTAGTAGACTCGGGTGTTCACGACACATGGCCGGAGATTCCGTTGGTTTTCTTCCTTACCGTGCTCCAGGTGATGAGACGATCACCTTCGGAGATGCTTCATCTGGGCACGTCATCGCCAAAGGTACAGTGCGCATTAATGATTCATTTATTTTGAGAGATGTTGCCTTGGTTAGTAAGCTGCAGTATAATTTGCTTTCCGTTTCTCAGGTTACGGATGACGACTTTGAGGTGAGCTTTAAGAAAAACAATTGCAAAATTCTTGATTCTTGGTGATCCGGTTTATGGATTTCTCGTTTTGGGAGGATCTTTCGTGCTGATTTTTACGAGTCTTCGGTGATCCTCTCCGGTGTTTGGTTGCTTCGATTCCGTGACTTTTCTTTACGGCATAGGAGACTTGGTCATATTGGATTTGACCATTTGACCCGAGTTAGCGCCACGATCTCATTCGTGGTGCTGCCGAAACTCAAGATGGTCAAAGATCTGGTTTGTGCTCCATGCCGGCACGGCAAGATGGTTGCCGCTTCTCATTCTTCGGTCATAGTTACTATGACCGATGCACCGGGACAGCTGCTCTATATGGATACGGTTGGACCAAATGAGTGCGATCGGCGGGAGGAAGTGGTATGTTTTTGTCGTGGTCGATGACTTCTCGGTATTCTTGGGTGTTTTCTTGGCCTCGAAGGATGAGGCGTTTACACATTTCGAGGTCTTTTCAAGAGGCTTTACGTTGAGCTTCCGGTGCCTTGCGGCGATCCGCGATGACAATGGCACGGAGTTCAAAATTCCTACTTGAGAGGTTCGTGGTGAGATAGGTGTAGAGCACCGGTTCTCTTCTCCGCACGTCCACAATGAGAATGGCGTCGTGGAGAGGAAGAACCGTACCTTGGTCGAGATGGCGAGGACAATGCTTGATGAGTACTCTACACCGTGGAAGTTTTGGGTGAGGCTATAGCCACCGCGTGCCATGTCTCAAATCGAGTTTTCTCGGGCACACTTGCACCGCACTTCTTCTGTTGAGATATGGGCGGCCCGTGTATCTTATTTTCGTGTGTTTGGTTGCAAGTGCTTCATTTTGAAGTCAGGAACCTAGATAAGTTCGAGTCACGCTCTTGTGATGTGATCTTTCTAGGCTACTCGACTTCTTCGGCGGGTTTATAGGGTGCAGGCTGCGAGTCTAGTAAAATGGTAGAGACATGTGTGGTGACCTTGACGAGGCAGATCCGAACTAGGCCCGATATCTCGTGTTCTTTAGAGCGATCGAGACCATCTTTGTGGATGATGAGGATGATGGAGACGAGGGTTGGCTACCCGATCCAGTCCTTCATCCACCCCTTGAGGTGCCCTCTTCTACCGCACCTCGAGACGATCAGCCCATGCCTTCTGCCTCCTCTAGAGCTAGTGGCTCTGTTCCTACCTCGTCGACTCACGGTGAGGCCACTTCTTCATCTCATCTGGACCTCCTAGACATATCCGAGCTCATCCTTACGAGCGGATGATTGGAGACCTCTTTGAGCGTGTCACACGCTCAAAGTGCAACATGTCACTCTTACGTCTCTACTCTACTTTCGTTGCCTCATTTGAGCCCAAGGACATTTGTCATGCTCTATCTGACGAGTCTTGGGTAAATGTCATACATGAGGAGTTAGAGAATTTCGAGAGAAACAAGGTCTGGTTGCTTGTTGAGCCCCCACAAGGTCACAATATCATTGGGACTAAGTGGGTGTTTAAGAACAAGCAAAGTGAGGATGGTGTGGTTATTCGAAACAAGGCTAGACTGGTAGCTCAGGGGTTCTCCCAGGTTGAGGGTCTATATTTCGAGGAGACCTTTGCCCCTGTAGCTAGACTTGAAGCCATTAGAATCCTGCTTGCCTTCGCAGCTTCTAAGGGTTTCAAGCTTTACCAGATGGACGTCAAGAGTGCCTTCCTCAATAGCCTTATTGAGGAAGAAGTCTATGTGAGACGACCTCTGGTTTGAAACCCCAATACCCAAACCATGTCTACAAGCTTTCCAAAGCATTGTATGGACTTAAACAGGCCCCTAGAGCTTGGTATGAGAGGCTTAAGTCCTATCTGTTGAGTCATGGTTTTGAAATGGGTAAAGTAGACAAGACCTTGTTCATCCGCCGGCTTGTCGCTGATCTTCTGCTCGTCCAGATTTATGTTGATGACATCATCTTTGGCGGATCTCGCATGCTCTCGTTTCCCGTTTTCCGATGTCATGAGCTCGGAGTTTGAGATGAGCATGATGGGCGAGTTGAGTTTTTCCTTGGCTTCCAAATTAAGCGAGACTCGGGAGGTACCTTCTTGCATCGGGGCAAGTAGACTCGAGACCTCTGAAGCGCTTGATATGAGTGATGGTAAGCGGTGTCCACTCCGATGGCTACATCAGTTCCACTCGACCAGATGAGGACGGCGAGCCGCTTGATCGAAGGAGTATCGTAGTATGATCGGCTCCCTCTTGTACCTCACTGCCTCGAGACCGGACATACACTTCTCCGTGTGTCTTTGTGCGGTTTGAGCTTCTCCTCGCGTATCTCACCGTCGGCGGTGAAGCGCATCCTTGTACCTTCGAGCTACCATTGACTATGGTATCGGTACTCTTCCTCTTCGTGTCTTTCCTTGAGAGCCTACTCGGATGCGAGACTTTCTTGGTGTAGGATAGAGCAGAAGCGCGCCGCACCGCCAATTCATTGGCACTTCTCTCGTTCCGGTCCTCTAGGAAGCGGTCCGGTGTTGCACGCCCACCCACAGCGGCCGAGTGCGTTCTGCGGCCGATTCTTTGTAGCTGGTGCTGGATGGTCTCGACTCGGGACTTTG
Source organism: Bonia amplexicaulis (assembly GCA_036346245.1). Taxonomy (NCBI): domain Eukaryota; kingdom Viridiplantae; phylum Streptophyta; class Magnoliopsida; order Poales; family Poaceae; genus Bonia; species Bonia amplexicaulis. The sequence goes on along the minus strand of CM070746.1, from coordinate 6,648,881 downwards.
GGTTAGCTATCGACGTGTTCCACTCTTTTGTGATAACACTTCTGCGATTTGCATTGCTAAGAACCCAGTGCAGCATTCTCGGACCAAGCATATCGATATCAGATATCATTTCCTTCGAGACCATGTGGAGAATGGTGACATAGTGCTCCAGTTTGTGGAAAGTGACCACCAGTTGGCTGATATCTTCACCAAGCCTTTGGATAGCTCGAGGTTTTCAGCTCTGCGGGGAGAGCTTGTGGTGGTTTGTCCTTATGGACTGTTGTGAGGGGGAGCTTGGACTTTACTGCTTTACTATATTGATTATGCTTCTGTCTCATTTCTGATTGCATTACATTTGCGGGTGCATTGGGATTAGTCTTTCCAGCATAGGTTAGAGTGGTTTTCGTGCCGAGATGCTTAGACTTCTTACTCTTATCTTGTGCTTTCAGGATGCTGTATATTAGCTGTTTCTTATCTCACTAGGTTGAACTCACTCACTTCTTGTAGGCTCTAGCGAGGGTTGGGCCACCCTCGGGTATACAAGGTACGTGTTTGCTCTCTAGTGTGTGTTTTTCCGTCAGCTGATAGTCCTGGAGTCATATGCGGTAGATGAGAGTCAGTCTGAGCCATAGTTGCCTCTATATCTTGTCTATGCTTTAAGGACTGCCTTCTTGGGTTTCTTTGCCAGCTTCTCGATCTTATTGCTTTGGTTCAGGGGGAGTTCATTTGGGAGCTTCTGGAGCTTAATATTGACATAACTCAACTTGAACTAAAAGCTGCATCACATGTTGAGGGGGAGCTGGAGTTTCTGCATTACATGCTGCATTGTAATATAACCACATTTGAGCCTTGATTATTATCCTGTTATGACATGCTTACACTGCTTTACACCTTGCCATGACTTGTGCTCATTTGCTACATTTATCATGACTTCATATGTGTAAACTAGTTTTTGCCATGATAAGTTAATTAAACCTGCTCAATTTGAACTAAAAACTTGTCATGTTAGCATACGAGACTAGTCTTTCTTGAGCTATCCTTTTATGATCTATGCCATGTCAAGTAGGCTGAGTTGAGCGTTGAATCTCTATTGAGCCTTAGATTGAACTGTTTTAGTCTCTTGATGATGCATAGGCTAATACAATCATTTCAAAAGCAAAAAGATCTCTTTTGTGCGAAAAAACTGATCTCACCAATTCTTTCTCATGAGACAGCTTGCCATTGCACTAGGCATGAACTCAGGGTGAGTTTTGGATGACCTAGACTATCTTCTTAAGCTTCCTGCTTGGAGTAGTCGCATAAGGCTTGAGATTTAGCACATGATAAAAATGTTGGTTGGAAACGACCATTAGTTTCAAAAGAAAATATGTCATTTGTGCTCAATTTGCTTAAACTACTAAAATAACCAAGTACTTGAACTAATGTTTCACTCTTGAGCATATAACACTCTATTTTGACTCAATATTAGCTTCTTGGTTCCGCTTAGCTTAATTGACATGGCCTGCATCATTCTTGGATATCTCTAGCTAGACTTTGCTTATTGATGACTTCACATGCTCACAAAATGCATTACACATCAGTTCGTCATCTATTTGTGCTAGCTAGCTTATACATATCCTGTCATGATCTAGATAGCATTCTATTGAGTTATGGCTTGATGTAATTCTTAATGGTCATTTTGGATAATTCTCATGGCTCTAAATGCTTAGAATAATCAAACTTCAACCATTTTATCCTTTTTCGTGACTTATTCTCCTTCTTGCATTCTTGATGTGTTTATTACCAAAAGGGGGAGAATAGTGGTAGAAAAAGCCATTTTGGGAGCTTTGAGGAAAACTTGTTAACTTGTTCTTTCTTTTGCTCCTTCTGTCAACATGGTCATTAGCTTCATTTCCTTCTTTGGACCATGTTGGATTCTTCAAACTCAACTTCATATGCTTTTTAGGTGTTTGTCAATATACTCATCAAGGGGGAGATTGAAAGACCATGTGAGGTCATCCCATGTGTATGATGAGTAATTGACATCAGCTTAGGGAAGTCGAGTTTGAGTTGGTTGGTTCGGACCTTGACGTTGCGTGGTGCAATCGGGCTCGGTCGGACTTGGTCAAACTTGGTCGTATGGGATTAGGATGCATATCCGTTAGGGTTTAGCCGGCGTAACGGGTTGGAGACCCGTTAGCCAAGGGCTATAAATAGGTGTTGGGGGCTGCATACCCCTTTGAGGATCACAAGGGTTTTAGTGTTCATTCATCACTTTGTGTGTGTGTTGTGTTCCTCCCAAGAAGCATGTGAGGCTCTTGGTGCTCTTGAGGATTGAGAGGGAGAGGTTGGATTGAAAATCTTGTAATTACTCTTCTTGTTCTATGTGTTTGTGCTGCTTTGCTTCCTGAGACCATTTTGCATTTCTATTTGGTTTCTTGTCCATTTGTTCAGAGAAGAACAGCAAGGTTCAACAGTTTCTCTATTCATTTGTTCTTCTGCAGTACCTTACATGTCGAGGATATTCGATCAGGCATCTACTTGCAGCTGCCTATTCTTTTCTTTTTGCTTTGACAACCAGTTCTTCCTTCAGACGGCAAGCATCAGTTTTTCATTTTTCAGCCGAGATTTCTTTTGTCCTGTGGAGAGCAGATCAGCTGTAGGGAATTAGGCGTCATTTTGGTTGCAGTCAGTCCCTGGCAACCAGTTCTACATTTTCCTTGCAGAACTGCTCCTTCATTCTATGATCTCTCCCTGAGTTGGGTCTATTATTTAGTTTGAATTTCGTTTTTCTTTTGCCTAAAAGAGAGCACCAAGAAATTAATCTTTGCTTCCGTTTGTGTCTGCTTGATAGCTCTTGGGCGACAAAATCTTGATGTATACATTTTCCTTTGCCACTGTTACCTTTTCTTTTGGTCTGCTATCCTTTCTTTCTTTTAGCTTTAGTCGTTTCCCTTGGGCAGAGATTGGTTTTCTGTTCCTGTTCTCTTCTCTTTTTCTGTTGGAATTCATCAAAGAAGCTTTGGTTAATTCTGCTTTGTTTTCTTCTTTTTTAAACAGAAAAGTAGCTACTGCTCCTGTTTATTCTCAATTATGTTGCCGATTGCCTCAACCAAGTCTCTCTTTATCCTTCTCAAGTTGGACTGTTAGTTCTGTACTTCAGTTAGATTCTTTTCTCAGTTTTTGCCGTGGTCTCTGAGGAGTTTCATCCAGTTCACTTGATCTTTGCTTTGCCTTCAGGGTTGAGTTTGTATTCCCTGCTTCAGTCAGTTTTTAGTCCATAATATCCATATGCTGCTCTGCCGAACTGCTACTTCACTTTCAGTCTGTAATACTTCTCCATTTAGTGCTTTTCTTTTTATTCTCTTGCTGATCTTTGACCATTTTGTATGCAGATCAAACGGCATTATTTTTAGCTGAATTTTTTACTGATTACTCTCTAATTTATGCTGAATTCATCAGTACTGCATGCGTTCCAGTTTTCAGCAGAATTAATTTTCTGTGAGTTGCTTCGCTCTCCATCTTTTTGAGTAATTAGTGTACGAAATCTCAGGAGCGATTTTCAATAGAATAACATTCACCCTTTTCTGTCGCCATTTTCGATCCTACAAGTGCCAAAATTTCATTCAGCAATGGTGGGTGGCACTGGTCAGTTAATCTTTTCGATGCCGTGCGGGTCCAGTCCATTAGTTATGATAACTAGTAGCACTGGCGTGTGGAACCCGACTTCATTAAGGGTTAGTTTAAAATCAATATTTCAGCCGTACGTAACTGCTCTTTTAATCGATTATTGTACAAATAATAATAACAATGACAATAGTGATGGAAGTATCCACAGTAGTAGTAATAGTAACAATATTAATATTAATACTAATAATAGCAAATGATAAACCTTCATGCAGGCCCATATAGGGTAATTAGTATTGTGATTAATTAGTGGTTAATGGTGCAATAGTATTCGATGTCACGTCCATGTAGACCCATTAGTCAATCACTACTCGATCTGTTTTTTAGACGTTTTTGACTTTTCACATCTTTGAGATACGACTTTGACTGCTACTTTATATAATTTTACACTAAGATACACTAATAAAATTATAATATTATGAAAGTATTTTTAATGATAAATCTAATGATATAATTTTTGTATAACCAATCTAGATAATTTTAAATCTATTAGTGGTCAAATTTTATAAAGTTTAATGATACGGATTCTAGGAAGTCAGATAAAAAAGAACGAATGAAGTATTTTAAATCCCCCATTATATTTGATGAGACATTTGCACGTAAACCCCACAAGCAGTTAATTAGTAGTTAGGCCTGTGATTAATTAGTACTTAATACAGGATTAGTAATAAACTAACCCAGGCCGTGGTAATTAGCAAAGTCTCATTCTTAATACCTGGCCTGCAAGCCCAGTCTATTGGGAGGCACCCTTCACATTAGTCTATAAATAGGGGGTCTCCATTGGCATCACTTGTACATTTTAAGAAAAGCAATAAAGAAAGAAGAAGGAACCCATTATCTCTCTGGGTTCAATTTTTACATTATTCTGTGATTACTCTGTGTTTAATCCATCTATTTTGGCATAGGAGAAATCGATCAGACTAGACTCGCCAACGACATTTCCTCAACATGTTATCAGCACGAATTGGTCCGGTGAATCAAAAGTAATCGTCGAGTACTCGTAGATTGAATTGTCTATTGCTATCTAGATCGCTTTAAATTCCACAAAATTTTTGCTTTCTATATTATTTTCTACGGTGCAAATCCGCTCTAATCTACCGTGAGTAGACTAGAAGTCGCTGGCACAATGCAGATCGGTAGATTACATGAAAAAGTGGATGATGATTGCTAGTATGCGACAACGGCACCCACACGCATAGCGCCGGCCCATCTGCAATGCGTAGCCAGCCCCATACGGCCGCTGCATATCTCGCGCCAGTGCGACCACGCCATGGTAGCCACCATGCCGCAACGTCCGAACACAGCCTAACCGTCGACCACCCGCATGTGGTCAGCCTGCTGTTCACTCGTGTGTACCTCAACCACCGGCTCCCGAGCGGCGATGCGCACGGGCGGTTGCTCGCTCTGGCGCTGGTAGCGGCCACATGACCACCACCTTGAAAGCCATCGTTCGGCCCTGCACGGGCCGCCGTCGTGCCGCCACTAGCTTAGAGCTGTACTACCGCTCGGCTGCCGCACCACATGGCTCCTACCACCGCTCGACGTAGCATGGTGCCTCACCGCCGTCGTCCGGCAACCCCATATTGCCGCCGCTGCCCACATCACCTGGCTCCAGATGGCCGCTTGCTCACAGCCACGTGCCGCCTTGACTGTCGGCTCTATCCGTCGCTGCTTGCACACCTTGGACACTGGCTCCATCCGCCGCCGCTTGAGCGCCCCAGCCACCGGCGTCCACATACGCGCCGCCACACGTATGAACAGGGGTAGGTCTCCCCTACCCCTTTGCCCTTTGGCACTGGCAGGTAGCGGGCCGAAACAAAGAAAAAGAAAAAAGGGCTGGGCTATCGCCTAGAATTTTGCAAAAAAGCCCTGTAAATTCTAGAAATTACGAGAGGGTCCTCAAAATTTTTAGAAAGATCCTAAATTTTGCAAATAAACCCCTAAATATTAGCAAATTACACAAAATTTTTCTCAGAATTAAAAACTAACGGATAAGCCCTCGAAAATTATATAATTCACTGAAAATTCGTATTCCAACATAAAAGGGCCTCGGAAATTCAAATTTTGAATTATTTCTAACATTTGAAGTGTGTTTGGCACTATTTCAATTACTTTCTTTGTTTTTGTATTTATTTATTATTTTGATTAATTATAATTATTTAAATCGCCTTTAATCGCTGAAATCAATAGTAAAATTATAGAAAATACATAGAAAATTCTGAAACATTACGAGAATTCTTTTGTACCGTTGTCCAATTTATTTTATGCATATTTATCCATAGTAAATTTATATATTCCTTTCATGCACGTGTAGATGACAAGCATCACGAACCGAGAGTTCGAGGAGCTGGCCCAGCATGGCCAAAATTACTTGACTTGGTCTTCCGATGTCGAGATTGTACTTGGAGCCAAGAAGCTCCGCGCTGCCATTAGGATTGGTGCATTGAAAGATGTCAAACCCACACCTGAGGAAAATAATCAAGCACTTCACTTCCTTAGACACTACCTGTGTCTCACTCTTAAGAATGAGTACATGGCAGAGAAGAGCACGCTAGCATTGTGGATTGCACTGAAGAAGCGGTTCGAGAAGCTGAAATACACCATTCTTCCTCAAGTAGATCAAGAGTGGATTCAACTAAGGTTTGCCGATTTCGAAATGGTCTGGAAGTACAACTCTACTCTGCATATAATTTGTACCAGTCTTCAACTTCATGGCAGGCAGATCACAGATGAGCAGAAGATTGAGAAGACCCTCTGCACCTTTCACCCCAATGCAATGTTGTATGTGTGCAACTATCGTCAGGATAGCTACAAGGAGTATGTCGAGTTTATTGATATCATACAGGTTGTAGAAGCTCAGGATGAAGTTCTCCGTAAGAACTTTATCGCATTGCCACCTGGGAGCTTCGCTGGCTGTGAGGCCAACACTGAAAGCTACAAGGTGCGAAAGCCTATAATGAAGAAAAAGGGAAGGAAGGGCAAGGCTGCAGTCAAGAAAGGTAAGTCAAATGCTCTACAAGAAACCAAGACTAGCAAACCAAAGCGGAACGACAAGCCCTATGGTCAGCAAGACCAAACCTGCTACAAGTGTGGCAAGTGAGAGTACTGGTCACAGATCTATAAAGAGCAAAAAAATGTCATCGATGCCTTCCAGGCCAAGAAGAAGAAGGGCGGCAAAGGACAGCATGAAACCCACTTTGCCTTTATTGAGGGGGAGAGTTCCCAACAGCTGCTTGCACCTATGGAGAATGACTCAACTCCTGCAGCAGCACCTCCTCTTAACATTGCAGCGGCCGCCGACATGATTCCCAGGAAGAGCATCTCACCCCTGAGAAGATAGCAGTAGAAGTCTCTGGCTTTTTAGCAGACTCAGTCTAATGCACAAAATGCATTTAGACTTTGATTGTCATGTGTGGAAAGAATAAATTAGACTTTACATTGATGGTACTCAAACAATTTATTTTCTCATGATTGGATGATATTGAATAATTCCATTTATTCAGTTAATAATGACATGATATGTTATGATATTCAAAGTATTTTATTTGTGTGTTGATTGTCTTCTACTATATATTAATAAAGTACTTATATTAGAACGCGTGTGGCGCCCTATAGAGGAAGTGTGCTTAGCTGACAGTGGCACAACATATACCATCTTGAGAGAGACAAAATTCTTTCAGTCGATTAGCAAGAATACCAGCAGCCTCACAACAATCGTCGTTAGCGATGCTTGTATAATGGGCTCAGGAAGAGTCACAATTATACTCTCAATGGACACAACTTTTGTCATTCAAGAAGCCTTATTGTACCCAGAATCGACTAGAACTCTCCTAAGTTTCAAGGATATTCGTGCTAACGGTTTCCATGTTAAGACTAAAGAAGAATATGGTAAGAAATGCCTACTCATTAGGAAGCATGAGATAAATGGAAAAAGAGTATTAGAAAGACTCCATTTGAGACTGGGCTATACTACACCAATATTAAGGCTCCCATGACCTATCCGCCTACGAAAAATAATATTTAGAAGCTCTGAACTCTTCTATCTCTGGTATGATAGATTAAATCACCCAGGTCTTAGGATGATGAGAAATATAATTAACAATTTACAGGGACATAATATCGATGTAAAGAATTTTCTGAATCAAGAAAATTTTGTGCGCCCCGCATGTGCCACTGGAAAATTAATTACTAGACTCTCTACCCTGAAAGTGAAGGATGAAGTCCCTGCATTCCTGAAACACATCCAAGGAGACAATTGCAGTCCTATACAACCCCTATCAGGGCCATTTAAATGTTTTATAGTGCTCATCAATGCTTCCTCGAAAATGGTCGCACATATGTTTGTTATCCACGAGAAATTATGTTTTTGCAAAGCTGATTTCGCAGATAATTCAAATTAAAAATAATTTCCCTGATCATCACATAAAGTCCATCAGAATGGACAACGCTAGAGAATTTACTTCAAAGGCATTCGATGATTATTGCATGGCAATGAGAATTAAAGTTGAGCATTCTGTACCGCATGTTCACACCTAGAATAGACTAGCAGAGGTATTAATTAAGAGAATTAAATTTATTACCCGATAACTTTTACATAATTGTAATTTGCCATCTACATGTTGGGGACACGCAATCCTGGATGCAGCAACTCTCATCAACTTTAGACCATTGCCATATAACATCCATTCACCAATACAACTAGCACAAGGGTCAGCACCAAAAATCTCTCATTTCCGGAGGTTTGGGTGCAAGGTTTATGTACCTACACACCCTCCACAGCGTACAGCAATGGACCCTCTCCAAAAGTTTGGAATATACGTTGGTTATGAGACGACATCCATAATCAGATATTTAGACCTCATAATAGGAGATTTGCATACTGCCCGTTTCACTGATAGTATATTTGATGATGATAGTTTCCCGACATTATGAGGAGGAAATCAACCCCTTGATAAAAATATCAAAAAATTATGTGTCAAGCCATAGGAATCCATGCATATGACCCACGCAATAGTGAAGCAAATAGAGAAGTCCAGAAGATCATGGACTTGCAAGCATTAACAAACCAACTACCGGACCACTTTAGTGATTTAAAGAGAGTGACCAAGTAGCATGTGCCTGCATGCAATGCACCGAGAGGGTTGAAATACCGAAGAAAGCTGAAGGTATCCCTAATCCCGTCCTGAGGCCTCAGAATAAAAGGATGAAAACTCTGGACCCTTGAATCCCAAGTAACTGAAGACGCTTGGTGAAAAAGGATAAGAAGAACTTGACATAACCAATCACTGAATTTTCTCAGAACTAGAAGGGGAGCCAATTGAGACTTAGCACCAGTATGACACCTTTAGATAAGGGCACACCGAATCTGAACATTCCAATGGAGGGAGAAATCAACATGAATGTGTGTGCACACATCAGGGCTGAAAAACGAAAGGGACTTGTCCCCACAACTAGAAGGAGTGGTGAGCAAGTAGAAGCACTAGAGGAACTAACCCATGATGAAATAGCTATAAACTATGTGTGGACAGGAGAATCTATGAATAGGACAACAAACAATGTTGATATTTATTTTGCAAAGAAAATTACTACAATCATCGATCTATTCAAATGTCTCAAATGAGTGTAATACTAACAAGTTCATTATTGGGCATATAACTAGAAGCTTAAAATCAAATATACATTCACACATAAAATAACATCATGCAATTTCATAATTTTAAAATGGAAATAACTTGCAGAAACGGTAGGTTCAATATGATCAAAGTATTGACTCGCCTTGCGCAGTTTACCGCGGTCTTGAGCTCACACAATGTTTTCTCTTGAGCTTCTGGTCTTTATCTTCACTTCGCTCTTGATCACGCTTGTTCCCTTGATTATTCAGGATTCCAATTTTTAGTTACGAGCTAAACAACTGAATCCAAATAGATGCAAATAACTCAAAAAAGGTCCAAATAAATCCAATTGAACTTGATTAATTTTTATTATGATTAAATAGGTGATTTGATACAAGGTTGATTGGGCACAACGTATTGTCGATGTCATAGTGGTTGGAGTGAAGTGGGGAATGGCAGGGAAACTTGTCAAAATGGAGGTCAAAGGATGGGTCATGATAAAGGTATATTCATGAGATTATTTATGTTTAGTGCTCATAGATAACAAGGTATAGCTGATGGCAGAATACAATGACTCAATCTTTTTATTAATAGCTTCTTTTATTATTTTTGTATTTATCAAGGAAGTTCCATGAGTAAGTTGGACCTATGAATCGGTGTACAAGTCTAGCTGGGTATTATTTTGTCGAGTGTTAATATTCAGGGCATATACTATATATGCGATGTATACAATTTTTAGCTTACTAAATTAATCTTAGAGTCCGGGTTTATAGCATTTTGTGGTGCAATATTTTATGTATCCTCACTTATTACTAGGCTTAGTTTAATTTGAATTAGGATCTATTTATACGGATCCTAGCATTGTTATATACATTTATGCTCGATATTATTATTCATTTAAATCTAACATTAGGATTTAATTAATAGCACCATTATTATCTTGCCTATACTTTAGTTACTATTAGGCTTAGCTTTATTTCTAATTTAATTTAAATTTAGTTATCTGGGCAAAGCTTGTTATACTGGGTTCATATTTCAATATCGCTATTTAATTAAATCTATCATTGGGATTTATTTAGTGGAGGCATGTAAAATATTAGGGCACATATTTTAGTTATAATAAAGGGTAACCTTTATTAAATGAGGATATTTAACCAAAGCCACTTTTCTTTAATAATGCCTTTAATTACTAATTAGATTTAAAATAAATACTAAAGGCACATTAATCATTCATTATGATAACTAATCCAAATTTAAATCTTACATAGTCTGTTTTACATCCTAATTAAATTTTATTAGCTTCCCTGGATTATTTCCTAATTTTCCTTAATTTTTCTTAATTGAATTGGATTAAAGAAAATAAAAAAAAGTGCAAGAAAAATGGGCGACCACTGGATTTGAACTCGGGACCAACGACATGAAAGTCTTATGCATGCTCAGATCGCAAACGGGCCGGAGTCCTGGGCTGACGGAGGAGGCGCAGCAAATTAAAAGAGGCGAGGTGTGGTTGAGGCCAAAACAGAGGAAGAGGCTGGCACTCGGCGCTGGCATTGCCGGCAGCGGACGATGGCTGGGGAGGCGGTAGTAGCCGGCAAAACGGGTTGCGGGGAAGGTGAGGAAACCAAGGAGGGGTGGAAAGGGACGGCGCCGGCGTGGAGGGGAGGGAAAATTGAAGCGCACGTGAGCATTAGGGGTACAGGGGAAACTTACCTTGGGATTGGTCGAGTGGGAGAGGGGTCGAGACGAGTTGGCGGCAGTGGCCATGGGCAGCGCGGGCGTGCTCACGGCGCCGGCGAGCTGGGGTGGGAGGTAGCTCCGTCCGGTGGTGGGGGTGAGTTCAGTGCACCGGGGGGATGATCCTAGAGCAAGGAATTGGCTGGATGAGCTTCAGGGAGGCAATGGCGGCCATGGTGGCGGCGACGGTCGGTGTTGGGTAAGATGGCCGCACTGGCGAGCACGAGGCAATTGGAGGCAATTCTCCACGGTGGGAGGACCGGTGGGGCGTGAGGGAGATTATGGCATCCTCCTACGGCTTTTATAGGCGCTGGGTGAGGCGGGCGCCATGGAGCTCAAGCGGAAGAAACCGTGACGATGGCGCAAAACTAAGGGCAATGGAAGCAGAAATGTGGGTGGTTGGGCACGCGGAGGGGACGTGACGGGAGTGGTATGGCGATGACGAGATGGGGCAGGCACGCGGTGATGATGGAGGAGCAGTGGTGAAGCTCTGGCGATGTGGGTGCTTGAGCGCCACGGGAAGGCGAGGCAGAGTGCAATAGCGTGAGGAATGAAGGTGGCGCAGGCGCACGGGGAAGAGAAAGGAGGGGCTGGGCCCGGCTGCCAGTGAGGAGAATCGGGGGGAGGAGAGAGGAAAGGAAAGTGGCCCACATGCAGTGACAGCAAGAGCAGAAAGAGAGGAGAAAAGAATGAGAGAAATGGAAAACTTTATCAAATCTTAAATTTTGGATTTTCAATTCAAATATTGGTTCAAGTATCTAGATATAAATTTAATATTCCTCTATTTTCGATTTTATTTAGCTTGCCCTTGGATTCTAATTTTGCGTTTTGCATGATTTTTCAAGATTTAGATTTTTTAGTTTAATTATTTAAATGCGAGTTTTTAATATTTGTTCGGCCATTTCTTTTCTTTACCTAGTTAAATTGAAGTTCCAAATTTTATTTCCCTCATCTAATTTTTGAGTTTTAATTTGCACTTTGATTATTTTTGAGACTTAAGTTTGTAATTGAATTTTAAATTTTAAATTTGGAAAACTCGAAATTGAATCCGAGTTTGAGTTCTCGGGTGAATTTGATTTTCGATATCACCTTTAATTTATTTTGTATCTTCTGTCGTTATAATTCTTATTTGTTATTTGAGAATTATTTCCAGTTATTACTTTGTTTAACACGAAACTCGAAAAAGTCCAAATAAGATTTTGACAAATATTCAAATACCACCAAGATGCACACAAAAGTTTCAAATTCTTCGCGAATTCAAATATTTAAAATTTAGGATGTTACATCAAATAACCACCATAGCCAAGTAACCTCCGCAGTCAACAAAGTCATAGCTCACAACTCAGCCTCAGCTAAAACACCCCAGGACCCACAATGCCCTGGGATGCTACTAAAACTGCTCTATAACTAGCCAATTTACAACATAAATTAAACTGGCAATAATACTAAAGAAGATAAAATAAACGGAAGCATAAATAACTAGAAAATAACAGAATAATGAGAACAAATTAGTAATCATAATCAACTTAAACAAGATACGGTTCTGAATTAAACATTAATAAGATGAAACAATCATCAACATGATAACTAAGTAAAGACTAGAGTTCTTCAACTTTGTTTCAGCATTAAAACAAAATCCATGTGCAACAATGTGGTGTTGTTCTACCCTTCCCAATGCATGCTCAAAGTCCACCTGTAGGGAGGGGGAAACAAGGGTGAGATATAAATCTCAGCAAGCAAACAGTTTAACAAGTTATTCAAACTACGAACAAACAATCATCATTATTAATTTCATACATACACAACCACAATTCGTTTCCACCATTAATAAGCCACCACAAACTTCCATAAATCAAACCTCTTCAATTTTCAGATTTAAATGGCATATGAATGCAGTCATTTAAATATCCATTAAATGCATATGGATACTTGGTGTTATGCTCCACATCACTCTTGCCAGGGCAGGAATTGCAATGCATCGTATTATGGCAATATATGACGCTTCCGCGGGCGAAGAGGTGCATCGTATTACGGCAATATACGATGCTGTATCGGTATGGTCGCGGCTAAGTGCGGCGATATCCACATATGCAAATGACATGATATGACATGAATGATATGATATTTCATTAATCACATTAATTCATCCACAAGGAGCATTATCATGCTCTCAACATATCCACATCCACGACATATTATTTTCATGTCTGCATTATAATATTAAGCAAGAATTCCACATGTCTACTAGCATAATATCAACATATCAATGGATAAAAATTCGCTATCGTCTCCACAATTAAAATATTATGCAATCATGGCATCATGTATCAAATTAAGATAATAATGTAAATTGCAAGTAGACGGAATAACAAGTTAAATGGTATCAACCACCGCTACGTTCACTTACCTCAATCCGACAAAGCGAAGATCAACAAAAATTAGGAGCGCTCAGGGACAAGACCACCTGTCCATAAGACAACTCTCAGCACACCACCACAGCATACAAGCACGACATAAATATATAAAACATCGCTAGAAACCCGAACCCGCACAAATTCTTCTCCGCTCAACAAACCAACATATTACCCTCTGCAGCGGCGCTGCTTCACAATTTCGTATCTTTAAAAATATAAATCAAAATACAGCAAATCATACCTCTCTCGATTCATGACTTAAAAACCTATAATTTTCATGCAGAACACCTATTTTTATTCGGACCACAACTAGATGTAATTTGATGCCCAAAATAGAGGAAGGACTCTGTTCTGGCAGATTGGACAGCCGTATTCAAACGTGTGCCAACAACAACACAGAGGTCTAAAAAATCTAACATTTATACAAAAACTAGACCTCTAAATTATCCACAACTTTCTCAACTACAGTCCTGACCAGAAAATTCGTTTACTATTTCTAAACTCCATATTACCGTCAGACTGTACCAATCTGTCCTCCTGACGGACAGCGGTTTTACCGACTCCGTATCTCCCAGATCCCACAGTAGAAAAATACAAAACAAATATAGCAGAAGCATCTGGAAGTTCTCTACAACTTTTATTTGGGGAAGACCCACAGAAAAATTCATTTTCTAGATCAAAACAGCGCAATAAGCCGCACCACGCGAATCAATCTACAGACATACGTCATGAAGACTCTAATCGGGCAATTGATCTATTAACTACCATCAAAATTCGTGCCAAGAATCCTAATTAATCCATAAAACATAGGATTTAGGATGGAGAAAAATTACCTAGATGAAGAATTTTCCCAAATCTCTTCCTCCTCTTCTTCTTCTCCTTCCTTCTCCTTCTTCTCCTTCGCCTTCTTCTCCTTGGGCAGCAATGGGGAACACCTTGGGGGAGGCGCAGCTACCAAGGGGAAACAAGGGCAGGGGCGGCTTGGGCAAGGGGAGAGGGGTGGAGGGGTAGGGTTTAAATGAGAGGGGAAGGAGGGTGCGACATGGTGGGGTGGCGCCCCTTGGGCTTTGGCCCATGGGTGGTTGGCCCACTCCCGGCAGCCCAAAATTGAAATTTTATAGTATTTTTAATATATTTTATTCTATTTTTAATGTTTTACAAATTTTATTTTTCCCTTCCCACGATTTACCCAAAAACTGGCGACTCCGCGATTGTTTTAAAAACTTACGCCGCAATGACATTCAGGGTATTACACTCTCCCCACCTAAAGAGGATTCATCCTCGAATCTAGCACCTCAAACCACAAAGCAAGAGAACAACAAGAAAAAAAACAATCCACAGGAAAAACAAAACCACAAATACGAGTACTCACCAGCCTCGAAGAGCTCGGGGTACTTCTTTCGCATTTGATCCTCAAATTCCCACGTAGCCTCCCTCTCGGACTAAAACGTCCAGAGGACCTTCACATACTTGATGGTCTTATTCCTCAAGACCCTCTCAGAAGTATCCAAGATACGCTCTGGGCGACTCTCCAAAGTGAGATCCTGATCCACCGTGATCTGCCCCAGGTCGATATTGTCCTCGGGATCCCGCAAATACTTTCTCAGCATAGACACATGGAAGACATTGTGCACACCGCTCAACGAGCTCGGCAACTCCAAACGGTAAGCCAAACTGCCCACACGAGCAACCACTGGAAAAGGGCCAATGTACCTCGGGCTAAGCTTCCCGGTGGTACCAAAACGAACAATGCTCTTTGTTGGCGACACTCGAAGGAGCACAAGGTCACCAACCGCAAACTCCAACTCTCGGCGTCGAACGTCCGCATAACACTTTTGTCGGCTTTGAACAGCCAACAAGTTCTGACGGACCTCCCGCACTTTCTCCACAGTCTGCTGAACAAGGTCTGGACCAAGCAAAGATCTCTCACCCACTGCATCCCAACAAAGAGGGGAAACACACCTTCGGCCATACAAATCCTCAAAAGGAGCCATCTTGATGCCAGCCTGATAACTATTGTTATAAGCGAACTCTGCCAATACCAGATGGTCCTCCCAATTGCCCTTCCAAGACAGTACACAAGCACGGAGCATATCCTCCAAAGTCTGAATGGTCCGCTCTGACTGACCATCCGTCTGGGGGTGAAAAGCCGTACTAAGAGAAACTGTCGTGCCCAACACAGCCTGAAGACTCTGCCAGAACTTAGAGACAAACTTGGCATCCCGGTCAGAAACAATTGACTTAGGCACACCATGCAGTCTCACCACCTCTCGGATATATAACGGAGCCAGATCTTGCGTTGTATTGGTCGTCTTCATCGGAATGAAGTGCACGGATTTGGTAAGCCTGTCCACCACAACCCAAACTGCGTCTCTCCCTCGAGGAGAGCGCGGCAATCCGACCACGAAATCCATAGTGATATGCTCCCACTTCGACTCAAGAATTTCCAACGGCTGCAACAAACCAGCAGGCCGCTTATGCTCGTCCTTCACTTGCTGATGAACGCCGCAAGAGGCGACATACTTCGCAATGTCCACCCTCATGCGTTTCCACCAAAAGACCTGCTTCAGGTCTTGATACACCTTGGTCTCTCCCAGATGTACAGAGTACAGAGTCCGGTAAGCCTCACGAAGAATGTCATCCTTCACCTCTGACTTCTGGGGTACACACAGCCGGCCTCTGAAACGAACTGCACCACTCTCGTACACACTGAAATCTCAGGAACACCCCTCCAAGATCCTCTTCCGCACCTTTGAAAGGAGCCGGTCGTGCTGCTGAGCCTCACGAACACGCTCGAGAATGGCGGATTGGATAATCATCTGCGTCTCTACCTGAGCAACTCCGGTGAGACAGAAAGAGATACCCATCATCTCAAACTCCGAGATCAAGGACATCGCTGTCTGAGGAACTCCTGTCCTGCTCAAGGTGTCAGCCACCACATTGGCTTTACCAGGGTGATATTGAATAGTTAGATCATAATCTTTGATCAATTCCAACCACCTCCGCTGCCTCAAATTCAGCTCTCGCTGAGTGAATATGTACTTAAGGCTCTTGTGATCAGTGAAGATGTCACACTGCTCCCCGTACAAATAATGCCTCCAAGACTTTAGAGCAAAAACAACAGCTACCAACTCCAAGTCGTGAGTAGGATAGTTCTGCTCATGAGTCTTCAACTATCGAGAAGCGTAAGCAATAACTCGCCCTTCTTGCATCAACACATAACCAAGACCAATCCGAGAAGCATCTGTGTACACCGTGTAGCGCTTGCCACTCTCGGGCAAGGATAGAATAGGTGCATTCACCAACTTGCTCTTCAAAGTCTGAAAGCCAGACTCACAGTCGTCTGTCCACACAAAAGGAACACCCTTTTGCGTGAGTCGGGTCATCGGCTTGGCGATGATAGAGAAATCCTGCACAAAACGCCGATAGTAACCAACAAGTCCAAGAAAACTCCGGATCTCTGACACATTGGTTGGCCTTCGCCACTGCACCACCGCTGCCACGTTCTTCGGATCCACTGTAATACCATGCTGACTGATGGTATGACTAAGAAATCCAACCTCGGACAGCCAGAAAGCACACTTCTTCAGCTTCGCATAAAACTTATTCCTCCGAAGGGCATCAAGGACCAAACTGAGATGCAACTCATGATCCTCCTCCGTCTTGGAATAAATCAGAATGTCATTGATGAAAACCACCACAAAAGAATCCAGGTACTCATGGAGCATCCTGTTCATGGCTTCCATAAAGACAATGCGAGGCATTTGTTAGTCCAAAAGACATAACGACAAACTCAAAATGCCCATACCTTGTGCTAAAGTTGTCTTCTATATCCTCCTCTCGATCCGCAGATTGATGATAACCGATCGCAAATCAATCTTGGAGAATACCTTGGCATCTCTCAGCTGATCGAAGAGATCTTCAATGCGAGGCAGTGGATACTTGTTCTTGATCGTCACTTGATTAAGTGCTCGATAATCCACACAAAGCCTCTTGGTGCCATCCTTCTTTCCCACAAACAAGACCGAGCAGCCCAAGGCGACGTGCTCGGTCTGATAAACCCCTTAGCTAGGAGTTCATCCAACTGCTTCTTCAACTCCACCTGCTCCACAGGTGCCATCCGATACGGGGACTTATAAATAGGCCGCGTACCCGGAACAAGGTCTATGCGGAAATTTGGTTCTCGTTCTGGTGGCACACCTGGAAGCTCAACAGGAAAAACATCTGGGTACCTGTAGGCCACAGGTATATTCTCTAGCCTCAAAACAGCCTCGTGTCCCTCAACCATAGCCCATAGAAGACCTGACTTCTACATTCGCCGATTGGGGAACAATTGGCACAGCAACGAGAGAGTGTACTGCGGGGCACTCCCTTGGAAGACAACTTCACGCCCAGATGGAGACCGCAACGTGACCATCTTCCAGAAACAAGAAATAACAGCCTGATGCTGCGCGAGCCAATCAATGCCAAGGATCACATCGAAAGGCTCCAACGGAATAACCACCAAGTTCGCCACGAACTCCTCATCTGCTAGAACCACCACGCAACCAAGGCAAACACGTGCACTGGAAATAAGCCCACTGGGAGAACTAACAATCACAGCTCTCCCCACAAACTGCACGGACAGACCTGCCCGCTGAACAAAAACCTCCGAGATGAAAGAGAAACTAGCCCCAGAATAAAAAAGAACAGAAGCATCAACAGAATCAACATATAAGGTACCTGTCACCACGTCTCCACGATCCCTGCCATCAGACGCTGGCATGGCATACGCCGCAGGAATAGGTGGAGAAGAAAAATCTCCCGCACCCCCGAAAGTCGGTGCGGGGTCTCTTGAGGCATACAGCGCCGTGGAAGGCGGACCCGTATCCTCCAGGTGGAGGCGCCGAGACGAGCGTCGAAGGTGCTAATGGCGCCGCAAGTACTGCGGTGTAGGGGCCGTGGGCAAGAACTGTGGGGTAGGAGCCTCAGCCATCATCCGCACGATGCCGTCAGGACGAGTCGAGCCTGCTAAAGGTGAAGGCGCTAACTCCCATTGCAGCTTCCCCTTGGGATTCTGCCTGCACACCACATCCTTGTGGCTATTGTCACAGACAGAACACTGTCCGTGATAGACCATGTGGTGGTCATCTCGTGTGTATGATGAGTAATTGACATCAGCTTAGGGAAGTCGAGTTTGAGTTGGTTGGTTCGGACCTTGACGTTACGTGGTATAACGGGCTCGGTCGGACTTGGTCAAACTTGGTCGTATGGGATTAGGATGCATATTCTGATGATTCGACAGGTTTGGACTTCAACATGAGTAAGTATGATGTTATTATGCTTTCATGTATCGAGCGGTGCTATTTGATGTGTTTCTTATGCGTGTTGACCGCGGGGCGTCAAGGCAGAGTCGTGGCGAGACACGAGGTGACCGGACTAGACACGAGCGATGTCGAGGTCGAACGGTCGGATGTGTCGAAGGCGGCGGAGATTCGATGTGGTTGCAGTCGTGGGCGGCAGGAGCGCGGAAGCTTAGGAAGGTGCGGGAGGCGAATCGGTAATTCGCAAGGCTGCACAAACGAGAGACGGCTCCGTTAGGGTTAGCCGGCGTAACGGGTTGAAGACCCGTTAGCCAAAGGCTATAAATAGGTGTTAGAGGCTGCATACCCCTTTGAGGATCACAAGGTGTATCACAAGGGTTTTGAGAGCTTATTCACTTCTTATGTGTGTTCCTCCCAAGAAACATGTGAGGCTCTTGGTGTTTTTGAGGATTGAGAGGGAGAGGATGGATTGAGAGTCTGGAGTATCTATGTTGTTTTTAGCTTAGTTTGGTTCTTGCTCTGTTCACTGTCTTAGTGCTATTCTATTTTTTTGTGTTGTGCTTGTGAATGAGAAAATGTAAAATTGTCTTCTCTTGATTTTTGAGTGGTCAGAAGGTGAATGCTAGATAAGCTTGACGCTCTATGACTAGAAGATGTTTGAACCATAAGATAGGCACAAATCTTTTATCATTAGTCCTGAGTAATACTGCTAAACAAATTTCCTTTGCTTTCGTTGAGGCTAGGGATTACTGTTTCAGTATGCAGAGGATTCTTGAGTTCTTGTTTTCTTGGCATCATTTTGGTGCAGCTCTGTGTCTTCTTGATTAAAAGTCTATCCCTGCAGTGCAAGAGTTTCTTGATCCAGAGACTGAAGAATCTCAAGTTTTCTCTTTTTGCTTCTCCTTCTGTTTCATCTCGGCTTTCTATTTTTCTCTGTCCAGAAGTATTTTCGGTTGGCCGGATGTCTTCTTTTCAGCAAGATTGTTCTTTTGTCGGCTTTTGCCTCTTCTTGAGTTTCCCCTGCTGTTTAGGTTGATTTCTTGAGCAGAACGAACAACCATTAGACATCTTCTGTTCGCAGTAGTAGTTGTGGTTCCATTCTTCATTTTCGGTTAGCTCTTGTTTTACGGGTATTGGTGAACTCCTTTCTTCAAGTCTCGCATTCGCTTTTGTTTCTCTCGCCAATTAACTTCTTCTTTGGTGTCATCCTCTCTTACGCTTTAGTTTGTTTGGTCCAGAGGACTGCTTCTCTTTTCTTTTGAACTGAAGTGAGTGGAGTTCTCGATCAACCAAGTGCGATGAACTCTGATTGGGCTTTTAGTTTTTGGTTTGCCTTTCTTTTTGCTTTCTCTTTTCTGTTGAATCTCACAAAAGAATCGTTGGTTAATTTTGCTTTTGTGTTGTCTGTTTCTAGCTGAAAAGTAATTACTGTTTCCATTTCTTCTTTTTGCTTTGCCGATTGCTTCAAGTTTCTTGATCTCTCTTGGTGTAGTTTCAAGCCTTGTGTCTCATTCAGTAATCACTCTCAAATTACTTTGATTTCTAAAGAAAACCACCAAACCTTTGATCTTTGATATGCTTTCAGCTCTCATCCTGATTTCTGTTTTGAGTTTTCGGTAGCAAAATTTTAGCCCAGTCTGGTACAGTCGTCTGCAGATTTCAGCCGGAAGCAGAGTGCTACTTTTATTTCTTTTTGTACAGATTTTCTTCCTCTCTGCATGCGACCTAGACGGAGTTATTTTCAGCTGAATTTTTTGCTGGTTAGTCTCTGATTTATGCTGAATTTTTTAGTATCGCATGCGTTCCAGTTTTCAACAGAATTAATTTTCTGTGAGTTGCTTCGTTCTGCATCTAATTGAAAAGTCTGTACACAAATGCTCGGGGGCGATTTTCAAGAGAACAACATTCACCCCCCTCTGTCGCCATTTCGGTCCTACAGTCCGCTCCAAGTGCAGTCGGCCCGCCGATGCGGATCTCCGCACCGAAAACACACCAAGCCCAGCCCGGGCTTCACCGTGGCACGGTATTGCAGAGAGCTCCCTCCGGTAGAGCTGGACTACCCCATACTACCACGGTATGGCTGGTGGTGATGACCTTTCCCCTTCTTGTGCACAGGGCCTCCAGATAAGCCCTTCCTCTCGCTATGGCCTCGAGGTGGGTCTCCTCCAGTGACCTTGCGGATATCATTTGTGTAAGCCTGCTGCATCTCGATCCCCAAAGCCTGCTCCACCAAGGTACGAAAATCTGTGATTGAAAAAGCACCTAGTAGGTGGCGGATCAAAGGTCTGAGCCCCTGACGGAAATGCCTGGCCTTCTCCACGTCATCCCGCGCCACATGCGGGGCGAAGCAGACTATCTGGTTGAAGCCCACCTCATACTCTGCCACAGACAGCTTGTCTTGCGAGTACCTGCTCAGATCGATTTTCATCTTTCCCAGAAAGCTCTCTGGGTAGAACCTCCTCTCGAACTGCCGAACGAACTCCACCCACAACAGCGCTCCATGTGCAGCTGTGCGAGCAGTCTGCACTCCCTTCCACCAGATCTGAGCCTCTCCCTTCAAAAGTTGCGCCGCGTAGCGCACGCGATCGGAGGCAACCACCTTGAATGCCTCCATCTTGTCCACCACAAAGGACAGCTAGTCTGCGGTCTGAACAGGAGGGGCTGCACCGCTAAAGCTGTCCAGCCTCAAACCTACCCACTCACGGAGCGAGAGGCCGCTAACTGCTGCAACGGACGCAACCTCCGTCATCGGATCAGCACGAGCACCAGGGGCCAGCTGACCCTGCCTCAACGAACTCAACTCTTGCTGCATGGCCCTTACAGTGGCCAACAGCTCCTCATGACTACCACCCTCTGGCTGAGTAACCTCAGCCTCCTCAATTGCTAGCTGTGCTACTGGCGTAGCTGCAAGGCCACGGCTACTACGCCTAGGCGGCATCCTGCAGCCACCACAATCCACATTCAAGCAAAAGCAAAAATCAACAAGCCAAAAAGGCACAAACAATAATGCAATACATTCAACAGGGTATATGCAAAATATACAAACCCTTCCCCAACCTACATGTGCAAGTGTGTCAATTTTAATAGTTTAATTACCACGGACCTAAAGCCCGCTCTGATACCAACTGAAACACCCCAGGACCCACAATGCCCTGAGATGCTACTAAAACTGCTCTATAACTAACCAATTTACAATATAAATTAAATTGGCAACAATACTTGATAAAATAAGTGGAAGCATAAACAACTAGGAAATAACAGAATAATGAGAACAAATTAATAATCATAATCAACTTAAACAAGATACAGTTCTGAATTAAACATTAATAAGATGAAACAATCATCAACAGGATAACTAAGCAAAGACTAGAGTTCTCCAACTTTATTTCAGCATTAAAACAAAATCCATGTGCAACAATGTGGTGTTGTTCTACCCTTCCCAATGCAAGCTCAAAGTCCACCTGTAGGGAGGGGGAAACAAGGGTGAGATATAAATCTCAGCAAGCAAACAGTTTAACAAGTTATTCAAACTACGAACAAACAATCATCATCATTAATTTCATAAATACACAACCACAACTCGTTTCCACCATTAATAAGCCACCACAAACTTCCATAAATCAAACCTCTTCAATTTTCAGATTTAAATGGCATATGAATGCAGTCATTTAAATATCCATTAAATACATATGAATACTTCATGCTATGCTCCACATCACTCTTGCCAGGGCAGGAATTGCAATGCATCGTATTACGGCAATATACGACGCTTCCGCGGGCAAAGAGGTGCATTGTATTACGGCAATATACGATGCTGTATCGGTATGGTCGCGGCTAAGTGCGGCGATATCCACATATGCAAATGACATGATATGACATGAATGATATGATATTCCATTAATCACATTAATTCATCCACAAGGAGCATTATCATGCTCTCAACATATCCACATCCACCACATGTTATTTTCATGTCCGCATTATAATATTAAGCAAGAATTTCACATGTCTACTAGCATAATATCAACATATCAATGGATAAAAATTCGCTATCATCTCCACAATTAAAATATTATGCAATCATGACATCATGTATCAAATTAAGATAATAATGTAAATGCAAGTAGAAGGAATAACAAGTTAAACGGTAGCAACCACCGCTACGTTCACTTGCCTCAATCCGACGAAGCGAAGATCAACAAAAATCAAGAGCGCTCAGGGACAAGATCACCTGTCCATAAGACAACTCTCAGCACACCACCACAGCATACAAGCACGACATAAATATATAAAACATCGCTAGAAACTCGAACCCGTACAAACTCTTCTCCGCTCAACAAACCAACATATTACCCTCTGCAGCAGCGCTGCTTCACAATTTCGTGTCTTTAAAAATATAAATCGAAATACAGCAAATGGTACCTCTCTGGATTCATGACTTAAAAACCTACAATTTTCATGCAGAACACCTATTTTTATTCGGATCACAACTAGATGTAATTTGATGCCCAAAACAGAGGAAGGACTCTGTTCTGGCAGATTGGACAGCAGTATTCAAACGCGTGCCAACAACAGCACAGAGGTCTAAAAAATCTGAAATTTATAAAGAAGCTAGATCTCTAAATTATGCACAACTTTCTCAACTACTGTCCTGTGCAGGATCGGAAATGACAACAGAAGGGGGGTGAATGGTGCCTGAAAAATTCACCCCAAAAAAAATGAACTAACTGGGCAAAAGACTATAAGTAGAGAACTGTGAAAAGATTTTGCCAAACACTGGAAGAAACAAAAACTGCAGATTGTACAGAAAACAATGAACTAATGCAATTTGGAGAACCGTTACAAAAATCACCCATCTGACATTCTTGAACAGTGATTACTTCCACTGCCGAAAGCAGTAAAAAAGGAGCAAAGAGACACTCGGCAGAGATAACTGAAAATTGGAGACGTGCTTCAATTTATGTTCTGCTCACAGCTGTTTACTAGAGAAAAGACCAGCCGACTGCAGCCTGTCCACTGATGCATACCCGAACAGAATCAGTGAACTGAACCAGGACTTCGGCAAAAGAACTGCTAGCCAAACACAGTAAAGTTTGAACCAAAAATATGAGAAGAAATGCAGTGAATCTGATCGGCAAAAGAAAGTATGCTGACTGTAAACAGGCCGAAGAAATTAAACAACCCAGAGATTGGTTGAGTTAATAAGAGATTTTACTAGTAATTGAGACCATGGAATAAAATGTCTGATTGAAATGAAAATCCCGATTTCCAGCTTTTGAAAAGATCAAACTGCAGCCGTGAGACACAGCCAGATACTACCAAAGATAGCAGACTGAAGATGCTTTACTCATCTGGCCGAAACTTTGAACTGAGAAGAAGAGCCGATCGGTCAGAAAAGGAAGAAGCATGCGATTGAACTCTTTGTACCGAGAAACTGAACAAACTTGCTGCTGCAAAAGCTCTTTACCGCAGACTGAAAAGAGCAAAGATGACTGCTCAGATTTCAGAAAACAAAGGAAGCACAGAGAGCAAAAGCAGAAATGAAAGAAAATCTGAATCGAAACAGTACATACTAAATCAGAACCGAATACAGAAATTGAGCTGAAATCTTGAACTTGAACTGAAAAGCAGATGCCCAGCCGAAATAAAACAGAGCAATTAAACTAGAAAAGATTGACTGATTCTAAAACATAGAGGGAGAACAAGTCACAGGGGTAAACATCGACTGGAGAGGAAAGAAATTCGAGCAACTGAGAAAGGAATGAACAGGGATTACAGAGTTGCCGAGAAGAAATACAGTAGTGAGACAAAATCAAGAAGCTCGAGATTCACGAATCCATTGTCCAGGATTCTTAGAGAACAGCAATGAAAACCTCTCTGATTGAGAAGACACAAGGTTAGAACACCTTTTCAGAGGAGACAAAAAGAAGAATGCTCTGCTTACGGGGAATAGAAAACCCTGGAAAACAGAGGAAGATAGCAGCAAGCAGTTTTTGAAAGAAAAATGCAGCTTCTTGACAAGAACTCACACCCGAACAGAAATAGAAGGGAGGATCAGAGAGCAAAGCAGTGACAACCTGAAGACGAAAACAAAACACAGAAGGAAACCATAACTCCAAAATATATCAAAACAGAAGTCTTCTCAAATAAACAAAGTGACATGAATGATTGCATTAAAATGTTCTACAGCCAGTTCATACACTACTTCATATTCTGGGCACAGGAGATAAACTCACAGCATGCTGCCCTCTTCTCACCTCCTCCTCAACAACTAAAGCACAAAGCAAAAATACCAAAAGAAAGAAGACACAACATATGAAGAGGAAAAGAAAAACACTAACTCTCTCCCAAAGCCATTCTCTCTCTCTCAATCCTCAAGAACACCAAGAGCCTCACATACTTCTTGGGAGGAACACACACCAAGTGATGAATGAGCACTAAAAACACTTGTGATCCTCAAAGGGGTATGCAGCTCCCAACACCTATTTATAGCCCTTGGCTAACGGGTCTCCAACCCGTTACGCCGGCTAAACCCTAACGGAGCCGTCTCCCGCTTGTGCAGCCTTGCGAATTACCGATTCGCCTCTCCCGCACCTTCCGGAAGCTTCCGCTCCTTGCCGTCCACGACTCGCAACCACATCGATCTCCGCCGTCTTGACACATCCGACCGTTCTGACCTCGACACCGCTTGTGTCTAGTCCGGTCACCTCGTGTCTCGCCACGACTCCGCCTTGACGTCCTGCAGTCAACACAGACAAGAAACACATCAAATAGCACCGCTCAATACATGAAAGCATAATAACATCATACTTACTCATGTTGAAGTCCAAACCTGTCGAATCATCAGAATATGCATCCTAATCCCATACACCAAGTTTGACCAAGTCCGACCGAGCCCGTTATACCACGTAACGTCAAGGTCCGAACCAACCAACTCAAACTCGACTTCCCTAAGCCGATGTCAATTACTCATCATACACACGGGATGACCACCGCATGGTCTCTCATCCTAACTAGAAACTTCGTTTACTATTTCTAAACTCCAGTTACCGTCGGTTGTACCAATCATCATCACCGACTGACAGACAGATATTCCGACTCCGTATCTCCCAGATCCTAATCGGGCAATTGATCTATTAACTACCATCAAAATTCATGCCAAGAACCCTAATTAATCCATAAAACAGAGAATTTGGGATGGGAAAAAATTACCTAGAAGATGAATTTTCCCAAATCTTTTCCTCCTCTTCTTCTTCTCTTTCCTTCTCCTTCCTTCTCCTTCTCCTTCTTCACCTTGGGCAGCAATGGGGAACACCTTGGGGAAAGGCGCAACCACCAAGGGGAAACAAGGGCGGGGGCGGCTTGGGCAAAGGGGAGGGAGGGGTGCGGCATGGTGGGGGTGGCGCCCCTTGGCTTTGGCCCATGGGTGGTTAGCCCACTCCCGGCCCAAAATTAAAATTTTAAAATATTTTTATTATATTTTATTCCATTTTTAATGTTCTACAAACTTTATTTTTCCCTTCCCGCGATTTTCTGAAAAACTAGCGACTCCGCGATTGTTTTTGAGAGATCATGTGGAGATGATCCTATCTTTGTGATGAGTATTTGACCCTTGTTTGAAGGAAAATTGAGTTTGCTTTGGGCTTTTATTGCGAAATCTTAACCTTGGGCGAAAACAAGTCGTATGCGACCATGTCCATGGTCCCTACGACCATGCCACGGTCGTGCGACCACGTTTGAGCATGATCGAAGTAGTTACCACCGAATTGACCGTGGTCGATGGCGTCGACCACGGCGTGGCGTCCTCGGCAAAACCGGGCGTGATCGGAAGTCGTTGGGCGACATTCGACCACGTTGGTGTCTATCGGGAGTCAGCCATGTGGCGTTCGAGTGTTTTGGCCGTGGTCGGAAGTCCATACGACCACGTTGCCGAGTATCGGGTTGCGGTCGAGCGGCGTACGAGCGATCGACGGCATTCGACCAGTTTGACCGTGGTCGGCAGTCGGCGCTAGGGTTTACGACCACGTTGTGAGTTCGGGGCTTCAACCATGTTGGGCGGTCAGGCGCTCGACCACGTTGTGGCGATCGAGTACTGCGACCACGTTGTATCGCTCGGTGATTCGACCACGCTGTGCGATCGGTGGCTCGACCACGTTGTGGCACTCGGTAGCGACGACCACGTTGGCCGATCGGAGCATCGACCACGTTGGCTCGAGAAATGAACGTGATCGGAACGGTTTTCGACCACATTAGCGACAGTTTGACCGTGGTCGTGCGAGGTCACCAAAACCGAGCTATGCAGAGTATGGTTTATTTGTGTAGATCAGTGCTATGTGATGGTTTTGTTGTCTTTGATGGTTGCAGGTACTGGGAGACATGTCTTGGAGAGGTTTGGAGCTGTCGGGACTGGACATGGGAGATGTTGAGGTCCAGAACGACGTGGAAAAATCGAGGAGGACGTGTCTGCCAGGTGGATTGACCATGTGGACAACAAGGCAGTGGAGGAAGCTTCCTGGAAGGCAGTGGAGGGGTATTTTGGACAAATGCCAAAGCTGCGGGGGAAGCTGTCCACTGGGAAAAGCACTGAGACCACTGTGGAGTTGGTGGTGCAAACGGGCAAAGCAGTGGAGCCGTTGCCAGAGGGTAATGGGCAAAGCACTGGACTCTCTGTAATGGGTTGTCGTGTAGGAGACCCGTTAGTGAGAGTATAAATAGAGAAGAGGACTCTGGAGTGGGTGAGGCAGTCCCTGGGTTCTCTCTGAGCTTCAACGTTCTATTCTTGTGTGAGTTATCTCTGGGTAAGAGCATGGATGCTCGTGTACCTCCGATGGAGTGGCTGTAGAAACCTCCATGAGCAATAGAAATGATTGGAGTCATCTCTCTGTATCTTTCTCAGTTTATGTTCTTGAGATGATGTGTTTGATCCATTTGCCTTCTTTTTGCTCTTACTGTTATATGCGTTTTCCTTGAGATTTGGCTTGTGTGTCTTTGCTCAGAACTGGGAATCTATCTAAAGACCTTTCGGCCATTTCACTCCCGAGAGCAAAAGTTGAATCCGAGAAATCTCTGTGATTTTTGGTCTTCCGCCTCAGGTGCTCTGCTCTCTGTTTCGACTTTGTCCTTCTCTCTGTTTATTGATTAGATCTGTGATTTTCTTGGTAACTTATCTTCTAGAGATCTTATACGAGATAGGATTCAAGTTTCATTCGGTTTCGACTTGTGTGCAAAAAGATTCTTCAATTTTCGCTCTGCGGTCGTGCGCTGACAAAACAGAGTAAATACTGTGCATCATCGCGTTTTCGTTTTACGACCACGCACTCCGCTCTGCTGCCGCAGTCGTAACGACCACGCTCGTGTTGTTACGACCACGGCTCTCGGTGGTCGTTTTTTCTTCTTTCGACCACGTCGGTTTGGTGTGTCGTTTCGACCACTGCCTTTTCTTCTCTGTTCACAGGAGTTCGACTGCGTTTGATTTCCTGTGCTGAGTGGTCGTATACAACCGTGGTGAGCCTCTGATTTCGACCGATGGTTTGATCTTCTCGGTTTTGACTGCCGACTACTTTCTTCATCCGTTTTCATTCTGACGGTCACGGTGTATCTTCTTCTCTGATCTTTTGGCCGCCTCTTGGTTTCTCCTCGGTTTTATTCGACCACGGCTGCCGACTGATGTATTCTGTTAGGGATCTCGACTACGGCTTTTGAGGGTTCAGTGCATTTTGACCACGCCTTTTTCGGTGGCTGGTCTGTTCTGCCTTTTCGACCACAGCTATTCCTCTCTGATTTTCTTGGTCTTGGCAGAAGCCCCTCTGTTCTCTCTCTGTTTTTCATTGGGCAACCAATTCTCTTCTTCACAGCACTTTAGCTATTGGAGAAGAAAGAGGCTGAATATTTGGGGAAGAATTTTTAAGGCACCATTCACCCCTCCTCTGTTGCCATTTCGGTCCTTCAGTTTTAAAAACTTACACCGCAACGACATTCAGGGTATTACATCAGCACTTGAATGAAAAACTATTGTCTGCTTCTTAGTATTCCAAGCAATGAGAGAACCACCAAGAAAAACGCAATAAGCAGAGAGAGACCGACAATCAGAGGGATCACTAGCCCAGGTGGCATCAAAATATGCCTAGAGCTGTAAAGAGCTGGAGCGGAAAAAGAGACGACGAGAGATAGTTCCACGAAGGTATCATAGAACACAAAGAAGATGACTGTAGTGGGGCTGAGTAGGAGCAGAAATAGACTAACTCAAGATATGCATAAGGTATGAAATGTCAGGACAAGTGACACCAAGATAAATAAGGCTCCCAACAAGGTGATGATAGTGACTAGGATCAGTAAGAGGGTCACTATCATGAAACAAAGATAAAAATTAAGCTTCATGGGAGTCTCGACTGTGCGCTGATCAGTAAGAGAGGCACGATCAAGAAAATCATAGATATACTTTTCTTGGGATAGATAAAAACCCTCAGGAGTAGAAATAACCTTAATCCCAAGAAAGTATCGAGGAGGATCCAGCTCAGACATGAGAAACTACTCATAAAGACGCTCCTTGACAAAAGTAATTTATTGAGAATCATCTCCAGTAATGATCATATAATCAACATACAAAAGGAGAAGCGTCCGACCATGAGGCAAAGTGTGAATGAAAAGAGCAGGATAATGAGCACTAGCAGAGAAACCAGCTACAGTGACAACAGAAGAGAAACGATCAAACTAGGCACGAGGAGCTTGTTTAAGGCCATAGAGAGATTGGCGAAGGAGACAAACCATACCCCTAGGAACAGAATACCCAGGAGTGGCTATATGTAGACCTCCTCACGTAACTTGCTATTGAGAAAGGAATTCTTGACGTCCAACTGAGAGATAGACCACCATCGAATAGAGGCCATAGCAAGAAGAGTGCGAACAGTGGTCATGTGAGCGACAAGAGCAAGGGTCTCATCATAGTCACGACCATGCTCCTGCTGAAAACCACACGCTACAAGACGAGCCTTATAGCGTTCAAGAGAGCCATTAGTGAGTCTTAACATTATAGACCCACCATGGTCTAGCGGTCTGACCGGTCATATGCGACAGTTTGACCAAGGTCCAGTGTGACCGGCCATAAAAGAGGTCCAACCGAAAATACGATGTGACTAATTTCTAGTTAGCGGTACATTTGTTCCAGATAGGTGCTCCTTGCATTTCTGGACTTTTTGAGAGCGGTGTGACCGGCCATGTAATGGCGGTCCAACCGGAGGTCTTCAGGTGGTCTAACCAGCATGAGTGCCACGGTCATACTAGTCCTTTGTTATCAGGAGGTTTTAAGTTGGTTTGTAGTGGTCTAACTGGCCGATCAAACCAGTCTTTAGGAAATTGAGTGCGTTAAGTTGATTTTTGGTTGTGTTAGTCATGGTACGAGTCCATGCAAGTATTAGTCATGGCAGGAGTTGTCGGGACCCGGATTTCCGAATCCGGACCCTCTGTGTATTACAGCACTAGTCCCAGATCAAAGCTAGTGCACACAGTCAAACAGTGATGAATACATAACCAACAACGCTTTATTACAATAATAGAGAGTACAGACCAAAGGGCCTCTTTATTATAAATGAGGTTTTAAGACCTCACACACACACAAAACACAGCGGAAGCAAAAAGATAAAACCAGCGGAAACCCATCAATACGCCACAGGCAATTGACTGGGGAAGCGCAACCTAGAACTCCGAAAAACCTTCGTCGAATCCATACACGCCGTAGTCGTAGTCTCCTTATTGAGCTTCATATTCCTCTGAGATTTTGTTTTAAGTGTAGTATGTGAGTACATAAAGTACTCCGCAAGTCTTGAAAAAATGCAGTAGATGCAAGGCTTAACAAAGGAAGGGTTATATGGTTCTTTTGCACAAAGCAATATTTTATTTCAAATACCATTAAATATTTTCAAATGCATTAATTTAATAAAGAACTTGCTTTAACAGAAACTTATCAAATTGCATAGTGAAGGTTACAACCACCAACACTAGATAACTGGCTTTCACCACCAAGATTCAAGAAAACGGGATATAACCACTCACACTGGCTCCAACCGCCAGGATTCAAGAAAACAGGTTACAACCACCACACCGCTCCAACCGCCAGATTCAAGAAAGCGGGTTACAACCACCCACACTGCTACATCCGCCAGACACAAATCCGAGAGTTCCAACCACTCCCGCCAAAACTTTTATTTTAAAACCAAAACCAATGAGCTACCATGTGAATGCATTCCTTGCCCGCCCTTGACCGTGGGCACGGCTATTCGAATAGTTTTACACTCTGCAGAGGTTGTACAACTTTACCCACAAGAGATAAGTTATCTTAATAGTCAACACGCTTCCTTTGGCATGAGACCCAGATAAAATATCACAAAGCTTTTACCTTACTCTAGTCTAGCCAGACACCACCCGCTGAGGTTTCACCGCTGAAGGGTTAAACCACCCGATCGAAGCCCCTCTTGCGCCGTATGAGTACAAGAAACCCTGTCCCTCACTGTGAATAACCAGTACACCCTGGCACTCACTTTCCACTGGTGGTACCTAGACTAAACTATCGTAAGTTAGTCAGCTAGGTCGTACCCATATAGACTTGTGGTTGTACGGTAGTGCTCAGTCTAGACAAACACAAGCGTCGGTCCTTAATTGACTAGGGCGGAACATACACTTTACAAGTTCTCGTGCTAACCGCACCAAACCAATCTTACCATCCGCCCCAGTCTAACCAACACTCACATTTTATTTTAGTTTTTAAAGAACAGTGACAACTCCAATCACCACTAAATTCGAACAAAATCCAGCCCACAAAAATAATTTCCCATTTCAAAAGGTACCAAAGGAGTATATAGTACGACTAAGCTTTTTACTACTGTTACAACATTTACCAAAGTTAAATAATAATCTCATTATTGAGACAAAGGAAATCCTAGGGTGTCAAAGATACATGGTTTTCAATGCCAAATGAGGGTATAACAATTGTCGGTTTAACTAATATCTCTAAAACATGAATTATCATTTTATGTAACATAGCAATGCAATAATTTAAAATAATCAAAACATTTCTCAAACATGGGTTCAAGATGTTCAAAAAAGACTTGCCTTCGTGTGCGATATCTTGACTTTCTTGCTGCTGCTTAGAATATTCTTCGGCGACGTCGGATTCTACGCGCGGAACGACGAATACAAAGGAACAAATAAATACAAATAAAATCACAAAAATATATAATATATACTGGAAGAAAGGTTATGATTTTAGATGAATTTAGGAGAAAGAATCAACAGATTCGGAGTTCGAATGAGGGAGAACGGATATCTGGAAGTTTTAAAGATCACATGAAATGATAACAAAATCCGAGAATTTCTTTTTGAGTAGAACGGTGTCGATTGGATGCGAGGTGGCGGCGAATGGACAAAATGGAACCCCGCGATGAGGCGAAAATGGTGGCGTGGAGTGCGGTGTCGAGGAAGTGCAATCATCGGCGCCGAGGAAAAAGCACAAGGACAACGAGGTTGCGACAACGGCGGTTGGAAGGAGATAGTACCGGGTATAGAACGTGGAGATGTAGGATGAGCACAGGGTAGAACACGACATGATGAAGCTAGGAAAATTATTGGCTAAGCTGAAACTTCATCGGAGACGATACAATCGACGTTTGAACGATTTACGGTAGAGAAAAGGAAAACTTGATATCTTGATGCTCGGTGAAGCGAATCTAAAACCATTTGAAAGGTAGCTACCTGGGATGGTTTGGCACGATATGACGCGAACGGATTGGGGAAAAACACTACCGGATGAATGGAGACACTAGATGCCATCGGTGGCCATGGCGAGGTGTCGGAGGCAAAAATTTGTGGAGGCTTTTTGGG
The DNA here is from genome assembly GCA_036346245.1 of Bonia amplexicaulis. Lineage (NCBI taxonomy): Eukaryota > Viridiplantae > Streptophyta > Magnoliopsida > Poales > Poaceae > Bonia > Bonia amplexicaulis. The sequence goes on along the minus strand of CM070746.1, from coordinate 6,616,301 downwards.
GAAAAGGAAGTGAGCACGGCGTAGAACGCGGCGAGGCAAGTCTAAGAAAAATTACGGCACAGGCTAAAACTCAACAGAGACGACGAATCGGCCTCGGGAGTCAAAAGCAGCCACTTCGCGGAAAGTTCAATTTCGACAATTGGCTCCACGAAAAATTAAATAAAAATGATGGATAAATTGTTTGGAGGCTAGGACAAAAATCAAAGCGCTTACCGAAAAAGTGGTGTACGCGCGAAGGCACGGTTTCAGCGTCTGGCTCGACCAGGTCGACGAGGACTCGGGGAGTCTTCGAGTGATGGCGATAGAAGCATGACGTAGAACGCGTCGAGGCGAACTCAACAGTATAGACGGCTCGGCCAACGGATATCGGATGGTGACGAAATATGGCGGAGAAGACATTAAGCGACCGGCAGGTTGGCATCGGCATTTCGGGCAAACGGAGAGGAGTTAGAGGGTGAGGTTGGTGGCGAAACGAAGAGGAGAACGTCGGGAACACAATGCTCACCTCGGTTTTGATGGAACACGCACGGTCGGCTCGCAGCGAGGAGAGGAACGTCGGTGCGGTTTGGCCACGGTGGTCCGGTGATGCTCCGGCAAAAGCGAGAGGAGCACCGTGTAGAACGCGAGGAGGCAAAGCCAACCGTGTGGTCAAAAGTGACCGGACTCCACTGTTGGAGGCGCAAAAGGCCGATGAACACCTCTCGGTGCACAAAAGAAAAATGGAGATTGTGGAGAGAAGAGAGGGAGAGAGGACTTGAGATTTTCGGTGGTGAATGAGGATGAGGAGAGGCACCCGGTGCTCCCTTTTATAGGGGTGGAGGTGGACCGGAGAGAGAGATCAACGGTGCATGTCATTTAGAGCACGGTTTAAATTTCGTGTAAATACACATAAATGAGAGGGGAAACGGTGGGGAAATGAAAGCCCTTGATGAGAGAAGTTAAATGCACTTGATTTCACGAAAAACCGTTGAGAAAATCACGGGAATCGAAGCTTGAAAAACGGCGGCCATGGCGAACGCGCTGCGTGTCGCGCACGGGTCTGGACGAAGATTCGGCACTGTTCATTCTCACTCCCCTTTCTTTTTCTTTTGTATTTTTGTTTGAGATTTTCAAATTGAGCTCAAACAAACTCCAAAAATTCTAAAAAAAATTTTGAAACTTCCTTGAGGCTCAAAGAACTCAAATCAAATAGTTTTAGCAAATATTAATATTTAATTGTATTTTATTAAATAAAAATTCTAATTAAGATTTAGTTTAAACGAAATAAATTCAAAAATTTCAAAAATTTAAAAATAGGGTATAAATGGATACATTAGAATTTTATATGAATTTATAAATTTTAATGGGCTCAATCGGAGTTAAAATGAAAGAGAACGAGCTCTCGGAACTTTGAAAAGGGAGAAAAGAATAAACCGATTTTCTGGAATTATGTTTGAACTGAAAAATGAAATTATGATGTCATCAAGGGAAATGATTTTCAAATGAATTATTTTTCTGTGGAAAAGAAATTTATGACATCAGCAAGGATTTGATTTTCTGGCCGAATTATTTTTGTAAAGAAAAATAATTTTACTCACTGACAAGTGGGACCGGTTTATCAACGAGAGAGAAGAGAGAGAGGAAAGAGCGGACGATCGGATGAGCGATGTGGCGCAAGGAGGAAATCGGAATCGTCGGATGGAGAGCGAAGAGGGTTAGGTGAAGATGGACGCACGAGATTAGATCGGGCGGAGGAGGATTAAATTTGATTTAGATTTTCAGAAAACACCAGAAAATTCAATAAAGCTCAGAAAAATATGAAATTATATCCAACAATTCCAGGAAAATTCAAACAACTTCCTAGAGACATTTTGGACTTAATAAAATATTTCCAACTACTGTTGGTATTTTAATTTTCATACTTAAAATACTTTTTATTTTCAAAATAGATTTTAAAACTCCAGAAAACTCAGAAAAACCAAATAAAAGCCAAATAAGTTCAAATAATTAATTTGACATAGAATTTTTATAGAAAATCAAAATATCATTTTATTTAATAATATTTTAAGTTTTTATTTTAAATTACTTTTCAAATCCTGCTTTCTAAAAGCAGAAAATCAGGGCAAACAAAATTGAAATTTCACACAAACAAAATTCTTATTTTTATTTTAAACCAAATTAATTTAATTTTAATATTTGAATTTTTTTTTATCCAAAATTTTGAAATAAACAGCTGGGCTGTTACAGGAGTCCATGTATTTTGGGAATATTGACGTGGGCGACAAGTGGTGCGTATTTGCATCGATTTTATTGATGAGAGTCAGGTACGCATCAGTTGTACTCAGGACGGTTGTTTGTTCTTTGATGTGCAGGACACTTGGTGATTGTTGCAGTCAATGATAAGACCGAGGCTAGGGGAGGTGTCTTGAGGCCATGAAGGGTCACGTAAGTCCAGGTGGAACATAATCTCAAGTGAAGAAGTACGAGAGAAAGACAAGAATCGTGATGAGGCAAGTGTATGCATGTGGTGTGCCATTGGACTTAAGCGTTTTAAGTGGTGACAGCCCTTGAAGAAGGCGTATAATCTTGGTAACAAGTCATTAGATATTACAGACTTCGTTATGGTGGTTGCTTCAAGGAGAAGCATTGTGAAGACCGGTGGGTAGCAATTAAGAAAATTATCTAATACCAGGTGGAGAGATGGTTTGCAAAACCATGGTGATGGACTAAGTGCTTTAGGGCACTGCAAGAACAGATGACAATGGCTAAATGTTATTGCAAATCTAACAAATTTTGTACCATTCATAATCTACGAAAATCATAAATAGATCAACCCACATTGTCTCCTATTTTTTTAAATAAAATACAACTAATAGATAAAATTTGATAAATATTAACTACCTACAACAATTGTCATTTACCCCATGCCCGGTCGAGGGGGGCAGTTGCACAAAAATATGCTTAGTTGCGATCGCTTTGTTCGTTCAAATAAACGTTCGATCACCCAACTATTGGGCCATTGGACCTTATCATCCAACGGCCCATCGACTACATGCGCGCCGCGCTGTTGGGAGATAGGTTTTAGTCACCCAACGATTAGGCGACTGGAGGCCATTCTTGTAGAAAAATTTTGCGTGGGTATATTTCTGTTATTTCGAATAAAAAGTGAATTATTTCAAAAAAAATCTGTTTATTTCCAACCATCTCTAGCACCAAAGGCAACTCAAAATCCTAAATTGCATAACAACATTCATGATCTAACTCCGTTTTATAACCACAAAACAATCATGAGCATAGATTTAATATCCCACCTTACGTTCGGAAAATAGAACGAAATAACTTTAAACCTCAATAATACCAGCTTTGTAAGGCAAAATTCTACAAGTCAATACATCAACCTTCATCTTTTTCTTTATACATATTTCAACAATTTAGCATGGTGAAAGATAGATGAATCTAGCAATTGAACAAGCTCATACAGTATCTAAATAAATGACAGGTTAAAGGTTAATATTACCAAGACAATATTCCAACACCTTCTTCTTAATAATTCCAAACAGTTAGATTAATCACTAAAGACAAACATAATTCAATTTATCCACATGATAGAAATTTAATCAATCATAATAATCATTGTAATTCTTTTGCACCCTCTGCAATAACTACATGGGTTCCAATCATGTATAGACAATTTCCACAGTTCTTTAATGAACTAATACAAGGCAATATCAAAATTAATCAACTACACCTCCAAGGATGCTAGTTGGAATTAATTATGCACCACGCTAACTTCTCACTTGACAATTCATACCTTACGAATTAGTTTATATGATTACCACCTTCCACTTAAGCATAGCAAAACGCTACAAAGGGGTTTTAACACTCTCTTTCCAAAAGGGGAGGAATTAAACTTCAACACACGAAATAATTCAAAGAAATTCATTGATCCAAAGCTTTCCTATATTAACAAGTTTACAGCATAAAACTTTCATTAATAAGAATACCAAGCGAACAAATGAGACATGTTTTACCACAAGACAAAACTCCCACGAAGGGACCAACTTTGCAAATCAACAATGCTCCCAAGCAGCAAAAACGTTTCAATAGTTTGAAATACAATAATTGCTTCAAAGAACATGTAGAGACCAAATGAAAACCCTCAACTGAAATGAATCACAACCCCAAGATAAATTCATCTTCCACAACAGGATGAGAATTGACTAAATTCAACGCATGGAATAGAGAAACTTTTCTAAGGAACTTATTCCTAACCTTTGAAATTAGTTTACCCAAGGAAAGATCCCTCACCAATTGAATACCACAGATAGTGCTATAACTTGGCCATGCCTACGGTCGCACCGTAATCTCTATCTCTCGACTTAACCATCCACACACATAATAGTCATATAGTCAAATCATAAGCACCCAAAATATCATCTCATAATAAGTACAAAGTCAAACATTAGGTACATATTCAACTATGATAATCGACGGAAACGTAGATGCAATGCAAACCCCATTCCCACCTATAGTGCTTAGTGTGTCAAATTAATATTTCATTAACCACGGACCTACAGTCCGCTCTGATACCAACTGTAACACCCCAGCCAAACAATGGCCCAGAATGCTACTAAACTAACCACATAATAAAGCTAAGATAAAGCATTCTATAAATTTTCGGCAGAGTCTCCTTTGCTTATTGATAAAAGGGAAGTTCCAACAGTCAAATTCAAAGATATAATTTCACCATAAGATATTTAATCCATGCAAAGCAAATAGTTACGAAACTTTATTAAAACACGGAAGCAAACTGGAGACTTCTAACTCATTATTACATTATAATCTGAATGGCCATAGATCAAATACCACTTAGGCTAACCAACAAACAATAATTTATGTTCTTAAATCCTTTCAAGGTGAAAAACTTGTGCAAGTGCAATAACACTAATCCCTCTTTATTCCCATGCATGCTGATCTCGTGAAGGTACCTAAAACAAACAAACAACAACAACAACAACAAGAAAAGCAAGAGTGAGTCCAACGACTCAGCAAGTATTAAGAGATAGTAACATAACCTCCATGTACAGTATTATATCATATGAACGACCATGCTATGCATTATGATCAAAAATCTCTTTTCCTCTTCTCTTTCGCATTTTACCGGTAATGCGGAGTGAGCATCCGTCAATGCTCACGCATGCCTGTACCATCATGTACAGGGACCAATTGCCCATACTCCACAAGTATGGGGACCTTTATCCCGTCATGACATCAACATGACGGGGACCTCGGCGCTTGGTCATCTCGTGACCAAGACTTCAATAATCAGCATGATGCATGTATGTGAATAACTCGATCAATAAACATGCATTCACACTATCTTTGCATCATAAATTCTCATGAACATAATAATGGCAATTGAACATAAACAATAACCACAAATCATCAACATGTTCATGAGCATACACATCCATAATTTTTTTGTAACAACCATCATCAAACATCAATCACACACAATCTGCACTAACATTTTAAAGCCAGACATGTACTTGCCTTAACCACGAGAAAACGGAGGATGAGTAGAAGGTGCAGCCCCGGGAACCCGTCCTCCTCCCCTTGACGAATAGATGAAGAACACGAAGATCTTCCCACGAATTCTTCCTCCTTTCTTCCTCTTTTCTTCCTCTTGTTCTTCCCTTCCTCCGGATCCAATCGTCTTGCGCGAGCGATCTCCTTCTCCGATTGATTGGCAGCAAAAGAGGGGCTCCTACCCAACAATGGAGGGGAGAGGGGAGGGGAAGAGGTGTTGTTGGATGAGGAGGAGGCGCAAGAGGGGATGGGGGAGGGAGGTGGCGGCGTAAGACGGAGATGGGAGGAAGTGCGGTGCATGGGAGGAGGTGGGAGGGGCGGCTAGGGTTGGGAGGGCGGTGGCGCCTCCCCTCCCCCCTTGGGCTAAACTTTCCACCTGGGCCAAAGCCCAGGCCCAGGTTGTCCTATTCTTTCAGAAAACCCCTCAACAAAACTCTATTTCTTTCTTTTCTTTAAAGGTCCTTCTCCCCGATTAATTGATTGATTGCAAAATCTTTTTCGGGGTATTACAGAAATCACCTTGCCCAAGATGGGAGTCCATATTGAGAAGTACAAAAACGCATGCCTATTTACAACATTGTATTTTGGTAGTAGGAAAAAGTAATTTCTGCTTTGATAAAGGTTATTTTCCTCCAAAATTCATGTCAAAATCTATTGAATAATTTGGGAAATTTGGTGTGTTGTCCCAAAGGACCACCATACCCTTTATTTATAGTGCCAAAGATTACAATCGGATCCTAACATGGATTCTAATTAGACTACGGACCCTTTATTTATAGTGACAAGAGGCTTGAAATCAACTAGAGAGTGATTTTATTTGCAAGAAACCACAAGTGTGAGCTTTGTGGTATATTCTTTACCTTTAGTTGTTCAAGTGTCAAGGAGAAGAATCTTTTGGAGCCCATGAATGATGATAATATTGACAAGGAAGATGAGCTTTGACTCATCATGAGTAAGGTAAAACCTCAATGTGACCTTGGTTTTGTCCAAGATGAATATACTTGCTCTTAGAAATAATGTGTGATGCCTAGATGATAAAATGCTAGATTGCTAGATGATGATTTTGCTAGGTTGGAATCTCATTTATCATGTGTAGGTTGTGAGTTTTACATGTGGATATTGAAAATTTGAATGCTTATCTTGCATGCTTAAAATCTGAAAATGAAAAATTAAAATTGACTCACTGCACATGTGTAGAGGAGCTTGAATTTGCTAGGACTGGGATTAGTGAGCCAAGTGTTTCTGTTCATGATACTTGTGTAGGCTCAAGTGATTATATTGTTGATAGCCTAGCTTCTCTTGTTTTGTGGGTGTACTAGCTGTTCCTCGTGTTGATCCAATTCATTGGTTGCTTGCTTTTTCATCTCTAGCATATATTGTCATTCTTTGAGAGATGACATAAATGCTTTAAGGAGAGAGCGCAATGATATGAGCGTTGTATCTTGAAACTTAGTCACCTGCTTTATTTGGAGTTGGATCTTTCCTGTAGTGAGCATAGTTCTATCCTTGTTGGTATTTGTGCCATATCTTTTGATACTCCTATGTTGGCTAGTGCAATTCTTGTTGTCTCTTCAAGTGTTGTCCAAGGGACTTCTCTTTTTGAGTAAGGATGGTGCTTTGTCCTCCCGGACCATGTCTCTTAGCAGACATTTGCACCATTATTCATTTTGTGAGAAGGATGGACATCATCGGTGTCGTGGACTTGATTCTTATGATTTTGGTTTTTGTCCACGTGTTGTCCCGAGGAAGAATTTTTGCCATTTCTTAAATGGTGGATGTCGTTCTCCCCATCGAGGTGTGCACCTACAATGAGGAGTTGTGAGTTCCTTTGGTGTTTCTGTTGGTTCTCATCTTGGTACTTTAAAGTAAGGCATTGCTGCTTTTCAAAGATGGCACTCGTTTTACTTGTTGAGTTATCCACTTGCGGTGTGCCTCCAGGTTTGGATTTCCTTGCATAACCATCCATTGCATCATGCTAACTCGCATACTTCTATTGTGAGTGTGTCAAAATCTTGGGTTCCCAAGTAGAAGCTTACTAACCCTTCGGGATCCAAGACTCGGGCACTTTGTTCTTGTCATATGTAGGTGTTAAGACGCGGGATGGAGAACATGATTGATTGGGTTCTAGTCTTTTGCTTCATTATGTGATTAGAACACTTATTGGTTATCGACTCTTTTTGATGGCCTCCAGAGGCATATGCTTTCATGTTTGGCGTTTCCACCTACTTTATGAGCTATTCTATATTTTCATGCTCTTATATTTATGTTGATCATAATTGGCATGTTGTGGTTGTCCATGTGCTCACTTGTACCATATTGGCATGTTTCTTGTAGTTACCTTCTTATCATGCCTTTATGTGTATTTTGATTAGGTATCCATGTGTCATGTTCTATACTTCAGTTTATTGGATGCTTAAGTTTTGACTTGACTTCATGAGCATACGTGACTTGTAGAATATGTGTATTAGAAGTCAAGTATCATCATGACTTTGTACCTTGTTGTATCTATCATGGTTTATTGCTTACATCTTGCTCCTTATGTCCATTTACCATTATTTATACATGTTAGCATACTTTTCATGATTTTGGTTTGTCACGATGTATGCCTACATGATGTATGTTTGTTTATGGATATTTTGAGCTTGATCATATCTTGGATAGTTTTCTATGTCATGATGATATGTTTATTCATGCCTTCTTATCCTTTTGGTTCATGTGTACATGCTTATACTTGTATCCATATTAGCATATGCCTCTGTGACTTTTTCTTGTCACCTACTATGTATGTATGGTTGTGATTCATTGAGATGCATGTATATTTTTGATCTTATTCATTTCTGTTCTGGCATGAAATAGTCCGTATGACATCTTGGTAGCTTTAGATTGTGCTTATGCTTAGATATCATGAGAACTTTCTTTAGTTCATGCTTCTTCTAGAATTGGTTTGCACTAGGCTTGTTGTTCTAGATGCTTTGATGAGGGCTAGATCGAGCTTATGCGGGGGTGTGTTCTCATGTGTTCTTTGTCATTAGTACTTATGATGCTACTTTTGTTGTCATATGTCTCAATACTAGATCCATACTTGTATATCATTTACCCCAGTACTAGGACACCGGTTGTTCCTATGTGTAAGTTACAGGTTGTGGATATGAGGGGGAGCCATGTGGGTTATGTTGATGCTATGGGTCTGTCACATCCCTTGAGCTTTTTGATTTCACGATGCAACTTCAATCAGCCTTCATCACATCAACTACACCACACCACCGAGCGATGTGACAGAGGTTTGCTCTCTTGTGATCTTTAGTTTCTTGCTTCCTACCACTCAGCTTTGCATAGTATTTTTATTCTAGTGGTAGGAAGGGCTTGATTGGATAGATAGGAGTCAACTCTAGGTGATGTTGTCTTAGTCACACCTCTCTTCCAAATGGTTCTCTAGGATTATTAACTGCCTAGTTTGAACTTTGGTTCTCTAGGATTATCTACTACCTAGTTTGAACTTTCTTCTTGGCCACTAGTGTCTTCTGCTTTGATAGCTATTGTGCTTGTTACTCCATGGTATAAGGTCATAGGCATGAGATCATGAGGAAAGGGTGTGTTTGGGAATCATCTCGTTGAGTTTGAACCCTCATTTTTTGGATTTTTTGCCTAATTTCTTGGTTCTATTTTTGCCATCTTTAGAGGGAGTTGGAGCTTCTCTTTCTTTTCGGGCTGCTTTTCATAGGGAGCTTACTTCTTGTGCATCCATTTGTGTCATATTGCATTGTATATACATGAATGCTCGTACAAATCATGAAGCCTTGACTATTATCCTTATGTGACATGATATCATGCTTTACATCTTGCCATATCTTGTAATAGCTTGCTAGATTTATCATGTCCTTCTATGTGTAGCTTAGCTTTTGCCATGCTAGCTTTATTAAATGTGAACAACTTGAATTAAATCATGTCTTGTTCGATCTTGTGACTAGTCTGGCTCTAGTGATTCTCTTATGATTCATGTCATGTCAAATAACCTGAGTTGAGTCATAAATCTACATTGAGCTTTAGATTGAGCTATGTTAGTTCATTAGTGAAGCATGAGTTAGTATTAACTCTTTGTTCTTGAACTAAGTCAAGAAAATGCAAAAAGATCTCTTTTGTGCGAAAAACTGATCTCACCAATCCTTTCTCATGAGATGGCTTGCCATTACACTAGGCATGAACTCAGAGGGAGTTTTGGATGATCAAGATCATTTCTTTAAGCTTCTTGCTTGGAGTGGTCGCATAAGGCTTGAGATCTAACACATGGCTAAGAATGCAAGCTCTTGTGAAAAAAAGGTTGAAACCAACCATGAATATCTAAAAATGCCAAATGTGCAAAGTTTACTCAATTATAAGTGATATCAAGTACTTGAACGAAATGTCTCATTTTTGAACTTATAGCACTCTAAATTGACTCGATGATAGCTTCTTGGTTTCACTTAGGATATTGACATAGCTTGACTTATTTTTTGGATACCTTTAGCTAGACTATAATCTTGAGTGACTTGACATGTTAATCAATTCATTTAATATCATATTATGACTTATTTGGTTTTAGCTTGACAATACATGGTTTGTCATGATCTAGATAGCACTTTCACCTTTTATGGCTAGGTGTAATATTTGAAAAGTCACTTTGAATAATCTTCATGGCTCCTAATGTTTAAAATGAATCAAATGCAGTCACTGCATTTCATTCATGCTCTATTTTCTTCCATATATCTTGATGACTCTATTGCCAAAAGGGGGAGAATGATAAAGAAAAAGGCATTAAAGGATGCAAAAGGTATTAAAGGGGAAGAATGCTAGGTCATCTTGCTATGAAAATGGTCATGGTGAGCATTTACTCTTTTCTTTGGACCATGAGCAAGATTGGGCTTTTGTGAGGTTTTAGGTGTGATATGGAGCTTTTGTAGAAAAATTGCTCTTTCTTGTTGTTTGCACCATTTCACACTTTGTCAACATGGTCATGAGTTCCATCTTCACTTCGTTTAGACCATGTGTGGCTTTTGCAACTTTTGCTTTTCTTTTCAAAAACAAACTCATCTTCATGCCTTTTCAGTGTTTGTTAATATACTCATCAAGGGGGAGATTGTGAGACCATGTGGAGGTCACCCCATGGTTGTGATGAGTAATTGACCTTTGAGTTAGAGTTGTGTAGAGGTTGAGTTTGGTTTTTGAGGTTTGTGCAGAAGTTTGCTTTCTACGAATTTGTGGCTCTATGACTTCTGTTTACGACTTTGTGGTCGGCAATCGATTTTACTACTGGTAGCTGGCAGAGGCTTTTACGACTTGGTGGTCAGCAGCCAGTTTTACGACTTTGAAGTCGGCAGTCGATTTCATGACTTTATGGTCGGCGGCCAGTTTTACGACTTTGCAGTCAGTGGCCAATTTTACGACTTTGCGTTCAGCAGCCTGTTTTACGACTTTGCGGTCGGTAGTCGATTTTATGACTTTGTGGTCAATAACCAGTTTTACGACTTTGTGGTTGGCAGTCGATTTTACGACTTCATGGTCGATAGTTGTAGCACTGTCTAGCCGTGATCGATAGTCGTAGCACTGTCTGGCCGTGGTCGATAGTCGTAGCTCTGTCTAGCCATGGTCGATGGTTATAGCGTTATGCCTATGTGATCGTAAGTCATATCCTGCGATCAGTGGTCGTAGGCTGTGGTGCTCGATAGTCATAGCGATTGGGTGCAGAAGTCGAAGCCTGTGTGATCAGTGATCATGGCTATCGGTTGTGGTAGTTGTAGGTCATAGCAACCTGGTTTGGTAAGTCGTAGCCGAAGTAAGCGATAGTCGTAGCGATCATTGCGATAGTTGTATAGTTCTGTAAGCGGTAGTTGTAGCGTCTACTACATGGTCGTAGCGACCTATGTGATAGCAGTCTGTTGTGTGATTGTAGGCTGCTGGAAGAACCTTGTCGACTACGAGTACTTCTTTTCTTATGCATCCGAGTACTCGTAAATTATATCAGACCAGTCTTTGTGCTGAGGGTGTTTCTCTGGAATTACTAGTGTTTTGGTCAGGGTTGACCAGGGTGTTTATTGCTTTATGCACATGAGGTTATTGCTTGGTTCTAGGATTAGAATTAGTATTTTGGGTGCATACATTTTGTTTGTGCTAATGATGATCTTTATGTATGATGCGGTGCTACGTGATGGTTTGCTTGTTGGTGTTGGTTGTAGGACTTTAGAGCTAGGTCATGGTGAGACATGGGAGGACCGGGACTAGGCACAGAGAGGTGTTGAGGTCCAGAACGGTCAGGGAGACGCCAAAGATGATCGAGGTTGGTCAGGTGGTTGCAAGCCGGGACGACGAGGAACCGGAGCGGGAGCTACCTGAGGTGGACATGACGAGCAACGGTGAGGTGGACCAGGACTAGGCTCAGAGAGGAGTTGAGGTCTAGACGGTCAGGGATGCCAGGTGCCATCGTGCGCGAGGAGAAGCACGTGGTGTGCCAAGTGACTTGGGTCGTTTGCAAGCTAGGATGGCTCGGTGGGATCCGGATGCATGAGAGGCTTGACGACAAGTCATTGGGGCCACTTGTATGCTACTTTGAGAAACGTGTATGAATAAAATCCGGTGTTAGGTGGGGTTAATGGGTTATCCCTATTTTGGACTAATGGTTGGATCCATTAGGTCTAGGGTTCACTTGTGAGACTATAAAAGGTGGAGGAGAGGCAAGAGATAGAGTTGAGAAGGTTGGCCAAGCCTTAGTGGCTGGCGCATCTCCCTCCCATGGGAGTTAGGTGAGATAGTGTGAGTGTTGGCTCCAGGCTTAAAGCTTGATCCTCCCGAGGGGAGTGGCTGTGAAATAATTCATCTGAGCAATACATCAATCTTCGATCTACATTTTGTGTATCTCTTCTCTATTTAAGTTTGCTCGGCTTTAATTTGGTTCTTCCTCTGCGTTCTTCATTCTGTTCCTCTCTCTTCTTGATCTGGAGGTGTTCTTGACTTGATCTCGTTGATGCTCTGAATCGCAATGACCGGTGGGAATACAACCAAAGCCATCCTGGCTCTTTGACCTATGAGCAATTCTGATCAACGACTTCGGTTCTTGAACTCGGTTCTTGTGCGCTTGATCAAATCGAAAAAAAGTCTCAACTTGGTTAATAAGTTCTCAATTCAAGATTGGAACAGCCTCGTGAGACCTTAAGCAACCAGCGTAGAAAGTTTCATGACCATTTGATCTTTTAATCAAAAGATATGTGCATTTTAGATCTTGCAGTTGTACGGTCATGTGTTGATCTCTTCTTCTGAATCACTTACGACCACTTCCAGTTTTCGACCACGGTCAAGACTCAGATCGCTTCGCATCTGATTTCAACCACGCTTGTTCAGATTGCTTGATGGTCATATATCTTGTGGTCGTGTGCCCCACTACCTTTCGAGTTGTTTATGATCACAGTTAGTTACGAGTGCTAGATGGTCGTCGACCACTTCTCATGACTGCTCTGTTTTGAGATCGTTCTCTTCTTTCTTGATCCAAGAGTTTTGATTTGATTTCTTAGATGTAGCTGCTTGTTGTGACATGTGGGATTAGATGCAAAGCTATCTTGGCTATTATCTTCCCATGAGCATGGTCAGTTCATCTATTCTATCTCAAGTCCCTGTTCTTGTGCGCCTTTGATAAAATCTCAAAAAGGTCTCAACTAGCTTACTAAGTTTTTAATTCAAGATGGGATTAGCTTCCCGAGACCTTAATTTAATTGTGTACAAGCTTCTATGGCCATTTGATCTCTGAATCAAAAGATTTAATGTTTTTACATTTGGTGGTCGTTCGGCTCTTCTGTTACCTCTAGTTGTTCATGACCACATCTGATCTCCTCAATGGTCTCGGTCAGGCGCCTCTGGTACTTCTAGTCGTTTATGACCACATCTGCTTTCTATCGCACAATGATCCTAAGTCGTGTGGTCGCACGCCTTTTCTGCAACCTCTAGTCATTTACAACCGCACCTGATTTCGATCGCTCAATGGTCGTAGATCACTCGATCACATTCTAAACTGTTACGACCACATACTGGTTTTTGACTGCATGTGTTTTCTGTGCACATGTTGGTCGTCGATTACGGTGGTGTCGACCACACATTGGTCTTCGACCACGTAGTTTGCGATCACGTCGGTCTTTGACAGCGCTAGTTTTCGACCACTCATTGGTCCTGAACTAGGCTGTTCTTTCAACCGCACATTGTTCATCAACAACGTTGGTATCGCTTACGTCAGTCTTCGACAACATTGGCGTTTGACCATGTTGGTTATAACCACGTTAGTTTGAACCACACTGGTCTCGATCATGCTAGTTACGACCACGTTGGTGTCGACCATGTTGGTTACGACCAAGTTGGTTACAACCACGTTGGTTACGACCACGTTGGTTTCGACCACGATGGTTACGACCATATTGGTTTCAACCATGTTGGTTACGACCACGTTGGCTTCGACCACATTGTCTGTCTTTCGACCACGTTACTTTTCTCTATTGTCCAGTGATGTTCAGTTTGGCTGACTTGTGTCTCTCGACAACATTGTGCTCTAATCTAGTCGTACTGAGCTCGTGTTCCTCTGCTTTCAAGTAGACCTCATATCCTAATCTTCATAGCTTTGTAGCTATTAGAAAATGAATATGTGAATATTTGGAGGAAAAGTATCTAGGCACCATTCAACCCCCCCCCCGCCCCTCGCGTCTGTTGCATGTCCGGTCCTCTGGACTAACAATGACGAGATCCACTCGACGATGGCACGATGGATGGGATGACAATGGCTGTGGTTCTAAGGTGAGTGTTTTGCTCAGGTTAGGGTTGGAGATGGGTTGGCTTCGATACCATGTAGAATAATTTTGGGGTAAATTATGTGCTATCCCAAAGGACACTCACACTCTTTATTTATAGTGCCAAATATTACAATCGGATCTTAACATGGACTCTATTAGACTATAGATCCGAACTCTTATCCCTAGTACACTTATTGGACCCTATCATTAACTCACCAACCAATTACAACATTACAAATGCCCTCTTAGCGCGGTAGCCCAAGAGATGACACAAACTCCTGCTCTAAGCTATAGCATTTTTTGCTGTTTCGAGACTCTGAATTAGCAATTTCACCCAAGTTAATAGCCAACGACTCACATCTAGCTTCAGCTCTTGTACATAGCAATGATTGCATCTCTTCAGTATTTTTTGGAGCAACATGGCATGAGTTTGACCTTTTTGTTCGCAAGAACTGCAAAGTCATTTCAACATGCTTCATAGTAGGTCTCTCTTCACCCCGAAGCCTCAAGCACATCTCCGCAAGAGAAGCAACATTGTTAATCTCTTCATCAGTTGCTTCCTCACGAACTTGGGTAGAAACTACCTCTTTGATTGGCCTCACCTTCAGCTCCCAAAGAAAGTAATTGGCCAAGTTCTGCTTTGAGCCCGATACACTTGTAAATATAGGCGCCCTTCTTAGAAGTAACTCTACAATTACCACACCAAAACTATATACGTCACTCTTCTCATTTAGCTGCCCAGTATGGTAATACTCTGGATCCAAGTACCCAAATGTGCCCTGGACATTTGTTACAACATGAGTTTGATCAATAGGAACCAATCTTGAAGCGCCAAAGTCTGATACTTTAGCAGTGTAATTTGCATCTAGGAGTATATTAGAGGACTTCACGTCACGATGAAAGACTGATACCGAAGCTGCTGAGTGGAGATAATAAAGAGCCCCTGCAGATTCCGCAGCAATTCTTAGACAGTCATCCCATGATAAAGAGAAACCACCGCTTGAACGAATGAAGAATTCCAAATAATGAACCATTTGGAATGAAATCATACACCAATAGTGGGACCTCGGTTTGAGACAAACATCCAAAAGTTTAACTATATTTCGGTGATTTATTTGAGAGAGAATTGCCACCTCATTAATGAATTGATTGATTTCACCTTCCGCAATGTCCTTAGACCTTTTTATCGCCACCACACGTTGGTCGGATAAGATGCCTTTATACACCATGCCATGCCCTCCATGACCAAGGATACGTGTAGGATCAAAATTATTTGTTGCCTTTTCTAGCTCATCCAAAGAAAAAATCGTTGTCTTGTCACTTGCATTTTCATCAGAAGATATTAGTTGTTCTAAGAGAAGACCTTGGTTCTTCCGAAAATGCTTCCTGCGTAATTGCTTTTGGATGTCTCTTTTCCATCTACGGATGAGAAACATTGCACTTAAGCTGACAAGTAGAACACCGAAACCAACACTAAGCCCAATGGCAATACCTACAATAATTATACTCAGTCTTGGTCATGACTTCATATTCATTGTGAAATTTACTGGTTTATAGAACTCACCCAATAGAAGATTTTGCCTTTTTGTCGAGGTGCACTGCATTGTTATATTATCATACTGTGTTTTGTAAGGACAAACAGTGCAATGGTAGCTTCCTATAATATTATGGCATACTCCTTTGCAAATGCCTCGTGTGTTGCACTCGTCAATATCTGCAACCACATCTTAGTAAGATGAGACAAAAGTTTACAGAACATTATACTAAGAATAGACATCACGACTGCTTTGGAGATATAGAAATTCCTAGATTAACGTAAAAAAACTATGAATTCCCATGTTAATTGGAGAGGATAGAAAGAAAATCGTATTTCATAATCCATGTGAACTTCCATGATTCCTAAGATGGTCCAAAAAGCTTGGCAGCAAGTGTGTTTGTTTGATTGTTTCTGGAAAACAGATGAAAACATCGAGATTCTGCTTTTAGAGGGAAAGAGAATCATATAGGCAGATAAATACATAAAACCAACAACATGGAAATGCTATTCACTACAATTTGTCAAAATACAGAGGGATTACGGGCTAAGTTTAGATAATGTTTTTTCAATGGGGCGGATAAGAATCAGAACTCCCCGGGGATTTTTTATTTTTGCAATGACGATGCATGCGAGAGTTAAACTGCTGAACATTGAAAACATTACCGTTTCTAGAAGACATGTTAACGTATGAACTCTCAGGAAATTTATTACTTTAAAGCATAAATCTCTAGACCTCTATTTTTAAGAACTCAATTGGCCTCGCTCAATTGCTCCGTGCTATTTATGAGTAGTTGTGAGTATTATTTCAAATGCAATCAATATGTTAAACCAAAATGATTATAACCTTAATCCGGCATAAGTACAAGGAATTCATGATTCTTTTCCTGTACTACCATTAAAGTCCAATACTAACGTTTTTAAGAATCATATCCATTATTAGTGGTAAACAATAAATGTATATACAGCATGTGTGAGAGAGAACCTTCACAGCCATTTCGGACATACGGATTTCCATCAAAGCCAGGCATACATTTGCATCGATAACCAACATAACCATCTGTTGAGTTGACTCCCAAGCATTTGCTATTGATGCTGACACATGCATATCCAGAGGTGTTCTGATGTGCCTCTCCGCAAGTTAGATTGGCAACGGCCCATTGCACAGACGTCGATTCCCTAGAACCAATATAGAGTTTAGGTTCCTTCAGTACATGCATCCTATACATGTCCTGCTTGTAATATGTGGCGTCTTCGATGCCCATGAGCCCGTCACTGACATTTATATATGTCACACGGTATCCATCGTTTAGTTGGAGGCTGGATGTCGCCATGTTCGTGCAATTGAGCTGAAATAGCTTCCTTGCAGAACAACCCTCTTCTAAGCTGAATGGAAATGGAACACTGATGTTTCCACACTGTCGAGAACAATTTACCTTTTGTTGGACCGGATTATATTCTATTTTCAAAATGAAATCAAGAGATTCATGAGTAAATTGGACGACTTATAATGTAAAAACAAAAGTAGGGTACTAGAATTACTTACAAAGTGAAATAGAGTGAGTACTTATTTAATTTTAGAGGATATTACATGTATCCCCCTATTTTTCTCTATAAAATGCAATATTCTCTACCTACTTGTGATTCTGTAAAGTTTCATGGTCACTGTTGGTTTTCATGCGTCAAAACAGCCGAGAGTACTGGGGTTCTCAAACGTGGAGCAATTGTTATGTTACTTGAGTATGATCACGAATTTTGTTTTTTGGGGTAATGTTATCGTCATTGTAAAACAGGAAAAGCCGCATCGAGATATAGTTGTTAGAGCAGGGTAAATTACCTCTGTCACGTGAGCAGCCATCGGGTACGTATGGATTGCCTTGATACCCTGTTTCGCATAAGCAATTGTAACCAGGTGTGAGTGTACTGTCCGAGCACCTGCTGTGGCTGCTGACACAGGCAGAGTTGGTCCTGTTAACCAAGGCGCACGTCGGTTGATCCACGATACCCCACGAAATGCCCGCGTAGACAGTAGTTATATTGATGCTGTCCCACAGGGAGCTTTGGTTAGGATGCCCTTCAACTCGGAGCTTGGAGTCCCTTCGGAGGACAAACTGGAGGTGCAAGGTGCGAGACGGTTGGATCCAGATAGAGCAACATCCTGTGCCGTTGCAGTGCTGCCTAGCAACAGTCTCCGTGATTTCCTTGTTAGGGCAGGTAACTTTACAACGCAGCACAGTCGCATTTGTGGCTGCTTGATCGAGCACCTCGAAGTCACAGCCGGTGATGTTTAGTCTAGCGTAAAAGGCGAAAGATCTCCCAGGTGCATTCCATGACATGTTGTAAACGTTGACACCAGATCTCTTGGGGATATAATGTGAATATGAAACGTCAAAACCTGTTATGAGAAAACCACACGAAGTTATAGTGAGAATGATTGCAGAGGTAACTAAAAGACATAAACATAGTAATCTCAAATCCAAACAAAAGGAGAAAACTATTTATTGCTTTCCAGAATTAAAATTTAAAAAATATACTTTCCAGAATTTGTATAAATCCAGAAATGAAATTTCAACGAATTGTAGTATTCAAATATATAAAGTCATAAATTCGAATTTAAAAATTCAATATATTATTCCATTCAGAGAGCGTGCACAATTATGGAAACTTTTTAATTAGTTCAGGCTAACCATATAACACCAGTCCAAATCAAACCATCTCACCACCCCTAAAAAAACCCCAAAATGATTTAGAAATGGATATGAGCGGATAAGATAATATCTTAAACACAAAAATTCTGTCCCTATGCATAGATTAGAAACCTTTTTTTCCTTTTTGTTTCTCTCTAAGTTATCATTGATTAGACTGAAAGAAAGACTCATATTAAGTATAATCTTAGAAAATTAATTTGTATATGAGTATACACTCGAAACTAAAATTTCCAAAAGTATACAATTTAGGAACTGAAAAATCGGAGAAATTGCAGTGTCCAAAAATAAAAAATAATAATATTGAAAGTTCCTAAAAAAATTATGGTGTTCAAAAATACAAATTTGGAATTTAAAATCTGAAAAAATTTATCATTTCCAGAAATATATAAAATGCGGAATTAAAAAATTTAAAATTCAAGCCTTCTTCTTTGGTTCCCGAGTGGATGTCATTATACAATTTCTTTGTTTTAGAAGAGCCAATGCACAATTTCAACCTATATTTATAACATTTTTTGCCTACCAATATAGCCTACATTTCATAATATCCTCAATAACTGAAGGATAGTTTTCCAAAAAGAAAAAGAAATTCTATGCAAGAGGATCGATTGCAGTATTAAGCAGTGTTCACCCGTATAAAATATTTGAGCATTACATGAAGTTGTCATGGTCATTCTATATTTCCATGTCTACTTTCCCCTGCTAAAAACTAAACTAACATCTGTTTGTAAAACTCTCGCCGGAGTAATTTAACTTGGGACAAACTAGAATGGAACTTGTACCGCTGAGACAAGACTACAAGAGGTATCGTGATGAAACCCAAGAAGACTTGGTTGTATTCCCTACCGTTATCTGTGACATCGATGTTATCGACGACCTCCGTGACTCTGTCCCTGAGAAAGAGCCTGGGAGTTTGCATGGTGTCGTTGCAGAAGAGCTCGAAGTCGGGCTGCCGGAAGCAACGGGATGAACCGATGCCAAAGGGATAGTCGAAGGTCAGACTACCGCAGCTCCTTTGACAACCTGTGAGCGTGGCAGCAGATGCAACGCTCATATTGCCGTTGGAAGCTTGCAGCGATAGAGTCGCAGTAAACGCGAGTAGGAGCGGTGTGAGTACTGCGTCGAAGAGGCCCATCTCTGCCCTTCGCGAGTGTCAATATTTCGAAATTTTAGACCCTGTGTTGGAGTGTTTGGGAGAAAGTGTAGCACAGGTGTAGATGGTGTAGTTCCTTGGAATGGTGGTGACGATCTTGCTGCTTTTATAGTAGTCTCTGTAGTCTGGAAGGATGTCATGTTGAAAGGACCAGGCAACTGCCGAATGAGCGCTAGTGCAACACTGATTGCAAAATGGCCACGTGACAAGAAACTGTATCTGTCCAAAAGGAAGAGGGGGCGGCGGCCATGAGTGCTTCTTTTTTTTTGTCATGTGTCATACTGATTTTTGCTTTTATTCAACGAGTGGTCCAACCGTTATGGTCCGAGCAGTTCAATCGTCCTAATTGGTCCAACCGATTACACTTACGGTCAGATCGGCCGAACAGTCTGACTGCCTCTTGGTGAGCCCCTATGATTTTTTGCTATTCTTTAGTCTAACTTATAAGTTCATATTTTTCACTGTAATATATTACTAATACCAGAAAGATAATTTTAATAAGTCATTCGAGCCCTTACGACTCATCATACGCTATCCTACACACTGTTAGTCACAGTAAACGCGAGTAGGAGCAGAGGAAGTATTGCGTCGAAGAGGCTCACGTCCACCCTCCACGTGTATAATACTTCGAATTTGTAGACCTTGTGTTCCACGTGTATAATGCTTCGAAGTTGTAGACCTTGTGTTCCACGTGTATAATACTTCAAAGTTGTGGACCTTGTGTTTGAGTGTTTGGAAGAAAGTGTGGCACAGGTGTAGATGGTATAGACCAAGGATTTTTCCTCGAAATGGTGGTGACGATCTTGCTGCTTCTACTGTAGTATGTGGAGACTACACCTGTTAATACTGATTGCAATGGTGGCATGGGGACTAGTCAACACTGATTGTATTTTTTTTGAACGCCTTCCTCCCGCCCCTACAAGTATTTTTTTTGTTGTATTATATCTTCTTTTGCAAGCTCCCCTCATTAACGCTTTTCCATATTTTTTTTATGAAATTAATCTAAGTTTTGGCTTTTAGGATAAAAGAAATGGTGCCCGCAAGAAGTTTCACTACTACAAAAATATTTATATTAGACACCTTATTATAGACGATTTACCAAAATCGTCAGTGTTAAACGAAATCACAGACAATTTAAGTTTAGAGACCGCATGTGTTTCTGCCAACGCAAAAAATCGTCTGTGAAGAGATATTTTAATAGGCAGTTTAAATATAAAACGTCCACGATAATGAAGTTATCACAGACGTTTATTTATTTAAACCATCTATGATACTTCACAGATAGTTTGTATTAAAAACCACTATGATAATTTCCACTATATTAACGTCGCACAGACCCATCGACCCTCTGTCTTAAATTCTAGATCTCTGTTTCTTTGCTTTGAGTCGCAGCGGGCTTCGAGCCATTTGGTGGAAAGAGATCGACCATTTCGTAAGAGTAATTGTAGATCCATTAAGTTATTAGCTAGCTATGGTTAATAATTTGTTCATAATTATATTATAATTTATATCTAGCTTTTGGTGAAAGAAAAATAGGATTTAGATCTAACTAGCTTGATATAAACAGAAGATTATTTACATCTACCATGGTCTAGGATTTAGTCAATTCATAGTTTATTTTCTAGTTAATTCAATGTAATTAATTATTCTTACTACATATAGCTACATAATTTAGATCTACGTACATATATTAAATTCATGGTTTAGGGTTTATAGTAAATTGTTATATATGTAATGTAGGACTGAAGTTGGATGTATGCTGGGAACCGTGTGAGTGAAGGGTACATTAATGACGTTTCTGCTTTTACAAGAGCTACCAAGAAGGCTATGTTAAATAAGGGAGTGGAATATATGTACTACTCATGCATTGATTACGACAATATAAAGATGTTTAAGAATCGAGCGTATATTGAAGAGCACTTGATTCGAAGGGGTTTCAAAATGGGGTATCCACGTTGGACTAGTTATGGTGAAGAGTAGATTACACTGGAAGGTAGTAATAATGACATCGCTGATGAAGTCAATGATATGCCACCGGATGATCATGTCGATTGTGGTTTTGATTCGGATAGGCTGAATGATGACAATTTGGATCAGATGCTTCGTGATGTAGAAGAGAACTGTGATGAGAGAGAGAGAGTATGTTAAATTCCAAGGTTTGATAGAGAACTCAGAGAAAACTTTGTTCATGTGCTGCAAGTCAAAGCACACAAGGTTGTCAGTCATACTTGAACTGCTGAAATTGAAGGCAAGCAACGGTTGGTTCGACAAGAGTTTCTCGGCACTGTTAGGTCTTTTAGCAGACATATTTCTAGAGGGAAACGAGTTACCCAAAACCACCTACAAAGCCAAGAAGCTACTTTATCTATTGGGAATGGAAGTAGAAAAAATACATATATATCAGAATGACTGTATCCTTTACCGTAAGGAGTATGTAAATATGCATGTATGTCCAGTGTGTAACATATCCTAATACAAGTGTAAGTGTAGGACCGAAATGACGACAGAGGGGGGTGAATGTCGTTCTCTTAAAAATCGCCCGTCCCGAAGTATTCGTACGTTTCTTCTCCGATAGCTATAGTAGCTAAACGAGGAAGCCTGATCGTAACCGAGTTACTATAATGATTTCACGACCACTTAAAAGACCAAACAGGGAAGAAAAGAAGCAGTCGGCAAAGCAGATGATAATGACACAATAGAGAATCCAGTTGCTGATTGAAAACTTATTCCACTAGCCAAGTTAGCAGCAGCCGAAGGCAATGAAAAAGATGGAAATCCAGACCGCATGCAGCACCATTAAAATCAGCTTAAATCAGCAAGTAAGTAGTAAAAATTTCAGCCAAAACCGAGATCATCTGGTCTACATGCAGCAGGATCAAAAACCAGCAAAGAAATAAAAGAAAGATGTCTTAACCGGACTTGCTGCTGAATGCCAAAAGAAGACAAAGTTGGCCTTGGCCAAATGCTGGTACGTGCTGTTCTAAAGACTGAAAAGAACAAACAACTCCCAACAGAGACAGCAGTTCTTGCCGGAAGTAGACTGAGGCAAAAAGAGACTAAAACAGAGAGTATAGCTTGAGAAGAGACAAACAGGAAGTGCATCAAACAGCAGTTGTGCTTCTCTTAAAAATGAAACAGAAACTCTCACCAAACAGCCATCCAACCCTTAAAGAAGAACATTCGAATCAAAGGAATCACTTGATAGAAACATGTGCTCCACTAGAATTCAGAAACCTGACCAACAGTTTCTTTTGGCCGGCAATAGAACAGAGAAAGACAGAATTGAGAGCTTTATCTGGAGTCTTCAAGTACTGAGAAGTGGAACTACTAAGAGAAGCCCAAAATTTCAGCCGACTACACCTGGCTTGGCCGAAAGCAGTACAGGGAATTGGATCCACCGCCACGCCAAAAGACAGGAAACTGAGATGCCCACAAAGGAAGAATCACAAAACTGAAAGAACTATTCAGTTCAAAACCTGAGCCTGAAAACTGAGTGACTGAATGCATCATGAGCAGCAAATACTCAGTTGTCCATCTCTCAAAGAAACCAATCATGCGCCAAGAAGAGATCAAAGCAGAACTTCCTTACACACTTGAGGTGAAATACTGAGAGCCGAGAGAGGAAACACACTGGTCACTTGACCTTGAAATTTATCCTTGTCCAGAGCAAAAAAAATAAGAACTGAAACTACTCAAGCAAAAAACATCATGAACAAGAGTAAACTCAAGTCGCAAGAAGAGCAAAGCAATAAGAACAAACTCCATACACTGAGTCCCCATACATGCTTGATACAAGAGAAGTAATTACAAGACTCTCAATCCATCCTCTCCCTCTCAATCCTCAAAAAATACCAAGAGCTCTTCATGCTTCTTGGGAGGAACACACAAAATGGAGAGCAAATGCACAAAAACCCTCAAGGGGGTATGCAGCCCCCAACACCTATTTATAGCCTTTGGCTAACGGGTCTCCAACCCGTTACGCCGGCTAAACCCTAACGGAGCCGTCTTCCGCTTGTGCAGTCTTGCGACTTACCGATTCGCCTCTCCGCACCTTCCGGAAAGCTTCCGCTCCTTGTCGTTCACGCATGACCGCACTGACTCCGACCGACTGGACCTCCGACTCCTCCCGAGTCTAGTCCGGTGCATTCCGTCGCACACGACCGCAACTGGTATCCGACCGTATGAACCTCGACTCCTCCCTGAGTCTAGTCCCGATCAATTCGCCGTTGCCCGTCGTGTCCACCTCCGTTAGCTCCAGCTCCGGTTCCTCGTCTCCCGGCTCGCAACCACCTCAGCAGCCTCGATCATCCTCGACGTCTCCGACCGTCTGGACCTCAACACCTCCTGTGCCTAGTCCCGGTCCTCCCACGCCTCACCATGACCTAGCTCCGAAGTCCTGCAACCACACAGACAAGCAAACCATCACATAGCACCGCTCGATACATGAAAGCATAATAACATAAATGAAACCACATTAAGCCCAAACCTGTCAAATCAACAGAATAATCATTCTAATCCTATTGACCAGGTTTGACCAAGTCCGACCGAGCCCGTTGCACCCCGCAACGAAATGGTCCGAACCAAACAACTCAAACTCGACTTCCCTAAGCCGAAGTCAATTACTCATCATACACATGGGATGACCTCACATGGTCTCTCAATCTCCCCCTTGATGAGTATATTGACAAACCCAGAAAAAGCATGAAATTGAGTTTGAAGAATCCAACATGGTCCAAAGAAGGAAATGCAGTTAATGACCATGTCGGCAGAAGGAGCAAAAGAAAGAACAAGTTTTCCTCAAAGCTCCCAAAATAGCTTTTTCTACCACTATTCTCCCCCTTTTGGCAATAAACACATCAAGAATGCAAGAAGGAGAATAAGTCATGAAAAAGGATAAAATAACTGAAATTTGATTATTCTAAGCATTTAGAGCCATGAGAATTATCCAAAATGACCATTAAGGATTACACCAAGCCATAACTCAATAAAGGCTATCTAGATCATGACAAGATATGTATATGCCAGCTAAACCAAAGAGATGACAATATGAATTATACTGCAATTTGTGAACAAATTAAGTCATCAATGAGCAAAGTCTAGCTAGAGATGTCCAAGGATGATGCAGGCCATGTCAATAAGCTAAGCGGAACCAAGAAGCTACAGTTGAGTCCAAATAGAGTGTTATATGCTCAAGAAGGAAACATTGATTCAAGTACTTGGTTCTTTTGTAACTTAAGCAAATCGAGCACAAATGACATATTTTCTTATGAAACTTATAGTCGTTTCCAACCAGATTTTTGTTAAGTCTTGTGCTAGATCTCAAGCCTTATGCGATCATTCCAAGCGAGAAGCTTAAGGAAATGATCTTGGTCATCCAAAACTCCCCCTAAGTTCATGCCTAGTGCAATGGCAAGCCGTCTCATGAGAAAGAATTGGTGAGATCAGTTTTTCGCACAAAAGAGATCTTTTTGCTTTTGAAATGATTGTACTAACCTATGCATCATCAAGAGACTAAAACAGCTCAGTCTAAGGCTCAACAGAGATTCAACGCTCAACCCAGTCTATTTAACATGGCATGAATCATAAAAGGATAGCTCAAGAAAGACTGATCTCAAGTGCTAACATGACAAGTTTTCGTTCAAATTGAGCAAGTTTAATTAACTTATCATGGCACAAGCTAGTTTACACATATGAAGTCATGATAAATATAGCAAATGAGCACAAGTCATGGCAAGGTGTAAAGTATTGTAAGCATGTCATATTCGGATAATAATCAAGGCTCAATGTGGTTATATTATAATGCAGAAAGACATGCAGAAAATCCAGCTCCCCCTCAACATGTGATGCAGCTTTTAGTTCAAGTTGAGTTAAGTCAATATTAAGCTCCAGAAGCTCCCAAATGAACTCCCCCTAAACCAAAGCAATAAAATGAGAAGCTAGCAAATAAATCAAGAAGGGCAGTCATTAAAGCATAGATAAGATAGAGAAAACTAATGACTCAGACTGACTCTTATCTACCCTATATGACTCCAGGACAAGTGGCTGACGGTAAAAGCACACACTAAAGAGCAAACACGTACCCTGTCTACCTGAGGGTGGCCCGACCCTCGCTAGATCGCAAGAAGTGAGTGAGCTCAACCTAGTGAGATAAGAAACAACTATCCTGGAAGCACAAGATAAGAGTAAGAAGTCTAAGCAACTCAGCAAGAGACACACTCTAACCTATGCTGGAAGGACTAAACCCAATGCACCCATAGATGTAATGCAACAGTAAGGGGACAGAAGCATAATTAATATGATAAAGCGGTAAGCCCAAAGCTCCCCTCACAACAGTCCATAAGGACAAACCACCCCAAGCTCTCCCAGAGAGAAAACCTCGTGCTATCCAAAGGCTTGGTGAAGATATCGCCAACGGTGGTCACTTTCCATAAACCGAAGCACGATGTCACCCTTCTCTACATGGTCTCGAAGAAAATGATATCTGATATCGATGTGCTTGGTCCGAGAGTGCTGCACTGGGTTCTTAGCAATGCTAATCGCAGACGTGTTATCGCAAAAGAGCGAACACGATTGATAGCTAGCCCAAAGTCCCGAGAGTCGAGATCATCCAAAGCACTTGGCTACGACAATCGGCTGCGATGGCGTACTCGGCCTCGGCGGTGGACCGTGCAACACCGATCGCTTCCTCGAGACCGGAAGCGAGAGAAGTGCCAACGAACCGGCGAGATACCGAGTGCTCTTCCTATCTATCCTACACCAAGAAAGTGCGCATCCAGAAATGCTCTAAGGGATGAGACAGGGCGCGGGAAGAGTACCGATACCATAGTCAATGGTAGCTCGAGGTGCCGAAGATGCGCTTCACCGCTGACGGTGAGATACGCGAGGAGAAGCTCGAAACCGAGCACATAGACACACGGAAAAGTGTATGTCCGGTCTCGAGGCGGTGAGGTGCAGGAGAGAGCCAATCATACCGAACTCCTTTTGATCAAGCTGCTGCCGTCCTCATCTCGGGTCAAGTGCGGTGCAGAAGCCATCGGAGTTGACACCGGCTTACCATCACTCATATCGAGCGTCTCGGGAGGTCACGAGTGTACTTGCCTTGATGCAAGAAGGTACCTCCAGTGCTCGCTTGATCCGGAGGCCAAGGAAGAAGGTCAACTCACCCATCATGCTCATCTCAAACTCGGTGCTCATGACATCCGAGAACTGAAACTAGAGCATGAGAAGAGCCGCCAAAGATGATGTCATCGACATAAATCAAGCGACGAGAAGTCATTATGCCCGTGAATGAACAAGGTCTTGTCAACTTTACCCATCTCGAAATCATGCCTCAACAGATAGGACTTAAGCCTTTCATACCAAGCTCTAGGGGCCTGCTTAAGTCCATACAGCGCTTTGGAAAGCTTGTAGACATGATTAGGGTATTTGGAGTTCTCGAAACCTAGAGGCTGTCTCACATAGACTTCTTCCTCAATAAAGCCATTGAGAAAGGCACTCTTGACATCCATCTGGTAGAGCTTGAAACCTTTAGAAGCTGCAAAGGCAAGAAGAATCCTAATGGCCTCAAGTCTAGCTACAGGGGCAAAGGTCTCCTCGAAATCTAGACCCTCAACCTGGGAGTACCCATGAGCAACCAGTCTAGCCTTGTTTCGAATGACTACCCCATCCTCACTTTGTTTGTTTTTGAATACCCACTTAGTCCCAATGATATTGTGACCTCGAGGGGGCTGAACAAGTGTCCAGACCTTGTTTCTCTCGAAACTCTCTAGCTCTTCATGCATGGCATTGACCCAAGACTCGTCAGATAGAGCATGACAAACGTCTTTGGGCTCGAAGGAGGCAACAAAGGCAGAATGGAGACAAAAGAGTGACATGCCAGATTTTGAGCGAGTAACTCGCTCAAAAAGGTCTCGAATGATCTGCTCAAGGATGAGATTTTGGATATGTCTAGGAGGTCCAGGATGAGATGAAGAAGTGGCCTCTACCTCTTGAGTGATGAGGTAGGAGCAGGCCACTAGCTCGGAAGAAGCAAGGCATGGACTGATCACCTCGAGGTGTGGTGGAAGAAGGCACCTCAAGGGGTGGATGAGGGACTGGATCAGGTAGACAACCCTCATCTCCATCGTCCTCATCATCCACGAAGATGGTCTCGGACTGCTCTAGAGAACCTGAGATATCGGACCTAGTCCCCGGACTGACCTCATCGAAAGTCACCTCACGGGTTTCTACCATTTTACTAGACTCGCAGCCCGGACCACAGAAGCCGTGAAGAAGTCGAGTAGCCTAGAAAGATCCCATCACAAGAACGTGACTCGAACTTATCTAGGTTCCGGACTTGAATGAAGCACTTGCAACCAAACACACGAAAATGAGATACACTGGGTTTACGCCCATATCTCAACTCGTAAGAAGTGCGGTGCAAGTGTGCCCTGAGAAAAACTCTGTTCGAAACATGGCACGCGGTGGCTATAGCCTCAGCCCAAAACTTCCGCGGTGTAGAGTATTCATCGAGCATCGTCCTGTCCATCTCAACCAAGGTACGGTTCTTCCTCTCCACGACGCCATTCTGCTGTGGGACGTGCGGAGAAGAGAACTGGTGCTCTACACCTGTCTCATCACAGAACCTCCCAAAGTAGGAATTCTTGAACTCCGTGCCATTGTCACTGCGGATCGCTCGTAAGGCACCTGGAAGCTCAACAGAAATCTTACTGAAAAGACCTCAAAAATGTGAAAACGTCTCATCCTTCGAGGCTAAGAAAAACACCCAAGAGTACCTCGAATAGTCATCGACCACGACGAGAACATACCACTTCCCTCCTGCTGACTGCACTCGAGCTGGTCCAACTGTGTCCATGTGGAGCATCTATCCTGGTGCATCGGTCATAGTAACTGTGACCGGAGGGTGAGAAGCGACAACCATCTTGTCGTGCCGGCATGGAGTGCAAACAAGATCTTTGACCATCTTGAGTTTCGGAGACCACGAATGAGATCGTGGCTTAACTCGGGTCAAATGGTCAAATCAATATGACCAAGTCTCCTATGTCGGAAGGAAAGGTCGCGGGACTCGAAGCAAGCAAACAACGGAGAGGATCACGGAAGACACGGAAAAATCAGCACGAAAGATCCTCCCAAAATGAAATCCATAAACCGACTACAGAAGAATCAAGAATTTTGCAGTTGTTTTTCTTAAAGCTCACCTCGAAATCATCATCGGTAAGCTAAGAGACTGAAAGTAAATTGTACTGCAGCTTACTAACCAAAGCAACATCTTTCAAAATAAATGAATCATTAATGCGCACTGTACCTTTGGCGATGGCCCAGATGAAGCATCTCCAAGGTGATCATCTCATCACACGAGCAGGGCAAGGAATCTCCGATCATGTGTCGTGAACACCCGAGTCTACAAGCCAAACCTTTCCCTACCACCTTGGCCGAACCCGACTCAAGCAGTAAAGTCTCAATCTTGGGATAAATCAAGAGTGATTTTGGCACCCAATCTTGAGTAACACGTCGAGCAGATGAAGTAGTCAAGCACGACTGACCTCTATCTACCCTACGCTCTCAGTCACTCAAAGAAGAAAAAGGTCGTGTGCGGACTGAAGTCGTTGTTGGGTCCGATCGCTACGGAAGAGCGAGTGAGCACCCAACAACATCTTGATCACACCGCTGGTAGGCATCTCGGCGGGAAAGCGAGATCTACCCTCGAAGCGGAAGTCACGACCGGAGGGAGCATGAGGACTAAAAAGAAAACTCGGAAGAACCAAGTCCTCGATGTCGCCCAAAGCTACCAACAAGAGCAAGCCTAGACCTCGTGTTGGTCTTAGGTGCACTCAAGGTCTGGGGCTGACCCTGAATACGCCTAAGAGACTCAACATGGTCTCTTCGCGCGATCTTGGCGCGCTTGAAGCAATGGTCAAACAGATGCCCATCCTTCTGACAGAATGTGCAATGATATTTTGCCTTCTGAGAGGCTGAAGTAGCATGAGATGGCTTCGCCTTCTGAGAGGCCGAAGCTGCAGGTGGAATCACCTTGCTGTCAGAAATCACTTGAACAAATCCCGCTGACTTAAATTGAACTTTCTTGTTCTTGGGCTTGACCTCAACCACACCTGCGGCTATGGGTCTGAGCACGACAGGTGGATGCTTCCTCACATCCTCTAGAAAATTATATCCTAGACCCTGATTGAATTTGCAAATCCTTGACTGGTCTAGAATAAGATTGAGTTTTTCTTGCCTCCTACAAATTTCTCGAGTGTTCATAAGATACCGACACTCCGAAAAGAGAGTGCAAGAAGAGCAAGGATAAGAAGAAGAGACAGCAGGAGGAGAGGAAGAAGAAGAACCAATAGCAGAAGAGCGAACAGCACGTGCATATTTCTCCTTATGCACGGCCGCCTCAACCTTGAGGGTTTCGCAGGACACACAGGGGGCAGCCCTAATCCTAGCTATTTGGTTCTCGTAACTCTTCCTAAACGTCTCTACCATGTCCTTATCCTTTTCCAACATTTCAGTACAGAAAGCACAAGAAGGATGTGATTTTTCTAGAAGGTCCTTAGTTAGCTTTACACATTTTTCATCCAATGCAATCAATTCAGATTTTAGTTTATTACAACTATTGCATGGTGAGCTAACAGGATCCTTAGAAGCAAATTGAGCCATTTTCTTATTTGTGTCAATCATTTCTTGAAACTGTTTTGAGACAGATTCAAGTTCAGCAGTTAAGTTTGGACAGTTCAAACATGAAGAAATGGGCTCTAGTAACACAGCTTGTAAATCAGCAATTTTATGATCTGCCCGATTTAGATTTATCTTCAGATTATTGCAGTTTTCACAAGACTCGGGCAGATCGAGAAGCATAGTGTAAATACCTCTAAAAGCATTGTCCTTATCTTCACAAGAGGTGCGAAAGTAGTCTCAATAGCGAGATGAAGGAACAAAGAATCCTAGTCATTTCTAGTTCACTAGCGCACTAACATTCTCCACCTTAAGAATATCTAGCTCAGAGGTCACACTATCATAAGAAGTCCTTAAATTCTCCATATCTCCAAGCAAAGCAGGGCATGTATTACATTCGTCACGGGAGGAGCGGATATAAGTGAAGTAAGCTCCGTGACAATCTATCTACTTCCTTCTTCAACTCGCTACATCTAGCTCTAGATCTAGCATGAAATTTACCTAGCTTAAGAAAGGCATCATTAAGTCGGTCGCATGCGATGGGTATACCTTGTCGGTCGAGTAGAGCTCGCTTGTCGCTCGGTTAAGCCTCAAGGGCCATGAAGCACATGCCGGAGAAGTCATCGCCATCTTTGGGTTCTTGATCACCCGTCCGTCGTCGTCGCTCCATCCCTCCACCTCCGAGGTCGAGGTCGTCGAGGCGGCGAGGACGCGTGGAAGAGCTTCTTGGCCTTCCCAAAGTCGCGGAATTCTTCTTGCCTTGAACAGGTGCTGAGGGCTTCGTGTTGCGGTTCTTGTTGATGTAGTCGTTCTTGCCGGAACCGCCGAAGTCAGTTTTGCCCTTCCTCAGCTTGGGGCAGTTTGCCCGAATGTGGTTGGGGCCACCACACTCGAAGCAAATCACAGGATCTCCTCTTTTACCATCCCTCCTCCTCTTGTAGGCATGAGAAAATCTACGCGCTAGGAGGGCTAGTCGTTCGTCATAAGTCGCTCTAGCGATCATCGGTTATGTCACGAGAGCGACAAGGAGAATCCACATATCGGCTCGTGAAGAAGATCCGTAGTGGGTTAGTGACTAATGTCATCGATTGTGACTTCGACCGACGAGAGACTATGTCAATCTCGTGAGTCTTGAGGCGCGAGTAAAGCGCATCAAGAGTCAGGGTCGAGAGGTCCGTGGTATCCTTGATGGTAGTCACCTTCATCTCCCAAACCCGAAGATCGAGTGCAGAAAGCATTTGTCGAGCGTTATCCGAGTCGGAGTATGTGAGACCGACGGCTCGGAGGTTGCTCAAAATCTTGTGAAAGCGAGAAAAGCACTCGTCAAGGGACTCGCCAGCAAGCATCTCGAATTTGTTGTATTCGCGCTTGAACTGGTCCTGTCGCACCATCTTTATTTGGGTGGTGCCCTCATGGTAAGCATCGTGGGTCGTCCAAATATCGGCGGGGCGACGGTGAGGATGCGATCAAACTCGCTCGCTCAATCCACGAATGATGATGTTCCTTGCCCTTGCGTTTGCCTCAACATCGACCATATTCCGGCATTGATGTTCTCATCGGCGGGAACAACAAGCGAATCTTCACCTTCCTCCGGATGGCATACCCCGAGCACGGATGTATGTTTCCATTCGGCTCTTCGGAAGGGTAATCCGGCCATCAAAGACCGGAGGCTTGGTGGAATACTTGTCCGTCGCCATGGCTCTTGAGACCGGTTAAAGATCTATCGAGAAGAGCTAACCGGCTCGATACCAATGTAGGACCGAAATGACGACGAGAGGGGTGAATGTCGTTCTCTTAAAATCGCCCGTCCAAGTATTCGTGCGTTTCTTCTCTAATAGCTATAGTAGCTAAAAGAGGAAGCCTGATCGTAACCGAGTTACTATAATGATTTCACGAACACTTAAAAGACCAAACAGGGAAGAAATGAAGCAGTCGGCAAAGCAGATGATAATGACACAACAGAGAATCCAATTGCTGATTGAAAACTTATTCCACTAGCCAAGTTAGCGGTAAAGGCAATGAAAAGATGGAAATCCGACCGCATGCAAGCACCATTAAAATCCGCTTAAATCAGCAAGTAAGTAGTAAAATTTCAGCCAAAACCGAGATCATCTTGTCTACATGCGGCAGGATCAAAACCAAAGAAAGAAATAAAAGAAAGATGTCTTAACCGGACTTCTCATGAATGCCAAAAGAAGACAAAGTTGGCCTTGGCCAAATGCTGGTACGTGCTGTTCTAAAGACTGAAAAGAACATAGATTAAAGTTTACCAAAACATTCATGGATATAATACCTAGAGAAAGAACATAAGCAATATAAATATTCTAAACTCTTATTACAATTAAAATCCAAGGGTAATAATCAAACGGTACTTAGATAGTTCTTGCATCTAATATTTAATGGTTTCTTTCTTTATTTCCAATATGGGTGTCACGTGCAAGTGCAACAAGTTTATTCCTTCCCTTTCCCCATGCATGCCGATCTCATAACGGTACCTAAAAAAATAACAATAACAAGAGTGAGTCCAACGAGTCAGCAACTATAATAGATAGTAACAAGATCATTCATGAACATCACTTCACACATTCATCCATCAATCACATAATAAGCCATGATATACAGGATGATCAAAAATCTCTTTATCTCTTTCTCTTTTACATTTTACCGGTAATGCAGAGTGTGCATCCGTCGATGCACACCCATGCCTGTACCATCTGGTACAGGGACCAATTGCCCATACTCCACAAGTATGAGGACCTTTAGCCCGTCATTAACATGACGGGGACCTCGGCGCTTGGTCATCTCGTGACCAAGTCTTCAATAAATCAACATGATGCATATGCGTGAATGTCACAATTAAATAAAATTGCATCCACAATATCTATGCACCAGAATTACTCATGAACACTATCATTTGCAATCAACCATAAACATCACCAATTCACATTTATCATAACAATGAACACATATACTCATAATTCTGATCAAACATCAACATTCCACAATATCAATTTAAACCATCATTATACTTGCCTTAACCGCGAGAAAACGAGGGACATGCAGAAGGTGCTTGTAATAACCCAAAAATCTTTTGATGAGTAATTGTTTAATTTGAGAGAGGGACTTTGAAGGAAAGAATGAAATAACGATTTGCTTGAGGGGTTTTCTGAATTTTTCGGACAACACTGGTGCAGGCCTTGGCCGGAGAAAATCTGCCAAGAGGGTGGGCGCCCACCCCTCCGACCCTAGCCGCCCCTCCCCTTGCGCCACCCTCCCCTTTCACCGCCTTGCACCGCCACCCCTCCCTCTCTGCTCCCCTGCGCGCCCCCTCAGAGCTCCTCCCCTCCCTCTCTTCTATTGCCGGTGAAAAGACCTCCATTCACGCCGGTTGAGTGGAGGAAGGAGATCAATCGCAGCAAGGCGATTGGATCCGGAGGAAGGGAAGAGAAAAGGAAAGAGGGGAAAGGAGAAGAGAAGTTCGTAGGGTGTTCATCGCCGTCTACATCAGTTTGTCAAGGGTAATCCGCGTTGTTCCCCAATTAGAGGCATTTTTTCTAGTTGTTGCAATGTCGGTATTCTGGACTACTAGGATAGATTGTGTTGGACGGCTGTTTTAGGGTAGTTTCGTAGGGATTCAGATCTGGACTTATCATAGAGAGTTGTAGAGGACATCGTTATCTTTCCATTAATTGCTATAACGCATCATTCGGACCTTTGTAGCAGAAGTTACGATTTTTCTTGTAGGACTGTTCTGCAGATCGGGAGATTTCTGTCAGGTTTTGGTAGATTGGTTTGGGCGATTAGAAAACGGGAGAATAAGAGGATCTCTATATTATGAAAGTTGTATATAATTGTCTTAGCTTTCCAGGAAGGTCAAGAAATCATGATTTGGACACTCGGGGTGAACGTTGTGGCAATTTTAGTGCGCTACCCAGAGAACCCGACGTGAAATTGATGTTTTAGAAAATTTGATGGTGCGGGTAGAAGATGGCCGAATCAGGGAGGCTCACCAACTAGGTCTAGTTAGATAATTTAATTATCTTTCCATAAAGTCTAAGAATACCCTATTCGGACTCCTATACCAATAGATTTGAATTTGTGAATTTGACTGTTCACAGAGGAGGCAGGATGACCTGTAGGATTTGGGGATTGGAACCAAGTTAGACGAATTTACTAGTTCGTGATTGTTTTTATTTGGGAAAAGGTCCTCTACTGTTATCTTATCAAATATTATAATTATTATTCAGGTGGTGGACGGATCCTGAGGCAGCGTATACGCACGTCCCTCGTTTTCTCGCGGTTAAGGCAAGTATAATGATGGTTTAAAATTGATAGTGTGGATTGTTGATGTTTGATGGCTTGTTGATATTTGATATATATTATGAGTATATGTGTTCATGGTTATGGTAAGGATATATTGGTGCTATTTATGGTCGATTGCAATTTAAAGTGTTCATGAGTATTTCTGAAGCATAGATATTATGGATGCAAGTTTTATTTATTGAGACATTCACGCATATGCATCATGCTGATTTATTGAAGTCTTGGTCACGAGATGACCAAGCAACGCCTGCTACTCTGGATTGTCTTATTGCTGATTTTGACCGTATGAGGATATCTTTTTGTTATGCAGGCACGACACGGGTGGAGACACAGTTGATCTTAGAGTCAGCCATTCCAGAGTGTGTGCGGGAAGCACAACACAGATCGATTCTTGTAGAGGGTCAGGAAGCGTATGGAGATGGGCAAAGAAGGAGATTTTAGTTTGGATGAGTCTGGTGCTTTGCGTTTTAGGGGACGCCTCTGCGTGTCGCAGAAAGCGGAGGTTAAGGACGATATTTTGAGGGAAGCACATCGCACCCCATATATTGTGCACCCAGGAGAGACAAAGATGTATCGTGATTTGAAGCAGAATTTCTGGTGGAAAAGAATGAAAGTGGATATAGCTAATTATGTGGCCTCTTGTGGTATTTGTCAGCAAGTAAAGGCAGAATATAAAATACCAGCAGGGTTGTTGCAGCCATTAGAGGTCCATCAATGTCCGTAGGATGATATTTCTATGGATTGTGTGGTTGCGTTGCCTCGGTCACCACGAGGCAAGGATGCGGTTTGGGTGATAGTAGATCGATTCAGCAAGTCAGTGCACTTCATTCCCATCCGCACGACCAACTCAGCAAGCGATTTGGCTCCTATTTATGTGCGGGAGGTTGTGAGACTTCACAGAGTGCCAAAGACTATAATTTCTGATAGGGATGCTAAGTTTTTCTCCAAGTTCTAAGAGAGTTTGCAAAGTGCATTGGGCACCCAGCTCCGTCTGAGTATGGCATTTCATCCACAGACAGATGGACAGTCGGAGCGTACCATTCAGACCCTGGAGGACATGCTGAGGTCCTGTGTGTTGTCTTGAAAGGATTAGCTGCCCTTAGCGGAGTTTGCCTATAATAACAGCTACCATTTAAGTATCAAAGCTGCACCATTTAAAGTATTGTATGGCCGAAAATGCCGGTCACCCCTTTGCTGGGAAGCAATGGGTGAGAAGGCAGTTTTGGGTCCGGATTGGGTATAGAAGACAGTTGAGAGAGTAGCTTTGGTGAGGCAGAATTTGTTGGCCGCCCAGAGCAGACAGAAAAGTTATGCTGATGTGAGAAGGAGGGATCTGGAATTTGAAGTGGGGGTCAGGTGCTCTTGAGAGTATCTCCCACCAAGGGTGTGGTGAGGTTCGGTACCAAAGGGAAGCTCAGCCCAAGGTACGTTGGGCCTTTCACTATCCTAGCCCGAATCGGGAAATTAGCATACCGTTAGGATCTTCTTGAGTCTATGCGCGGGGTGCATAACGTGTTTCACGTGTCTATGTTGAGGAAGTACCTGAGAGATCTGGAGCTTCATATTACATTGGAACCATTAATACTTGAATAAGATATGTCCTTTGAGTCCAAGCCAGTGTGAATTCTGGAAAGATCAGAGAGGGTATTGACGAATAAAATTTTAAAGTATGTCAAGGTGCTCTGGTTGCAGCAGACCGAGAGGGAGGCTACATGGGAATTAGAGTCTCGCATGCGTGAACAATATCCAGACTTATTCACAACAGGTGCGTGTTTTTATGATTAAGTTTAGTTGTGATTAATCCTTGGTAAATGTGTGGTTAGAATTCGGGGTCGAATTTTGTCTAAGGTGGGTTGAATGTAATAACCCAAAAATCTTTCGAGGAGTAATTGTTTAATTGGAGAGAAGGACTTTGAAGGAAAGAATGAAATAATGATTTGCTTGAGGGGTTTTCTGAATTTTCTGGACAACCTGGGCATGGGCCTTGGTCGAGAGAAAATCGCCAAGGGGTGAGGCGCCCACCCCCTCCAACCCAAGCCGCCCCACCCCTTGCGTCGCCCTCCACCTTTCTCCACGCCTTGCGCCGCCACCCCTTCCTCTCTGTTCCCCTTGCGCCCCTCCAGCAGCTCCTCCCCTCCCTCTCCTCCATTGCGGTGAAAAGACCTCCATTCGTTGCTGGTCGAGCGGAGGAAGGAGATCAATCGCAGCAAGACGATTGGATCCGGAGGAAGGGAAGAGAAAATGAAAAAGGGGAAAGGAGAAGAGGAGGAGTTCGTAGGGCGTTCATCATCGTCTATATCGGTTCGTCAATGGTAATCCCCGTTGTTCCCCAATTAGATGCATTTTTTCTAGTTGTTGCAATGTCGGTATTCTGGACTGCTAGGATAGATTGTGTTGGACGGTTGTTTTGGGGTAGTTTCGTGGGGATTCAGATCTAGTCTTCTCCTAGAGAGTTGTAGAGGACATTGCTATCTTTCCATGAAGTGGTAGAATGCGTCATTTGAACCTTTGTAGAAGAGGTTATGATTTTTCTTGTAGGACTATTCTGCAGATCGAGAGATTTCTGTCAGGTTTTGGTAGATTGCTTTGGGAGATTAGAAAACGGGAGAATCATTGGATCGCCATATTGTGAAAGTTGTATATAATTGTCTTAGATTTCTAGGAAGGTCACTAAATCATGATTCTGACACTCGGGGTGAAAGTTATGACAATTTTAGTGCGCTGCCTAGAGGACCCGACGTGAAATTAATGTTTTAGAAAATTAGATGGTGCGGGTAGAAGATGGCCGAATCAGGGAATTTCACCAACTAGGTTTAGTTAGATAATTTAATTATCTTTCCAGAAAGTCTAAGAACTCCTTATTCACACTCATTTACCAATAGATATGAATTTTTGAAGTTGAGTGTTCACAGGGGAGGCAGGATGACCTGTAGGATTTGGGGATTGGAATCAAGTTAGACGAATTTACTAGTTTGTGATTGTTTTTAGTTAGACGAATTTAAAGTGCTCATGGGTATTTCTGATACATAGATATTGTGAATGCAAGTTTTATTTATTGAGACATTCACGTATATGCATCATACTGATTTATTGAAGTCTTGGTCACGAGATGACCAAGCGCCGAGGTCCCCGTCATGTTGATGACATGACAGGCTAAAGTCCCCATACTTGTGGAGTATGGGCAATTGGTACCTGTACCAGATGGTACAAGCATGGGTGTGCATCGACGGATGCACACTTTGCATTACCGGTAAAATGCAAAAGAGAAAGAGATAAAGAGATTTTTTGATCATCTTGCATAGCATGGCTTAATTATATGGTTCATGGATGGAATTGTGAAATGATGCTCATTCTATGTTCTTGTTGCCTTCTATTATATTTGCTGAGTCGTTGGACTCATTCTTGTTGTTGTTTTTTTAGGTACCTTGATGAGACCGGCATGCATGGGAAAAAGGGGAGATTAGAATTATTGCACTTTGCACGACCTATGCACAATGGAAGAAAGGAAGAAAATTTATTACTATTTGCATGAATAACTTAAGTAGTAGATGATTCTCGGTTGCCGGATTTAAATTGTAATAAAGGATTAGAATTGTCTTTATCTAAATATTAAAACTAACAAAAACTATGGATGTTCTATTAGTCTTTATCTAAATATTAAAACTATGGATGTTCTATTAGTCTTAAGCCAATTTTCTTAGACTTGATTATTATACTTGATGTTATTCATTGCTCTTTTATTTATGTCTGTTGAGATCTTCGTTTTAGACATTAAAAAAAGGATGTTCTGCCGAAATTTTGTGAAACGTAATTAGTTTATCCTTGTTATGTTACTAGTTTGGTACCATTCCAGGTCATTAATTGGCTGGGGTGTTACAGTGCTACCCCTGGAATCCGTCCTCCACCTGAATAATAATTATAATATTTGCTAAGATAATAATAGCGAACCTTAGACTAAATCAAAATACTCACAAACTAACAAAAATGTTTAACGTGGTTCCAAATCCCCCAAACACTACAGATCATCCTGTCCTCTCTGCGGACAGTCAACTTCAAAAATACATATCTATTGGTACAAGAGTCTGAATAGGGTGTTATTAGACTCTCTCGAAAGATAATTAAATTATCTAACTAAACCTAGTTGGTGAGACTCCCTGAATCGGCCATCTTCTACCCGCACCATCCAATTTTCTAAAACATCAATGTTCACGTTGGGTTCTCTGGATGGCGCACTACAATTGCCATAACTTTCACCCCGAGTGTCAGAATCACGATTTCTTGACCTTCCTGGAAATATAAGACAATTATATACAACTTTCATAATATGGAGATCCCCTGATTCTCCTATTTTCTAATCGCCCAAACCAATCTACCAAAACCTGACAAAAATCTCCCGATCTGCAGAACAGTCCTACTAGAAAAATGATAACTTCTGCTACAATGGTCCGAATGACGCGTTCTAGCACTTCACGGAAAGATAACTACGTCCTCTACAACTCTCTAGGAGAAGTACGGATCTGAATCCCATGAAACTACCCCAAAACAGTCGTCTAACATCATCTATCCTAGCAGTCCAGAATACCGACATTACTACCCCAACTAAAATATTCATCTAATTGGGGGGAAACAGGGATTACCCTTGACGAAACGCTAAAGAACACGATGAACACCCCACGAACTCCTTCTCTTCTCCTTTTTCCCTTTTTCCTTCCTCTTCCCTTCCTTCGGATCCAACCGCCGCGCTGCGATTGATCTCCCTTCTCCTTTCGACCGCAGCCAAAGGAGGATTTTTCCCACCAATAGAAGGGCTTCAATGGGTGAGGGAACGGGAGGAGCTGCTGGAGGGCGCGCCAGGGCACGGAGGCGGCGCAAGGAGGCAAGGCCGGCGCAATGGGGGAGGGAAGGGGCGGCTAGGGTTGAGGGTGGGCGCCCCCTCCCTCTTTGGCGATTTTAGTCACAGGCCTTGGCCCAGCCAGTGCTAGGAAAATTCAGAAAACCCCCCTCTAAAGCCATTATTTAATTCTTTTCTAAAAGGTCCTTTCCTCCAATTAATCGATTATTTGTCGAATCACTTCCGGGATAACTTCACTTTACACTTCTTATTGTTCTGAACTATAAATGATTATTTTCCCCTTGCTAACCTGTCGGCCAGAGTACAAAACGAGCCAAAGCCTGTATGAAAATCCAATGGAGGGATTGACGCCTTGCAACATGTTCTAGATTTCCTGGTATTCGCTAGTACACATTAATTCTATATAATACTTCGTAGTAATGCTTCTCGAACTAACAAATTCTATTTTTACAGTGCCACCAGCAGTCATTGTGCAACACTTATGGATTCTATGTTGCCACAACATGCAACTACTCGTCGGTTCCGTGAAGACAATCCTGAGGTTTGTCAATCTTGTGATAATTATTTCATACTTATCAATTTATATATGTATACATGACATTGATCTTCCTACCGACAGATTCCGTCTATTACTATAACTCCGTTGGAACAGGCTGAGATTGAACAAATTTGAGGACAATATGCATACTTCTTGGTGTCTAAAGTAATAAAAAGATGGGAGTTCCACAATGTATAATAAATTTCACTGGAATAAGATTGAACATAATTGTTCATGTGTGTATTTGTTCATGGATGGATAATTATTTATTTTGTTTTTATTAATTGATTTGTGAAGTGGATGTTTTTTTTCTGAAATGAATTAATGTGATTGGATGTGTATATTAGTGTGTTGATCTCTATTTCAAAGGGCATGGCTAGCATTTCCTGAGGCTAGCCAACAAACAAAATTAGATTTCGGAACAGAAAAGAATATCACGAGCACGTTATTAATTCGCGAATGCAGAAAGAATATCACGAGCGATTATTAATTCGCAACCGTCTGTGATAGATGACTACAACAGACGGCTTTTAGTAGAAACCGTCTGTGATAAACCATTTATCACAGACGGTTTCAACTACGAACTATCCGTGATATTAATATATCATAGACGATTCATAGTTGAAACCGTCTGTGATAAACTATATATCACAGACGTTTTTACTAAAAATCGTCTGTTATAGTAAACTATTACAGACGATTTTTAGTAAAAACCGTCTGAGAAAGTCTACATCACGAGCATGTTCAAAAGTCATGCGTGATGACCTCAGACATTATTCTCGACCCATAAACTCGGGCGATTCACGATGCAAATGCGTGATGATATTTTTGAACCATCTGTAATGACGTTTTGTGCAGTAGTGTTTGGTCCACATGCATGGTCAAGCTTTACAAATTGGAGACATTTTTTTAATACTACTTGAGTAATCTAGAGAAAATCCACAAATTAGAGACAATATTGTTGGAATTGGACAAAACGGTATCAAGTGCACATGTCAATAACAATTAGTACGTCTTAACTTTGCATATCATTCATTCATTTGCCGTTAAACGTATTACTTCAATCACCGTCCATCATTTCTAGTTTTTCAAATTCGCGGCTCCATTGGAACCGAAGACTCTTATAGCTGGTCAGTCAACGGAGAGAGAAGCTGGTCAGTCCAGACACATGATAATTGTGTATACGAGTTTATTAGAGTGGGGCCTGGTCGGCTTGGGTATGTCAGTGGGGCCTTTTCACCATTGGATTGCTATGTAAATCTCCTGTAGACTAGTCACTGGATTAGACTGATCGAAGTTGTCTGTTTAGAGACTTTGA
This sequence comes from Bonia amplexicaulis, assembly GCA_036346245.1. Taxonomy (NCBI): domain Eukaryota; kingdom Viridiplantae; phylum Streptophyta; class Magnoliopsida; order Poales; family Poaceae; genus Bonia; species Bonia amplexicaulis. The sequence continues at coordinate 6,574,838 of CM070746.1, read as the reverse complement.
GGCGTACACGGCCATCGATATGATGTATACAGAAGAATGTATATAGGCTACCGCTTAACTCACACAAGTATATGAGTTATCGAGCGTAAATCATATACTTACATTGTTTATTTTTTTTGGAGCTATACATTGTGCATTTAGTCTTGAACCATTTTGGCGTAGCAGTTGCTACGTATACATACGAAAATATACCCAGTCACGCGGCGCCATCGTCTCCTCCGTCTTCGGCCATTTCACTGCCCCGCCACTCCGGTGAACCCCTAACCGATTCCTCCCGGCTAGGGCATTCTCTCACCTCCCTCACACCGTCCCTTCCCTCAATTTGGGTTGCCGCCGTTCCCACTCACCATCGCCGTGCGTGCATAGGACTGTCGCGGAGAAAATGCTACAAAATAATTTGTGGGGTATAGTATATCAAATTTACCCTGATCCCTTGTGTGCGGGTGCTGGTTATTACATAGTGAGAAGTAGGGGAACTAGCTGTGATACATGCACAACATTTATAACGCTTGGAATGTTCACATTGTATACTAGGTAGCAAGACGCCAAGGTAATTCGATGTTTCCTCTAAATTTTGTTTTTCCACCACGTTGTTACTCTTTTTTATATATTTGTATCATCTCGTTGTTGCTGTTTTCTTTCAAATTTGTACTCGTTTCCTCTTTAAAAAATTTGAACTCTGAAAAAACGGGATGTTACAGAAGCACAGGCAAACCGTTAGATGGTCATCAGTCAAAGACACATGATAATTGTGTGTACGAGTTTATTAGAGTGTGCCTGGTTGGCTTGGGCATGCCAGTGGGGCTGTGTATACGAGTTGATTAGAGTGGACCTGGTGGGCTTGGGCATGTCAGTTGGGCCCACATGACTTTACACCATTGGATTTCTATGTAAATCTCTTCTGTAGATTAGTCACTGGATTAGAGTGAAGCTGTCTGTTTAGAGACTTTGAGGGGTTCGTCTGTACTTTTAGAGACTTTGAGGTGTTCCTCTGTACTGTGACTAAGTTATTCGTTCATGGCCATCGATATGTTGTCACCGTCACTGGTGTCTTGCACTGTCAATCTAGAAGAATGTATATAGTCTACCGCTTAACTCACACAAGTATACGGGTTATCGAGTGTAAATCATATACTTACACTGTTTTTTTTGGAGCTATACATTGTGCATTTAGTCTAGAACCATTTTGGCGTTGCTACATATACATACGAAAAATATACCCATTGTCACCCGGCGCCATCGTTTCCTTTGTCTTCGGCGGCTGCGCCGCCACACCACTCCGATGAACCCCCGACTTATTCCTCCTGGCTAGGGCATTCTCTCACCTCCCTCACACGGTCCCCTCCCTCAATTTGGGTCACCATCGTTCCCGTTCACCATCACTAATGACGACGCCACACCGCCTCAAGTCATTGCCGTGGCGACTGTGCCTCTACCATCGCCGCACATAGGACTATCGTGGTCCCAACAACCCATTTTGGGGGTTATCGACACTCGCTGTTGCTTGCCTCATCGACGATAAGCACGACAGTGATACCTCATCTGAGCAAAGAAGGAGTATTGTAACTTAGTAATTAAGTTAATGACACCATTAGCACCTAATTAGATTAGGTTAATGACATGGGTTGGTTTAAATTGATGAGTCGCTGATGTGTGGGTCAAAGCCATTAAGAATTCTAATTAAAGCTAGTTTTAAACCTTGAGGCACTGACATACACACCCTTCACTGTACTCGGATCCACCTGTCAGTTACTAGTTTCTTCTTTAAAGAAAATAATTCAAAACAATTTAAAACACAGGCCGGCCCCATGTCGACCTTTGATGTATTCGAAGAGCAGAGGAAGGGTCGATTGAGGAAAAAGGAGGGGCTCTGCTGTGAGGAGAAGAAAAGACGAAGCTAGAGCGGGGACATACCCTTACCAGTTCTTTTGTATGGCACACATTAACAATCTCTCCTCTCTTCTCGTAGTCTCCGGATCCTCTATGCGCCTATCGTAAATGGATCGACAGGGAGATTCACCCGTATAACCAGTGAACTTTGGACTGCAAGGAATGGGATGCCTAGACGGCAAGCGAGAGGAAGGAGGAGCGGTGCCGCAGCAAACAACAAAGCAAGCATATCTTGCAGGAGACGCAAGCTCACCTGAAAAGCGTGCATGCGTAGGGAGCGGGAGGCTCATGAGGAGAAACGCGAGAGAAAGAGTGAACTAGCGGCCAAGGCCATGGCTGACGGTGAGTACTACAACGCCGAGCTGGGCTGTAAGGGCAAATGACTATGTTCCACGTAGTACACTACTACAGAAGAGGTCATCACAGACGGTTCAAAAATGTCATCACAGACGGTTTTGTGAACCGTCTGAAATTATGTCGATGATAATCGAAGGTTATCACGCATTTATTGTCGAACCGCTCGTGATATATCAATATCACGAGCGGTTTTAGTTATAAACCGTCTGTGATATATCAATATCACATACGGTTTATAACTTACAACCGTCTGTGATATTCATATATCACAGACAGTTTTTAGTTATAAACCGTATGTGATATTGATATATCACAGACGGTTTTGAGTTACAAACCGTCTGTGATGTTTCTTTATACCCATAAATCTATTTCTGTTTATTGGCTAGCCTCAGGAAATGCTACCCATGCCCTCTGAAACAAGCAGATGAACAAGTATATGTATACATACAATTCAGATCTCAATTCATTTGACAAATATATCACATTTCATTCACAAACATAAGGCATCCATTTACGCAAATGAATTAATTGAAATGAAATAAAATATCCATTAACAAATTCACAATTACGGTCTTGTGATGGAACTCTCCATCGATCGATGACTTTCTTGCACAAAAACCAAGCGAACTCTCCTCGAATTTTTGCAAAGTCCAATTTGTTTCAATGCGAGATGTAGAGATGGGCTTGTCGATAGGAAAATCAGCGCTTACATATATAACGACAAGTATGAAATAAATGTGGGAAGATTGACAACCCTTAGAATTGCGATCTTGAATAATCGAGGAGTAGTCTCATATGGTGGCACACGTAGTATCCACACGTGTTGCCCATTCTTCTTGGTGGCACCGCAAAAATAGAATGTGTTAAATCAAAAGACATTACTGCTAAGTGTTGTATAGGATTAATTAATGTGTAGCTAGCGAATACCCGAAAATTGCGAGAATGTTTTAAGGGCTTGGCCCACGTCGTCGAGCCACGTGTTTGTTGAATGTATGCGTGACGACCTTCGTTATTCAAAAAGTTAGATTAGTCATTCGGAAGGAAAAAAGAGTACAATGTACAATGTACTTACCTATCAGTATTTCGGCGATAGTCGTGTACTTGGTTTGTTCTTACTTAAAGAATCAAGGTATATAGCTTTGTTCCATTTTGGTATAATTACAATTAAAATCCAATGGAAGTGCTCATTGTATGGCATAAGAAGAAATTCCTTATCGCGGTGAACCAGCAGTGTTGTTGTAATATAGCTCTCGATGAAGGATACATCTTCCTTGATGGTATCAATGGCGACCAAGCGTGGGTCCAGGAAACCAATTGGTAATTTCGATGATCTAGCTTGATCGGCATGAATCTATATATATACGGAAAAGCAACAAATTATGACATATATCGGTATGGCGTGAGCGAGGCGTGATTATGCGGACTTACAACATCCGACATCGAGCAGTGAGGTGTCGAGGCGTTGAGCGTGAAAAGATCAAATATATAATCCTGAACTTCGTGCTGGAAATGTTCCCGCTTGAATTTCAACCGTTCAAGCACGGCCGACAACCTCGTGTACTTGCAGCACGTGAACAAAGGTTTCTCCGAGTCCTCCATCAAGCCCCGAAATTTAACATACTCTCTCTGATTATAGCTCTCTTCTACATCGCGAAGCATCTGATCCAGATTATCATCGTGCAACCTATCCGTATTCGAACCACAATCGACATCATCCGTCGGCATGTCATTCACTTCACCGGCGATGTCATCCGACTGACATATCATTTACTTCACGGCGATGTCATCCGTGACATATGATCATTCACTTACGCCATGACTGGTCCAACACGTATAACCCTTTTGAAACCCCTCCGAATCAAGTGCGCTTCAATTTGCCCTCGGTTCTTAAACATCTTTAAATTATCGCGATCGGTATGGACGATACATATATTCCACCCTTATTCAACATATCCTCCTCGTGGCTCTTGTAAGCGAGACACGCCATTAATATACTCTTCACTCACACGACTCGCGTCATACATCCGACTTGGTCCTCGTTGCATACATATATAACAACTCAGTATTAAAAATTAGATTAACTAATTATTACTAAATATATACCGGCCACATGTATTATATTGAGGCTTAATTTGCTAGCTCAATTCATATTATAAACACAACGACTATTATATAACCAACAATTTTGCAAATTAACCATCTTCAAAACACTCACCAATTACTTAGATCTAAATTGTAGCATAATTAAAGAAAAACAAATTTCCTTACTAACCATATCTAGAGCTACCGGAAAATATGAATGAATCTTCAAAGCTCAATCTCGTCTCTTCCCACCAAATTAAGCGGCACGAAATCGCCTAGCTCGCCTCCCGATCGAAGGAGTGCGCAGAAGTGGCTAGATCTGGATTGAAATGAAGACAGATGCAGTCTGAGCAGCGCATTAAATGCTTAGTGGCATTATCACAGACGGGTTTTTATTTGTAGGATCGAAATGGCAACAGAGGGGGGGTGAATGGTGCCTTCAAAAAATTCGCCCAGAAGTATTCACGCAAGTCTTCTCCTCCGATAGCTATAGCAGCTATGAAGACAAAAGAGGTTTGCTTACTGGAAGAAATTAACTGCTGTGTTTTAGCTGGCTACAGCAAGGACAGAATCTGACCGTGAAAGTGGAAATTGAAAGCTCAATCTCCACTTCACTACACTCGGTGAGCAACAGACAAAACAAGATGCGGTCCGTTGCATGAGGTCAAGGGCGTAGCTCAAAGCGAGGCGCAACACCTAACTCATGTGCAAAAGCAGCAGAGGAGAAAAGAAAAGAGAAGGCAGGCAAAAAGAAAAAGAACCTGTCTAGCGATACAAGAAGAACAGGAGTCAGTTGGGTTTTGTCGGCACAGTGACTCCCCCAAGGAAATGTGCTACCGAAGAAAGATTTCTCAACTACTGCCCTTCTCAAATCAAGAAGACAAAGATTTCATCTAATTAGCATCTACACTTCAGGAGCAAGAAAAATGCAAATAAATAGCAATGCAATCAAGATCGAGCATCTGCTGCTGAACAATTTATGTCGACCAAACTGAAAAGAACTCACACAAATGACAATAAACACAACGAGAGAGGCACTCATGCGCTAGCGAAACTCCAAGAAACTGAATAGAGAAGACAAGAAATCTGCAGTACTTCCATTCAACAAAACTCTAATCAACTAGAAATAATACAAGTAGTACCGATACGCATGGACATTAGAACAAGAAGAGTGATTACAAGATTTTCAATCCAACCTCTCCCTCTCAATCCTCAAGAGCACCAAGAGCCTCACATGCTTCTTGGGAGGAACACACACACCAAGTGATGAATGAGCACTAAAACACTTGTGATCCTCAAAGGGGTATGCAGCCCCCAACACCTATTTATAGCCCTTGGCTAACGGGTCTCCAACTTTATTACGGCTAAACCCTAATGGAGCCGCTCCCACTTATGCGACCTCATGAAATGACCATTTCGCCCCTCGCACCTTCCGGAAGCTTCCGCGCTCCTTGCCTCGCGCCTCGCAACCACCTCGAGTCCACGCCGTCTTGACACCTCGACCGTTCGACCTCGGCCACCGCGCCTAGTCCGTCCACCGTGTCTCGCCACGACTTCGCCTCGACGTCCTGCAGTCAGCACGGACAAGAAACACATCAAATAGCACCGCTCGACACGTGAAAGCATAAATAGCATCAAAGAAACCACATTAAGCTCAAACCTGTCAAATCAACAGAATAATCATCCTAAACCTATTGACCAGGTTTGACCAAGTCCGACCGAGCCCGTTGCACCCCGCAACGACATGGTCCGAACCAACCAACTCAAACTCGACTTCCCTAACCCGATGTCAATTACTCATCATACACACGGGATGACCACCACATGGTCTCTCATTATTACAAACCGTCTGTGAATTATCACAGACGGTTTTTTATTAAAACCTGTCTGCAATAAATATTATCACAGACGGTTGTTTATTAAAAACCGTCTGTGATGCTGCCAACACAGACGGTGTTCAAATTAAAACCGTTTGTGATAATGCAAACTGAGAACATGTCTCTTGTGTTTCGTGTAACGTATCTTGATCGTTATACGAAGCGTGTATTTCATTAATGTTTGGTATACGAACCATCTATATCATTAATGTTTGGTATACGAACCGTCTGTGCTCAATGTTAAATATGCGCGCCTAATGATCCAGGTCTTGTACATACGTAATGTCCTCTCATCTGTGTTATTCTTGTCTCATCATCTCCCTCCGTCTTACGCACAATATGGATTCTCTTGTTCTTCTCATCATCTCCTTCCTCTCATCTTCATCAAGAGTTGTTTGGCGGAATCTTACAGTGCCAGCAATTTACGTCTGAGCGACTTCTCGGTCACGCCCGCTCTCCTTCCCGACTTTCTTGCATCCGTCGGTGGACTCGATCATCCGTCGTCGGAGGGCGTCTCGCTGCTACTCAAGACAAGGAAACAGCCCCCACCCTGGTTCTTATATACAATATGCACAAAGCGAAAGAAGCAATTGTGGCATTGGAGAGACTGATGGATAGCATTGCCGTTCAAGCGAAGCGGCAGATTACGAGGAATCTTATAATGCTATCCTCTACGAGATTATGAGCTACGCTCGATCATTTGCCAATCTTTGGAGGAGGAAGTGCTGAGGACAAGGACAATCTTAACGGCGTTCGAGAACTCAGCGGGCGCTCCTCCAAGTCCCAAAGTCGAAGAAGAAGCGTACGAAGCCCAGAAGATTAGAAGCGTACTAAAGTATCACAGACGGTTCATCAGTAACAACCGTCTGTGATACTCGTCTTCTCCGACGCCACCTACACAGACGGTGTCCAAATTAAAACCGTCTGTGTTAGTGTCGGTCACAGACGGTTTTGTCAAACCGTCTATGATTGGCCGGCTAGTATTAGGCTTTCTGTAGTAGTGGTGGTTCAATGCACTTCTTTCATATGTCCCATATATTTCTAATTCTCTAAACGCGTGGTATGCATCGAGGGTCACCCAATTGTCATATGTCGATGTGAGATGAGACCCTGAATGATGTTTTTTCTTGCCTTAGCATTTGCCTCAACATCTGGCGTATTCATAACCGTGATGTTGTTATCGATAGGAACAACAACCGCATCTTAACCTTTTTCCAAATTACATAGCATTGAGCCTAAATTTAAGACTCCATCCTACTCTTCCAAAAGGGATAGTCGACCCCATCGAAAATAGGAGGTTTGGTGGAATATTTGTCTACTCCCATGACTTCTAAGACTGGTTAAGATCTATGAAAAGAGCTAACTAGGCTCTAATACCACTTGTAGGACCAAAGATGGCAATAGAGGAGGTGAATGGTGCCTAAACTTTTTCCCCCAAGTATTCCCTAATCTTTAATCCAATAGCTATGAGAAGCTATGAAGATCAATAGTAAAGAATAAATCAACAGAAACTCATTTGACAGAAAAAAAAATAGTGTGATTGAAAAGACCAGAGTGGTTGAAGACCAATGAGTGGTCGAAAATAAATATGGTCGAAGACCAATGTGTGATCAAAGACCAGTGTGGTCGAAATAAGATCAAAGTGGTTGAAAACCAATGTATGATGAAAACCAACAAGTTATAAAAACCAATGTGATCAAAAACCAATATGGTTGAATAAGACAATGTGGTCGAAATAAGACCTATGTGGTAGAACCAGACAATATGGTTGAAATAAGTCATGTATGATCAAACCAAACAATGTGATTGAAATAAGACCTGCATGGTCGAACCAAACAATGTGGTCGAAATAAGATATGTGTGGTCAAACCAAACAATGTGGTCAAAATAAGGCCTCTGTCATTAAAGCAAATAATGTAGTCGAAATAAGACCTATGTAGTCAAACCAAACAATGTGATCAACACTATTTTGCGAACAATAAATTCATGTAACTTTTGATTCGTAGAATCAAATGATATGAAACCTATTCCAGTAAACGATCATGAAAAACATTACCAAAGTTGAGGTTTTTTTTCAGTTTTTAGACAGATTGCACCAAAACCGATCAAAAACCTAAAACGGTGAATACGACTTGCTCATAAGTGGATGATGGTCAAGATAGCTCTAGATGTATTCCCACATGTCACAGTAAGATAGAACACAGATAAAATCAAGCCAAAAACCTCCAAATCAGGAAATCACATGAAAGATAAAAAACGTGCAAAAACAGAGTTTCCTAATGTATTTTCTATCAAAGTTTCTAGATGGGTGGAGATAGATTTTCTGATATTATCTCCATCTCTTATATATCCTTGGCACAACAAAATCAAGAAGAGAGATGTGAGGAAAGGAAAACCAATCAAATCAAGAGCAAATCAATCAAGATAAGAAATAGCCATGGAGATGATTAAATATTGGTTCTATTGCTATTTGAGAAGGAACGTTTTATAGCTACTCCACCTTAGAGGATAGAGAGCACACTAAACACACTATTCTGAAACCCTAACATCTTGGGTTTTTGATGAACCGAAGTGTTATAGCTGGTGCAACACTGAAATTGAAAAATGTGAAAGGCACAAGAAATGATCTCTAATAACTCTGTCCCAAGGTGGGGGACTTGTCCATTGTCCGGACTCAAGACCATTGATTTATTTGATGACATGGCTCAATAGCAAACCAAGTTCGCAAATGGAATGGGATGATCAACTTTGTTATTAGCAAAAATTTCTTGGGAAAATTGCAAAAAAAAATCTACAAGTCTAAGCAAGCATTCCTCCCGTCCCTACAAGTATTTTTGTATTATCTCTCCTTTTGCAAATTCCCCTCGATTATCACTTTCCACCCATTTTTATGAAATTGTCCAAAGCTTTGGCTTTTAGGATTATAGACATGGTATCCGCGAGAAGTTCGATCCACAAGCACGGTCGATCTTTACAAATTGGAGAGAATATTGTCGAATTGGAGAAAATGGTATAAGGTGCTCACGTCAATAAAAATTAGTCTTAACTCTGCATAGCATCCATTCAGTTGCCGTTACATTTGGATAAAAAGATAACGATATTGGTGTATTTTGAATTGGAGGAAACTTATGTTTACCAAAATGCTGAAAAATAACTTGTAGGGTATGGTATATCAAAATCGCCCTGACTTGCGTGGGTATTTCTCCATTTTTTTTCTTTCCATTGTTTCTTTAAACTGTTGTTTACATATTTCTTGTTGGTTACATATTGAAAAGAAGGGGACTAGCAGTGATATACGCACAACATTTCAAATGCTTGGAATTTTGACTTGTGGATTAGTATAACACAATTGTATACTAGGTGGCAAGATGTGTATTAAAATCAGGGGCGGATTTGGACCCGTGGCAGCATGGGCTTCAGCTTGGGGCGTGAAAAATTGCTAGTGTGTAGCCCAGATAATTTCAGCCCAGCCTAGGGTATAAATTCTATAGTTTAGCCCATGTTATTCCTAATTCTTAGCCTTCTTCCAACAAATGGAGCCCATTTCCTATGCCGGTCTCATCCCTCCCACAGCCCAACCTCTATGCAAACCTCATTTACTCCGGCACTCCAGCCCAAGCCCACGGTCTCTAGCCAAATATGCCCGGCTTCTCTCCAATCTCCCCTATCGCCCCAGCCCCCTTCAACCCTAGTGCTGCCTCACTGGTCTCCCCATCTGGCCATCTCCCCATGTCGACTCCCAGGTCCCAGCTGCCGACGCCCGGGTCACGTATCCTCAGGCACTGTGCCACCGCCGACGTCCTCCGCCCTCCCGTTGCACCCTCGCGGCTCACTTGCTGGCCAGCGGTAAGGCCCCTCGGCGGCTTGGCCCCTGCCCCGCGGCTTCCGTGCTAGCCGGTGCAACGGCACCCGACGGCAAGCCCCCTTGGGCCACGGTGCCTCGGCCCCTCCCCTCGCAGTTCATGACTCGCGTGCTAGGCTGCTGGTCGTGGCCGGTGCTTAGCACCCCGCCAACAAGCCTCCTCAGCCCTCGTCCCCTTGGCTAGTCGCTGGCTCGGCCCCTCCCCTCGCCACTCAGGTGATCCTATAGCGGGCCCCCATGTGTGTGACAGTGTGAGTATGATTGTAGTAATCATGAATGCAAATATGCAATTGCTAATTTTGATCTCCAATCTCTCTGTGAGTTAGTTTGAATTTAACTATCTGAGTATTTGACTCAGTGAATTGTGAATCTGAATCTGAATCTGAAAATCAAAATTATTTTAGTATGAATTATTTGATTTCATTTGTAGGACATTTGGACAATCAAATTTAGAAAATTTGGAAACACAATATGAAGGGGACAAAAATGTTTCAAAAACATGGTTTATGTATCTCTAAATTGCAAGACAAGGATATGATGGGGCATCAAATATGAGAGGGAAATTTCATGGGTTGGAAAGACGCATATTGGATAAAAATACGTATGCTTTTTATATCCATTGCTTCGCCAATCAATTGCAATTAGTGGCTATTTCTTTTGCTAAATGTTGTTCATCTGTCATAGATTTTTTTAACTATATCACCTTGGTTGTCAACACTTTCAATGCTTCTTGCAATAGATGAGATCAATTGGCCCAAGATTATCATGATAAAATTGTTCAAAATTAGAGACCAATGAAATTTTTCCAAGAAGAGCAAAAAATGAACAAACTAACATTACAAGGCCTGGCGATACTCGTTGGAGCTCACATCATAAAACATTATGTTGTCTTCTTCTCATATGGGAATCAATCCTGGAGGTATTAGAGAATTTGAGTTATGAGGTCACTAATGCAATACAGAAAACCACTGCTTCAGGTTTGTTGGAAAAGAGATAGCTTTAAGTTTGTTCAAGGGGATATGGTGGCCAATTAGTAACTTATTATGATCATTTTCATCATGAAATATTTATTGTGGTACATAGACAAATTATTGTTGAGTTGAATAATCGCTTTGTTGAAAGATCTACTCAGTTATTGAGGTGCATTGCTTTTCTTGATCCAAGGAATTCCTTTACCAACTTTGATGAAGAGAAATTAATTGATCTTGTGAAAATATATGATGTTTACTTCTCCCAATATGATTGTGTTGTCCTTAAGGACCAACTTGGCACATTTATTGCTGATGTGAGAGATGATCAAGAATATAGAAATTGTATTGACTTTGAAAATCTTGCTGTGAAGATGGTTCAGACTGATAGACACACTGTTTTTCCATTGGTATATCGTTTTATTGAATTGGCCTTGATTTTGCCAATAGCACCTGCAACTGTAAAAAGAGTATTTTTAGCTATGAATATTATTAAGACTGATTTGCGGAATAAGATGAATGATGAGCGGATGAATCATAGGATGGTATGCTATATTGAGCGAGATATACTTGCAAGTATTAAAGAAGATAAGATTTTAGAGCATTTTCAAGAGATGAGGTCACATAAGAAACAACTATCCCGTGGAAGTGGTAAATTAGCTTATTGCAAATGTAAACTTTATATTATTTGTATTTATTCATATATGAATTACTTTTTTTATGTTATTTTTGTAAGTTCTGGATCTTGTTCTTCTCCTACTATTGATGAAGAGATAGAAGAAATGGTGGGCTAAGATAGAGAACAAATCCTTGCTATTTAGGTACTAAAATTGTATCTCTACCGATTACTATGCTACATTGCTATATTATGACACTTATTATGTTTTATATTGAAGCAATGAGCTAGAATTATGGTGTCATTTATGTATTTTTGAAGTACTTTAGAATAACATAATATGGGTACAAAAGCTAGATGCTAGATATGGATATAAAAACTACGACATTAGTCACTTAATGTTTAACCCGGGGCGTGATGCAATTCTAGATCCGTCACTGATTAAAATCAACTGTTTAGGTGAAACACTAGTTACTTTTAGAGGAAGTGCTGAAAATTAGTAGATAGGTCACAGGTCATATATAGTACTCTTTTAGGAGAGGGGTGGCAAACTCAAATTATTTCACTTTATTAGAATAAATACATGATCTGCAATGTTTTTATCCGGTCAACGGTATTTCCCTGTTTTCCTCTTTGGCCTTTCAACGGTATTTTGATGTTTTACTCTAAAGTATGTGTTTTCACGTTGTTACTCATTTTTTATGTTTTCTTCATGTATTTGTTACTGTTTTTCTTAAAAATTTGTATTCATTTCCTCTCGGAAAAAGGTAATAATGTACTCTTTTCATTGTAGTGTTGTTGACTAGTTCACGAAAGAGCCAGCCACTTCGCTTTAATCTGCGGCAAGGTCTCATCAGCCACATTCGCTACTACTTTTTACTGTCATTATTAATCTTCGCACTAATATTTGGTCTGTCCTATGTATTGGTAGGTATAGCTTTATCGGAACTTCTGGAACACTCGTATGATGAGAAACACCATTTCCACTCATGGCTGACAGGTGACATGGTTGGCACTTCGCTGTTCAAGCTGCCGGGGGATCTATATGTGCTAGATGAGCACTATGTTCCAACCATACGGGCCACGGGCTTATTGCCCTTTGCGAGGCTGGTCTCACCCTGACACAAGTTCACCATTAACGGCAGCCTGCTCGTAGCACTGGTGGACAGGTAGAGGCCCGAGACGCACACATTACACTTTCAGTGTGTGCCCATTGGTTGCACCACCGGAGGTCATTAGAACGCACCTCGTCGTGTTCCTTATCCAGCTCTTTTGAAGCATGTTTCTAGCCACATACGGCGATATTTGCAACGCTGAATTCATCGGCTTCTCAGAGTCTTTGGTGGATGCAGAGTTTGGGGCGATGCCTCTATACAGCTGGGATCAGCAGTTCTATGCGCCACGTATCGGGGGTTATATGATGCTTTTAGTGCGCCACTACTGATACACCCAATCTGACTATCTGCTATGTGCTCCTGTAGCTGTAGAGCTGGGAGCACTTTCCTATTGGGCATCCGGCCATCGTGACGCCACAATGCATGATGCAATAGTTCAGTTTGCACTAGGCTATGCTCCCCTGGACGACAGGTTCCTACTGCAAGCCGTACATCAATGAGTCAAACTCCATCCGACTATTGTGTACACTTTGTATGTCTTGTTATATAACATCGATGATTATGGAAATGCAAGCAATCAAGGGCTGGACAACATGGTATGGACTGGCGGCCAATGCAGTAGCAGTGGATGACGGCATGGATGGAAAGGGCGCACCTTGATGTCCTCACGGAGCAGCGTCCGTATGACATCCAGATGTATGATGAGTACCTGTAGTGGTACATACCCTGATCATGTAGAAGACTCACCATTCCTCCACCAGATCGCCTCGAGCAGATCACGCATGTGGAATATCTGCAACATTCCATCGATCCTCATAGCGCTTCACGGTAGCATGACAGTGTAAGATAGTTGAAATATCTTATTATTGCATTCAAGAAATTCATACTGCTCGCTACTGAACCTATTTCATATGTCACTTCAGTTGGAGTGGGCGCAGCGCATTGCAAGCGCATTGGAGGCTGCCATCAGTAGCCCGGAGACACACAGGCCCTACAGAAGACTATCAAGTTCATCCTAAAGCAAGATAAAAAAAATAGTGCATAATCTAAGCTACAGTCGTTCCACAAATCACAGTGCGCACATGAGCCACCTAGTGGGGGCACCATGCTCACCCGCCAGGTCATCGCTGATGAGGACATCACTTCTATTGATATGAACACCCCTCTTACTGCTTCCATGAATGATGGGCAAGGTCCAATCACTCGGGCACGTGCTCGTCAACTCAACTATCAGGTAAACTCGTTTTTAGGAGTCAATAATATTTCCGCTGAGCATTCGATACTTCCTAAGACTTGTGATTTTCTTGTCCTTAGGAACCATGGAGAAGAACCACGCGTGTTCAAGTGTAGAAGTGGAACCGTCAAGCGCAATCCAAGTCATATTCGCGAGTTCGATTCAGATTCGGCCTTCGTAACAACGTCTACTTCAAACGGCCATAACTTTTAATCCAGAAGGCTTCTTGGGGCCCGTGAGTACTCGTTGGAAAGATCTTGAAGTCTACTTTTAGATGGATCTGGTCTCACCTCCAAACTCCATCCGAGCAGATCAGAAACTGCAAAATAAGTCATGTCACTTTTTCAGTCCGAGTCAAAGTGGGCCGAGGGCCTTGTAAATTGGGCTATTTTGGGCTGGTACTGTTCATGTGAACAGTACCACATCCGCATGAACAGTAAAACTGATTAGTACCACTCCCTTTTCATTAGATAAGTGTGGCTTCCCCCATCCCTATTTAAGGAGGTCACACCCCTCTAGTTTTCCTTGGGTTTTTCTTAAAGATTATTCTGCTTAGCAGTTTCACCGTATGTTCGGTTGAGAAACCCCACTTGTGAACTCAAACTTTATTCGCAATACAATTTCATATTACGTCTTAAACTCTCTTGCTTGTGTTCTCGATTCGCTTGCAGGAGATAGCCTTCTTGGCGAGGTCAACCGTGTTCGGCACGGTTGATAACCAATGGAGCAGTGGTGTAGTGATTGCAAGGGGTTCGATCTGTTTTGGTCGGAGCCTTTGGATCATCAACGTCGAGATCTCCACAATCGATTTATCAGTACCTTTCGGAAGATCGGGCCATCGTCACATCGGTTGGTATCGAGCAACGGTTGCCGTGAGGTAATTCTTGTATCCCTAGTTAGTAGATTGGTTTTATTTCCTATAGTCCAAAAAAATTGCCCTACAAAAGAATTAATTCATTGTCCAAACCCGTTGTGCCTTTCAATCTGTTAGTTTTGGTTTGCTAAATTGAATTTGTGTCCATATTAACATTGTCTAGTTGCTGTTCATATCTTTATTCCATTAAAAAATCCAAACAAAAGAAAAATTCCTCACCCCAAACCCTAATTTTCAAATTCGGCTGATTTTTTCCTTTCTCTGCAACCGCCACCAAAAACGCCATATCTTTTGATTCCGAGATTATTTTTGAGTGAGACCACCGCCATTAGATTCAGAAATTCCTTATCCATCTATATGTAAAATTTCACGTCATTCCAGCAAGGAATTTAAGAGATATATGCGGTGAAAGTTGACCCAATTATCTGTTTTGAATCTGCAACAGTCAGCAGTTGTGATTTTTGTGTGAATTTCTGTGTCGGGATTCAGAAGTTGGCCCCAAAAGAAAATATGTAGAAAAAGCCGTCAGAAAACAGATAAAAAAGAATCAGTGAAAAGAGGCATCTGACAAAAAGTTACGGCCAAAATACCGACATGCTGTCCAGTGGACAGAAATCTTCAGTTTTTTAATTTTGAGTCAATCCTTGTGCTATTCAATTCCAAATTGCATTGGATTGAATTATCTTGTATTTACCACTCCTACACATTGTCATACACTTGATTTTAGCCTTCTTCCATTCTTGGTTGGTCAGCAACATAGGCTAAGTGTTAGATACGGACTATAATTCAATTCTATGCAATTCTGAAATTAACTGATTGTTCTCCATTGCTACCATATTGTGCCTTCCAAGCTACACCTACTCTTGATCAGAACAGGTTCCCTCTTGCAATCGTACCACGCTCGACACGGTGTCACGAACCAGCCACCGGTTGTACCACCCGCATTGGTAAGAACACTTGTAAGAGTGTGATAAGATGCTTGAGTGTGTGATTCTACTTCGCCACCTAGTAGTAGATAGGGATAATACCTTTGTATTGTCTTTTGTTTGCTACTAACCATGGCGGTGAGGCGTCGATGCGCAAGAGTGTTTTTGAAGGAGAGCTCATGACGCTTTTGGATGAACAACGCGCCATTATCGATGACATCGATAGGAAGATGGATACAATGCAACGTTCCATTAATGAGAGCATTGCAACACTCACTACACGCCTTGAAAGAATGGTGAATCGGCCACCAAACAATGGAGGCCGGGATCATAAGGAGGAGATGATAATGAGAGACAAAACCGTGGCGCCGGTGTTGCACGGCCACGACACCGTCCTCATCGAACCGTCATGGTATGGGAGGTAACAATAATTTTCAGTATCACAATGCTCATGTTCATGATGACCCGTTTGCTAAAGTTAAATTTTCCATACCATCTTTTATGTACCTATGATGCTGAAACTTATCTAGATTGGGAGATGACAGTTGAACAAAAATTTAATGCCCATCTAGTTCTGAAGTGCATAGAGTCGACAAGCGACTAGTGAATTTAAAATTTTGCTATCATTTGGTGGACTCAAGTAGTTAATTCGCTTAGCCCGATACATGGGATAGATTGAAGGTAGCTATGCGTGCTAGATTTGTTCCTTCTGCTTTTAAACGTGAAATCCGTAAGAAATTGCAGCGCTTAGACCAAGGCAATAGATCTGTTGAGAAATATTATCAAGAACTGCAAATAGGCATGCTGCGTTGTAATGTTGAAGAGGATGAGGAGGATAAGATGGCTCGTTTTTATGGGGGATTAAGGCGTGAAATTCAGGACATAATTGATTACAAAGAGTATAATGATATCAATAGATTGTTCCAGCTTGCTTGTTTGGCAGAGAAAGAATTGCAGGGTAGGCAACAAAGGACAAGGAGCAATTTTGGAGGTATGTCTACATCGAGACCGACGCAGGGGCAACCCAAGACAGCCCCACCTCCTGTTTTTCGAGCTGTTGTCCCCTCTGTGAGTAGGGCGCGTTCAGCAGCACCGCCACCACCATCATGCGCACCCAAGGCGAGCAAATCTACTAGTGTGCAAGCACCAGCAAAGAGCACTTCATCGGTTGCTTCCACGGGCCGTACGACGGGCATTGTGTGCTACCGTTGTAAAGGGATGGGCCACGTCATGAGAGATTGCCCAAGTCAGCGGGCGTACATTGCGACAGAAGATGGTGGTTATGTAAGTGCTAGTGATGTTGAGGATGAATATGCTCTTGCAGCTAACCTTGCAGGTGATGATGTTGATCATGAGACAGACAGTGATGGTGAGGAGATTTTAGGTGCAGCTGCTACGGCGAGTTATAGAACCATAATTGTGCAGCGAGTACTGAGCACTCAAAAAGCGCAAGAGGAGAAGCTACAACGTCATAATTTGTTTCAGATGTTCCTCATCGTCAAGGATTGCCGTGTTCGTGTTATAATTGATGGCGGGAGCTGCAATAACTTGGTGGATTCAGGATTGGTCAAGAAGCTTGGCTTGACCACACGTGCGCATCCTCACCCATACCACATTCAGTGGTTCAACAACAGCAGTAAGGTGAAGGTAACACAATCTGCAAGAGTGCAATTTTCCATTGGTTCCTATCATGATGTTGCTGATTTCGATGTAGTACCTATGCAAGCATGCTCACTTTTATTAGGTCGCCCATGGAATTTGATACCGATGCAACTCATCATGGTAGAAGTAATAAATACTCTCTTAGCACAAAGGAAAGAAAATAACTTTGCTACCTTTGACACCTACTGAAATTGCTAATTGTGATAAAGAGCTAGCTGAAAATAAGAAGAAAGAACTTGAACAAGAATCTGAAAATCAGCAAGTAGTGAAGGATATTTTCCCACCTAAGAAAGAGAGGTTGCCATCTAGTTCTAGGACCGAGGGAATTAAATTAAAGGGTTGTGTCATGCTTGCAACCAAATCTGATCTTGCTGAAATTTGTCATGATGAAATGCCATGCTATGCTTTGATATGCAAAGATGCTTTATTTTCACTTAATGATGTATCTAGCTCTTTGCCGTCTGCTTGTCACTAACCTTTGCGAGAATTTGAGGATGTGTTTCTGCCGAGATACCTCCGTGGCTGCCACCAATTAGGGTATTGAACATCAAATTGATTTGATTCCGGAGCTTCCCTACCCAACCGTGCGCCATACCGAACCAACCTGGAGGAGACTAAGGAGATTGAGCATCAAGTGCGAGACTTGATTGACAAAGGGTACGTACGTGAGAGCCTTAGTCCATGTGTTGTTCCTGTACTTTTGGTTCCAAAGAAAGATGGGTCGTGGCGTATGTGTGTTGATTGTAGAGCTATCAATAATATTACCATTAGATACCGTCATCCTATTCCTAGGTTAGACGACATGCTTGATGAATTAAGTGGCTCTACAATGTTTTCTAAAGTTGACTTCTGTAGTGGATACCACCAAATTAGAATGAAACTTGGAGATGAATGGAAGACGGCATTTAAAACTAAGTTTGGGTTATATGAGTGGCTAGTGATGCCTTTTGGTTTAACTAATGCCCCTAGCACTTTCATGAGATTAATGAACGAGGTTTTACGTGCTTTCATTGGTAAGTTTGTGGTAGTTTACTTTGATGATATATTGATTTACAGCAAGTCACTAGATGAACATCTTGAACACTTACGTGCTGTTTTATTGCTTTGAGAGATGCACGTTTGTTTGGTAACCTCGAAAAGTGTACCTTTGCACCGATCGAGTTTGTTTTCTTGGGTATGTTATTACTCCGCAGGGAATTGAGGTTGATCAAGCCAAGATCATCGCTATCCAGAGTTGGCCGCCTCCTAAAACGGTCACACAAGTGCGGAGTTTTCTCGGGCTCGCTGGTTTCTATCTGCGTTTTGTTCGGGATTTCAGCACCCTTGCTACACCATTGAATGAGCTTACAAAGAAGGGTGTTCCTTTTACTTGGGCCACCAATCATCAATAAGCTTTCGACACTCTCAAAGATAAGTTAACACATGCCCTTTGCTTCAACTTCCGATTTCACAAGACTTTTGAATTAGAATGTGATGCTAGTGGCATAGGTCTTGGGGGTGTGTTAATGCAAGAAGGAAAACCTGTTGCTTACTTTAGTGAAAAGTTAAGTGGTCCTAGTTTGAACTATTCTACCTATGATAAAGAATTATATGCTCTAGTTCGAACTTTGGAAACATGGCAGCATTATTTATGGCCCAAAGAGTTTGTAATACATTCTGATCATGAATCCTTGAAACATATTCGAAGTCAAACCAACCTGAACCGTAGACATGCTAAGTGGATTGAGTTTATTGAATCTTTTCCCTATGTCATTAAATATAAAAAGGGCAAAGAAAATATGATAGGCGATCGTTGTCTAGGAGATATACCATGCTTTCACAACTTGATTTCAAAATCTTTGGGTTAGAGACAATAAAGGAGCAATTTGTGCATGTTGCTGATTTTAAAGACGTATTGCTAAATTGTCAAGAGGGAAAGGGTTGGAATAAATTTGTTGTGCATGATGGTTTCATATACCGTGCTGCCAAGCTATGCATTCCTGTTGGCTCCGTTCGTCTTTTGTTGTTACAGGAGGCGCATGGAGGAGGATTGATGGGCCACTTCGGCGTGAAGAAGACTGAGGACATTCTGTTCCACCATTTTTATTGGCCAAAGATGAGGCGTGACGTCGAACGCTTCATTTCTCGCTGCACCACGTGCCAAAAAGCTAAGTCACGACTTAATCCTCATGGTTTATACATACCTCTTCCTGTTCCAAGCATACCTTGGGAAGATATTTCTATGGATTTTATTTTAGGGCTTCCTAGGACAAAGAAGGGGAGGGATAGTATTTTTGTTGTCGTGGATAGATTCTCTAAGATGGCTCATTTCATACCATATCATAAAAGTGATGATGCTACATGTTGCTGATTTGTTCTTTAAGGAAATTGTTCGCTTGCATGGTATTCCGAATACGATAGTTTCAGATCGTGATGCTAAATTTCTTAGTCATTTTTGGAGAACCTTATGGGGAAAGTTGGGAACTAAACTGTTATTTTCCACTACTTGTCATCCCCAAACTGATGGACAAACTGAGGTAGTCAATAGAACATTGTCTACTATGCTTAGGGTTGTGCTTAAAAAGAACTTAAAATGTGGGAGGAATGTTTGCCTCATGTGGAATTTGCTTATAATCGTCACTGCATTCTACCACAAAGAAATGCCCTTTTGAAATTGTTTATGGTTTCATACCTCGTGCACCTATCGACTTGTTGCCTCTTCCAGCTTCAGAAAAAGTAAATTTTGATGCGCAACAACGTGCTGATTTCATACGTAAGATGCATGAGACAACTAAAGAGAACATTGAGATTATGAATGCTAAATATAAAGTTCTTGGTAGTCAAGGACGCAAGCATATTACTTTGAACCTGGTGATCTTGTGTGGTTACACTTGCGTAAAGAACGATTTCTGAATTGAGAAAGTCTAAACTCATGCCTCGTGCGAGATGGTCCTTTAGAGTACTTGAGCGTATTAATGATAATGCGTATAAGTTAGACTTGCCTGCAGATTTTGGGGTTAGCCCCACCTTTAATATTGCAGATTTGCGACCTTGCTTGGGCGTGGAAGATGAGCTTGAGTCGAGGACGACTCCAATTCAAGAAGGGGAGGATGATGAGGACATCACTTCTATTGATATGAACACCCCTCTTACTGCTTCCATGAATGATGGGCAAGGTCCAATCACTCGGGCACGTGCTCGTCAACTCAACTATCAGGTAAACTCGTTTTTAGGAGTCAATAATATTTCCGTTGAGCATTCGATACTTCCTAAGACTTGTGATTTTCTTGTCCTTAGGAACCATGGAGAAGAACCACGCGAGTTCAAGTGTAGAAGTGGAACCGTCAAGCGCAATCCAAGTCATATTCGCGAGTTCGATTCAGATTCGGTCTTCGTAACAACGTCTACTTCAAACGGCCATAACTTTTAATCCAGAAGGCTTCTTGGGGCCCATGAGTACTCGTTGGAAAGATCTTGAAGTCTACTTTCAGATGGATCTAGTCTCACCTCCAAACTCCATCCGAGCAGATCAGAAACTGCAAAACAAGTCACATCACTTTTTCAGTCCGAGTCAAAGTGGGCCGAGGGCCTCGTAAATTGGGCTATTTGGGCCGGTACTGTTCATGTGAACAGTACCACGTCCGCATGAACAGTAAAACTGATTAGTACCACTCCCTTTTCATTAGATAAGTGTGGCTTCCCCCTTCCCTATTTAAGGAGGTCACACCCCTCTAGTTTTCCTTGGGTTTTTCTTAAAGATTATTCTGCTTAGCAGTTTCACCGCATGTTCGGTTGCGAAACCCCACTTGTGAACTCAAACTTTATTCGCAATACAATTTCATATTGCGTCTTAAACTCTCTTACTTGTGTTCTCGATTCGCTTGCAGGAGATAGCCTTCTTGACGAGGTCAACCGTGTTCGGCACGGTTGATAACCAACGGAGCAGTGGTGTAGTGATTGCATGGGGTTCGATCTGTTTTGGTCGGAGCCTTTGGATCATCAACGTCGAGATCTCCACAATCGATTTATCAGTACCTTTCGGAAGATCGGGCCATCGTCACATCAATTGCGACCTAACGAGTCCAGCCAGCCATCACAATCTACTAAGTCTGCATGACATCGTAGTACTAGTTTTCGATCATCCATGCATCGTATCGATGAGGAGGTAATTTATGTACGAATCTATATTTTGTTTTCCTATTACGCCTTCCGTTCCACTAACATTATAGTGTTCTCCTACCGTAGGTCCATTGTTGAGATGCATCCCTTGTGCCATTCGCACCACCTACATAGACTACCGATCCCTGTTGTTCATCTTCGTTGTACATTCGAGAGGTATGAGATTCACATTGTACATCTCGAATATTTATTGTGACTAATATCATTTCATCTTGCACCTCCAATTCAACATGGGGGTGACGACGAGTTCACCGATGATGACGCGGGTCTCCCAGATGCTTCTAGAGAGCAGTACATGACACCAGGGTTTGTAGCTTACACAGGGCAGAGCATAGAGTTCTCAACATACCTAGGGTTTGGACACTTCGGTGGGCAGAGCTCCTCCGTCTTCGTTGCCACGTCGTACGGTCAAGGCGAGAGCTTCTCACACCACGAGGGGGATTTCTAGAGTCCTTCGTACACGACATTATTGCGACTGGCTCGTAGTTCGGCATGTCTCAGCTGGATGACTTCGACCTTTACCAGACCCGACCTCTTCGTACCACGACCTCTTGGACCACCACTAGCCATTGAGCAAACAGAACGGTCTCCATACCTCCTCTGACCTGAGAAGCAACCTCCAAACTGATTGACGTACCCAACGGGACATGCTCGTGCGCGACGGAAGACAAGGCCATGTACGGGGAGGTAGACGCGACGAGAAGATAGCAATGGCTCAGATGAGCGAGCCATATCACATTCGGTGTGATGCATTTTTTGTCCTACTATAATTACTTTTAATTGTACAAATATTCCTAATGTATAAGATTGTAAAAAATGTGAAATATTCGTAAATTCATGATTAAGTTAACCCAAATAAACATGTAAATTTGGATCACATAAAATTCTAAAAAAATTCTGAAAAAATTCATAATTAAGTTAACCCGAATAACTATGACTATGTCAGGAGGCATTACATAAAATTTTGTAACTTTTAGAGCTCGTTTGCTATAGATAAAAACTCATAAAATTATTGAAATTTTATAAATTTTTGAGCAACATTGGCAATTGATAAAATTACACAAAAATTATATTATGAGGTATGTTATGTCAGGAGGCTATACATAAATTTTTGTAACTTTTGAGTGCATTTGATATATTTAAAAATTAAAACAAATACTAAAGAAAAAAATAGGGTTGGTAATTAAGCTGGTTTAATCACCTATCGGCCCCCACGAGACGATAGGCAAGCCTGCCATCCCCCACTAGGCGGTAGGCTTCCTACCATTTGGTAAGGGGACAGCAGGCACTACCGCCCACCCACCGGATTGTAGAAATGATATTTTTTGTCAATACGGTGCACATATGGCTATTTTTGTAAATACGATGCGAAACAGTGCCAAATGTGGCTTTAACTCGGATATTCAACATGTGAGACAAAACTACGAGAGTCACCTGGTGCGGATACCTAGATCATATTTTACTGACCTCAGTACGGAGCATATACTTCTATCTTTTGGATATAGACTTGATCCAATCAGTTTTTTTATCTCCTACCTTATTTGCTCATCCAATGATAGCTTTCAGTTCTTCATATATATCTTATTTCTGCTATGAGTATTTTGACTACATCTCACTTCTAAACGTTATGATGTATGTTTAATACTTGAGTTTTGTCAATGCCATGTTTCAATATTCAGTATTATATAACATTTAAGAGCGTCAGGGTTCTAGATAAGTTCAGAGTGTTTTGAGTCACACCTTCTGACCTTATGTCTTTCTTAGACATTTCTCTCATCTACTAGACTTTGAGATCTTTTACTCTGTCTAGGTTGAGGTCTCTTCTTCTTTTACTTATGTCTAGTAGTAGAGATAGCTATTCTAGTTTATTCGCTGCTTAGCGGTGTGTTTTCTTTGTGCTAGAGACCATGTGGAGTGGAAGTTTTCCATTCTTCCATTGGTTTTTCCTTTGAGTGCTTTTAACTCTTACTTTTCTTTTGCAAGTGGTTTTTGCAGTTAGCGGAGTTTTATTTTCGTCATTCCTTTTTCATCATACATACATGGCATTGCATTGTAAGATATGCATTTATTTAAGAGCTTTTACAATTACTTAATTTGATGTCATTCTAATTTGATATTACTTATTGCCATGTTATGCATACTTAGCTAGCTTTATTATGCTTTTCTGTGTATGATTAAATCTTGATCATGCTAGCTTAATTTGCAAACTTGAACTAAAATTTAGAAAAGGTATCAATTTTCACAATTGATATCTTTTAAATTTACAAGTTTAGATCTTTTAACTAGTTTGCTCTCTTACGATCCTTTTATGATATATGCCATCTTGAAAATATTTTATTGAATCTTGAGCCTAAATTGAGTTTTATTTAGTGATATGATAGATCTTTGGTGAATCATGTATTTGCTCAATGAACTAGTGCCAAACATGAATAAATAATCTTTTTGTGCTTAATTATGAATCTTAATAATTCTTCTTCATAAGACAGCCCGTCATTACACTTGGCATGAATCTAGGAGGAGTTTTATATGACCAATACCACTCTTTTAAATGTAATACTTGAGATCAATTAAAATGTAACTAAATTCAAATTGGTTGAATCTCAAGAGGCAGTTGTAAATGACTCCTAGTCTAAGACTTGTTTTACTGAAATAGACCATACAATTATAATCAATAATTGAAGTTTAAGAGGTAGTTGTGGATGTCTCCTAGTCCAAGACTTTCTTTGTTAAGATAAGACCTCAAAGTGATCTTCAAAATCTCATGTTTGGCTTTTATCAAGTGCTTGAGTATAATTGGTCAATATTAAACTTGTGGCACTCTAATTTGATTCAATTTGAGTTTCTTGGTTTCATTTAGCTTTCTTGATACGGCTCATACTTGAATACTTTAGATAAACATATCAATTTGGAAGTCTTGCTCTCGAAATTAATGTGAATACTTTAAATTGTGTTATCTTGCCAAGATTGGTTATGTATGCATCATCATGATCTAGATAGTTTTGTACATATTTTATGGCTTCACGTGGTGTACTTTTAATTTGAATATTACTTTGGATAATTTTCAAAGTAATTTTAGGTTTTGCATTTTCATTCATACATGCATGCTCTTTCTTTTGCTCTTTGTGCTCTTTTTGTTAGCATGCATCATTTAAATGGGAGAATTAGAAATGGTAAGTTTTAATAAGCTTGCATAGCTCCTTGATCCATAATGACTATTTTACCAAAATGGGGTGAATGATTAAGGAAAATTTGATTTTAGTGAAAAGGGGGGAAACATAAAATATTTTGAGTGATTTTCAATGGGGAGAGTGAACTAAAAAAATATGAAAATGAGTATTAAGATATTGAAAAAGAGCAAAATGAGTTATTAAGTGAGAAAATGCACCTTGAGTAATAAATGGGATGTTGCATTGAACGGAAGCTTATTTGCATTGCACTTGTTCTCGTTTGCTCTTTTGGTGCTTTAACTTGCTATAAAATGGCCATATTGAGTAGTTACTCTTTATTTTGGAGCATGAGCAATATTTTAGCTTTTGAGAAGCATTTGCATTGCATTTGTTCTCTTTTGCTGTTTTGGTGCTTTGGTGTGCTATGAAAATTGTCATCTTAAGCAATTGTTCTATATCTTGGACCATGGGCAAGATTTTTGCTTTTCAGAAGCTATTGGTTTGGATTAAAGATTTTGTTAAAAACTTGCTCTTTCTTGGTGTTAGCACAATTGTACAACTTGCCACATTGGTCATGTTCATCTCTCTCTTGAAAATAGATCATTTATGGCTGTTGCAACTTTTTTGCTTTTCTTGTCTAAATTCAAACTCAAATTCTTATCTTTTAGGGTGTTTATCAAATTAATCATTAAATGAGAGATTGTGAGACCATGTGGAGGTCACTCCATGGTGTGTGATGAACATTTGAGTTTGTTTGTGCTTTGTTGTAGAAGTTTGAGTTTGATTTTCTATCTTTTACTCTATGATTTTTGTTGTATGGTCGGCAATGGTTTGACCAATCTATAGAGATGGTCTAACCACTGTGGTCCAATGATGCGACCGATCCAAAGCGATAGTTTGACCAAGGTCCAGTGTGACCGACCATAAAAGTGGACCAACCAAAAATACGGTGTGAATAAGTTCTAGTTAGCGGTACATTTATTCCAGAGAGATCCTCCTTGCATTGCTGGAGTTTTTGTGAGTTATGTGACCAGCCATGTAATGGCGGTCCAACCGAAGGTCTTTCGGTGGTCTAACCGGCATTAGTGCCACGGTCAGACTAGTCCTTTGTTACCAGGAGGTTTAAAGTTGGTTTGCAGTGGTCTGACTAGCCGATCAGACCAACCTTTAGGAAATTGAGTGTGTTGAGTTGATTTCCGGTTTGTGCTAATCATGGTACGAGTCCACGCAAGTATTAGTCATGGCAGGAGTCCACTAGTTTTGGGAATCTTGACGTGCACGTCAAGTGGTGCATATTTGCATCGATTTTATTAGTGAGAGTCAAGTACGCGTCACTTGTGCTCAGGACGGTTGTTTGTTCTTCGATGTGCCAAGACAGCAAATACAATCTCTACATCTTATCATTGACTATCCTCACTCGTAACAGTCATAGGAGCAAGTTATAATCATACATGATCACCTCATAATGTAAATCATCAATACAACATGTCAAAAACATAAATGCAATGCTTGACTCATCCCATCCTACTGTGCACCAGTGTGTTAATTTAATAATTTAATTACCACAGACCTAACGCCCGCTCCGATACCAACTGTAACACCCTAGGATCCACATTACCCTGAGATGCTACTAAAACCACTCCACGACTAGCCAATTTGTAAGATAAAATAAACTGGCAACAATTACTAAACAAGATAGTATAAACGGAAGCATAAACAACTAAGGAATAACAGGATAGTGATAACAATTCACTATTTAAAACATCCTCCAACAATTTAATCTAAAACATAGTTCACAAATTTAACATTATTAAGATAATGTAAACAAAGCTATGCAAAGGTCAAGAATCCTTTCAACTTTATTACAGCATAAAAATATGATTCACGTGCATCAGTGTGGTGCTGTTTTACCCTTTCCATGCATGCTCAAAGTCCACCTGTAGGGAGGGGGAAACAAAGGTGAGATAAAATCTCAGCAAGCAAACTATTTAACAGGCTATTCAAGCTACAAACAATTATACATCATCATTTATAATTCCATACAACTAGAACCACAATTCGTGTCCACAATTATTAAACCACCACAAACTTCCATGAATCATACCTCTTCAATTTCAGATTTAATTGGCATATGAATGCAGTCATTTTATCCACAATTAAATACAAATGAAATATTTAATCTCCCACAAACCATAATAGATTAATCATCAACATTTAATCTTTCACAATTAATAATGTTTATATCCTCAACTTCAAATCACCATCAATGACGGTAAAGCATTAACAAATAAATCTTGTTTGACTACTTTAAAACCTCAACCACCATCACCACCAGGACAATTAAACATATGTATGTTTTACTTCAATGCTTTTCTAATTCTCACATCCACAACTGCTATGAACAATTAATACAAGAGAAAATAATCTCATGACACAATCACAACCACAATCCTCATACCACAAATAACTCATATGAGCCAATTCCACGTTACAACTATGAAGTTGTATATTCCACATTACAACTATGAGTTGAATATTCCACAAAATAACTTCACCACAATATATTGCATATGTATGCAAATGATCCTTCCACAATGCAATGCATATGAATGCTTTCATGCTATGCTCCACATCACTCTTTCTCGGTGGGATTTGAGGTGCAACGTATTACGGTAATATACGATGCTCGCACCGGGATAAGAGGTGCATCGTATTACGGCAATATACGATGATGTACCGGTACGGTCGCGGTTATGTGCGACGACATCCACATATGCATATGACATGATATGATATGATATGAATGATATGATAATTATAAATCACATTAATCCATCCTCAAAGGAGCATCATCATGCTCACAACATATCCACATCCACCCATTGTTATTTTCATGTTCCACATTATAACATTAAGCAAGAATTCAATATGTCTACTAGCAGATTATCAACATATAAATGGATCAATACTTGTTACCATCTCTACAATTAAAATATCATGCAATCATGGCATAATGTATCAAATTACGATAATAATGTAAACTGCACTGATAATGGATGAACGTACCTTCCCCCTGCGTGTTACAGTCTGTCCAAGGCCGAGAAAACAGAACTGTGTCAGTGCTTAAATGGTGTCAAAGTTCTGTATGGTTACTCCGGCAACATGAAGAAACTTGTTTCGATGCAAGATTTTAAGTTAAATGGCATGAAGTCTCATGATTGTCATGTGCTGATGACACAGATGCTCCCTATTGCAATTAGAAATATTTTGCCGATCAGAGTCCGAGAGACAATTATGAGGCTATGTTATTTTTTAACACAATTGCTCAGAAGGTCATCGATCCCGAAGGACTAGATGCTCTGCAGGACGAGGTGGTGATGAGTCTATGTCATCTTGAAATGTATTTCCCTCCTTCATTTTTCGATATCATGGTCCATCTCATTGTTCACCTTGTATGGGAGATAAAAATATACGGGCCCGTATTCTTACGTAGCATGTACCAATTTGAGAGGTTCATGGGAATTCTCAAGTCCTACGTATGGAATCGATCTCGGCCGGAGGGCAGCATCGCCGAAGGTTATACAAGCGAAGGGGTCATTGAGTTTTGTATCGATTATATAGCTCAGATTCAACCGATAGGTGTGCCTCAATCTCGTCATGAGGGGAAGCTCAAGGGTATCGAAACTATCGGAAGGAAAGCAATCACTCCAGATATGGACGCATATACTCAAGCCCATTTCATAGTCTTGCAACACATGACTAAAGTGGCGCCTTATGTTGACCAGCACAAGGATGTGCTTTGGCAACAGAATCCGGAGCGGCCGGATGTTTGGATCATGAGGCAACACAACAGTCGGTTCAACCAATGGTTGAAGGACCAAACCGCTAGGAGCTCGCCAAGTGAGATGTTGACATGGTTGGCAAAAGGGCCAACATTTTACAGTTGTGGCATGGCAAGGATATGATATAAATAGGTACACATTCTATACACAGGCTCAGGATGTAAAGAGCACTAACTGAGCAGTGGTGTCCGTGATAGATGCGTTCGATCACCGATAGGTTGAGAAACTCGTACTATGGGTTCATAGAAGAGATTTGGGAGCTCACCTACGTGGTTTTCAAGATCCCCTTATTTCGGTGCCGCTGGGTGCATCTCCCACAGGGGAAGGTTGACAAGTACGGTGTCACTACCGTGGACCTCCAACGTGTCGGGTACAAAGACGAACATTCGTACTCACCTACCAAGTTGTTCAAATTTTCTATGTAACCGACCCAGCAAATAAGAAACACCATGTAGTTCTTCATGGAAAAAGGATAATTGTCGGAGTCGAGAATGTAGTGGACGAGGAAGAATACAATCAATTTGACGAGTTATCTCCTTTTGGAAATGGCATAAGGGTCGACGACGAACAACGTGACGAAACTAGTTACGTACGCATTGATCATCATGAAGGGCTAATTTTTAAAGGAAATATGCATGTGGTGTAACACCCCAGCCAAATAATGGCCTGGAATGCTACTAAACTAACAACATAACAAAGCTAAACTATTTGCATTCTACAAAATTTCGGCAGAGTCTCCTTTGTTTATTGTCTAAAACTGAAGTTCCAGCAAGTATAATCAAAAATATATAATTAACCGTAAGCAATATAATCATTAATAAGCAAAACAGCTATAAAACTTAATTAAAGCGCGGAAGCAATATAAAAGAGTTCTAATCCCTTATTACATTTTAAACCTGATAGTCATAAATCAAATACCACTTGAGCTAATCAACAAATAATATTTAAAGTTCTCTATTTCTTCCATGGTGGATAATTCGTGCAAGTGCAACAACACTAATCCTTCTTTATTCCTATGCATACCGATCTCATGAAGGTACCTAAAACAAACAACAAATAACAACAACAACAAGAGTGAGTCCAACGACTCAGCAAGTATTAAAAGATAGTAACATGAACAACCATAAACATCATTTTAATCATAAAAACAACCATGCTATGCAAGATGATCGAAAATCTCTTTTTCTCTTCTCTTTCGCATTTTACCGATAATGCGGAGTGTGCATCCGTCAATGCACACCCATGCATGTACCATCTAGTATAGGGACCAATTGCTCACACTCTACAAGTATGGGGACCTTTAGCCCGTCATGACATCAACATGACGAGGACCTCGGCGCTTGGTCATCTCGTGACCAAGACTTCAATAAATCAGCATCATGCATATATGTGAATATCTCGATAAATAAACATGCATTCACAATATCTAAGCATCATAAATTCTCATGAATACTACAATTGCATTTGACCATAAGCAATACCAACAAATCATTAACATAATGATGAACACACATTTCCATAACTTGGAACAATCATCTTCAAAACATCAATCATGAACAATCCACACTATAGTTTTAAAACCACAAATATACTTGCCTTAACCACGAGAAAACGGGGAATGAGCAGAAGGTGCGGCCCCTGGGATCCGTCCTCCTCCTGAACAATAATTATAATAATTGCTAAGACAACAGTAGCAGGTCTTTAGATAAAATAACAACACCCCTAAACTAACCCAGTATGTTTAGCTTGACTTAATCCCCAATTTCTCTCGGCCAAACTCTGCCCCTCTACGGACAATCACATTCAAAAATTCATAACTATTGGTACAGAAGTCCAATAGGGCGTTCTTAGATGTTTTGGAAATATAATTAAATTATCTAACTAAACTTAGTTCGTGAGCCTCCCAGATTCGGCCATTTTCTACCCGCACCAATCCCTTTTCTAAAGCATCAGCAATCACAACGGGCTCTCTAGATAGCGCACTAAAAAGGCCATAACTTTCACCCCGAAAATCGAAATCAGGACTTCTTGACCTTTCTGGAAAGCTAAGAAAATTATCTACAACTTTCCTAATATGAAGATCTTCTTATTCTTCCGTTTTCCAGTCGCCCAAACTAATATACCGAAACCTGTCAGGAAATCCCCCGATCTACAGAACAGTCCCACTAGAAAAATCGTAACTTTTGTTACACAGGTCCGAATAATGCGTTCTAGAACTTCATGGAAATATAATTATGTCTTATACAATTCTCTAGGAGAGGTCCAGACCTGAATCCCCACGGATCTATCCCAAAACAGCCGTCTAACACGATCTGTCCTAGCAGTCCAGATTACCGATATTGCTACCATGATCAAAATATTATTCTAAATGGGGAAAACAGGGATTGCCCTTGATGAAACGTTGTAGAACACGACAAACACCCTACGAATTCCTCCTCTTCTCTTTTTCCTCTTTTTCTTCTCTTCCTCCGGATCCAATTGCCTTGCAACGCGTGAATTCCTTCCTCCGCTCAATCGGTAGCAATTGGGGCCTTCTTCACCAACAATGGAGGGAGGGAGGGAGGGAGGAGGATCTCTTGGAGGGGAGGGGCACAAGGGGCGAGAGGGAGGGGCGCAATAGAGAGGGAGGGGGAGAAGGGAGGCTAGGGTTGGGAGGGGTGGCGATTCTATGTTGAGAACCGTCAGTGATATTTATTATCACGACGGTTCTAAGTTGAGAACCGTCTGTTATAATCCTTATTATCATAGATGGTTCTAAGTTTAGAACCGTCCGTAATATTTATTATATATAACCCCCGCTAGGGTTTTGCTTGTACAAGTTATTAAACTTAGTCGCTCTCCTGAAGTCCCGATCGAGCCCGCCGCCGCCGTCCCCCCAGAGCCCCTCGCCGCCACCTCCGCCGAGCCCCGACCCTCGGGTCGCTGTCCCCCAAGCCCCTCGCCGGCCGCCTCTGCCGAGCCCCAGACCCTCATGGGTTCGGCTGCCTCCATCGAGCCATCGAGCCCTTCCTCAGTCGTCGTCCCCCGAACCCCTCGCCGGCCGCCTCCGTCGAGCCCTCGACCCCTTGCCGATCGCCATCCCCCGAGCCCCTCGCTGGCTATGTCATACCTGGTACTCTCTCATACCCGCTATTTTAGTCCATTTGTTACCAAGAAGCTTTTTAGTGGGTTGTTTGATTGAGGATTTGGGGTACTGCTTAGGGTTTAGGTTGGTGATTTAGTAATAGATGTAAATTACAACCGAGTAATAGATGTAAATTGCAACCGAGTAATAGATATAAATTGCAATTTAATTGGAGCTGTAGATAAGCTGTGTAAATATGTATATATGGCCCATTAGCATGTACTCTAGAGTTGTATTGTAATATGTATATGTATATTTCTCCGACATGCTCCATTTATACCACCATCTATAGATAGATTGCACACCTCTAGCTAGTACTTATCTTTTCTTAGGCACTTTCTTATCTTATGGTCTTCTAGGATTGGAATTTAAGTATGTGCTTATACCGCACTATTTACGTATATGCTACATTGTGCTTACTTTTCATATATGCGAAGGCCAACATGTCATCTTCAGCATCATCGCCGGATGCGTCTGCTCCAAAATCAAAATGCCAAGGAAGAGGGCTATCGAGAAAGCCTGAGGGCCGATTTACCATCACAGAGGTTGATGGATCTGGGACCCCTCTTCGTCCTCGCCAAGCAGTGGGCGCATTTCGAAGATGATCGGGATAGTTGCACGAGAAGGAATTGAGATCATATTCGATTCATGGAAAAGCGTGCCTGGGACTCGGAAACATGAGCTGCTGACAGAAATTTTGGCATCGTTCGAGATCCCAGAAGAACACCAAGACGCCGTGCAACGACAAGCCTTGCTAGCGACGTGCAAAGAATGGAAGAACATCAAGAGCATGCTTGTCAAGAACTATGTGGAGAAGGATGAAATACACTTTCATAAATACTCATTCCTGGAATCACAATGGGAAGAGTTCAAGGCGATGAAGGTGACCGAAGATTTCAAAAGTGCAAGTGCGGCGCATAAGGCCCTCCAGGCAAAAAACACACAACCCTACAGACTTGGCACAACTGGGTATGCGGGTAAAATCCTGCAGTGGAGGAGAGAGGACGAACAGGCAATCCTGCAGAACACCGCCCCGCCATTTGCCAATATCCCGGATCACCGCGCTCGAAATTGGATTAGAGCAAGGTCATCTACAACGACATTGGGTGACGTCTCCTTTCGAAACCCTGCAGACCAGCAAGTGTCCTAGCCCTTGGTAAGATATCGATCGAACGACATAGCTTGTAATTACTTCACAACTTCATAGGAAGTGAAATGAAATGTTATGCTCTTGCAGGAAACGTTGAGTGTTGAATCTTCCCAGGGATCATTTCAGGGAACGAGGGAGAAAGATATACTCTCTGTGGCCCTGGGAAATAAGGAGCACCTGGGCTTTACGTTCGTTGGAGACATGGTTTCCAAGATGACCCCGAATTGTATCGAAGAAGGAAGAGAATTAAAGTTGAGCGTGAGGCACAGATACGAGAAGAGATCAAGGCATCTCTTAAAGAGGAGCTGGCTGATTTTGTCAGAGATCAGATGCAGAGATTTGCAGAAAATCAGCAGGCCGCCACCGCCGCTCCTGTGCTAACTAGCCTGCCCAACCATCGAGTAGTTGCGCGTCCAATCCTACGACGGAGAACGATGCCAGATTTCCTGTCGACGACATCCAGGTAGTAATTATTATCTCTGGAATGCTCGATCCGTTGATAGGCCTATTAATTGGAGTAGCTAATTTTGTATCGTTATGTAGGAGCCTACGAAGTGCAAGCTCCAAGTGAGATATGCCTCCGTTGCCTTGTGCGCTGATTGGGGCCTGGCATATCTATCTGCTCAAGGGGTCATGGTGCACCGTCAACCTTTAGCGCCAGGCTTCGGAAAAGTGTTAGTGGATGGTGTACACGCCAATTTCGATGTCGTCCCACTACTGAAGCCCTCCAACGACGAGCTCGTGACTCTAGGGCAAGCCATTGGAACATTCATCCAGTGGCCCAAAAGCGATATATGCCTGGAGGCTTCTTCACCGGTGGCAGATTAGCTATGTGCACTGGTGCCATCTCTACAAGGGCAACCTGAACCAGATCAGTTACATGCACTGGTGCCATCTCCGCCACCGCTACCTGCACCGGTGTCATATTCACGGGCGCTATTCCCGGTGCAGCAACTACCACCACCGGTGCTACCTTCATAGCACACCCACAAATGAGACAAGGGGGCAAAGCAATGAAGACCGATGATGATATCCCGTACACGCCATTGGCTCAAATTTGTGCTTGGCGAGCTGTTGGTCGAGGTAACGCGCCTCCAAGCCCTACCAATTAGTTGCCTGCAATTGCACAAGTGGTATATGGAACAGTCCAATATGCCAGCGGGAGAACGGCGCTCAGGTATCACTGTCAATTTCACACCGGATCATTTAGAGCACAATATTCAAGACTGTGTCTTCGTGGTCACCTTTGAGGATTTATTTGATCTTTTCACACTCAACGCTCTCGACGCCTCACTCATTCGATGCTGGACGCTGTAAGTGTGTACAATCACAGTTTCCATTCATGTCATACCGATAAATATCATATATAATTTATTGCTTTTGTGTGTATATATAGAAACATGGTGACTCAAGTTAGAACGACCAAATCATCGGTTGGTTTCTTGGACCCACACTTGATCGCTATGCATACCATCAACGAGGATGTATCCTTCGTCGAAAGGTACATTGCATCAGCACTGGTGGCTTACCACGATAAGGAATACATACTTATGCCCTGTAATCAGGAATATCATTGGATTTTAATAGTAATTGTACCAAAATGGAACAAGAAAATATACCTTGATTCCCTAAGTAAGAATAACAAAGACTACACAGTTGTCATCCAAGTACTCGATAGGTAAGTACATTTTCTCCATACATACCTATATTGTACTCTTTATTTCTTTTCGACTGACTAAGGTCAACTTGTTCGAATCCTGTAGGGCATTCGCGATGTACGTTGCAAAGGCAGGTGTCTCCACGCAAGGGACCAAATGTTTGACACATGATCATAAATTTAAGGTATTCACTATCATTAATTAATTCTATGCAACAGTTGGTAGTAATGCATGTTGAATTAACACATTCTATTTTTTTGTAGTGCCACCAGCGGCCGCCGAGCAACACATGTGGATTCTACGTGTGCTACCATATGAACCTACTCCTCGATTCCTCGAGGATTACCAATACTAAGGTTTACCAATCTTCCCATAATTACTTCATACTTATATATATACGCATATTGATCGTCCTATCCACAGGCTGCATCCATCCTGTCAATTGCATTGAAACAGCCTGACCTTCACAAATTCGAGGAGAGTTGGCATATTTTTTGGTGGCTAACATCATAAACTCAGATGGAGAGTTTCACAACACATAATAATTTTTTATTGCTCTTATCACTCCGAAATCGAGGTCTCGCGAAAGGAACAGATCCATAATCAACGAACTTGTCGGCTGTACAAGCAATACTTGGATAGCAATCATGCATCATCCAAGTATTGCTTGTGTAGCCTGATAAGCTCGTTGATTATGGTGTTGTTCCTTTCGCGAGACCTCGATTCCGGAGTGATAGAGCAATAAAAAATGCAATGTTACCATCTAAGCGCAAATGCCATGTAAATCTTTTGTAATTCTGTATTTGTTAATAGATATTTTATTTCATTTCAATTAATTGATTTGTGAAATGGATGTTTTATGTTTCTGAAATGAAGTGCGATGTGAATTGGATGTTTTATGTTTGTGAAATGAATTGAGATGTGAATTGGATGTTTTATGTTTGTGAAATGCATTGAGATGTAAATTGTATGTATACATGTACATGTTGATCTGCTTGTTTCAGAGGGTATGGCTAGCATTTCCTGAGGCTAGCCAATAAACAGAAATAAACTTAGGGGTAGAAAAGAATATCACAGACGGTTTGTAACTAAAAGCCATCTGTGATAGGTGATAATCACAGACAGTTTGTAACTAAAAACCGTCTGTGATTATCACCTATCACGATGGTTTGTAGTTACAAACCGTCTGTGATATTTACAACACAGACAGTTCAAAAATCGTCTGTGATGACATTCGATTATCACTGACCGATAAATTCAGAAGGTTCAGAAAATAGTCTGTGATGATGTTTTTGAATCGTCTGTAATATAATTTTCTGTAGTAGTGAAAGAACACTCAGCCGTACTCGGACATGACGAGTTCCTCGCAAGCGTGGGCTAGGAAGTGTTCATAAATAGATGAGGTTCGGATATGTGAAAAGAGTACGATGATCGGAGACATTTGTGTCAAGCAAATCAGTATCTGTTGCACTCATAGTGGCCATGGATGTGTGATCGATATTGGTTTGCCATGCAATTCCTCTCTAGTGCAAACACGTATACTTAGGTGGAGAAAACAAGCTCCGTCCGACCGCCTCACGGTCGTATGGTCGTAGACTTTAATCGGACATGCCACTGGACCACGGAAGCTTGCTGCTTGGGAATCTCATGAGCCTATTTCTTTTATTTATCTTGTAGGATCGAAATGGAGACAGATGGGAGGGTGAATGTCGCTCTCTTTTGCAATCGCCCTTGAGAATTCGTACACTGTTTTTCAAAAAGATGCAAAACAAAGCACCTCACAGAAAATTAAAATTAATCTTGTGGAAATTTGGAACGCATGCGACACTGAAAAATTCAGAATAAATCAGAGAGTAGTCAGTACAAATTTCAACTGAAAATATTGTCGTTTGATCTATATGCAAAATCGTCAAAGATCAGAAAAGAAATAAAAAGAAAAGTGACTTGCGAACATGTCCTGCTGAGAAAATGAAACACTGAAGCAGAGGACAGGCTGATACCAAAAGAACAGGAGTAGTAACTTTCGGTTGAGTAAATTGATTCGAGCAGACTGAAAGGAAACTGCAAGCACAACTAAAAGGAAGGGAAAAGCAAAGCTGCACAAAGATCTTTTAGGACAGCAGCTCACAAGAATTACACAGACTGTAAAGAGAGGGCATTCAGTTTCAGCAAGAACACTCAGAAGATGATTAGGGGCAGCAGACCAAAAGAAGCAGCTAACATAATTTTTTTTTTCTGCTACCCAAGAGCTATTTTTGCTGCCGTGAGATGAAAGAGACAAGAAACTTGTAGGGGCTGATTTAGCCAAACAAAACAAACTGCTGCCGTGAGATGAAAGAGACAAGAAACTTGTAGGGGCTGATTTAGCCAAACAAAACAAACTGCAGCAAGGACCAGGAGAGAAACTGAAAAAGAAACAAAAACTACAGCTGGCCGTAAAGATCAAGGGCTGCACTCACAACAGAGAGCAATCTGACCAAGAGGGAAGAAAAGCCAACTTGAAAATGATAACAAATGTTTTACTGGAAATCACAAAGAACAGTCAAAAAGATTTCACCAAAACTTAGCACTTGCTTCTATTCAGACTGATCTTAGCAATTTAAAAAGGGCCTCAAGAACATGAACAAAACAAGAGTGAAATCAAGTTCAAGAAAGAACTAAGAACAAGTCATAAGAAAACTTCAGATTTCCATTCATTGAATCAAAAGCGAAATACAAAGAGATACGTCCCCATACGCCTGTACATTTGAACATGAAAAGAAATTACATGAAGGATCAAACAACTCTCATCCTTTCCATCTCTCAATCCTCAAAAACACCAAGAGCCTCACAAGCTTCTTGAGAGGAACACAACACATAAGGAATGGACTCTTAAAACCCTAACTCTCTCTATTGTGTCCTAAGGGGTATGCAGCCCCTCACCTCTATTTATAGCCCTTGGCTAACGGGTCTCCAACCCGTTACGCCGGCTAAACCCTAACGGAGCTGTCTCCCGCTTGTGCAGCCTTGCGACTTACCGATTCGCCTCCCGCACCTTCCGGAAGCTTCGCGCTCCTTGTCGTACGCCTCACAACCACATCGAATCTCCACGTCGTCTTGACACATCACGACCGTTCGACCTCGGCGCCACTGCGCCTAGTCCGGTCCACCGTGTCTCACCACGACTCAGCCTCAACGTCCTGCAGTCACACAGACAAGAAACACGTCAAATAGCACCGCTCGATACATGTAAGCATAATTAAATCCAAACTGTCACATTAACGTAATATGCATCCTAAACATGTTGACCAGGTTTGACCAAGTCCGACCGAGCCCGTTACACATCGCAACGTCAGGGTCCGAACCAACCAACTCAAACTCGACTTAACTAAACCGATGTCAATTACTCATCATACACAACGGGATGACCTCCACATGGTCTCTCAATCTCCCCCTTGATGAGTATATTGACAAACACCGAAAAAGCACAAAGTTGAGTTTGAAGAGTCTAACATGGTCCATAAAAACAGAATGAAGCTAATGACCATGTCGACAGAAGGAGCAAAAGAAAGAACAAGTTTTCCTCAAAGCTCCCAAAGTGGCTTTTTCTACCACTATTCTCCCCCTTTTAGCCATAAACGCATCAAGAATGCAAGAAGGAGAAAAAGTCATTATGATGGATGAAATGACTGAGTTGATTAATCTAAGCATTTAGAGCCATGAGAATTATCCAAAATGACCAAAATGTATTACACCAAGCCATAATATATAAGTATGCTATCAAGATCATGACCATGTATGTAAAGAGAAGCTAAGTTAATTAAGGTATAATCTTAATTTTTAGTTGAATTGCTTAGCACATCAAGTCAAACATGATTTTAGTCTAGCAAGAGGTATCCAGAAATGAGACAGGCTATGTCAATAAGCTAAATGGAACCGAGAAGCTAGTGTTGAGTCAACTAGAGTGCTACTAGTTCAAGAATGATACAATTGTTGGAGTACATTGAACCTTTTAGCAATTGAGCACAATTGACAAACTTTGACTTTAGAAATCATATGATTGTTTCCAACCATTTTTTTTGTTGTTTAGTCATGTAATAGACCTCAAGCCTTATGCGACCACTTCAAGCAATGAGCTTACGAAGATGATCTTGGTCATCCAAATCTCCCCTAAGTTCATGCCTTGTGCAATGGCAAGCCGTCTCATGAGAAGGAATTGGTGAGATCAGTTTTTTCGCACAAAGAGATCTTTTGCTTTTAATAGATTGCACTAACTTATGTGTCATCAAGAAACTAATATAGCTCAATCTATTGCTCAACAATGATTCAAGACTCAACTCAGCCTATTTGACATGGCATGAACCATAAAAGGTAACACAAAGTCGACTAGTCTCAAATATGAACATGACATGAATTAGGTCAAATTTAGCATTTTAATTAACCTATCATGGCAAAGACTTGACTACACATATAAAATCATGATCAAATTAGCAATGGAGCACAAATCATGGCAAGATGTAATATAATGAAAACGTGTCACGAGAGGATAATAATCAAGGCTCCATTAAGTTATATTACGAAACAAATGAAGAAAATCCAGCTCCCCCTTAACTTGAGATGCAACTTTTAGTTCAAGTTGAGTTATATCAATATTAAGATCTAGAAGTTCCCAAATGAACTCCCCCTGAATCAAGGCAATAAAAGAAAGAGCTGGCAAATAAATCAAGAATGGCAGTCCTTAAAGCATAGATAAGATAGAGAATACTAATGACTCAGACTAACTCTTATCTGCCCCATATGACTCGGTGACAACCACCGTCGAGAAAACACACACTAGAGAGCAAACACGTACCCTGTCTACCCGATGGTGGCCCAACCCTCGCTAGAACCTAAAAGATGTGAGTGAGCTCAACCTAGTGAGATAAGAAACAGCTATCCTGGAAGCACAAGATAAGAGTAAGAAGTCTAAGCAACTCAGCAAGAGACACACTCTAACCTATGCTGGAAGGACTAAACCCAATGCACCCACGATGCAATGCAACAAGAAGGAGATGAAGCATAATTAATATGATAATGCAAAGAAAGCCCAAAGCTCCCCTCACAACAGTCCATAAGGACAAACCACCCCAAGCTCTCCCAGAGTGAAAACCTCGTGCTATCCAAAGGCTTGGTGAAGATATCACCAACTGGTGGTCACTCTCCACAAACTGAAGCATGATGTCACCCTTCTCTACATGGTCTCGAAGGAAGTGATATCTCGATATCAATGTGCTTGGTCCGAGAGTGCTTGCACGGGTTCTTAGCAATGCTAATCGCAGACGTGTTATCGCAAAAGAGCGGAACACGGCCGATAGCTAACCCAAAGTCCCGCAGTCGAGACCATCCAGCACTTGGCTACAAACAATCGGCTGCAAAGAACGTGCTCGGCCTCTGCGGTGGATCATGCAACACCGAACGCTTCCTCGAAGACCGGAAACGAGAGAAGTGCCAATGAACCGGCGGTACCAAGTGCTCTTCTTATCTATCCTACAGCCAGCAAAGTCTGCATCCGAAAATGCTCTAAGGGATAGACAGGAGCAGGAAGAGTACCAGATACCATAGTCAATGGTAGCTCGAAGGTACCGAAAGATGCGCTTCACCGCCTGGCGGTGAGATACGCGAGGAGAAGCTCAAACCGGGCACATAGACACACGTAAAAGTGTATGTCCGGTCTCGAGGCGTGAGGTACAAGAGAAAGCCAATCATACTTCGAACTCTTTTGATCAACGGCTCGCCATCCTCATCTCGGGTCAAGAGAAGTCAGAGAAGCCATCGGAGTTGACACCGGCTTTCCATCACCCATGTCAAAGCGTCTCAGGAGGTCTCGAGTGTACTTGCCTTGATGCAAAAAGGTACCCTCCCGAGTCTGCTTAATTTGGAAGCCAAGGAAGAAAGTCAACTCACCCATCATGCTCATCTCAAACTCGGTGCTCATGACATCCGAGAACTGTGAAACTAGAGCATGAGAAGAGCCGCCAAAGATAATGTCATCGACATAAATTTGGGCGAGCAGAAGGTCATTGCCAAGCCGGCGAATGAACAAGGTCTTATCAACTTTACCTATCTCGAAATCATGCCTCAACAGATAGGACTTAAGCCTCTCATACCAAGCTCTAGCGGCCTGCTTAAGTCGATACAACGCTTTGGAAAGCTTGTAGACATGATTAGGGTATTTGGGGTTCTCGAAACTGGAGGTCAGTCGACATAGACTTCTTCCTCAATGAAGCCATTGAGAAAGGCACTCTTGACATCCATCTGGTAGAGCTTGAAACGCTTAGAAGCTGCAAAGGCAAGCAGAATTCTAATAGCCTCAAGTCTAGCTACAGGGGCAAAGGTCTCCTTGAAGTCTAGACTCTCAACCTGGGAGTACCCCTGAGCAACCAGTCTAGCCTTGTTTCGAATGACTACCCCATCCTCACTTTGCTTGTTCTTGAACACCCATTTGGTTCCAATGATATTGTGATCTCGAGGGGGCTCAACAAGCGTCCGCACCTTGTTTCTTCGAAACTCTCCAGCTCCTCATGCATGGCATTGATCCAAGACTCGTCAGATAAAGCATGACAAACGTCTTTGGGCTCGAAGGAGGCAACAAAGGCAGAATGGAGACAGAAAAGTGATGTACCAGATTTCGAACGAGTGACTCGCTCAAAGAGATCTCCAATAATCTGCTTAGAAGGATGGTCTTTTTGAATGTGTCTAGGAGGTCTAGGATGAAATGAAGAAGTGGCCTCTACCTCGTGACTGACGGGGTAGGAACAGAGCCACTAGCTCGAGAGGAAGTCAGAGGCATGGTCGATCACCTTGAGGTGCGGTGAAGAAGGCACCTCAAGTGGTGGATAAGGGATTGGATCGGTAGACAACCCTCGTCTCCATCATCCTCATCATCCACAAAGATGGTCTCGGATGCTCTAGAGAACTCGAGATATCGGGCCTAGTCCTGACCGCCTCATCGAAAGTCACCTCACGGGTTTCTACCATTTTGCTAGACTCGCAGTTCCAGACCCTATAGGCCCGCGAAGAGGTCGAGTAGCCTAGAAAGATCCCATCACAAGAATGTGACTCGAACTTATCTAGGTTCCGGACTTGAGATAAAGCACTTGCAACCAAACACACGAAGTGAGAAACACGGGCTTTGCCCATATCTCAACTCGTAAGAAGTGCGGTGCAAGTGTGCCCAAGAAAACTCGATTAGAAACATGGCACGCGGTAGCTATAGCCTCACCCAAAACTTCCGCGGTGTAGAGTATTCATCGAGCATCGCCCCGCCATCTCGACCAAGGTACGGTTCTTCCTCTCCACGACGCCATTCTCACTGGGGACGTGCGGAGAAAAGAACCGGTGCTCTACACTGCCTCAACACGTAACCTCTCGGTAGAAATTCTTGAACTCCGTGCCATTGTCATCGGATCGCTCGTAAGGCACTTGGAAGCTCAACAGAAAGCCTACTGAAAAGACCTCGAAATGTGTAAATGTCTCATCCTTCGAGGCCAAGAAAAACACCTAAGAATACCTCGAGAAGTCGTCGACCACGACAAGAACATACCTCGAGCTGGTCCAACCGTATCCATATGGAGCAGCTGTCCCGGTGCATCGGTCATAGTCACTGTGACCGGAGGGTGAGAAGCGGCAACCATCTTGCCGTGCCAAGCATGGAGCGCAAACAAGATCTTTGACCATCTTGAGTTTCGGCGGACCACGAAATGAGATCGTGGCTAACTCGGGTCAAATGGTCAAATCCAATATGACCAAGTCTCCTATGCCGAAGGTAAGGTCGCGGGACTTAGAAGCAACAAAACACCGGAGAGGATCACCGAAGACTCGGAAAAATCAGCACGAAGATCCTCCCAAAGCGAGAAATCCATAAACCGGACTACAGAAGAATCAAGAATTTTGCAATTGTTTTTCTTAAAACTCACCTCAAAGCCGTCATCGGTAAGCTGAGAAACGGAAAGCAAAATATACTACAGCTTACTAACCAAGGCAACATCTTACAAAATGAAAGAATCATTAACGCGCACTGTACCTTTGGTGATGACACGCCCGGATGAAGCATCTCCGAAAGTGATCGTCTCATCACCGGAGCG
Organism: Bonia amplexicaulis; assembly: GCA_036346245.1. NCBI lineage: Eukaryota > Viridiplantae > Streptophyta > Magnoliopsida > Poales > Poaceae > Bonia > Bonia amplexicaulis. The sequence continues at coordinate 6,532,174 of CM070746.1, read as the reverse complement.
GGCAAGGAAGAAAACCAACGGGAATCTCCGGTCATGTGACGTGAACACCCGGAGTCTACAAGCCAAACCTTTCCCTTCCCTGCCCGGCGAACCTGAGTCAACAAGAGAGCAAAGTCTCAGTACTGGGATAAATCAAAATAGATTTTGGAACCCAATACTGAGTAACACGTCGAGCAGATGAAGTAGTCAAGCACGACTGACCTCTATCTACCCTACGCTCTCTGTCACTCAAAGAAGCAGAAGGTCTGTGTGCAGACCTGAAGATGTTGCTGGGTCCGACTGCTACGGAAGAGCGAGTCGGCGACCGGCAAGAAGTCGATCACGCCGCGGTAGGCATCTCGATGGAAAGCGAGATCTACCCTCGAACAGCGGAAGTCACGACCGAGGGAGCATGAGAACAAAACGTAAAACCGGAAGAACCAAGTCGTCGATGTTGCCCAAAGCTACCAACAAGAGCAAGCCTAGACCTCGTGTTGGTCTTAGGTGCACTCAAGGTCTGGGGCTGACCCTGAATACGCCTAAGAGACTTAACACGGTCTCTTCGCGCAATCTTGGCGCGCTTGAAGCAGTGGTCAATCAAATGTACATCCTTCTGACAGAAGGTGCAATGATACTTCACCTTCTGAGAGGCAGAAGTAGCATGAGATGGCTTCGCCTTCTGAGAGGCCGAAGCTATAGGTGGAATCACCTTGTCGTCGTAAATCTCTTTAACAAAGCCCACGATTTAAATTGAACTTTCTTGTTCTTGGCTTGACCTCAATCACACCTGCGGCTATGGGTCTGAGCACGGCAGGTGGATGCTTCCTTCTGTCTTCTAGAAAATCATATCCTAGACCTTGATTGAATTTGCAAATCTTCGATTGGTCTAGAATAAGATTAAGCTTCTTCTTGCCTCCGACAAATCTCTCGAGAGTGTTCATAAGGTACTGACACTCCCGAAATAGAGAGACACAAGAAGAGCAGGGAGGAGAAGAGACAGCAGAAGGTAAGGGAGCAGAAGAAGAACCAACAGTAGAGGAAAGAATGGCTTGTGCACGCATGTACCGACTACGATGGGACGCCCTACTACTAGCGGTTTGGTTCACGCTCCTAAGCGCCTCAACCTTACCCTTGGGCTTCTCCCCACACCAGAATCACATCACAAGCGCTTGATGGCTTCACTAGTTGGTCCTTAGTTAGCTTCACACATTTTTCATTTAAAGCAACGAGTTCAAGTTTTAGTTTATCACAGCTAATGCATGGTGAGCTAACAGGGTCCTTTGTCGCAAACTGAGCTATTTTCTTATTAGTGTCAATCATTTCTTGAAATTGTTTTGAAATGCACTCAAGTTCAGTGATTAACTTAGGACAGTTCACACATGAAGCAATAGGCTCAAGAAGAAAAGCTTGTAATTCTGCAATTTTATGATCTGCCCGTTTTAGGTTCATCTTCAAATTGTTACAACTTTCATAAGTCTGAGACAGATCCAGGAGCATGGTATAAAGACCTCTAAAAGCATTGTCCTTATCCTCACATGAGGTGCAAGAAGTAGTCTCAACAATAGTAGGTAAAGCAACAGCTATCCTACTCATCTCTAACTCAGCAAGTAGACTAATATTCTCCACCTTAATCTCATCAAGCTCAGAGGACAGACTAGTGTGAGAGGTCCTTAGTTTCTCCATGTCTCCAAGCAAGGCACAACATGTATCACAGTCGTCACGGGAGGGAGCAGATATAAGTGAAGTAAGCTCCCGTGACAATCTATCTACTTCCTTCTCCAACTCGCTACATCTAGCTCTAGATCTAGCATGAAATCCTCCTAACTTAAGAAAAGCTTCATTTAGTTGGTCATAGGAGGGACATACCTCGTCGGAGTCGGAGTAGAGGTCGCTGTCGCTGATCTCGCCCTCGAGGGCCATGAAGCACATGCCGGAGAAGTCGTCGCTGCTCTTGGGATCTTGGTCACCCGTCCCATCGTCGTCGTTCCATCCCTCCACCTCGCTGAGGTCGAGGTCGTCGAAAGCGGCGAGGACGCGGTGGAAGAGCTTCTTAGCCTTCCCAAAGACGCGGAACGTCTTCTTGCCTTGCGTCTGAGCTGGGGGCTTCTTGTTGCGATTCTTGTCGGAGTAGTCATTCTTGCCCGAACCGTCGTAGTCTCCTTTGCCCTTCCCCAGCTTGGGGCAGTTTGCTCGAATGTGGTTGGGGCCACCACACTCAAAGCATATCATCGGTCCTCTTCTTTTCCGTCCCTCCTCCTCTTGTAAGCATGGGAGAACTTTCGAGCTAGGAGGGCTGTTGTTCATCCTCTAGCTGCTCTAACCGATCATCGCCACGTCACGAGAGCGACTAGGGAGAACCCGCAAAGAGAATCGGCGGAAGAACCGAAAGCGGTGGGATCGGTGACTAGTGCCATCGATTGAGACTTGACCGACGAGAGACTATGTCAATCTCGTGAGTCTTGAGACGCGAGTACAGCGCGTCAAGAGTCAAGGTCGAGAGGTCTATCGTGTCTTTGATGGTGGTCACTTTCATCTCCCAAACCCGAAGATCGAGTGCAGAAAGAATTTGTCGAGCGTTATCCGAGTCGGAGTATGTGAGACCGACGGCTCGGAGGTTGCTCAAAATCTTGTGAAAGCGAGAAAAGCACTCGTCAAGGACTCACCGGCAAGCATCTCGAATTTCATCAGTATTCGCTTGAACTGGTCTTGTCGCACCGTCTTTATTTGGGTGGTGCCCTCATGGTAAGCATTGAGGGTCACCCAAATATCGAAGGCCGACGCCGGTGAGAGATGCGATCAAATTAAACTCGCTCAAACCCTGAATGATGATGTTCCTCGCCCTTGCTTTTGCCTCAACATCAGCCATATTCCCGGCATTGATGTTCTCATCGGCGGGAACAACAAACTGGACCTTGACCTTTCGCCAGATGGCGTAGCCCTGAGCCTGGATGTAGGTCTCCATCCGGCTCTTCCAGAATTGAAAATCCATCCCATCGAAGATCGGAGGCTTGGACGAGTACTTGTTCGTCGCCATGGCTCTTGAGACCGGTTAAAGATCTATCAAGAAGAGCTAACCGGCTCTGATACCAATTGTAGGACCGAAATGGCGATAGAGGGGGGTGAATGTCGCTCTCTTTTGGAATCGCCCCCGAGAATTCGTACACTGTTTTTCAAAAAGATGCAAAACAAAGCACCTCACAGAAAATTAAAATTAATCTTGTGGAAATTTGGAACGCATGCGACACTGAAAAATTCAGCATAAATCAGAGAGTAGTCAGTACAAATTTCAGCTGAAAATATTGCCGTTTGATCTGCATGCAAAATCGTCAAAGATCAGGAAAGAAATAAAAAGAAAAGTGACTTGCGAACATGTCCTGCTGAGAAAATGAAACACTGAAGCAGAGGGCAGGCTGATACCAAAAGAACAGGAGTAGTAACTTTCGGTTGAGTAAATTGATTCGAGCAGACTGAAAGGAAACTGCAAGCACAACTAAAAGGAAGGGAAAAGCAAAGCTGCACAAAGATCTTTTAGGACAGCAGCTCACAAGAATTACAGACTGTAAAGAGAGGGCATTCAGTTTCAGCAAGAACACTCAGAAGATGATTAGGGGCAGCAGACCAAAAGAAGCAGCTAACATAATTTTTTTTTTCTGCTACCCAAGAGCTATTTTTGCTGCCGTGAGATGAAAGAGACAAGAAACTTGTAGGGGCTGATTTAGCCAAACAAAACAAACTGCAGCAAGGACCAGGAGAGAAACTGAAAAAGAAACAAAAACTACAGCTGGCCGTAAAGATCAAGGGCTGCACTCACAACAGAGAGCAATCTGACCAAGAGGGAAGAAAAGCCAACTTGAAAATGATAACAAATGTTTTACTGGAAATGGCAAAGAACAGTCAAAAAGATTTCACCAAAACTTAGCACTTGCTTCTATTCAGACTGATCTTAGCAATTTAAAAAGGGCCTCAAGAACATGAACAAAACAAGAGTGAAATCAAGTTCAAGAAAGAACCAAGAACAAGTCATAAGAAAACTTCAGATTTCCATTCATTGAATCAAAAGCGAAATACAAAAAGATACGTCCCCATACGCCTGTACATTTGAACACGAAAAGAAATTACATGAAGGATCAAATAACTCTCATCCTTTCCATCTCTCAATCATCAAAAATACCAAGAGCCTCACAAGCTTCTTGAGAGGAACACAACACACAAGGAATGAACTCTTAAAACCCTTCTTGAGAGGAACACAACACACAAGGAATGAACTCTTAAAACCCTAACTCTCTCTATTGTGTCCTAAGGGGTATGCAGCCCCTCACCTCTATTTATAGCCCTTGGCTAACGGGTCTCCAACCCGTTACGCCGGCTAAACCCTAACGGAGCCGTCTCCCGCTTATGCAGCCTTGCGAATTTACCGATTCGCCCCTCCTGCACCTTCCGGGAAGCTTCCGCGCTCCTTGTCGTGTACGCCTCGCAACCACATCGAATCTCCACGTCGTCTTCGACACATCACGACCGTTCTGACCTCAGCACCACCTGCGCCTAGTCCGGTCCACCGTGTCTCACCACGACTCAGCCTCAACGTTCTGCAGTCACACAGACAAGAAACACGTTAAATAGCACCGCTCGATACATGTAAACATAATTAAATCCAAACCTGTCACATTAACAGAATATGCATTCTAAACATGTTGACCAGGTTTGACCAAGTCCGATCGAGCCCATTACACATCGCAACGTCAGGGTCCGAACCAACCAACTCAAACTCGACTTAACTAAACCGATGTCAATTACTCATCATACACAACGGGATGACCTCCACATGGTCTCTCATATCTCTAGCTAGTGCACTGATTAATTGTTGCCTTGCCACAGAGACAAATATCGCCTGCCAGTGCCATGCCGTTATCCCCTAGTTGGAACCTTCATCTGTACATCTAGCTCTTGACACTTCAGTGTTTGGATCGACTGGACTGCTCTGCATCTATGAGACCCATCATATCGAGCTCCTTCCTGGTCGAGGCACCTTGTATCCACCGTTTGCCTAGCTAGCTGCCTCTCTTCATCCAACATCCCATCTCGTCTCGACCATAGCTACTAGTAGCACACGTGCCTACACACACGGGTGCTTGGCCCGGTAGCGTGGCACGTCGATGGTCCTCACCACCTACCGCGGCCATGCGCTTCCGTGTCCGATGGGAGTGCCATGGGGTTAGGGTATGCCGCGTTCTCGTGATGCCATAGGAGCTCCGAGAGGTGCTAGATCTACAAAAAATAACTTGATATGGAAGTCAAAATTGCAAAAAAATAGTTTTAGGGGACCAAAAAACAAAAAAAAAACTCTCTAATATAAAGGCAGCCAGCAACGTTTAGATTGGCTACAGCTTACGATTTTTGACTCTAACGTAAACGTTGGTATGAATGAATTAAATACCAATAAATTGTTTTAAATAACTGTACCGATAAGTTACTTCAAATAGTGATGGAAAAACTATTCTAATGATTTGTTTCGGGGTTTATGTCGTACCCAGATTTTACAATCTGACGTCCTCTGTGATTCCACCGCACTATTCCCTAGATCATTAGATAATGCTCACAGATACAGTACTGAACATCAAAGTACATATCATGCGGAAGCATAAATATAATAGTAGACTTACTCATAGGCTGATTAGGCCGAAATCATTAAAATGCAGCAGCGAAAACGAAGCACACAGGTGGAACCCTCAAGTACCACCTGGGGGTTCGCGACCTTGTTTTCGACATCTTCATCTTCTTGACCATCATGATCTGGTGCATTGCTGTCGTGTAGCGCTCTGACTCCTGATTCTAGATTAATTGTAAGAGCGAGGGTGAGCACAAACCACCATGCTTCATGAGCCAATATACAGAATGCAAATAGATAATATGTATGGCTTATCAAATGAGAGGCTCGGGTTATTTTATTTGCCATAAATTGCATTTAAAATATGATACATAGAAATTTTCTAAGACCTAGCAGTTTGAACTAAAACATAATGTGTGAAAGAATGCAATAATAATAGCGATCTAGATTCCATCCACCTTTACATAGTTTCTACACCATATGCTAACCTTTCAGCATTATAACCGCTTACCATATTACTGGGACGACACCCAGAGCAACACAAAACAGGTCTTTCCACTGCCCTCCATTTTTCCATTCCCACCCACAAAGTTTGCACACTTTACCCACAAAAGACAGTTCGCTCATTGTCCCACACGATTCCTTAGTCGTGCAGTTAAGTAAACCATCACAGTAATCGTTCAACATACCTCGCCCCTTCCATCATCTCACCCATATGGGCTTAGCTCGCTTGCGGCAGGTCCCATAAGTTGTGCAGGATGTTCTTCCCCTATGCGGCTAGTAGTTGGCTACCCACACTGCTAGTGTGCCACGAAAAACTTCACCCTCTACGAGTGTCACATTGAATCCGTCACACAGATTGCCACTTGCACTACCTCACCTCCTCTACCGACGAGATGACTTTCAAGGTTCAGTAAATCTACTAAGCCAGTTGTAATTTACAGACTTGTGGTTGTACTTATTTTACATAGGAGGGCATGACAAGATTCAGTTCTTAGTGTTATTTGGGTGCTTCTACCACTAACCACACTCTCGTGCACCGCTGCACTATACCTCCGATCCATCCGCCTAGATAGATAAGCAGTTTGAGGTTTTGGGAGCATAAAATAATTGTACCAAAACATACCAGTCATTTCCACCATGACTTTGCAAACTAGTTTCTCATGATTAAAAGTGATACTTGGGGTATTTTGGTGCCCCCGAGTACCTAAGCAGTACTAAGCATGGCGTATAATTACGGACTTATTTTTGAAAGGTTACCATTATAAATTTTGCTAGGGTGACAAGGCTCACATATTCAATTATTTCAAAAGAGGTGTAATATTAATCAAGTTAAACAATGGGCATATAACTAGAATCTTAAATCAACATATATTTGCATATAAAATAATAGCATGCAATTTGACAATTTAAACCAAAAGTAATTTGCAGAAAATGTTGGTTCAATATGATCAAATATTGACTCGCCTGGCGTGGTTCTTCACGGTCTTGAGCTCACTCAAACCTTTCTTATTCGATAGTCTTAAGCTTCTAGTCTTCATCTTTGTCTGGATCTTGGTCTTGTTTGATCCATTTAACCTTCGAGACCCCAATTCTAATTACGCGCTAAATAACTAAATCCAAATAAATTCAAATAAACTCCAAATATTAAAAGAAGGACATAAATGGATAGATTGTAATTTTTAATGAATTTAGGAGTTTGAACAGGCTCAATCGGGGTTAGGATGAAAAAGGACGGCTTCTAGAAATTTGAATTTAAGGGAATTAGAAATCAAAAATTTTCACCATGGTCGAAAGCTATACGTGCTTGGAAGATTTGCAGCGGTCGGATGCTCTGCGGTTGTCGGGAGGCAAGAGTGGTCGGAGACAAGAGCGGCCGGAAGTTCTATTGTAGTCGATAAACTATGGTGGTAGTCAGAAGCTACAATGATTTGAATATGGTCGAGAGGTACTGTAATTTGTGTGTGGTCAGATTACGACATGGTTGGTGGTCAAACATCGTGGTCGGTGCTCGAATAGCCATGATCGGGTGGCTAACGTTGTCATAATGTTGTACGTGGTTGAAGGTAAAGCCGGAGAGGGCGGTCGAAGTCGAGAGCAGAAGTGAGTGGTCAGAAATAGCGAGGTCTACTGAGTGGTCGGTAATGGCTTCGACGACGTGGAGTGGTCGGATGGTGTGTGCGGTCGAGCGATGGTGGCCGAGTTTGTTGGAAGTATTGTTTAGAGGTCGAACTTGATTTTGCGTAATAGTCGAACTCGAGTCCGCTCCTCAGTTGAACTTGGGTACGAGTCGTAGTCGTAACCGAGTTAGAAGTCATAGAGATGGGTATAAAAAGGGTAGAGTCATGTTACCAGGAATTGTGAGAAAAAGAGGAGAAAAAGAAATAAAGAGAATAGAAGAAAGAGCGATTTGGCTCAGGGAAACTACCGAGTATCGACTACATGGTGTGCTCATAGAACGTGATCGTAAACACATATGACCACGACATCGCAGAGGTGGTCGGAAGGCGTTACGGCTATGGCTAAGAAGGTGCGAACGTGGTCAGGAGGCATTATGACCACGACAAAGAAGAAGTAGACGTGGTCGGAAGGTGCTTCGACCATGGTAGATCAAGAGTGAACGTGGTCGGAAGGTGTTTCGACCATGGCAAAAGGGAGTGAACATGGTCGGAAGGCGTTTCGAGCACAGCAAAGAAGTGGGCGTGGTCGGAGAGCGTTTCGACCATAGCAAGGAAGAAGTGATGTGGTTGGAGGGGCTACAACGTGGTCGGAAACGACGTGGTCATGAACAACAACGTGTTCGGTAATGACTATTTGGTCGGTAACGACTATGTGGTTGGAAACGACTACGTGGTCGGTAACGACTATATGGTCTGACTATATGGTAATGACTATATGGTCAGAAGCGACTACGTGGTCGGTAACGACTAGGTGGTCCGACTATATGGTCGGTAACAACTGCATGGTCAGTAATGACTGCGTGGTCGGTAATGACGACGTGGTCGGTAACGACTTCGTGGTCGTAAATCCGACCGTATGGTTGTGAGTTCGACCGTATGGTCGTAAGTTTGACCGCATGGTCGGGAGTTTGACTGTGTGCTCGGGAGTTCGACCACATGGTCGTGATTTCGACCGTGGGGTCGGGAGTTCGACCGCGTGGTCGCGAGTTCGACCGCGCGGTCAAGAGTTCGACCACGGGGTCAGGAGTTCGACTGCGAGGTCGTGAGTTCGACCGTGTTGTCGGGAGTTCGACCACGTGGTCGGGGGCGACGACGTGGTCAAGTGTTCGACCGCATGGTCGTGAACGACTACGTGGTCGTAACTTCGACTGTGTGGGAGTTACCTCGACCGCGTGGTCATAGCTCGACTATGAGTGGTCGTAAACGATTCTGAGCAGTCGTAAACAGTGGTCGTAAATGACTATGGAGTGGCCGTAAGCGATTTTGAGCGGTCATAAATGACACAGAGTAGTCGTAATCGACTGTAAGTGGTCGTAAACGATTGTGAGTTGTCGTAAAGGACACAGAGTGGTCGTAAATGACTTTGAGTGGTCGTAAACAACTTTGAGTTGTCGTAAACGACTATGGAGTGGTCATAAGCGATTTTGAGCGGTCAGAAATGCACAGAGTGGTTGTAAATGATTTGGAGCGGTCGTAAACAACACAGAGCGGTCATAAACGACTTTGAGTGGTCGAAAGGAGTTATGACCATGTTGTGAAGAAGTGTATGTGGTCAGGGAGGGATTATGACCATGGTGAACAGTAATCGGATGAGAGACCATGTGAGAGGTGCTCCCATATTTGTGATGAGTAATTGACTCATGTTCTGCAAAGTTTGAGTTTGATTTGGTTGGTTCGCACCAAGTCAGCGCATGGCGCAGTCTAGTACGTTTGGACTTGGTCGATCGCGGGTTCGCACCAAGTCGGTGCATAGCGCGTTTCGGTTCGGTTGGACTTGGTCGTTGCGGTCGGGTGTGCTTACGATGGTTGTTCTTATTCTCGATCGGTCGTTTGGGTATTTCATGCATGAGTATGTTTCTTTGATGCTAATGTTGATTATGCTATTTCGTGCGGTGCTATGTGAGGGTTTGCTTGTCTGTGTGGTTGCAGGACTTCGGAGTTAGGTCATGGTGAGGCGTGGGAGGACCGGGACTAGGCACAGGAGGTGTTGAGATCCAGATGGTCGGAGACGTCGATGATGATCGAGGTGCCGAGGTGGTTGCGAGCCGGAGACGAGGAACCGGAGCTGGAGCTACCGGGAGGTGGACACGACGGCGTGGCGAGGTGGATCGGGACTAGACTCATGGAGGAGTCGAGGTCCGCACGGTCGAGATACAAGGTGCGATCGTATGCGACGGAATGACTTGGACTAGAGTCAGGAGGAGTCAGAGGTCCAGACGGTCAAGGTGCCGGCTGCGGTTGTGCGAGCAGGAAGCTTCTGGAAAGGTGCGTGAGGGGCAATTCGGGAAAATTGACTCAGGCTAGCGCGAAGCGGATTCGGTTGGCGCTAATGGATGAAGCGCAGAGTTGGTGAAAGTTAATGGATAAAGCAAAGAGGAGACCCGTTTGTGGAAGCTATAAATAGAGATGAGGGTTAGGGTTTGGAGTGGAACCCCCGGTTCCCTCCTCTCTTAATGTAAATGGGCTTTGAGAGAAAGTTAGGGTTTGCTTTTGCTTTTGGAGGTTGTTTTCTCCTTTTCTCTTTCTAGTTGAGGAGTTGGTGAAGAGGCAGAGGTTGTTTTGCTCTTTGTCTTAATGTCTCCGTGAGCCCTTGTTTTGTTTTGCTTCTGTGTGTGTTTTCTCTTAGGATGTGAGATGGAGGATGAAATGGTTGTAACCATTACTCTTGAGCTGACACGTGTCGCGACCGGATTAAGTCCATCCATTTCTTGATTTAATTCTAGCCATCCATAGCCACTTCCGCTTCATTTAAATCCAACAGCTTTGATTCATTCACTTGCCACGTGTCATCAATCCGAAGGCCCGTACCCCTTCATTCCTTTCTCTCTCACCGACGTGTGGGCCCCACCCGTCATATCCTTCTTCTACCTCTCCTTCTTCCTCCTCTAAAACTCTCTCTCTTCCTCCAATAATGCCAAAAATGGAGCTCCTAAATTCGGCCGTTTCCTTCGCTTTAATTCCCGATTGAGGGTGCATTTGAAAACCCCTAATCAACCCCAATATACGCCGGCCGTTTCCCCTCTTTTAATTCCCCTAATCACGGCCGCCATCACTCCGGTGATTCCAAAACTGCCACCTCCCTCCTATAAAACCACCCCGAACCCTTCTTGACCGCCTCCACCGCTCCTCCTCTCCCACTCCTCGTGAGCCCCAAACCCACCCGAGGCCGCCCGCCGCTTGCTCCTCACCGCCGCTCGCCTCCGGTCTTCCCCGAGCCTGGCACCAGGTGGGATCCGAAACGCCGCCACCACCTCTACCTCCTCCACTCCTCGTGACTCCCAGACCGCTCGAGCACCGTCCCCGAGCACCACCACCACCATCTCTCTCTCTCCACCGCCGTCCTTCCTCCCAAGACCCAGAAGGCCGAGACCGCCGCCTCTACCCCACCGCCCCACGCCGGCCGCGGCGAACGCGCCGCCCGTGTACCGCCGTTCGGGTGGGCCACGCTCGGTCGGTCGTGCCGCATGGCAACCGCATGGCCTCTGCGAGTGCACCGCGTGGCGCCACGTCGGCCGCGCGTGCCACTTCGGCAAGGCCCGCGGTGCGTGGACTCGGTCCACGGTAGACCGGCCCCGCATATCTGAAATTTCAAAATTCAAAAATCGCTGACGTCATAATTATGATTTTTCAGTACAAAAATAAATCGGAAAAATCTCACTTTTTCCTTTTCTTTTAATTAAACTTCCGGAGGCCATAACTTTCTCATTTTAACTCCGATTGGACCCGTTCAAATTTCTAATTTTTTTTGTAAAATCATAAACTACCCAAATATACACTATTTTGGAATTTTAAATTTTATTGGAATTTATGTGTATTTATTTATTTTGTTTGTTCTGTCTTTTCACAGAGAAACCATCGTTGCCGAGGATTTTCCCGACCCACAGCAAGAAGATCCAGACAGCGTACAAGAAGGCAAGTCTCCTTTGAACATTTTTGAAGATATGTTTTTGAAATTTTTTTGATTATTTTAAATTTATGTGCATTGCTATTTGCATAGAACCCTAGTTTCTGTCTTAGCGTATTAGTTATTCCAAACATTATTATATCATCGATTGAAGTTGAATGCCATGTACCCTTGTAACCCTAGGATTTCCTTTGTCTCGATAATGAGATTATTATAAATCTTTGATAAATGTTAGATCGATTGTAAAATGCTTAGTCATGCTATATAACTTTGGTAACCGTGGAATAGGAAATTATGTTTTATTAAACTAGTCTTTGTATTCGGAGATTAGTGGCGATTGGTGTCGTCATTGTTCTGTTAAAACTAAAAAAAATGTGAAAATGGTTTTTAGACCGGGGCGGATGGTTGGATTAGATTGGTGCGGTTAGCACGAGTCTTGCAAAGTGTATGTTCCGCCCTAGTCAATTAAGGACTGACACTTGTGTTTGTCCAGACTGAGCATAACCGTGCAACCACAAGTCTATATGGGTACGATCTAGCTGACTAACTTAAGATAGTTTTGTTTAGGTACCACCAGTGGAAAGTGGGTGCCAGGGTGTACTGGTTATTCACAGTGAGGGACAGGGATTACTATATTCATACGGTGCAAGAGGGGGCTTCTGACTGGGTGGATTAACCCTTCAGTGGTGAAACCTCAGCGGGTGGTGTCTAGCTAGACTAGAGTGGGGTAAAAGCTTTGTGATAAATTATCTGGGTCTCATGCCTAAGGAAGCATGTTGGCTATTAAGATGATTTATCTCTTGTGGGTATTGTACAACCTCTGAAGAGTGTAAAACTATTCGAATAGCCGTGCCCACGGTCAAGGGCGGGCAAGAAATGCATTCACATAGTAGATCTTTGATTTTGACTTCAAGATAAAAGTTTTGGGAACCCGAGAGTGGATGGAACTCTCGGAGTTGTGTCCTGGCAGATGGAGACAGTGCGGGTGGATGTAACCCGTTGTCTTGAACTTTGACGGTTAGAGCCAGTTATCTAGTGTTGGTGGTTGGAACCTTCACTATAAAATTATTGATAGTTTCTGTTAAAACAATTACTTTATCAATGCCTTTAAAAATATTTAATGGTATTTGAAATAAAATATTGTTTGGTGCAAAAGAACCATATAACTCTCCTTTGATAAGCCTTGCATCTACTCATTTTCCAAGACTTGCGGAGTACTTTATATACTCACATGTTGCACACAAAAATAATACTCAAAGGAATATGAAGCTCAAGAAGGAGTTTACGACTACGACGTGTATGGATTCGACGAAGGCTTTCCGGAGTACTATGTTGCGCTTCCCCAGTCAATTGCCTGTGGCGTATTGATGGGTCTCCGCTGGATTTATCTTTTGCTTCCGCTGTGATTTGTGAGATTGTGAGGTCTTGAAACCTCAGTTGTAATAAAGAGACCTTTCGGTCTGTACTCTTTTACTATTGTAATAAGCGTTGTTGTTTGTGTAATCATCATTGTTTGACTGGGTGCACTAGCTTTGATCTGGGACTAGTGCTGTATTACACAAAGGGCCTGGATTCAGAAATCCGGGGTCCCGACAGAGATGGTATCAGAGTCAATTTGACTATAGGACGTGACCTAGCTTAGAATGGCAAAACCCTAAGGATTTATATTTATTAAAAAGTGTATATTTAAAAAAATTAAGCTTCCTTGCTTCTACTCTTTTCTTACTTAGTATCTTGTTCTTGCCCTTATATTCATTTGCTAATTTTCTTTACTAATCTTTTCTATTATTTCAACTCTGTAGATGGCCGGTTCATCCTCCGCTGACTCGTGGGATTACTTTTCTCATGGCGAGAATGTTGGAGCATTTGCTGGTCTTCTTCGTCAGCTTATGTAGTACCTGAAGTATCGCCAACCGCCTATTTTCAGGGGGTGGAAAGTCCGGATCATGGATCGAGATTCTTGGTCGATGGAAGTATTCCTGTATGCACGGGAAGGGGAATTCGACTCCCATAGATACCCTATCGAGCATCGTCGGACTGACTGCTCTGACGCTATCCAGGATGCAGCTCGTTTGGCTACAGCTGATTTGTGTCAGATTCATAAGGATACCCTGCGACAGTCGCCTTTCTGCTTCTTTTCATCCATCCGAGCAGGACAGAGCTACCCAGAGCCCTTCGAGATCTCAGTGGATGACCCCGACCGACGCACTGTGCGGCTTACTCAGCGATGGCGCCTACCACGCCAAGGTTTGGAGGAGATTGGACGACTTCGATGCTTCTTACTTCCGACTACCAAGACTCGACACTCTCCGTGCTCGGCTTCTTCGATGCCGAGCGGCAGAGTTCGAGCCGGGCGTCTCGAGCCAAGCGGCAGACCACGCTTGACTACACGCCATCTTCACTGCACGAGCCGTCGTCCCCAACAATCAGGTGCCGACTCGACGCTTGGGACACCGCACCTTGCTCACAGCACGCAAGAGTGTGCTGCGCCCTAGTCCACTACCCATCGTCAACATTGGAGATTCCAGAAGAAGACGTAGTCTTTCCTGTTCCCGCTCTGTAACAGTCCAACTGTTTATTTCAAAATTTTCGATATGAAAAAATTTAAAATATTAAAATTAAATTAATTTGGTTTAAAATAAAAATAAGAGTTTTGTTTGTGTGAAATTTGAATTTTGTTTTGCTCTTTTTTTTCGCTTTTAAGAAAGCAAGATTTGAAAAGTAATTTAAAGTAAAACTTTAAAATATTATTAAACAAAATGATATTTTGATTTTCTGTAAAAATACTATGTCAAATTAATTATTTAGAATTATTCGGCTTATATTTGGTTTTCTGAGTTTTTCTGGAGTTTTAAAATCTATTTAGAAAATAAAAAGTATTTTAGGTATGAAATTTAAAATACCAAAAGTAGTTGGAAATATTTTTATTAAGTCCAAAATGTCTCCAGGAAGTTCTTTGAATTTTTCTGGAATTTGTGGATGTAATTTCATATTTTTCTGAGCTTTATTGAATTTTCTGGTGTTTTCAAAATCTAAATCAAATTTAATCCTCCGCCCGATCTAATCTCGTGCATCCATCTTCACCTAATCGCTTCGCTCTCCATCTGACGATCTCGATTTCCTCCTTGCGCCACATCGCTCATCCGATCGTCCGCTCTTTCCTCTCTCTCTTCTCTCTCGTTGATAAACCGATCCCACCTGCCGCTGAATGAAATCATTTTCCTTTACAAAATAATTCGCCAGAAAACAAAATTCTTGCTGACGTCATAAATTTATTTTCCACAGAAAAATAATTCATTTCAAAATCATTTCCCTTGATGACGTCATAATTTTATTTTTCAGTTCAAAAATAATTCCAGAAAATTAGTTTATTCTTTTCTCCCTTTTCAAACTTTCGAGAGCCCGTTCTTTTTCGTTTTAACTCCGATTGAGCCCATTAAAATTTCTAAAATCATCTAAAATTCTAATCTATCCATTTATACCCTATTTTCAAATTTTTGAAATTTTTGAATTTATTTGGTTTAAACTAAATCTTAATTAGAATTTTTATTTAATAAAATAAAATTAAATATTAATATTTGCTAAAAATATTTTATTTGAGTTCATTGAGCCTCAAGGTAGTTTCAAAATTTGTTCTAGAATTTTCGGAGTTTGTTTGAACTTAATTTCAAAATCTCAAACAAAAATACAAAAGAAAAAGAAAGGGAGAGAGAATGAACAAGGTCAAGCACTTGTTCATCTTCCGTAACCGGCCGCATGAACAGCAGCAGACGCCCGCCATGGCCAGTTCTTCAAACTTGATTTCCATTGATTTTCTCCACTGCTTTTGACGAAATAAATTGCATTTAATTTCTCTCATCAAGAGCTTTCAATTCCCTACCGTTTCCCCTCTCATTTATGTGTATTTACACGGAATTGAAACTGGTGCTCTGAATGGCATGAACGTTTGATCTCCCTCTCCCGTCCACCTCCGCCCCTATAAAAGGGAGCACCGGGTGCCCCTTGTCATCCTCACTCAACCCCCGAAATCTCAAAGCCTCTCTCCCTTTCTTATCTCCGCAATAGCCATTTCTCTTTGTGAACCAAGTGGTGTTCTTCGCCATTTGCGCCCAACAAGGGAGCTCGGTCACTTTTGACCCTACCGTTGGCTTTACCTCCTCGCGTCACGCTGGTGCTCCCTCGCCACGGAGCATCACCGAGCATCACGGACCACCGTGGCCAAACCGCACCGACGTTCCTCTCCCCGCTGCGAGCCGACCGTGCGTGTTCCATCAAAACCGAGGTGAGCATTGTGTTCCTGACATTATCCTCTTCGTTTCGCCGCAAACCTCACCTCTAACTCCTCTCCGTTTGTCCGAACGCCGATGCCAACCCGCCGATCGCCTAATGTCTTCTCCGCCGTGTTTCGTCACCATCAAGTGTCCGTTGGCCGAGCCGTCTATACCGTTGAGTTCGCCTCGATGCGTTCTACGCCATGCTCCCATCGCCATCACTCGAAGACTCCCGAGTCCTCGCCGACTGGTCGAGCCGCACCCAAGCCGTGCCTTCGCCGCACACCACTTTTTCGAAAGCGCTTTGATTTTTGCTCGCCATATCGTGTCCTAGCCTCCAAGCAATTTATCTATCATTTTTATTTAACTTTTCGTGGAGCCAATTATCAGAAATTGAACTTTCCGCAAAAATGGTCGTTTTTGACTCCCGACGCCGATTTGTCGTCTCTGTTAAGATTTAGCTTGTGCCGTAATTTTTCTTAGACTTGCCTCGCGGCGTTCTACGCTGTGCTTCCTTCCGTTTCCACGAAAAGCCTCTACAAATTTTTGCCTCCGACACCTCGCCATGGCCGCCAATGGCATCTAGTGTCCCCATCTGTCTGGTGGTGTTTTTCCCAATCCGTTCGCGTCATATCGTGCCAAACCATCCCAGGTAGCTACCTTTCAAATGGTTTTGGATTCGCTTCACCGAGCACCAAGATATCAAGTTTTTCCTTTTTCTCTACCGTCGTCGTTCAAACGTCGATTGTATCGTCTCCGATGAAGTTTCAGCTTAGCCAATAATTTTCCTAGCTTCACCATGTCGTGTTCTACCCTGTGCTCACCCTACATCTCCATGTTCTATACCTGGGTACTATCTCTTTCCAACCTGTCGATGTCGCTACCACGCCGCCATCGCTGCTTTTCCCTCGCCGCTGATTTCGCCTTCCTCGACGCCGCACTCCATGTCATCACCTTCGCCTCATCACCGGGTTCTATTTTGTCCTTTCGCCGCCACCTCGCAACCTATCGACACCGCTCGCTCAAAAGGAATTCTCGGATTTTGTTATCATTTCATGTGATCTTTAAAACTTCCGGATATTCGTTCTCCTCATTTGAGCTCCGAATCCGTTGATTCTTTTCCTAAATTCATCTAAAATCATAACCTTTCTTCTAGTATATATTTTGTATTTTTGTGATTTTATTTGTATTTATTTGTTCGTTTGTATTTATCGTTCCGCGCGTAGAACCCGACGTCGCCGAAGAATTTTCTGACCCGCAGCAAGAAAGTCAAAGATATCGCACACGAAGGCAAGTCTCCTTTGAACATCTTGAACCCATGTTTGAGAAATGTTTGATTATTTTAAATTATTGCATTGCTATGTTACATAAAATGATAATTCAAGTTTTAGAGATAGTAGTTAAACCGACAATTGTTATACCCTCATTTGACGTTGACAACCATGTACCTTTGACACCCTAGGATTTCCTTTGTCTCAATAATGAGATTATTATAACACTTTGGTAAATGTTGTATCGGTAGTAAAATGCTTAGTCATGCTATATACCCTTTGGTACCTTTTGAAATGGGAAATTATATTTTGTGGAACTGGATTTTGTTTAGAATTTAGTGGTGATTGGAGTTGCCACTGTTCTTTAAAAACTAAAATAAAATGTGAGAGTTGGTTTAGACTGGGGCGGATGGTAAGATTGGTTTGGTGCGGTTAGCACGAGAACTTGTAATGTGTATGTTCCGCCCTAGTCAATTAAGGACCGACGCTTGTGTTTGTCCGCATCGAGCACCACCGTACAACCACAAGTCTATATGGGTACGACCTAGTCGACTAACTTACGATAGTTTAGTCTAGGTACCACCATGGAAAGTGGGTGCCGTGGTGTACCGGTTATCCACATGAGGGACATGGTTTATCGTACACATACGGCGCAAGAGGGGCTTCGACTGGTGGTTTAACCCTTCACGGTGAAACCTCGCGGTGGTGTCTGCTAGACTAGAGTAAGGTAAAGGCTTTGTGATATTTTATCTGGGTCCCATGCCTAAGGAAGCATGTTGGCTATTAAGATGACTTATCTCTTGTGGGTAAAGTGTACAACCTCTGCAGAGTGTAAAACTATTCGAATAGCCGTGCCCACGGTCAAGGGCGGCAAGGAATGCATTCACATGGTAGATCTTTGGTTTTGGTTTTAAAATAAAAGTTTTGAAAACCGGGAGTGGTTGGAACTCTCGATTTGTGTCTGGCGGATGTAGCAGTGTGGGTGGTGTAACCGCTTTCTTGAACTTTGGCGGTTAGCCGCTCTTTAGTGTGGGTGGTTTAACCCGTGGTTTTGAACTTTGGCGGTTAGCTGATGGTTTAGTGTGGGTGGTTTAACCCGTGGTTTTGAGTTTTGGCGGGTTGAGCCAGTAATCAAGTGTTGGTGGTTGGAATCTTCACTATAAAATTATTGATAGATTCTGTAAAAACAATCACTTTGCTAAAGTGATGCCTTTAAAAATAGCTAAAGGTATTTTAATAAAATATGGCTTTGAGCAAAAGAACCATACAACCCTCCTTTGTTAAGCCTTGCATCTATTGCATTTTCCCAAGACTTATGAGTACTTTATGTACTCACACGTTGCACTCAAAAATAATACCCAGAGGAATATGAAGCTCAAGAATGAATCTTCGACTACGGTGCATATTGATTCAAGAAGGCTTTCCGAGTACTAGGTCGCGCTCCCACCAATTGTCTATGGCGTATTGATGGGTCTTCATCCATTGGATTTATTTTGCTTCCTCTGTATTTTAAGTTTTGTGTGTGTGAGGTCTTGAAACCTCATTTGTAAATAAGAGGCCTTTTGGTCTGTACTCTCTATTATTGTAATAAAACGTCGTTGGTTAATGTAATCATCAATGTTTGACTGTGTGCACTAGCTTTGATCTGGGACTAGTGCTGTAATACACAGAGGGTCCGGATTCGGAAATCCGGGTCCCGACAGAGATGGTATCAGAGCCAATTTGACTGTAGGACGTAACCTAGTTAGAATGGTCGTTAGTAGAAGAGCTTCAAAATTTATTTTATAAAATAAAAATTTAATAATGTGTTATCCTCATCTTTCTCTTCTTTCTATCCTTACCTTTGTCATGGTATTCTTCTTTCTATCTCGCTTATCTCCTTTTGAATGGTAATTAGATCCACTTTCCTCTCGTGTTTTCTATAGATGGCTCAATAAGGTTGCACTTGGAGAAGCGCCATCGTGAAGGAGCGATGAATAGTTCTTTAGTTGTAGTACCAAGTAAAGTCCTACGATTTTAGAACGCTTATATACTACTTGTTTGTGTGCTAGATGCACTGTACAAGTCTTTGTATACTTGTAGTACAGTCATCCTTAAAACTATTTTAATTTCAAGCTAAGTTTCGTCTAAGCTGGTGTTTAGTCGTTCCCCTTATCTCTTATCTATGCTACTTCCCTCTTACCTTGTGCTAACCCCTGTTACCACAACAGTGCAAGCTCCAATTCTTTCACTGCAATCTAAGTTTGAAAAATAATTGAGGACCCAGAGTATAGGGAAGACAACAAACTTATGGAAAGTACTCTTGTCGGGAAAGCTACCTTAATCAGTAGATGTCAAGTTAGGTAATTTGGAGAATTTTTGCTAGCGTGTTATATTTGGTTGTAGAATTGGCAAGATTGAATAATATTCGAGAGGATTGAGATGAAAAGGTATATTTGTGGATACCAATTGATTATAAATAAATCTAAAGAGTGTCATCTTGGTGGATTGACTAGAGAATAAATACAAAGTTGAACTTGGAGGAGCTAATTTGATCTTGGGAATTAAATTTTGCCTTGGATTTATTATCTAGGATTGAAAGGAGTAATTGGATGTAAAGCAAGATTTTTGTTCAAGGAATTATTTGTGATCATTGGAGAATTAGTATTAAGAGATTGATCTAGTAAAGGGAGAGATTAAAAGATTAAGAAGTTGAATTATCATAAACAATTCATGATATCAATTTTGGGTGATTTGGTTGAATCATGAAGAGTGGATGAATTTTGTGGAGTTAATTGATTATTAGAGTTTGGTGGACCTATTGATGATGAGTGGATACTAGTGGAATTCTAGAAGATAATACACTTAGATATCTTGGTGGATTAATTTTATCATTGCAAAGTGGACTTTGATAAGTCAAATTGAATTTGGTGGATTTAATGGATTATTGCCAGATAATTGGATTTGAACGAATGGGGTTAACTAGATTATTTAAGGACGTTCAAATGGATAATCTGGAGGATTCAAATTAATTATGGGAGATAGATTGAGAGATTGTCCGATAAGAATTAATTGAGGTATTTGGATTCATTCAAATTTGGTGGAGCCGAAATGATGATTATCAAGAGATTGATGTTGGTGGATATAAATGTGAAATCAATAAGGTGCATTTGTGGTATATGATATTGGAATCAAGCATTTTTGAAAAGATGAGATAATTATGTCTTTCTCGGATGAAGTCTTGCGGAAGTTAAGCCCTTTTGGTGGAATTCTGAATTAACCAATAGGATAAGGGCAATTGAGGTTAACCCAGAGCTTGCAGTCGACTAAAGATGTACCACTCCGATTTGTTGTTGTCTTCCGTATTTCTCAGTTAAAGAAATAATTTAGAGCATCGAAGAACAAGTTAGAACCATGAAGGAAGCTGAATATGATACAAGAAGCAAGACCATCAAATTCTCTAAAGTGCAGTGGAGCAACCATACAAAATCAGAAGCCGCTTGAAGAGTACAATAAGGAACCAAGAGCAGCATTTCCCTTTCCTTTCTTTTTCCTAGTCCGTCCGAATCTCGGGGACGAGATTCTTTCTAAGGGGGGTAGCTTGTAACAGCCCAGCTGTTTATTTCAAAATTTTGGATATGAAAAAAATTTAAAATATTAAAATTAAATTAATTTGGTTTAAAATAAAAATAAGAGTTTTTGTTTGTGTGAAATTTGAATTTTGTTTTGCTCTGTTTTTTTTCGTTTTTAAGAAAGCAAGATTTGAAAAGTAATTTAAAGTAAAACTTTAAAAATATTATTAAACAAAATGATATTTTGATTTTCTATAAAAATACTATGTCAAATTAATTATTTGGAATTATTCGGCTTATATTTGGTTTTCTGAGTTTTTCTGGAGTTTTAAAATCTATTTTGAAAATAAAAAGTATTTTAGGTATGAAATTTAAAATACCAAAAGTAGTTGGAAATATTTTTATTAAGTCTAAAATGTCTCCAGGAAGTTCTTTGAATTTTTCTGGAATTTGTGGATGTAATTTCATATTTTTCTGAGCTTTATTGAATTTTCTGGTGTTTTCGAAAATCTAAATCAAATTTAATCCTCCGCCCGATCTAATCTCGTCGTCCATCTTCACCTAACTCCTTCGCTCTCCATCTCGACGATCTCGATTTCCTCCTTGCGCCACATCGCTCATCCGATCGTCCGCTCTTTCCTCTCTCTCTCCTCGTTGATAAACCTGTCCCCACTCGCCGCTGAATGAAATCATTTTCCTTTACAAAATAATTCGCCAGAAAACAAAATTCTTGCTGACGTCATAAATTTATTTTCCACAGAAAATAATTCATTTCAAAATCATTTCCTTGATGACGTCATAATTTTATTTTTCGGTTCAAAATAATTCCAGAAAATTAGTTTATTCTTTTCTCCTTTTCAAACTTTCGAGAGCCCGTTCTTTTTCGTTTTAACTCCGATTGAGCCCATTAAAATTTCTAAAATCATCTAAAATTCTAATCTATCCATTTATACCCTATTTTCAAATTTTTGAAATTTTTGAATTTATTTGGTTTAAACTAAATCTTAATTAGAATTTTATTTAATAAAATAAAATTAAATATTAATATTTGCTAAAAATATTTTATTTGAGTTCATTGAGCCTCAAGGAAGTTTCGAAATTTGTTTTAGAATTTTCGGAGTTTGTTTGAGCTTAATTTCAAAATCTCAAACAAAAATACAAAAGAAAAAGAAAGGGGAGAGAGAATGAACAGTGCCGAAGCACTGTTCATCTTCCAGAACCAGCGCTCGCGAACGCGCAGACGCGCCGCCATGGCCAGCGTTCTTCAAACTTGATTTCCCATTGATTTTCTCCACCGTTTTTGACGAAATAAATTGCATTTAATTTCTCTCATCAAGAGCTTTCAATTCCTACCGCTTTCCTCTCATTTATGTGTATTTACACGAATTGAAACCGTGCTCGAATGGCATGAACGTTTGATCTCCTCTCCCGTCCACCTCCGCCCCTATAAAAGGGAGCACCGGGTGCCCCTTGTCAACCTCACTCAACCTCCGAAATCTCAAAGCCTCTCTCCCTTTCTTCTCTCCGCAATAGCCATTTCTCTTTTGTGAACCAAGTGGTGTTCTTCGGCCATTTGCGCCTCCAACAGTGGAGCCCGGTCACTTTTGACCCTACCATTGGCTTTACCTCCTCGCGTTCTACGCGGTGCTCCTCGCCACGGAGCATCTCCGAGCATCATTGACCACCGTGGCCAAACCGCACCGACGTTCCTCTCCTCGCTGCGAGCCGACCGTGCGTGTTCCATCAAAACCGAGGTGAGCATTGTGTTCCTGACATTCTCCTCTTCGTTTCGCCGCAAACCTCACCCTCTAACTCCTCTCCGTTTGTCCGGAACGCCGATGCCAACCCACCGGTCGCCTAATATCTTCTCCGCCGTGTTTCGTCACCATCAAGTGTCCGTTGGCCGAGCCGTCTGTACCGTTGAGTTCGCCTCGATGCGTTCTACGCCATGCTCCCATCGCCATCACTCAAGACTCCCGAGTCCTCGTCGACCGGTCGAGCCGCATCGAAACCGTGCCTTCGCTACACCACTTTTTCGGTAAGCGCTTTGATTTTTGCTCGCGTCATATCGTGTCCTAGCCTCCAAGCAATTTATCTATCATTTTTATTTAACTTTTCGTGGAGCCAATTATCAGAAATTGAACTTTGCGCAAAAATGGCCGTTTTTGACTCCCGACGCCGATTCGTCGTCTCTGTTAAGATTTAGCCTGTGCCGTAATTTTTCTTAGACTTGCCTCGAGGCGTTCTACACCGTGCTTCCTTCCGTTTCCACGAAAAGCCTCTACAAATTTTTGCCTTCGACACCTCGCCATGGCCGCCAATGGCATCTAGTGTGCCCATCTGTCTGGTGGTGTTTTTCCCAATCCGTTCACGTCATATCGTGCCAAACCATCCCGGTAGCTACCTTTCAAATGGTTTTGGATTCGCTCACCGAGCACCAAGATATCAAGTTTTTCCTTTTTCTCACCGTCGTCGCTCAAACGTCGATTGTATCGCTCCGATGAAGTTTCACTTAGCAAATAATTTTCCTAGCTTCACCATGTCGTGTTCTACCCTGTGCTCACCCTACATCTCCATGTTCTATACCTGGGTACTATCTCTTTCCAACCTGTCGATGTCGCTACCACGCCTGTCATCGCTGCTTTTTCCTCACCGCCTGATTTCCGCCGTTCCTCGATGCCGTACCTATGTCATCACCTTCGCCTCGTCACCGGGTTCTATTTTGTCCATTCGCCGCCACCTCGCAACCAATCGACACCGCTCGCTCAAAAGGAATTCTCGGATTTTGTTATCATTTCATGTGATCTTTAAAACTTCCGGATATTCGTTCTCCTCATTTGAGCTCCGAATCCGTTGATTCTTTTCCTAAATTCATCTAAAATCTTAACCTTTCTTCTAGTATATATTTTGTATTTTGTGATTTTATTTGTATTTATTTGTTCGTTTGTATTTATCGTTCGCGTAGAACCCGACGTCGTAGAAGAATTTTCGACCCATGAAGAAGAAAGTCAAAGATATCGCACACGAAGGCAAGTCTCCTTTGAACATCTTGAACCCATGTTTGAGAAATGTTTGATTATTTTAAATTATTGCATTGCTATGTTACATAAAATGATAATTCAAGTTTTAGAGATAGTAGTTAAACCGACAATTGTTATACCCTCATTTGACGTTGACAACCATGTACCTTTGACACCCTAGGATTTCCTTTGTCTCAATAATGAGATTATTATAACACTTTGGTAAATGTTGTATCGGTAGTAAAATGCTTAGTCATGCTATATACTCCTTTGGTACCTTTTGAAATGGGAAATTATATTTTGTGGAACCGGATTTTGTTTAGAATTTAGTGGTGATTGAGTTGCCACTGTTCTTTAAAACTAAAATAAAATGTGAGAGTTGGTTTAGATCGGGCGGATGGTAAGATTGGTTTGGTGCGGTTAGCACGAGAACTTGTAATGTGTATGTTCCGCCCTAGTCAATTAAGGACCGACGCTTGTGTTTGTCCAGACTGAGCACTACCGTACAACCACAAGTCTATATGGGTACGACCTAGTTTAGTCTAGGTACCACCAGTGAAAAGTGGGTGCCAGGGTGTACTGGTTATCCACAGTGAGGGACAGGGTTTACTGTACTCATACGGCGCAAGAGGGGGCTTCTGACTGGGTGGTTTAACCCTTCAGCGGTGAAACCTCAGCGGGTGGTGTCTGGCTAGACTAGAGTAAGGTAAAGGCTTTGTGATATTTTATCTGGGTCCCATGCCTAAGGAAGCATGTTGGCTATTAAGATGACTTATCTCTTGTGGGTAAACTGTACAACCTCTGCAGAGTGTAAAACTATTCGAATAGCCGTGCCCACGGTCAAGGGCGGGCAAGGAATGCATTCACATGGTAGATCTTTGGTTTTTGGTTTTAAAATAAAAGTTTTGAAAACCGGAGTGGTTGGAACTCTCGGTTTGTGTCTGGCGGATGTAGCCGTGTGGGTGGTGTAACCCATTTTCTTGAACTTTGGCGGTTAGCCAGTTCTTTAGTGTGGGTGGTTTAACCCGTGGTTTTGAACTTTGGCGGTTAGCCAGTGGTTTAGTGTGGGTGGTTTAACCCGTGGTTTTGAGTTTTGGCGGGTTGAGCCAAGAATCGTGTGTTGGTGGTTGGAACCTTCACTATAAAATTATTGATAGATTCTGTAAAAACAATCACTTTGCTAAAGTGATGCCTTTAAAAATAGCTAAAGGTATTTTAATAAAATATGGTTTTGAGCAAAAAGAACCATACAACCCTCCTTTGTTAAGCCTTGCATCTATTGCATTTTCCCAATACTTATGAGTACTTTATGTACTCACACGTTGCACTCAAAAATAATACCCGAGGAATATGAAGCTCAAGAAGGAATCTTCGACTACGGTGCATATTGATTCAAGAAGGCTTTCCGAGTACTAGGTCGCGCTCCCACCAATTGTCCGTGGCGTATTGATGGGTCTTCATCCATTGGATTTATTTTGCTTCACGTATTTTAAGTTTTGTGTGTGTGAGGTCTTGAAACCTCATTTGTAAATAAGAGGCCTTTTGGTCTGTACTCTCTATTATTGTAATAAAGCGTCGTTGGTTAATGTAATCATCACTGTTTGACTGTGTGCACTAGCTTTGATCTGGGACTAGTGTTGTAATACACAGAGGGTCCGGATTCGGAAATCCGGGTCCCGACACGCTCCGGCTCCCAGTCGACTGCCTCCGAACAGAACTGCTTCTCGTTCTCGCACTTCAGGCAACCGCACCATGTGTGGTTGTGGGCAGCACCACGTGGGTGAGTCCGAGGAGGACCCAGAGGAGGATCCAGAGGAGCGCATCATCGTGGAAGATGAGTAGTTTGTTGAGACAGTAGTACCCCAAAATAAATGTCTGCGTCCTTAGAACGTTTTATATTACACTTTGGTGTGCTAGATGGACTGTACCAAGCCTTTGTGCACTTGTGGTACAACTATTTTTACAACTATTTTGATTTCAAGTTAAGTTTCTTCTAAGTTGTTGCCTGTCTCTCTTTTGTGTGTTCATTGGGATGTTGTTTAGTTCCCCCTAAACTCTTACCTATGCTAGCTCCCTCTTATCTTTTGCTATCCCCAGATACCACTTCAGATGGTGAACACAAGGAACAACGCAAGCAGCAGTCGTGGTGCCAATGCCCAACCGGAAAACAACATTCCACCACCTCCTGCTCAAGCCCCTAACTTGGAACAAATAATGGCTATGCAACTGCAATTTCTTCAATCTCTTGCTCAGAATCAAGTACAACAAGCCCCGCAGGTACCCTTCCAGGCATAGCAATCTAAGCTAGGAGAATTCATGAGGACCAGACCGCCGACCTTTGCCGGTTCAGTAGATCCGTTGGAGGCTGACAATTGGATCTAGGATGTGGAGAGGAAACTGATTTTGGCTCAGTGCAATGACCATGAGAAGGTGTTGTATGCTGCCCATCAGCTAAAATGGATCGCTGCTAATTGGTGGGAAAATTACTGTTCTGCTCATCAAGATGTGCAAGCCATCACATGGGCTAAATTTGTTGAAGCTTTCCGCATTGCACATATTCCTATGGGAATAATAGAGATGAAGAAAATGGAGTTCCACAAGTTGCAGCAAGGAAACCTCAGTGTTACCGAATACCTGAACAAGTTCACCCAACTATCCAGGTATGCACCAGAGGATGTTGCAACTGATGCAACAAAGATTTGGCGGTTCATGCAGGGACTTGATCCCAACCTCAAGGTGCAGCTGGTGTCCAATGATTATCCAACCTTTCAGCATATGGTGAATAAGGCCATTATACAAGAAGATGCTCAACGTCAGTTGTATGGGATTCAGAAGAGGAAGTTCCAAGCTCAGCAGCGTGCAAGCAGTTCTCGTCGTCATCCTAATCCACCTCACTTCAGTAGGCCCTCAGTGCCAAGTGTGCCAAGGACACCATTCAGTGGACGTCACCCGGTTCCACAAGCTCCTCGAGCAAGCAACGGTGCCCAACTCCAACAGAACAAGACTTCAGCGGTAGGAGTGCAGTGTTACAATTGCAAGAACATGGGACATTATGCCAACAATTGTCCTCAAAAGTGCCCAGCTGTGACCCCTGTTCGTTTCAACTTGGGGACTACACCAACCAGAGCTCCAACTGCAGGTCAGGGCCGTGGGACACCTCAAACTCCAAGGACTCCGCAGGCAATGAACAGAGGGCATGTTAATCATGTTACTGCAGAAGCAGCTCAGGATGCGCCCGACGTAGTTCTGGGTAAGTTTCTTGTCAACTTAGTACCTGCATCAGCATTATTTGATTCTGAAGCTTCGCATTCTTTTGTGTCAAAAAATTTTGTTGAAAGATATAATTGGGATGTGTGTTTGCTAAAGAACCCTATGCGAGTCCAATCACCTGGAAAGGAAATGAGGACTAACATGGTTTGCCCTAGAGCAACCGTAGATATAAATGGAGTAAAATTCCTAGTGAATCTTATTATAATAGACTCCAAGAGCCTAGATGTAATACTTGGTATGGATTGGTTAACCAAGTATAAAGAGCAGATAGATTGTGCCAATCGTGTCATTACTCTTACCAACTCTGTAGGAATTCAAGTAAAGTATAAGCCAAAACCATCTTCTTAGAATAGATGTGGGTTGAACAGCGTGAAGGGAATAACTCTGGAAAAGGTGCCCAAGTAAGCGAATATCCAGACGTGTTTCCTGAAGATTTGCCAGGAATGCCACCGGATAAAGAAATTGAATTTGTTATTAACCTAGTACCTGGTACAGCTCTGATTTCCAAGAGACCCTATCATATGTCCGCAAATGACCTGGCTGAAGTTAAGAAGCAAATTCAGGAGCTACAATAGAAAGGTTTTGTTAGACCAAGTTCTTCGCATTGGGGAGCACCAGTATTCTAGTGAAGAAGAAGGATGGCGTCTTCAGACAAAGCGTGGACTATGATCCTCGAATGATGCGACGCTAAGAACAAGTACCGTTGCCCGTGATAGATGATTTGTTTGATCAGTTAAAAGGATCATGTGTTTTCTCCAAGATTGATCTCCGATCAGGTTATCACCAAGTGAAGATAAGACCAGAAGATATACCAAAGACAACATTTTCTACTCGTTATGGACTATATGAGTTTACAGTGATGTCTTTTGGTTTGACCAATGCGTCTGCATACTTCATGAATCTGATGAATAAGGTGTTCATGGAATAACTGGATAAGTTTGTCGTTGTATTCATTGATGACATTCTGATATACTCCCAAAATGAGGAAGAACATGCAGAACATCTGAGGAGAGTTTTAGAAAAGCTCAGAGAGCACCAGTTGTATGCCAAGTTTAGCAAGTGTGAGTTCTGGTTGAAGAAAGTAGCTTTCTTAGGTCATGTGATTTCTACAGGAGGAGTGTCCGTAGATCCTAAAAAAGTAAAAGATGTGTTCAATTGGTCCGTAGATCCTAAAAAAGTAAAAGATGTGTTCAATTGGACACAACCCAAATCAGTAACAGAGATCAGGAGTTTTCTGGGTTTAGCAGGTTATTATCGTCGTTTCATTGAAGGTTTTTTCAAGCTTGCAAGACCTCTCACTCAGTTGCTAAAGAAGGAAAATATGTTTGAATGGAGTAAATCTTGTGAGGACAGTTTTCAAGAATTGAAAAAGAGGTTAACTTCCACACTAGTGTTAACGCTTCCAGATATTAGAAAGGATTTTGAAGTATTCTGTGATGCATCTAGACAAGGTCTGGGCTGTGTTTTGATGCAACAAGGACGAGTTGTAGCCTATGCTTCAAGGCAATTGCGCCCGCATGAGCAGAATTATCCAACCCATGATTTGGAGCTAGCCACTGTTGTGCATGCTCTGAAATTATGGAGGCATTATTTGATCAGTAATCGTTGTGAGATTTACACGGATCTCAATCTGAGACAACGAAGATGGCTTGAGTTAATAAAAGATTATGATGTTGGAATCCATTATCATCCAGGGAAGGCTAATGTAGTAGCTCATGCCTTGAGCAGAAAAAGTTATTGCAATAGTTTGATGATTAAAGATAGACAACCTGAACTTCATGAAAAGTTTCAGCGGCTCAATTTAGAAGTAGTAGAGGAAGGATCCCTAACTACTTTGGAGGTTCAACCAACTCTAGAGGACCAGATTAAGGAAGCTCAAAAAGAGGATAAGTATGTCAAGAAAATTAAAGATAATATGAAGAAAGGTAAGGCACCAGGATTTTCAGAAGATGAAGAAGGTATCCTTGGTTTAGGAAAAGAATTCTTGTACCCGAGAAAAAAGAAATGAAGGAGTTAGTTTTGAGGGAAGCTCATGAATCTGAATATTCAATTTACCCTGGAAGTACAAAGATGTACCAAGATCTCAAATAAAGGTATTGGTGGTCAAGTATGAAAAGAGAGATTGTTGAATATGTAGTTTTGTGTGATGTGTGCCAACAGGTTAAAGCTGAACATCAGAGACCTGCTGGACTTTTGTAACCTTTGCAGATACCTGAGTGGAAATGGGAAGAAATTGGTATGGATTTTATAACCGGATTGCCGAGAACAAGGTCAGGGTATGATTCAATTTGGGTTATTGTGGACCGTCTAACAAAGGCTGCACATTTCATTCCAGTAAATACCACTTATTCTGGAGATAGACTCGCAGAGTTATATATGTCAAGAATCGTGTGTTTGTATGGAGTTCCAAAGATGATTGTGTCAGATCGAGGACCTCAATTCACTTCAAGGTTTTGGCGTAAGTGCATGAAATTTTGGGCACAAATCTAAATTTCAAGACAAAGATATCATCCTCGATGATGGTCAAACAAAAGAGTAAATCAAATATTGGAAGACATGTTGAGAGCCCGTGCCTTGGCAAATAAAGCAAGTTGGGATCAAAGTTTACCCTATGCAGAGTTTTCTTATAATAATAGTTATCAATCTAGCTTGCAAATGTCTCCGCTTGAACTTTTGTATGGCGTAGTGCGTAACAATCGTTATATTGGAAATAAACCGGAGAAGGGCAAGTGTTTGGACCAGATGTGTTGAAGCAAGCAGAAGAGCAAGTTCGCCTGGTTCAGGACAGATTAAAGACAACACAAACAAGACAGAAAAGCTATGCGGACAATCGCCGAAGAGCGTTAGAATTTGTACCTGGAGATCAAGTGTATCCGAAAGTTTCACCTCTCAAAGGGATGCGTCGATTCAACGTTAGTGGGAAACTTACTCCTAGATTCATTGGACCATTTCCTGTTCTAGCCAAAAGGGGAGAAGTTGCTAACCAGTTGAAGCTTCCACCTCAGTTGTCGAATGTGCACGACGTCTTCCATGTGTCCCGGTTAAGAAAGTGTCTCAGAGTGCCGGAAGAGCAAATGCCTTTAGAAGAAGTGACTTTGAAGGAGGACTTAACATATCCAGAGTATCCAGTCAAGATTTTGGATGAAGAATAGCGTCATACAAGAGACAAGAGAATCAAATTCTGTAAAGTGCAGTGGAGTAATCATTCTGAATCAGAAGCAACTTGGGAGCGAGAAGAAAATCTCAGAGCAGAGTTTCCTAGTCTTTTTCCAAGTCCGTCCGAATCTCGGGGACAAGATTCATCCTAAGGGGGATAGGATTGTAAGATCCCAACATTCACTTTCTTGAAAAATTTAAATTCAAATTAATTATGTTAAAGTATTTGACTTCTATTTGGAGGATTTTTCTATATTTTTCTGGATTTTAAAATCAATTTTTAAAGTTGGAAATATTTTTAGTAAGTCCAAAATATTTTTATAGAATTTTTGAGAATTTTCTGGAATTAAAAATAAATTTTAAAAGATAAAAGGTATTTTCTAAGCAATTATAATGTTTCTAGTTTTTTCTGAAAAATTAATCCAAAAAGTAAATTCGGATTAATCTCGAGCTGACACGTGTCGCGACCGGATTAAATTCATCCATTTCTTGATCTAATCCTAGCCATCCATAGCCACTTACCCCTTCAGTTAAATCCGACGGTTTTGTTTCATTCACTTGCCACGTGTAATCAATCTGACGGCCCGTACCCCTTCATTCCTTTCTCTCTCACCGACGCGTGGCCCCACCCGTCATATCCTTTTTCTACCTCTCCTTCTTCCTCCTCTAACTCTCTCTCTCTCTTCCTCCATTAATGTCGAAAATGGAGCTCCTAAATTTGGTTGTTTCCTTCGCTTTAATTCCCAATTGAGGGCACATTTGAAATCCCCTAATCAACCCCAATATACGCCGGCCGTTTCCCCTCTTTTTATCCCCCTAATCACGGCCGCAATCACTCCGTGATTCCAAAACCGCTGGCCTCCCCTCTCTCCTCCTATAAAACCACCCCAACCCTTCTTCGGCACCGCCTCCACCGCCTCCTCCTCTCCCACTCCTGGTCGAGCCCCAAACCCACCCGAGCGCCGCCGCGCCGAGCTCCTCCACCGCCGCGGCTTGCTCGAGACCGGCGCCAGGTGGGATCCGAACCGCCGCGCCTCCTCTACCTCCTCCACTCCTCGGCCGATGCCCCCGACCGCCTGAGCACCGTCGTCCCTGAGCACCACCACCGCCATCTCTCTCTCCGACACCGCCCTTCCTCCGCCACCCAAACCCCGGCGGCGGTGAAGGCCGAGACCGCCGCCATTCCTCTACCCGCCGCCGCCACCGGCGAGCGTGCCGCCTGCCTGCGCCTTGCTTCGGATGGGCCACGTCGGTGCCGCGCACTACAGTGGCCTCGGCGTGTCAGGCGCCGCGTGGCGCCACGTTGGTCGTCGTGCCACCTCGGCAAGGCCAGCGATGCGTGGACTCGGTCCACGATAGACCGGCCCGCATGTCTGAAATTTCAAAATTCAAAAATCGCTTACGTCATAATTATGATTTTTCAAGACAAAATAAATCGGAAAAATCTCTTTTTCCTTTTCTTTTAATTAAACTTCCTGAGGCCATAACTTTCTCATTTTAACTCCGATTGGACCCGTTCAAATTTCTAAATTTTTCTAAAATCATAAACTATCCAAATTTTTGATTTTTTGAATTTTATTTGAATTTATGTGTATTTATTTATTTTATTTGTTTTGTCTTTTCGCGCGTTGAAACCGTGCTGTTGAGGATTTTCCGACCAGCAAAGAAGAAGATCCGAACAGTGGCAAGAAGGCAAGTATCCTTTGAACATTTTTGAACCTATGTTTGTGAAATGTTTTTTATTATTTTAAATTTATGTGCATTGCTATTTACATGGAACCCTAGTTTTTGTCTTAGCGTATTACTTATTCCAAACATTGTTATATCCTCGATTGAAGTTGAATGCCATGTACCCTTGTAACCATAGGATTTCCTTTGTCTCAATAATGAGATTGAAGTTAGCACGAGTCTTGCAAAGTGTATGTTCCGCCCTAGTCAATTAAGGACTGACGCTTGTGTTTGTCCAGACTGAGTATAACCGTGCAACCACAAGTCTATATGGGTACAACCAAGCTGAATAACTTACGATAGTTTAGTTTAGGTACCACCAGTGAAAAGTGGGTGCCAAGGTGTACTGGTTATTCACAGTGAGGGACAGGGATTACTGTACTCATACGGCGCAAGAGGGGGCTTCTGACTGGGTGGATTAACCCTTCAGCGGTGAAACCTCAGCGAGTGGTGTCTAGCTAGACTAGAGTGGGGTAAAAGCTTTGTCATAAATTATCTGGGTCTCATGCCTAAGGAAGTATGTTGGCTATCAAGATAACTTATCTCTTGTGGGTAAAGTTGTACAACCTCTGAAGAGTGTAAAACTATTCAAATAGTCGTGCCTACGGTCAAGGCCGGGCAAGGAATGCATTCACATGGTAGATCTTTGATTTTGACTTCAAAGTAAAAGTTTTGGAAACCCGAGAGTGGATGGAACTCTCGGAGTTGTATCCTAGCGGATGGAGCCAGTGCGGGTGGATGTAACCCGTTATCTTGAACTTTGGCGGTTAGAGCCAGTTATCTAGTGTTGGTGGTTGGAACCTTCACTATAAAATTATTGATAGTTTCTGTTAAAACAATTACTTTATCAATGCCTTCGAAAATATTTAATGGTATTTGAAATAAAATATTGCTTGGTGCAAAAGAACCATATAACTCTCCTTTGATAAGCCTTGCATCTACTGCATTTCACAAGACTTGCGGAGTACTTTATGTACTCACATGTTGCACTCTTTTACTATTGTAATAAGCGTTGTTGGTTATGTAATCAGCACTGTTTGACTGTGTGCCCTAGTTTTGATCTGGACTAGTGTCAGAATACGTAAGGCCCGGATTCGAAACCGGGTCCCGACAGCCACCGAGGCGTCACCCAAAGTCCGGTCCCTCTCTCCAACGGACGTAACAAGCTGGGCCTTCTCTTCCTCCAGCGTTGCAATCTGTTGGAGTAAGCCATCGCGCTCTTCGGCCACTGCGCGCTGGGCCTCCGCTGCGGCACATTGCACCTCCGTCGCTGCGTGCTGTGCCTCCGCAGCGAGCGTCTGTGCATCAGAGATCGCCTTCTGTAGGATCGGAAACGGCAACAGAGGGGGGGCGAATGGTGCCTTCTAAAAATCGCCACCAGTATTCACTCACTCTTCTTCTCCGATAGCAACAATAGCTATGAAGACGAAAAGGTTTGCTCAATGGAACCCAACCATCAGACCGATAAAAATATGCTGAGAAGAGAAAACTGCTCAAGGGACTTAAATTGGACTGACTGCAAGTACTAATAGTCTAGAACTGATCACAAAATAGCTGACTGCAAGCAGACTGAAAAAGGTAAGGCTAAACTGAAGAAAGAAGAGCAAACTACCCACTGCAGTGACTGTCTAAGACTGCTGCCAAAGAGACTGACTGCCGAAAGTAATTAGCAAGACTGAGAACTGAAAACTGCAGATGATAGCCCGGTCTGTTCTCAAAAGAAATTTCGGACAAACTGCAGGAGAGAAGATAGCAGAGCAGAAATGCAAACAGCTGCCATGCTGCAGTAAAAATCAGACCCAGCCGAACAGAAGGTGCTGCAGTTCACAACCGAAAACTGAATACTGCTGCACCTCAGTCTGAAAACTGCAGAAGACTGGAAACTGAAATAGACAGCAACAGTAAATATTGCAGATGGTTGAAACACATAGAAATTCTTTGAGTTGAAGCTGCCTTTCTCTGGCCGAATAAATTAAAGTTGTAAACTAAACAGCCTCTTTATCTCAGGACCAAGAAAAGACAGACAAAAGATCAATTAAACTGAAAAGTGATCAATTTTAGCACATAACCGAAAAGTGACATGCTAGACAAAAGAGAGATCAAATGCTTGAATAACTAGAGATTCTGATGTCCCTAGATTATAGGGCTCTTGGTCTCAACAGGAAATAGCCTTCGGGCAAGAAAACACCAATCAGAAATGGCTTCTTGAAGGGAAAATGAGAACATCACAACCCCTCTGCTCATGACAACAGTAAACCCTAGATGAACCGAAAACAGAGGAATTTTGACACCTGAAATATTTGATTCAACACACGACCAAAATCAAATCGTTGCTCTTGAGACATAACTAGCCAAGAAGTCCTGGAAAAGGTTCCCAGTTCAGAGCCTAGAGATTCTGCAGAAAACCAGAAAGAAGGCAAAGAACAGACTTGAAACAAAAATCCATCACAAGAAAAATAGCTAGAACAGCTCAACTCCAGTCCATTTCGTATTGATTCAAGGACATGGAGATTACACGAGTTTGTTTACATCTAGATCAATCCATCTCACAGGATCTCAGATCACTCATGCACTACTCACAAATCAGAGCAAGAACTCTCTCGGGAGACATGGGCTTCACCAACCCATCTGAGCTATACCCTGCTACCCAGACAAAGGTGGGAAACAACCCTGCTACCCTCAACTGCTTTCTACCAGAAAGGAAAAGGAGAGCACAAGGCAACAAACCCCATTTTCAAACCCTAAAGCTCTCCCAAGCCATTGAATGAATGAGGGGTATGCAGCCCTCAACTCCTATTTATAGCCCTTGGCTAACGGGTCGCCAACCCGTTACGCCGGCTAAACCCGAACGGAGCCCGCTCCGCTATGCAGCCGCGAAATCACCATTTCGCCTCCCGCACCTTCCGGAAGCTTCCGCGCCCTTGTCGTGTACGTCTCGCAACCACATCGAATCTCCGCAGTCTTCGACATATCCGACCGTTCTGACCTCGACACCGCCCGTGTCTAGTTCGGTCACCCCATGTCTCGCCACGACTCGCCTCGACGCCCCGCAACAACACGCATAAGAAACACATCAAATAGCACCGCTCGATACATGAAAGCATAATAACATCAAAGAAACCACATTAAGCCTAAACCCGTCAAATCAACAGAATAAGCGTCCTAAACCTTTTGACCAGGTTTGACCAAGTCTGACCGAGCCCGTTGCACCATGCAACGACATGGTCCGAACCAACCAACTCAAACTCGACTTCCCTAAGCCGATGTCAATTACTCATCATACACACAGGATGACCACCACATGGTCTCTCACCTTCGCACCCTCCATCTCCAACAAATAGATGCACTTGTCCTTTGCGACGTGGGCCTCTTCGGCAGCTCGAAGCCGGCCCTCTAGCACCCTCCGCTCGCGGACATGTGCCTCTTGCGGGGCTCGGCTGAGAGAAAGGGTCTGCACAGTGCGGTTGTTAGCAAAGTCTCAGACAACGGCATAAATCGCCAAGTCAAGCGCTTACCCTCATCTCCGAGGCCTCCAGCTCACCTTCCAGGAGATCCGGCCCACACGACAACAACGCTCTTCGATCCACGCTGGAGTCGGCGCATTCCGCGACCCCTTGGAAAGCCCGCAACATCTCCGGCCAGGGAATAAAGTCGGAGACACTTGGCCGCTAAGTCTCCATGTCGACGACTTCAAGGCCACCAGGTATTGACATCACATCCTGGGCCGGAAGACCGGACACTTTGCGGCCGTCTCCATTGCTCGATCCTTGGTCGTGTCCGGGAGACTTGTCTCGCCTGATGTTGACGACGGAATGAGCGAGCAGATCGGAGAAAGCTTTGCGAAGTCGCGGGGGGAGAAAGAGTTGCGCCTACCTTCGACACGCTTAGGTGAGTCGTGGGGAGGTGTTCGCTCCGCCTCGGTCCGGACCATGGGGGTTTCATCTGCGTCGGGGGCGGCGAGTTACCCCTCAGGCCGGACGGCCTCCCTATCGGACCCCGAATCCTCTGCGACCCCAACCGCCATAGTGAACCCCTCCTTCGGCCGGGAGGCGATTGTATCTGGGGGCGCTTCGGCGATTGGGCGATGCTTCCTCGGCCTTGGCGGTCAGTGCAGGCGACGAGGCCTCGCCCTCCTGCATGTTGGCGCCGTGGCCTGTGTCCTCGGCGCCCGCTCAGACGTCCGCGAAGCGAGATCGGATGCCGACTCGTCTTCGTCTTGATGGCCCGACTCTGATGGAAGCACACACCTCGCGACCGGGAAATGCCTTCGACTGTAACTTTGACCCCGTGTCCATGCCACCAGGTCGTGCTACGCCGGCAAACCCACCTTTGCCCAGGGTCACACAAGGTCACAGGCTGCAGGGGACGGAGGGGGCCAAATGGCTCAGCAACATAGCTTCGGCCCGTGAAGCTCTTCACCATGAGAGGCTCCTGTTGTAGGGTGGCCCCCACCTAAGCCTAGTCGGCCTGTTAAAAGGTTGTACAACCCAAAATGGGATATGTATAATGACATAAATGCCCTTAAGAGGGATACTTGGGTGTAAGGACATTATTGTAAACTACTCCCCATGTGGATATATATAGCTGTCCTCGGCATGGAGGAAGGCCCAATCATTGCTCATCTAACATCTCCACTATCACACTACCATCTCTCTGTTTAGTCTGTAACCACAACAGTTCCCATATCCTTTGTTAGCTCCATTATTATTTTCTCTTTGGATATTATTTCTCATTATATTTATTTGCATGTAACAAAACTCAAAAGATTTCAAATAAATATTTAGAAGAATTTTAAATGCCAGCAAAAAGGCAAAAAAAGTTTTTAAAAATTCTATATTTTTGAATACTTGAAATTTAAAATGTTACAGTTAATAAACTGTAAGTCGTGAACTGAAAATAACTCAAGACTATTACTTCAATCACCATCCGTTGTTTCTTGTTTTTCACATTCGCAGCTCCAATGGTACCGGAGACACAAAAGCTGGTAGGTCCGTCCGTACGTTCCGGAGACAAGTTTGAACAGTGAGATAGGGAGTGTACGTCCGTACGTACCCAAATATATATATATATATATATATATATATATATATATATATATATATATATACTTTCTATTATCCCTGGGGATTGCGCCCGGGAAGGCCTCCACGTCAACGTTATGCAAAAGGTCCTCCATCTTTTAGAAATCACGTATGGATCCTCGGTTTTGCAAAAAGACCCCTGCCACATTTTGCTAGATAAAATCCCACGATTTTTCTAAAATTACGCATATATCCTTGGTTTTATGCGAATCAGTATATTAAAGTCGGGGGAGTTCCCGGCGGCATGCCATATCAGCATTTTTACAAAAAAAGCCCCTGTATTTTCTGAAATAGCATAAAGGTCCTTGGTTCCTGCAAAACGGTCCCCGTCAGGCTTTTCCGAAAACCCCCTCTACTTCACCGAAATCGCGTATTCTTTGTTGGATAGCACCCCGTAGTTTTATAAAATTACGTATGGGTCCTCGTTTAGTTACGTACAGATCCTTACAGGTCCTCGATTTTTGCGAAAAAGACCTTTGGTTTTTCAAAAATTACGCATGTATCTTCGATTTTTTTAAGAAACTCCTCGCGAATTATCATCTCTTTTACTTCGGTCCACACGGTAGCTAGCACGGTGTGCCACCGCTCTTATGCTGCTAGTATATATATCAAAGCAATTCATGATGGCAACTTCAATTCCTACGAACACCGACAAGATCTGAAAGAGGTAGGCTAAAGAGGACATTCGTGAGCTTGCCAATTGACCGACAAACCTAGTGTCACTGTTACAGAGAACACTCAGCATTACTCGGACATGATGAGTTCCTTGCACGCGTAGACAAGGTTTGGATGTGAAAAGAGTACGATGATCCAAGACATTTGTGTCAAGCAAATCAGTATCTGTTGCACTCATAGTAGGTATGGATGTGTGATCGATATTGGTTTGCCATGCAATTCCTATCTAGTGCAAACACATGTACTTAGGTGGAGAAAACACACTATAATTGCATATATCTACGTCTAGGGTTTAGTTATAAGTGATTATGAAGCTACTATGCATTGAGAGGGGTTGGGGTTGTAGCTTTAGGATGGGTTCAGAACAGCACTCATTCTGCTTATCAATTTTTGCTACAGTACCAGTTTTGAAACGGTGTGTTTTTTTAAGATGTGGTCTACAGGTAAGTTATAGTAGACATTGTACCAAGTTCAGCTATACCAGCTAAAATCGCATACGACTGCTTTCTCTTTATACTGTCTATCACGAACAATTAGAATTTAAAAACAACCCAAAAGTCAAAACAACATCCCAAAATAACCCACCCTTTCATGATGTGACGTATACTCTCTCTTGAAGCTACCACTTGAAGCTATTATGCATTGGACTAGAAATGTCGTACCAAACAGATATACCATTCAAAGCCATTGGTGACTTTTAAGAGGCCCTGTTGATGCATCATAATCTGTAGTTCTAATTTAAGGTATATATAGAAAGATTTTGGCTACTTGATCTGGAGCATCCTAACCATTGATTCATCATTTTGGGGGAGCATACATTCAAAGTTGATCCCTTCCCTAATGTTGTGAATGCCGGGTAGATGCCAAGAAATCCCAGTGAGATTTGTGCATCTGGATAGATACATGCTTACCATATGAGTTCCTGAATGTCTTCGGGAATGAAGCTCGGCCAGAAACGACCACTGCAGCTTAGTGGAATCCTCCACATCAGAATTTCTGAAGGTCAACATACATGGATCATTATCTGCAGCGTCAGGAGCTGGGGGATGTGGTTTTATTGTCCGAGATGCGCAAGGACGTATTCAATGGGCCGATGCCGGCGGCCTACGCAATCTTCAGGATAGCACAGAATCAAACTTCCCCCAAAATGAACATGCGAGTGCAATTGTTACCACCCGAAATGCACAACCTTCAAGGCAAGGTCGAGAACCCAACGATAACATCCAGCTTGATTGGTTTTATTCAGTCCATTTGTTGCCATCAGCCTGTTCTCAATCAAATTATTTTCCATCGATCCAACACAAGAATAATAAACAAAAATGGAAACTTTTAAATTTAGTAACTACCATTGCCTGCTCTATTAGTTGATGAGATAAAACAGGGGGCACAAAAGGCAAAAAAACGATGTTAAGCCTTGATGGTTGAACATCACACGGTATTGTATCAATCATCGCTGCCAGAATCTATATCAGAGTTAGCCCTTTGATGGGCTACTCCGTTTGGAACCTTACCCTTTCCCTTCTTTTCATCTTCCCCATCATCACTGTACTCACTCTCGTAATCGTCGTACTCCTCTTCTGCTTCCTCTTCTTCCTCCTCAATGCCATCCTCTGCCACTGGCCCTTCTTTGTCGGGCACATGGCCTCTTGTTCCTGCACGGCTGCGCTTCAGAACCTTCAACTTAAAGCTAGTCTTGGTGTCACAGCCTATCAAAGCAATTCATGACGCCAACTTCAGTTCACATGTCACATGTCAGAAATGCCAACCTGCTGTGCTGCCACAACATTCTTTAGGTTTCTAACTCATGAAAGGGACTAGGACTGTGACTTGCAAGATCTGTTGACTAGCACTGCGAATTAGTTTACTCCGAGTTTCTAACCCATGAAAGGGACTAGGATCGAAGACATTTGTCTAAGCATCTCAGTATCTGTTGCAATAGGTGGCCATGCATGTGTGATCGATATTGGTTTGCCATGCAATTCCTATGGAGTATAGTGCAAACACATATACTTAGCTGAAAAAACAAACTATAATTACATATATCTATTGGGCAATATGGGAATTTCCCTCATTTTTGGAAATAAAAGAAAACGGAAAAGAAAAGGAAATCCTCATGGGCCTACATGTAAGAGGTGAGGAGAGGGGATATTGCCGGTGCGCTTTCTCTGAGTTGGACCAGTTCCTTCTCGTCTCCTCCCTCTGTTTGGTCTTTAGGAGCGAGGTGCAGGCGGCAGGTTCAGGTGACAGCATCTCCGCCTCTACTATGAGATCTGACTCCTTCCCCTTTAAATCAAGCCATGGGAGAGCTCTCGAAGCATACGAATCAAGAAACTGCACATAGATCTGAGAGCAATCGGTGAGCATTCTCTAGAGCTGGAGTTGGGCCGTGCCGTGCGGCGCGGCCTGTGCCCACCGCAGCTTCGGCCGTGCCGGCTCGGCCCGATCATCTCGTCGTGCCGTGCCGTGCCGCCTGCCTTGCTTTCGGCCAGCCCAAGCACGGCCCAAAGCCCGTCGTGCGGCGTTCGTGCCGCGCCACCAAGCCCACCAAAGTAACTATACACGACTTAAAGCGATGGCGACAATGGTAGCGATGGCCGCCATCTTCCTTTCTCTTATACCCGTCTTATTAAAAACATACTTAAAATTCGATACTATTGTCTGTGTATGCTATATATGGTTGATGCAAGATTGGACTTGAGACTTCTGGTTCACATGATCATGTATAAATAATGCTCTGCAGATATGTTTGTACTTCCCTGCAGGAAATTTTGTATAGAGTCGTAAGATCAAGTACCCCAGTTCTTTTGCCTTCTACACCGCTAATTGAAACGTGCTAAATCTATCTCGCTCTGCCTAATTGAAAAGATTGCCAATGATCCCGTAAGATGGTTCTGTTCTAAGTCATGTAGTTTCATGCATATATATAACATAATCGATATTTGTTTGAAATAATATACATTCATCACATATACACACACACACACACATCCTCATCTCATATACACACACACATCACACATTCACGGATGCGCAGGATCAAACCGCGATGCAATCGGACTTCCAGAGGGCCAAAATTAGAATTTCTAAGGGCTAGAACAAAAGAAATCAAAATAACCAAAAAGCTGAAGGACTAAACCGTAAAATATACATACACACATACACACATACATACACATATATACATACATATATATATACATACACACACACACACATACACACATACACACATACATATATACACATATATATATATATATACATATACATATATATATATATATATATATATACATATACATATATATATATATATATACATACACACACACATACACATATATATATATATATATATATATATATATATATATATATATATATATATATATATATATATATATATATATATATACATACATATATATATATATATATACATACATACATACATACATACATATATATATATATATATACACATATACATACATATATACATACACACATACATACATATATACATACACACATACATACATACACATATACATACATACATACACACACACACACATACATACATACGGATGTATAGGATCTATTCATGATGAAAATAGAATTTACGAGGGCTAGAACGAAGAAATCAAAATAGATAAAACCTATTCGTAGATTTTAGAAAAAGCAAGGACTAAATCGCAAAAATTCTAAACCCTAATCCTAATATCCTTCACGAATCGCGCCACCCACTCATTCCTCCCCATCTCCGCCTCCCTCGGTCTCTTCTCCCCGATCTCCCCGCCGCCTCGTCGTCACCCGCCCCCTCCTCCCTGGATCTCCCCACCGCCCCTCCTCGCCCGCCGCCTCCTTCCCTCCTCCCCGCCGCCTCCTCCTCCTCGCCCCTTCTCCTCCGTCCCCTCCTCCTTCCCCGCCCGCCTTCCCCGCCGCCCCTCCTCCTCCACCTTCCCCGCCGCCTCCTCACCCGCCGTGT
Organism: Bonia amplexicaulis; assembly: GCA_036346245.1. NCBI lineage: Eukaryota > Viridiplantae > Streptophyta > Magnoliopsida > Poales > Poaceae > Bonia > Bonia amplexicaulis. Next base: position 6,490,492 of record CM070746.1, on the reverse strand, counting down.
CCTCCCCACCTCCCCGATCCCTTTTCCTTCGCCTGAAACCAGTCCCCGCGTCTCTCGGTTCTTCTCACGACGCGCCTCTCGCTTCTCCGCCTCCCTCGCCTCAGATCTCACCTCCTCTCCACTCCTTCCCTCTCCGCCGGCCCGACTTCAACCGATGCCGCCTCGGTTCCTCCGGTGCCGCCGCCGGCTCTTCCTACCCCGGTCCTTCCGCCTCCACTACCGGCCGCCGGGTCAGGCTGCTGGTCCCACCGGCCCGCCGCAGCGCCGCTAGCCCCGCCGGCCCTACGGTGCCGCCGCGGATCCGTGGCCTCACGGCCCGGATCCGGCTCCTTCCTGATCCGACCGGCACACCTCCTCCCCTCTACTCCCTCTCTTTGCTCGTGATGTGTGATGGACTGTGGCCTTGTGGGGAATATGGGATGACCGAGATGTCGACGGAGGGTGGACTGGGAGGCGAGGTAGAGGCCGAGGAGGCCCGGCCACCGCCGGCGTGCCGGCCGTGCCCGCCGTGCCGCTCGTGCTTCCCGTGCTCCCGTGTTGCAGCCGCCCAAGCACCCAGCACGGTTCACCGTGCCGCGTGCGCCGCCTAACGGGTGGTTTTCCAGCCCGGCCCGCCCGGCGTTCGTCTGCATGCCGCAAGACGCCCGCCACGTGTCGGGCCGGGCCGTGCTTGGCGTGCAGGCCGGCCGTGCTTTGGCTGGCCCAAAAGCACGGCCCAACTCCCACTCTAGCATTCTCCTTAGTTTCTTGAGCGGCTTGCATTTGCGAGCTCACCGACCACGGCGATCCACGCCGCGAGGCTCACTGTTCGTTGTGGTGAGGGCATTCTTGATTGTTGTCGTTGTTGCTTGAGCCGAGCACTTGGCCGTGCACTTGCGAATTCGTGTGCGATGTGCGATCGGTTCTTCGGTTGCTTCATCCGATTGGGGTTGTATTGGTTTTGTGCAGCATCAACTTGCGCTCAACTTTACGATCTGGTGAGTACATATCTGTGGAGTTGGACATTGTATCTCCGATTGCTACTCCGATGATATCCTGGCATATGCCGGTGATTGGTTTTCTGGGATATTGTCTTTCGACAAGCCTTGCCCCTGTCGACTTCTCAATGGTTTGGACTATTACCGCACACTGAGCTTTACTTTGTGTTTTGTATTTTTTATTTTGCAATTGTTAGCCATGCTAGTGTTATATATTTGTTTGGTATATTTGAAATCTGTGATAATCACTAGCTCGGGGAGGACTTTGCATAATAAAATGTGGGCTTTGAAAATGCTTGGCGAGGAAACTTGTCAACTCTGAAATAATAGTGACTATCTAAAGAAGTCTACTAGTTTTGTGTTGTCAATTGTTATTTCATACTTCAGATCAATGTCGTTTACTGTTGTACGGTCCTAAAATTTTCCGAAAATTGATTGATTCTGCAGTAGCTCATGTCTGTCACTTAGTTCTGGTCATTACTAAAATCTTTCTATTCTGCATGCTGTTGATACTATAACATAACTGAAGTATCTTTTGACTGTAAAACTAGCATAAAGAGAGATACTCACTCTGCGTACTAATCAATTGACAAGAGGCCAAGACTTTAATCTTGAGCAACTCCTCAAACTGAGAGCAAAACTCACTTCTTAATCTGTGCATTACGCAGATTACAAATGCGCATGTTTATGCTCAGTTTAGCATACTGTCCTTTGGCTTGAATTCATTATTTATATTGAGAGAGAATAGATTATTCTTTATACTATTATCATGTCTTTAGATATATACTTTACTGTACATGATTAACTTTGGACAAAAAGATGGCATATGAAATGTAACAACCGCAAGATCATCAAATGCATATTTTTGAACGAGTTGGATGAGTACTGCAGATTCATTAAAGTAGGTAACAGGAGTATTTACAAGTTACCCTGGGGCTGGTTATAGCTCAAATGGTAAAGTTACAATAGAGCACGTTCGACAACGGCATCGTCCAACCCCATCTGTCTATCTGTCCTCTCCCTGGTTCATCGTGCAGTTATCTCCCTTCCTTTGATGCTCGCACTACCTGCAACACCGTTCTGCTTTTATCCTCGAAAATCTGGTTTGTCTCACGCCATTCAAACCACAGCCACCGTGATCAAAGAGCTCTGCTGGAAGTCTCAAGGTTGTCAAGGCCAACTTTGTTTTTCGGCCAGCGAACTCTGATCCAGTTGACTAGATAGTGCCCTCCCTTGGCTACTTCCATCCCTGTCCATAAGAATTTCCTTCGTGCTCTGTCCTTTTTAGGGCCCCTTTTTTCAGCATAAAGACTGTTAGGAAGTATGTTGCAATGAACGATAGAACCGAGTTAACAAGGGTAAGCCTGCAGACCTTTGCATCCAGAAAACTTGCCGTAGACCTTGTCAATTAGCGGTTACACGTCTGTCTTCCGCAGCTTTGTGATGCGCAGAATGTAATCCAAGGTGTTAGCAAGGTCAAGCTGATCACATCAGATAGGATGGATGGCGCTTTTCTCCATGTTTGTTTCGAATTTTTTTAAATAATCTATTTTTATTTGAAATAACAGAAATATATTCGTGTGAATTTTTGTAACAAGAATGGCCTCCAGTCACCCAATTGTTGGACGACTGGAATCTGTCGCCCAATGGCCGCACGATACGCATGCAGTCGGCGGGCCGCTAGGCGACATAATTATAGTCATCGAACAGTCGGTTGGGCGACTGCAAGTTCCAGTCATCGAACCGTTAACAACTGGATGCACATATAATGAGCGGTGGAGCCCCCGGCCATTTCCATCTGCCGACGCCGCGTCGGAAGAGAAAGGAAAGAAAGAAGTGTAATACCACTAATTTGCAAAAGAGAGAATTAAGGAAAGAAATGGCGGTTTTTGCCGTCAGACCCATCGGCTTTTAGAATGCCGAATAAGTGACGCTCGTAGAGGTTCCCATGCCACCCAGGAACGGTCGGCACCGTCTAGAAAGCCGCATAAAAGTAGCGCTCTCAGAGGTTCCCAAACCGTCCAGGGGCGACCGGCGCCGCCTCGCGTATTGGGTTTTCGTCATTCAGCAGAAATTCTATTCTTATCTCTTACCGATTTACCTATCGCAGTAGAAGAGAGTCAAATAGTATAAGGCTGCCATTGGACCAAAAAGACCATAGTGCCATAACCAGCCGGAGGAGCACCCGTAGGTGCGGCTGAGCACGCGAGAGGAAGAGGAGAAAGGGGGCGGCGGAGGAGCTGTCGGTGACGCCGAGCCGGCCGCGCGCCGCTGCGCCGCCCCGGGCGGAATCGGTGAGGAGGCCCCTTCGGCCGGTTAGAATGGGAGAGAGAGAGAAGGCCTGGGGAGGAAGAGATAAGGCCGTTCGGCTGGAAAAAAAGGAGAGAGAGACCGGGTAAGGAAAAAAGAGAAAGAAAAAAGAAAGAGAAGAAAAGAAAAGGGAAGAAAGAGGGGAAATAAGAAGAAAAATGGGGTTTTGGTGCTGCACACAGTCCTTGAAACCCGTGCATTTTACGCCGTAATCGAGTTATCCATGTAGTATCGCTGTCGTCTATTTAATCTCTGGTTTCATTATAATACGTTAAGTCGGATTAATCGCTACTACGGTGGAGGTCCCGAGTCGACGTCATCCTCACGCCGCCGCTCCGCTTAGGTAACGAGCAAGTGCATGGTAGAGCGGTAGATAAGAGTTATGAATATGTGATGTTTACCTGATGTGCTAATGTTTATGTGGAAATGCAATGATTACATGATATGATGTTTATTTATGGATGACAATGATAATGACAATGGCATATGCATTTGCATTATGTGCACTCAAGAGTGAGGGCGGTGAGAAAGTCCCTAGCTATGAGTAAAGTTAGCGGACTAATCCGGAGTGCTCTTGAGTAAGACTTACTTCGGTAAGTCTCCACGGGAGTGGAGAGACCCCTGTGCAAATATGGGCAGGCCCAGATGATGGGTGAACATCGACGGATGTTCACTCGGCAATACCGGTATTTGCAATGTGATGAGCAAATGTGCATGTAGAGCAGGGTTGCATTGCATTGATGATTTGGCAATGTGGAACCTTGAGAATGGTGGTACGAGCATGGGTATATATGCAGAGTATATTGGTTGGATTAAATTGTTTTCATGTTGTGTTGGTATTTATCGTCCTATTATGTACTTGCTGAGTCTTTGGACTCACTCTTGCTTTGTTGTTTTAATTTTTAGGTGATCATTGAGGACGTCTTGCTCGGGGTGGGAGTAGCACATGAATAATCTTCACAAACTAACCGTACTCTTTGTACCACCTTTTGTCAGTTTATGCTAGTCTCTACTAGGCTGCTAGAGTATGGGCTAAAAGAAGAACTGTGTTGAATCTATTCGCTGCTACCTAAATATTTTAGCGTGGATTTTCTAGTAATTGAAGGTGAAAATTTGCAATGGTGGTAGCATTCTGGTCCAGAGGATGGGCGGGGTGTTATAGTTAGTATCAAAGCGGGCGTTAGGTCCGTGGTAGAGAAATTTGATAAATTAGGTTAATTATTCAATTAAAATTTGACTTAGGCCTAATAATTAAATTAAAATTTGACACACTAGTGCACCATAAGATGGGGAATGGGTCTTACATTGCATTTACGCTTTCGTTAGCATTGATGTTGATTTCTTCTGTTAAAATGGATGTTTGTGGGCTAGTTGGGTGACTGGCTATCTGTCCCTATCAGATATGTCGAGAGCAAGAGGACGCGGGCGTTGCCGTGGAGGTCGCGGCCGTGGTCGTGGCCATGCCCAAGCGGAGCCACCGCTTGAGGTTCAAAGAGAGGCATCCGTGCGTGTTGCTTCCACCAAACAGTCTGTAGCTAGAGATCCGGCAAGGTCTTCAGCCTTGCTACATGAGTTCTTAGAGGAGGTCCGTGCAATTCGCCGTAAAGCGCCAGCAGCTGCTGTGGCGGCCGTTCCTGCTGCTGCCCCTATTGCTGCTCCGGTCGTACCGGAGGCAAGAATGGGTCTTCATGAGTGGTTGGCCCTGCTACTAGATAGCTTTGATGGATCGGACACACTAGTCCAGGCCGCGGATTGGTTGCGCTACGTGGAGAGGCAATTCAAAGCCCTTGAGATGAGCTCTCAATTGAAAGCTCGCTATGTGGCGTTCCAATTGAAGGGTCAGGCAGACATCTGGTGGGAAGGGGTTCTTTCAGCCAGGACCCTTGCGAAAGGTCCCGCTACCTGGGAAGTCTTCACTGAGCAGTTCAAGGCGAAGTATTACCCAGATTCTTTTGTGGAGAGTATGGAGGTCGCTCTGTCGACCTTCGTACAGGAAAAGATGACCGTGGCTGAGTACGAGGCGGCATTCAATAATCTGATCCGCTTCGTTCCATCGGTCGCAAGCAATGACCTTGAGAAGGCCAAAAGGTTCCGCTGAGGGCTCAACTCCGAGCTCCGGCATATCATGGGAGCTACTGCGCCACATGACTTTCGATCCATGGTAGAGCAGGCCAGGGGATGGAGATGGAGATGCAGCTCACTAAAGGGCTGTAACCCTCTGGTGGTCCAAGCGTTTTTGGTGGTGACCAGAAGAGAAGCTTCACTGAAGGGGGTGGGTCATCTCAGCGACCCGCTCCTAAGAAGTCTAAGTGGGGCCAGCGTCCCCCACAATCATCCAAGTCCAAGTCTTCGAGGTCGTCTTCTTCAATGCCTCGTTCTTCATCGGCGACCCCAACCTATCGTCCTGTCCCAGGGCAAGGCATGATTTGTTTCAAGTGTTGAGGTGGGCACCGTGCCGCTGAGTGCTCCTGGACGGGGGAGTGTCAGCATTGCGACCGATCAGGCCACATGGAGCGGGTTTGTCGTCAGAACCCCTCCAGCATTCTCAAGTGGGAGCCCGTATCTTCGTCTTCGTCAAACTCTTCACCTCAGGGGACAGTCCAGATGATGGCGGCTGCCCCTGCTTTGCAGCCTCCACTCTCCTCGGCTCTACCCACCGGGTATTACTGGCATCCTGCACCAACTCCTTCGATCCAGCATGCTACACCGCCTCCAGTCCCGTTGCCACCACAGCAGAGCGTTAGGGCTCTCGCCACCCTAACACCACCTAGAGTCGACACACTGCCTGCTGTTGAGTCCGTGGGTCGACCTGACGTGGTGACAAGTACTCTATTAGTGGACTCATGTGAAGCCCTTGTTCTTTTTGACTCCGGTGCTACCTATTCATTTGTGTCCTGGGAGTTTGCTAGGAAGACTAAGCTGAGTGTTCAGCAAATTTCCCAATCAGTTATGGTTAGAACCCCAAGGGGTATCATTGCTAGCTCCACAATATGCCCTGGCTGTGTGGTTGCAGTAGATGGCGAGGGGTTTGCTGCCAACCTCATGGTTATTCGTGGAGCCTTTGATGTTATCCTTAGCATGGACCGGTTGCATCGCTACCAAGCCGTGATTTCGCTACGGAGGACAGTTACTTTGTAGGCACCTTCAGGGAAGGAGATAATCTTTTAAGGGAATGCACCCACATGTTCCCTCCTTGTGTTGGCCAGCTTATTTCCTGGCCGACGAATAACGAAGTATGGGTTACTCCTAACAATTACGGAGAAGCCAAGTGCGCCTTTGCACATTGGGGATATTCCTGTGGTGCGTGAGTACCTGATGTGTTTCCCGAAGAGCTTCCGGGTATGCCACCTAAGCGAGATGTGGAGTTCAGAATTGATCGTGTTCTTGGCACAAGACCTATTTCATGTCCCCCTATCATTTGGCACGACCCTTGCAGGAAGAGTTGAAGAAGAAATTGGACGAGTTATTATCCAAAGGCTTGATTCGTCGTAGTGTGTCACCTTGGGGAGCCCCTGTCCTTTTCACCGAGAAAAAAGATTGGAGTTGGCGCATGTGTATAGATTACCGTGCTCTCAATCAGGTGACCATCAAGAATAAATACCCATTGTCTCGCATCGAGGACTTGTTTGATCAACTGAAAGGATCCAAGGTGTTCTCAAAAATTAATCTACAGTCTGGGTATAATCAGATCCGAGTGCGGGAGCAAGACATTGAGAAGACAGCTTTCTCCACAAGATATGGGCACTATGAGTTTACAGTTACGTTCTTTGGACTGACTAATGCCCCTGTTGTTTTCATGGAAATGATGAACAGTATGCTACACAAGTACCTGGATGGCTTTGTAGTGGTGTTCATCGATGATATCCTGATTTATTCCAAGACGGAGGAAGAACATGAGCAGCATATGAGGCTCGTGCTTGAGACTCTGAGGAAGAATCAATTCTTTGCCAAATTGAAGAAATGCGAGTTCTGGATTTCTGAAGTGAGCTTCCTGGGTCATGTAATTAACCGGGAAGGCATCCCAGTGGATCCAAGCAAGATTTCCACCGTCGTTGATTGGAAGAGGCCATCTAGTGTTAAGGAAGTGAGAAGCTGTCTTGGCCTAGCTGGTTACTACCGGCGCTTCGTGAAAGACTTCTCCATTATTGCCAAGCCAATGTCTCAGCTCAGGTCACATGGAAGAATGTGAAATTCTAGTGGACCGATGAATGTGAGCGTAGTTTTAATGCATTAAAAGAGAAGTTAGTAACTGCTCCCGTTCTCACACTTCCGGAGCCAGGAAAGCGTTTCACGGTCTACTCGGATGTGTCTCGAGTGGGTCTGGGTTGTGTGCTCATACAAGATAACAAAGTGATCGCGTATGCCTCGCGACAGTTGAAGAAACATGAGCAGAACTATCCTACTCACGATTTAGAGCTTACCGTAGTGGTTTTTGCTCTAAAGATTTGGAGGTATTACTTGTATGGAGAATCTTGTGATATCTTCACTAACTACAAAAGCCTCAAATACATTTTCACTCAAAAGGAGCTGAATTTGAGGCAACGGAGGTGGTTGGAGCTTATTAAAGACTATGATCTCACTCTTCAGTACCATCCGAGCAAGGCAAATGTTGTTGCTGATGCTCTTAGTCGCAAGATGACACCCTCCACTTTAGGTTGTCTCGTTGCTGACTTTGAACGAATGGGAATTTTCTATTGTTTCGCTGGTACAGTTCAGGCTGAGATGCAGTTGTTGCTGGAATCAACAATTCCAGAGCAAGTAAAGGAGGCGCAACAGCATGATCGGTTGCTTCAACAAGTGAGGAAGTGGCTTAATGAAGGGAAAACGGGGGATTTCAGCCTCGATGACTTAGGTGCTTTGCGATTTAAAGGCTGCCTTTGCGTGCCGCAGAAGGCTCAAGTCAAGGATGATATTTTGAGGGAAGCTCACTGTACCCATACGCGGTGCATCTCGGTGAGACCAAGATGTATTGTGATCTGAAGAAGAGCTTCTGGTGGAAGAGGATGAAAGTGGATATCGCCAAGCATGTGGCATCCTGCGGAGTTTGCCAGCAAGTAAAGACAGAGCGTAGGCGTCCCGCTGGGCTACTGCAGCCTTTAGAGGTTCCTCAATGGCCGTGGGATGATATTACCATGGATTTCGTAATCGGCTTACCTCGTACCCAGCAAGGTAAGGATGCGATTTGGGTAGTGGTGGACCGATTCAGTAAGTCCTCGCACTTTATCCCTATTCGCACAATGAACTCGGCAAGTGATTGTGAGATTGCATGGTGTTTCCAAGTCGATAGTTTCGGACAGAGACGCCAAGTTTGTCTCCAAGTTTTGGGAGAGCTTGCAGGGCGCTCTGGGCACAAAACTCCAGTTTAGTACTGCTTTCCACCCGCAAACGGATGGACAGTTCGAACGCACCATTCAGACACTGGAGGACATGTTGAGGTCCTGTGTTTTGTCCTGGAAGGGTAGCTGGGAGCACCATTTAGCACTTGCAGAGTTTGCTTACAACAACAGCTACCACTCCAGTGTTCGAGCAGCGCCATTCGAGGTTTTGTATGGGCGAAAGTGTAGATCGCCATTTTGTTGGGATGCCGTGGGCGAGAAATCCGTTCTAGGCCCGGATTGGGTCCACAAGCGATGGAACGAGTGGCGAAATTAGACAGAATCTGCTAGTCGCCCGGAGTAGGCGTAAGAGCCACGCAGATGTCAGGAGGCGGGAACTAGAGTTCGAAGTGGGGGATCATGTGCTCCTGAGAGTATCTCCCACTAAAGGCATAGTGCGATTTGGTACCAAAGGGAAGCTTAGCCCGAGGTACATTGGGTCATTTCCAATTCTAGCAAAATTGGAAAGTTGGCATATCATTTGGATCTCCCTGAGTCCATACGAGGAGTGCATAATGTGTTCCATGTTTCGATGTTAAGAAAGTTCTTGCAAGATCCAGAGCATGAGATTGTGTTAGAACCGGTGTCCTTAAAGCAAGACCTCACCTTCGAGTCCCATCCAGTACGGATTCTGGAGGAATCAGAGAAGGTGTTGGGGAATAAAGCGATAAAGTATGTCAAAGTGTTTTGGTCGCATCAGTCTGAGTGAGAAGCGACATGGGAGTTGGAGTCTCGTATGCGCGAGAAGTACCCAGAGTTATTCTCCACGGGTATGAGTTAATGTTATGTTATGTGTAGTTAGATTTATTTTGTTCTTCCGTGAGGATTGTTGAATGCTAGAATTCAGGGTCGAATTCTGTTAAGGGGGGTAGAATGTAATACCACTAATTTGCAAAAGAGAGAATTAAGGAAAGAAAGGGCGGTTTTTGCCGTCAGACCCATCGGCTTTTAGAATGCCGAATAAGTGACGCTCGTAGAGGTTACCATGCCACCCAGGAACGGTTGGCACCGTCTAGAAAGCCGCATAAAAGTAGCGCTCTAGAGGTTCCCAAACCGTCCGTATGCGGCCATTCTTGGCCGTCTCGCGTATTGGGTTTTCGTCATTCGGCAGGAAATTATATTCTTACCTCTTACCGATTTACCTACCTCAGTAGAAGAGCACCAAATAGTATAAGGCTGCCATTGGACCAAAAAGCCCATAGTGCAATAACCAGCCAAAACAAAAAAGGGGAAGGGCAAAAACGCCTTTTTACAGTGAGAGTGATAGCCATGCCTCTTAAGTAGACAAGACAACACACAACCACTTTACCTGCTCCACTTTTCTGTCACAGCCACAAAAGCCGAGCAACACCATTTCACTCCCCCAGCCGAGGGAAAGAGAGAAGGCAGAGAGAGAGGGAAGGCAAGAAGGAGAAGGGCAAGGTGGAGAGGAGGTCCCAAGGAGCTCAGAAGGCCGAGAGGGAGGGCTTCGTCGCATCCGTCAGAGGGTGTCGACGACCGTCGAATCAACACCAAGCCAACCCGTGAGTTCGTCCTCCATCGCCTCCACAGCCCCATAGCGTAGCGAATTAGCATACAAAAACGGTAGAATAAGAAGCACAAAGAGTAGGGGCAAACTGTCCTGCAGAAGGGGGTGGCCGACCGGCTGCAAGCCGTGGTCGTGAGCTTACCCCGTAGGACACGCCGACCGAGCGGTGGTGCCAGCGCCCACCCGCCGCTGGCGGCGGATCCGGTCCAGGTCGGCGGATCCGAGGCGAGGAAGAAGGGGCGGGAGGGGGCCGGCGAGAGAGCCGCCACTCAGCGCCACCCGGAGGAGCACCAGCAGTGCGGCTTAGCACGCAAGAGGAAGAGGAGAATGGGGCAGCGGAGGAGCCGTCGGTGACGCCGAGCCGGCCAGCCGCCTTGTGCCGGAAATCGGTGAGGAGTAGGCCCATTCGGCCGGTTAGAATGGGAGAGGGAGAGAGAAGGCCTGGGGAGGAAGAGATAAGGCCGTTCGGTCGGAAAAAAAGAGAGAGAGACCGGGTAAGGAAAAAAAGAGAAAGAAAGAAAAGAAAGAGAAGAAAAGAAAAGGGAAGAAAAGAGGGGGGAAAAATAAGAAGAAAAAATGGGGTTTTTGGTGCCTGCGCGATAGGTCCTTGAAACCCGTCCATTTTTATGCCAGAATCGGGTTATACGTATAGTATCGTCGTCGCCTATTTAATCTCTAGTTTCATTATAGTATGTTAAGTCGGATTAATCGTTTGTACAGGTGGAGGTCCTGAGTCGACATCATCCACACATCGCTTCGCTCCGCTTGGGTAACACGCAAGTGCATGGTAGAGCGGTAGATAAGAGTTTATGAATATGTGATGTTTACCTGATGTGCTAATGTTTATGTGGAAATGCGATGATTACATGATATGATGTTTATTTATGGATGACAATGATAATGACAATGGCATATGCATTTGCATTATGTGCACTCAAGAGTGAGGGCGGTGAGAAAGTCCCTAGCTACGAGTAAAGTTAGCGGACTAATCCAGAGTGCTCTTGAGTAAGACCTACTTTGGTATGTCTCCACGGGAGTGGAGAGACCCCCGTGCCGATATGGGCAGGCCCAGATGATGGGTAAACATCGACGGGTGTTCACTCGGTAATACCGGTATTTGCAATGTGATGAGCAAATATGCATGTAGAGCAGGGTTGCATTGCATTGATGATTTGGCAATGTGGAACCTTGAGAATGGTGGTACGAGCATGGGTATGTATGCAGAGTATATTGGTTGGATTAAATTATTTTCATGTTGTGTTGGTATTTATCGTCCTATTATGTACTTGCTGAGTCTTTGGACTCACTCTTGCTTTGTTGTTTTAATTTTTATGTGATCGTTGAGGACGTCTTGCTCGGGGTGCGAGTAGCACATGAATAATCTTCACAAACTAACCACACTCTTTGTACCACCTTTTATCAGTTTATGCTAATCTCTACTAGGCTGCTAGAGTATGGGCTAAAAGAAGAACTATGTTGTATCTATTCGCTACTATCTAAATATTTTAGCGTGGATTTTCTGGTAATTGAAGGTGAAAATTTGCAATGGTGGTAGCATTCTGGCCCAGAGGATGGGCGGGGTGTTACAAGAAGAGAAGAGGAGAGGGAAGAAAAAGAGAGGAGTGGAGAGGGAGAGGAAGAAGGAGAGGTTTCACTACTTTTGCAAGGTAAAATTTTCCGTGTGTTGTAGTCAAATTTTTTATATGAAGTAAATAGTTTGTTTAGTGTATAATTAGGATCTGTAGAAAATTATAGCTATAGAAAAGAATAGTACAACTTTGGTAAGAAGTAAATAGTTGTACAAAATTTAGTGAATATAGTTATAGAAAATTAGAATATGTAGATAATTATAGTTGTAGAAAATTAACTTGCATAGCAAATTAGCATTTGTAGAAAATTCTAATTGTAAAAAATTTAGTCAATATTATTTACAAATAAGCATCTGTAAGAAATTATAATTGTTCAAAATTTAGTCAATACTTTTGTAGGAAGTATACGTCGAGAGACAAAAGCTCATCTCGAGGTGTGCACATGCAAAGAGCATGAGGCTCGTGAGAGGGAACGCAAAAAAAGAGGGAAATGGCAGCTAAGGCCAAAGAGGTCACGAGGAGTTCAACGCTGAGCTCGCAAGGAAAGGAAAATGGTCTTAATCCACGTAGTAGGTCAGGTCGTTCCGTACTAGTCCCCTAAAGGTCAAATTTATTTCCATTCCAAAAAGACGCATATGTATCGTAGCAGTACTTCGGTTTGTTGTATGTGCGCGATGCTCTTTCTTATGTATGTAACCAAACCCTGCACGCCGTGTTATTTTTGGCTTTATTATAAAGTCTATTTTAATTCGCAAAAGCACATCTCCTTGTCTTTTCACATTCAATTCTTCGCGTGGCAAAGCACCCAACAACATAGAAAACAAGTTCTCCTCCATGTACGAATTCCCGGTTACATCACAATATCACTTACCTTCGTACGTATCAATCATTGCTATCTCAATCGTCCTCACAAAAAATTTCACAAATTGTTTTGCATTGCAACAACATATGACGATCACAAAATGTTATTGCAAATCTAACAGATTTTGTACCATTCATAATCTACAAAAATCATAAATGAATCGACCCACATTGTCTCCCATTTTTCAAATAAAATACAAATAATAGACAAAATTTGATAAATATTGCCAAACTATAACAATTGTCATCACCACTGCCGGGCAACTGCACAAAAATAGGCTGACTTGCAGTCACCGAATAGTCGGGCGACTGGACTAGTCTAGTCGCCCGACTGTTCAGCGAAACGTTCCAGTCGCCCAACTATTGGGCGACTGGACCCTGTCACCCAATGGCCCACCGACTGTATGCGTGTCGCATCTTTGGGTGACTGGTTTCAGTCACCTAACGGTTAGGCGACTGGAGGCCATTTTTATACAAAAATTTCACGTGGGTATATTTCTGTTATTTTGAATAAAAATGAATTACTTCAAAAAAATTTTTGTTTGTTTCCAACCGTCTCTAGCACCGGAGGCAACTCAAAATCCTAATTTGTAGAGGGAGAAGGCGCGGTTGGCAAACAGGTGCGGCAGCAATGCTGGCGAGCTGGAGCCAGTTTCACCGGAGGTGATGGTGTTCACTCATGGTGCACGTGCTCACCGGAGATGGCAACGCTCTTGAACTGGCTAGAGATGGAGGTGCACAAATAATCCAAAATTAAAAACTTCTACTACAATCACCTATTTTCAGTTCTTAAAGTGTTGTATAGAGTTTCTGTTAAAAACAATTGTGACATGCTGTGGCACTATGGCAATTTGAAGTGGCAAATATAAAAAATGGCTAATTTCACAATGGCAAATATGTGATTTGTCTATACATTTACGGGACTAAAGGTGTAGGATGACTACAATTTCATCACCCCCTGCCCCCATGGATGATGGATCGCTCCATCCACTGGCCACATTAGTCGCCGGCTGTAAATCAAGCACTTGAGCATGAAAATATGTAAATTTTAAAACCTTTTGATGCATCCCAGTGTTATTTGGATTTTCTGCTTTTATTTGGTGGTTCCTCAAGATTTTGAACTTCTAAGTATAGCTTAATGGGATAGAAATTTGAAATAAGAAATCATCCATGAGGAATTACAAAATGTGAACAAAACTAAAATTTGAATTCAAATAACCAACTCAAGAATTAAAGAGAGAATAGCAGCTTGGAACTTCGAACATGCCAAAATCCGAAGCCCACCTATCCTTCTCCTCCCTTCCAGCCCACCCATCTTTCTTGGCCCAACGTAGCCCAACTCCATGCCCCTCCTCTCTTCCCCACTGCCTACACGACCCCACCATCAGGCCCAACTGCCCTGTTGATTCCTGCGTCGCTTCTCTGCACTGTGGCTCATGTCATATATGTCGGCAACATCCATGCCACCATGACGCCGCTGCACACCCGCCTTATCCATAGCACGCCCTTCTCACCTCGTCGCGTCCGGTCTCCCACGTCACTGCACCACGAGACACGGCCATGTTATTAACCACGCTGAGTTCGCGTTCACAAGATAGCACTCGTGCTCCCCCTCTATTTAAGCTGTGCATCTTGCCTCCCTCATCATCTTCCCACGCCAGCTGTGTGCGACCGCCTCTCCGATGAGATTCTTCCACGTCTTCTCACATTTAAACGTGTTCCCAACCACCCTCTACGTTTTGCCTCAACTAATTTTGGGTCTCCTCGTCGACAGATCCTTGGCGACTTTGTCTTCCTCACGAATGGCTAAAACTGCCATCACCACTGCCATCCTTCACACGGTGCATTTCGGATTGATTCCTCTCTCATGGGGTAGCCATTCACCTCCCCCCATATTCACCCACCACAAATTTGGGTTGTCTTCCACAAGGACATCGCCACCACGTCGAGCTCGTTGCACCACTAGCCCACCTTAGTCCATCCCCATCCTCTCCCTCTTGGCCTATCTCCTTTCTCTGACTCCAAATTCCTGTAGGCCTCACTGGGCACCCCCTTGACCGCTCGCTCATGAGCACCACCCAGTAGTATTTGGCGGGTATTGCTTCCTTCTTATATCCTCTCTTTTGTTCCCCTTTTTTTGGTGGTTTGTCAAGTGTGCTGTGTGATGATTCCCTACTTAATTTCTCTTTTGGCATTTTGTTGTTGTTATTCGTGGTCACATTTGAAGATTTGCTTCTCCAAAAGATGATTTGTTACCAACGTGAATGCCACCATCATCCACGGGTTGCTTACATGCTTATGAGTGGTGTGGTATGGGGCGTGCTTTCATCTCTTCATGGTTAGAACCAAGGAATGACTCGCTCTAGTTGATGGCCTACAATTTATTAGCCTATTGAGTTGTTGACATCACATCACTCCTATTAATAATATGTAAAGCACTCACTGCACTGAATTATGCAACTTTGATAATAACATATATGTTTTCCTCTCAGAATCCTTTTCATCTACTCCAGGAATTATGTACTACCTGTAGATGTCTGCAAGTTTTCAGTTTGCAAAGAAGCAATGTTTCATGAGTCATGTGAAAGGATCATGAGCACTAGTAATTGTAATGAGACTTTATGGAACCCACAGATGGGCAGAAACAATGTTAGGATGACCTTCTGATTAATAATAGATAGCATGTTAGTAATATTTTCCAAAAAAAAGTACATAAGTACATATATAACTCAATTTGTCCATTGCACTTTTGTAATACAAAGTTATAGAAGTAGATACACGTTATGGATTTTATGAATACTAGTACAATAAGTTATAAAAGTCCATTATTAAAGGAAACAAGTGATATGTAGTGTACATGGTACTGTAAAAGGACATGTCATGGGAAATCACCTTGCCCAAGATGGGAGTCCACATTGAGAAGTACATAAACACATGCCTATTTACAACACTGTATTTCGATAGTAGGAAAAAGTAATTTCTACTTTGATAAAAGTTTTTTCCTCCAAAATTCATGTCAAATTCTATAGAATAATTTGGGAAAATTGGTGTGTTGTCCCAAAGGACCACCATACCCTTTCTTTATAGTGCCAAAGATTACAATCGGATCCTAACATGGATTCTAATTAGACTACGAACACAAACTCTTACTGATTCCTAATACACAATCGTAATGCTAACTCACCAACCCTCCTCCTCAAAATGGTTATAACATACAATCATGGCCATCTTGTTATATAAAGCAATACCCTCACTAGAATCTAACACTTTATCAAATGTATTGACAATACCAAGGCGAATACCATCACCATGACATCCACATTTACCAAAGCTACCTCCGATGTCATGATTGACACCACCTCCAAGACCATTGTCCTTGTTGTTAACACCACCCATGTCGTGTCCAACATCACCACACAAATGCAGCCTCGAGTACGATCACTTACACCGCCATCGAACATAGTACCCACCATGATCATCACCTCAACCACCACCAATCTATCCTCAATGAACATCAAGTACTCCATCTTCTCCGTCACACCCTCAGTCTTATGTTTCCTCCACCTCTACCCACACGCCTCAAGCCTTGGCCTCAACTGTCTCCACTTCTAGCCCTCGGTCACCCTAGCCTCCACTACCTCTCCCAACATGCCCCAAAACCACCTCGGCTTCCACCACCTCTTCTAACACACCCATGACCAACTTGACCTCCGCTTTCTACTAACACGTCTCTAGACCAAATCTCCAATAACACTACCTCAGGACCTTATATCATAACCTCCAACAGAGCTACCATTGCTCCTACTCCACCATCACCACCGCTTCTACTCCATCTTCGACACTCTACCTTCATCATCTCACCTCCTCCACCAAAAACACCATTGCAAATAAATCCATCACTACACACATCTCCGTTATCCATACTAACACCAACACCAACTCCAACACCCAGAATCACTTCTAGGCATCCATCAACACCACTCTCACTACCACTACCACCATAAACATGACCACCGAAGCCACCGCTCGAATAGCCTTCTCCTTTTGTTTCAGAGCATCTACCTTACCCTGAACCTCTACCATCATCATCACATTGCTATCCCCGGAGTATATGTTCCCCAACGCCTTCCACATCACTGTGTGCGCGGCCGCGATGGACCATAGGTGATGGGACGACTGCGGCCGGTGGATCGACTAAGAACTAACAACAACGAGATCCACTCGACGATGGCACGATAGATGGGACGACAATGGCGGTGGTTCTAAGGTGAGTGTTTTGCTCGGGTTAGGGTTGGAGATGGGTTGGCTCCGATACCATGTAAAATAATTTTGGAAAAATTATGTGTTATCCCAAAGGACACCCACACTCTTTATTTATAGTGCCAAATATTATAATCAAATCTTAACATGGACTCTATTAGATTGTAGTTCCGAACTCTTATTTATCCCTAATACACTTATTGGACCCTAACACTAACTCACCAACCAATTACAACATTACAAATGCCTTCTTAGCGTGGTAGCCCAAGAGATGACACAAACTCCTGCTCCAAGCTATAGCATTTTTGGCTGTTTCGAGACTCTGAATTAGCAATTTTGCCCAAGTTAATAGCCAACGACTCGCATCTAGCTTCAGTTTTTGTACATAGCAATGATTGCATCTCTTTAGTATTTTCTGGAGCAACATGGCATGAATTTGACCTTTTTGTTCGCAAGAACTGTAAAGTCATCTCAACATGCTTCATAGTAGGTCTCTCTTCACCTCGAAGCCTCAAGCACATCTCCGCAAGAGAAGCAACATTGTTAATCTCTTCATCAGTTGCTTCCTCACGAACTTGGGTAGAAACTATCTCATTGATTGGCCTCACCTTCAGCTCCCAAAGAAAGTAATTGGCCAAGTTCTGCTTTGAGCCTGATACACTTGTAAAAATAGGCTCCCTTCTTAGAAGTAGCTCTACAAGTACCACACCAAAACTATATACGTCACTCTTCTTATTTAGCTGCCCAGTATGGTAATACTCTGGATCCAAGTACCCAAATGTGCCCTGCACATTTGTTACAACATGAGTTTGATCAATAGGTACCAATCTTGAAGCACCAAAGTCTGATACTTTAGCAGTGTAATTTGCATCTAGGAGTATATTAGAGGACTTCACGTCACGATGGAAGACTGATACTGAAGCTGCTGAGTGCAGATAATATAGAGCTCCTGCAGATTCTGCAGCAATTCTTAGACAATCGTCCCATGACAAAGAGAAACCACTGCTTGAACCAGAATGAAGAATTCCAAATAATGAACCATTTGGAATGAAATCATACACCAATAGTGGGACCTCGGTTTCGAGACAACATCCAAAAAGTTTAACTATATTTCGGTGATTTATTTGTGAGAGAATTGCCACCTCATTAATGAATTGATTGATTTCACCTTCTGCAACGTCCTTAGACCTTTTTATCGCCACCACACGTTGGTCGGATAAGATGGCTTTATACACCATGCCATGCCCTCCATGACCAAGGATACGTGTAGGATCAAAGTTATTTGTTGCCTTTTCTAGCTCATCCAAAGAGAAAATCTTTGTCTTGTCACTTGCATTTTCATCAGACGATACTAGTTGTTCTAGAAGAAGGCCTTGGTTCTTCCGAAAATGCTTCCTACGTAGTTGCTTTTGGATGTCTCTCTTCCATCTACGGATGAGAAACATTGCACTTAAGCTGGCAAGTAGAACACCGAAACCAACACTAAGCCCAATGGCAATACCTGCAATAATTATACTCCTTAGTCTTGTCCTGCCCATGACTTCATGTTAATTGTGAGATTAACTAGTGTATAGAACTCACCTAATAGAAGATTTTGCTTTGGCGGCATGTGTGATTGTTTGATTGTTGCTGGAAAAACAGATAAAAACATCGAGATTCTGCTTTTAGAGGGAAAGAGAATCATAGAGGCAGATAAATACATAAAGCCAACAACATGGAAATGCTATTCACTACAGTTTGTCAAAATACAGAGGGATTATGGATTTCCCAAGAGGGAGATCTCTAGACCTCTATTTTTAAAAACTCAATTGGCCTCGCTCAATCGCTCCATGCTATTTAGTAGTTATGAGTATTATTTCAAATGCAATCAATATGTTGAACCAAAATGATTATAACCTTAATCCGGCATAAGTACAAGAAATTCATGATTCTTTTCATGTACTACCATTAAAGTCCTACTAATGTTTTTAAGAATCATATCCATTATTAGTGGTAAACATATAGGTGCTTATACAGCATGTGTGAGAGAGAGAACCTTCACAGCCATTTCGGACATACGGATTTCCATCAAAGCCAGGCATACATTTGCATCGATAACCAACGTAACCATCTGTTGAGTTTACTCCCAAGCATTTGCTATTGATGCTGACACATGCATATCCAGAGGTGTTCTGATGTGCCTCTCCGCAAGTTAGATTGGCAACGGCCCAGTGCACAGACGCCGATTCCTCAGAACCAATATAGAGTTGAGGTTCCTTCGGTACATCCATGTGATTCACGTCCTGCCTGCAATATGTGGCGTCTTCAATGCCAAAGAGCCCGTCACTGACATTTATATATGTCACATGACATCCATCGTTTAGTTGGAGGCTGGATGTCGTCATGTTCGTGCAATTGAGCTGAAATAACTTCCTTGCAGAACAACTCTCTTCTAGGCCGAATGGAAATGGAACACTGATGTTTCCACACCATCGAGAACAGTTTACATTTTGTTGGAACGGATTATATCCTATTTTCAAAATGAAATCAAGAGATTCATGAGTAAATTAGACGATTTATAATATAAAAACAAAAGTGGGGTACTAGAATTACTTACAAAGTGAAATAGAGGGAGTACATATTTAATTTTAGAGGATATTACATGTATCCCCCTATTTTTCTCCATAAAATGCAATATTCTCTACCTACTTGTGATTCTGTAAAGTTTCGTGGTCACAGTTGGTTTTCACGCGTCAAAACAGCCGAGGGTTCTCAAACGTGGAGCAATTGTTATGTTACTTGAGTATGATCACGAATTTTGTTTTTTGGGGTAATGTTATCTTTGTTGTAAAACAAGATAGAGTTGTTGGAGCAGGGTAAACTACCTGTATCACGCGAGCAGCCATCGGCTATGTATGGATTGCCTTGATACCCATAATCACATGAGCAACTGTAACCACGTGGGAGTATACTATCCGAGCACCTGCTGTGGCTGCTGACACAGGCAGAGTTGGTCCTGTTAACCAAGGCGCACGTCGGTTGATCGACGATACCCCACCAAATGCCCGCGTTGACAGTAGTTATATTGATGCTGTCCCACAACAGGGAGCTTTGGTTAGGATGCCCTTCAACTCGGAGCTTGGAGTCCCTTCGGAGGACAAACTGGAGCTGCAAGGTGCCAGAAGGTTGGATCTAGATAGAGCAACATCCAGTACCGTTGCAGTCCTGCCTAGCAACAGTCTCCGTGATTTCCTTGTTAGGGCAGGTAACTTTACGAAGCAGCACAGTCGAATTTGTGGCTGCTTGATCGAGCACCTCGAAGTCACAGCCGGTGATGTTTAGTCTAGCGTAAAAGGCGAAAGATCTCCCAGGTGCATTCCATGACATGTTGTAAACGTTGACACCAGATCTCTTGGGGATATAATGTGAATATGAAACGTCAAAACCTGTTATGAGAAAACCACACGAAGTTATAGTGAGAATGATTGCAGAGGTAACTAAAAGACATAAACATAGTAATCTCAAATCCAAACAAAAGGAGAAAACTATTTATTGCTTTCCAGAATTAAAATTTAAAAAATATACTTTCCAGAATTTGTATAAATCCAGAAATGAAATTTCAACGAATTGTAGTATTCAAATATATAAAGTCATAAATTCGAATTTAAAAATTCAATATATTATTCCATTCGAGAGCGTGCACAATTATGGAAACTTTTTAGTTAGGTCAGGCTAACCATATAACACCAGTCCAAATCAAACCATCTCACCACCCCTAAAAAAACCCCAAAATGATTTAGAAATGGATATGAGAGGATAAGATAATATCTTAAACACAAAAATTATGTCCCTATGCATAGATTAGAAACCTTTTTTTCTTTTTGTTTCTCTCTAAGTTATCATTGATTAGACTGAAAGAAAGACTCCATATTAAGTATAATCTTAGAAAATTAATTTGTATATGAGTATACACTCGAAACTAAAATTTCCAAAAGTATACAATTTAGGAACTGAAAAATCGGAGAAATTGCAGTGTCCAAAAATAAAAAATAATAATATTGAAAGTTCCTAAAAAATTATGGTGTTCAAAAATACAAATTTGGAATTAAAAATCCGAAAAAACTTATCATTTCCAGAAATATATAGAATGCGGACTTAAAAAATTCAAAATTCAAGCCTTCTTATTTGGTTCCCGAGTGGATGTCATTATACAATTTCTTTGTTTTAGAAGAGCCAATGCACAATTTCAACATATATTTATAACATTTTTTGCCTACCAATATAGTCAACATTTCGTAATATCCTCAATAACTGGAGGGTAGTTTTCCAAAAAGAAAAAGAAATTCAATGCAAGAGGATCGATTGCAGTATTATGCAGTGTTCACCCGTATAAAATATTTGAGCATTACATGAAGTTGTCATGGTCATTCTATATTTCCATGTCTACTTTCCCCTGCTAAAAACTAAACTAACATCTGTTTCTAAAACTCTCGCCGGAGTAATTTAACTTGGGACAAACTAGAATGGAACTTGTACCGGTGAGACAAGATTACAAGAGGTATCGTTTACATACTCTTTTCCACTTTAATTTTGGCTTCTATTATTACAGTAACTGGTTTTTAAATAATGTGTTTTTTAAGACCTAGTCTATAGATAGATTATAGTATACATTATACCGAGTTCAGCTGTATCAGTAAAACTTACATATAATTATTTTCTTTTTTATACTTCTCTTACAAACAGTCAGAATTCAAAAACCATAAACTAAAAACCAAAATCACAAGTCAAAAGAATCTACCTGGAACCCCATCCGTTACCTGTGAGATAAGTGTTATCTGCGACATCGATGTTATCGACGACCTCCGTGACTCTGTCCCTGAGAAAGAGCCTGGGAGTTTGCATGGTGTCGTTGCAGAAGAGCTCGAAGTCGGGCTGCCGGAAGCAACGGGATGAGCCGATGCCAAAGGGATAGTCGAAGGTCAGATTACCGCAGCTCCTTTGACATCCTGTGAGCGTGGTATCAGATGCAACGCTCATATTGCCGTTGGAAGCTTGCACCGACAGAGTCGCAGCAAACGCGAGTAGGAGCAGAGGGAGTACTGCGTCGAAGAGGCCCATCTCCACCCTTCACAAGTGTCAATATTTCGAAATTTTAGACCCCGTGTTGGAGTGTTTGGGAGAAAGTGTAGCACAGGTGTAAATGGTGTTTTTCCTTGAAATGGTGGTGACGATCTTGCTGCTTTTATAGTAGTCTCTGGAGTCTGGAAGGATGTTGTCATGTTGAAAGGACCAGGCAATTGCCGAATGAGGGCTAGTGCAACACTGATTGCAAAATGGCCACGGTACAAGAAATTGTATCTGTCCGAAAGGAAAGGGGTGAGGGGGCTTGTCCATTGTCCAAACCCTCGATGGCCATGACTTGTTCTTAATCAATAATCAGATTCAGCAAGTAGGATTTGTTTGATGACAGGGCTCAATAGCAAACCAAGTTTCCAAATGGATTGCAATGATCAGCTTTGTTAATAATAATTTATTGGGAAATTGCAAAAAAAAAATATCATAGAAGTCTAAGCAGTAGCAGTTTCACGAACGCCTTCCTCCCGCCCCTACAAGCATTTTTTTTGTATTATATCTTCTTTTGCAAGCTCCCCTCTAACACTTTTCCATACTTTTTTATGAAATTAACTGAAGTTTTGGCTTTTAGGATAAAAGAAATGGTGCCCACAAGAAGTTTCACTACTACAAAAAGACTTATATTAGACACCTTATCATAGACGGTTCACCAAAATCGTTAGTGTTAAACGAAATCACAGACGGTTTAGGCTTAGAGACCGTATGTGTTTCTGCTAGCGCAAAAAACCATCTATAAAAAGATAATATCACAGACGGTTTAAATAAAAAACTATCTACGATAATGAAGTTATCACAGGGTTTAAATAAAAAACTATCTACGATAATGAAGTTGTCACAGACGGTTTTTATTTAAATCATCTGTGATACTTCACAGACGGTTTGTATTAAAAATCATCTGTGATAATTTCCACTATATTAACGTCGCGCAGATCCATCGATCATCTGTCTTAAATTCCAAATTTACGCTGCTGTTTTCAGCTGCATGTGGGCCTTTCAGGCCATTTGGTGGAAGGAGATCGACTATTTGGCAAGAGTAATTGTAGATCCACTAAGTTATTAGCTAGTTATGGTTAGTGATTTATTTCTAATTGCACTATAATTTATATCTAGCTTTTAGTGAAAGGAGAATTGAAGATGGTTTAGATCTAACTAGCTTGATGTAGAGAGAAGATTATTTACATCTACCATGGTTTAGGGTTTAGTCAATTCATAGTCTATTTTCTACTTAATTCAATGTAATTAATTATTCTTACTACATATAGCTACTTAATTTAGATCGTACGTACATATATTAAATTCATGGTTTAGGGTTTATACTAAATTGTTATATGCGTAATGTATGACTGAAGCTGGATGTATGCTGGGAACTGTGTGAGTGAAGAGTACATTAATGGTGTTTGTTCTTGTACTGCAAGTCAAAGTACACGAGGTTGTCAGTCGTGCTTGAACTGCAGAAATTGAACGCAAGCAACGGTTGGTCCGACAAGAGTTTTGTGGCACTATTAGGTCTTTTAGCGAACATGCTTCTAGAGAGAAACGAGTTGCCCAAAACCATCTACAAAGCCAAGAAGGTTCATTGTCTATTGGGAATAGAAGTAGAAAGAATATATGCATGTCCGAATGACTGTATCCTTTACCGTAAAGAGTATGTAATATACATGTATGTCTGGTGTACAACACATCTTGATACAATCGAAAGAATAAATCAGGTGGTGGCGAGAGAATAGAGGTGAAAAGAGGACCTCCTACTAAGGTGGCATGGTATCTTCCTATAATTCCTCGTTTTAAGCGGTTTTTATGAACCCAATGAGGCAAAACTGCTACATTGGCACTCGGATGAGCGTAAAAGGGATGGAATGCTAAGACACCTTACTGATTCCACCTAGTGGAAAAACATCGATAGAAGGTTGCAGATTTGGGTGCAGGACCGAGAAATGTAAGGTTCGGATTGAGTACAGATGGAATGAATTATTTTAGTAACATAAGCAGCCAATATAGCACTTGGCTCGTAACTCTCTACATCTACAACCTTCCTAGTTGGTTGTATATGAAGCGAAAGTATATTTTGCTATCAATACTTATCCAAGGGCCGAAACAATCTGGAAACGATATTGATGTGTACCTAGCACCGTCGGTAGAAGATCTAAAAATACTGTGGATCGAAGGGGTGCAGATATGGGATGCGTACAAACAAGAAAACTTCATTTTACGCTCCTTGTTGTTCTGAACCATAAATAATTATCCTGCCCTTATTAATCTATTGGACCAGAGTACAAAAGGAGCCAAAGTCTGTATCTGTATGGAAATCCAAGGGAGGGATCGACGCCGTGCAACACATTCTAGATTTCCTGGTATTCGCTAGTACACATTAATTCTATATAACACTTCGTAGTAGTTTTTCTCGAACTAACAAATTCTATTTTCGCAGTGCCACTAGCAGCCGCTAGGCAACAACTATGGATTCTATGTTTGCCACAACATGCAACTACTCGTCGGTTCCACGGAGAAAATCCTGAGGTTTATCAATCTTGTGATAATTATTTCATACTTATCAATTTATATATATATGTACGACACTGATCTTCTGATCGACAGGTTCCGTCTATTACTACAACTCCATTGAAATAGGGTGAGATTGAATAAATTCGAGCACAGTATGCGTACTTCTTGGTGTCTAAAGTCATAAAAAGATGGGAGTTTCACAATGTATAATAAATTTCACTGGATTAAGATTGAGCTTAATTGTTCATGTGTGTATTTGTTCAAGGATGGATAATTATTTATTTTGTTTCTGTCAATTGATTTGTGAAATAGATATTCTTATTTTTGAAATGAATGAATGTGAATTGGATGTATATATTACTGTGTTGAGCTGTTATTTTAGAGGGCATGACTAGCATTTCAGAAAAAGAAAAGAATATCACAAACAATTATTAATTCGCAACCATCTGCGATAGTTGACTATAACAGACGGCTTTTAGTAGAAACGTCTATGATATATGGTTTATCACAGACGGTTTCAACTACGAACCGTCTGTGATATTTAATATCACAAATGTTTCATAGTTAAAACCGTCTGTGATAAACCATATATCACAGACGTTTTTAGTAAAAACCATCTGTTATAGTCAACTATCACAGTCGGTTTTTGGTAAAAACCGTATGAGAAAGTCTGTATTACAGACGGTTCGAAAGCCGTCTGTGATGATCTCGTATTATTACTAACCCATAAACTAAGACGACTCACAAACTATCTGTGATGATGTTTTTGAACTGTCTGTAATGACGTTTTGTGCAGTAGTGTTTGGTCCACATGCATGGTCAAGCTTTACAAATTGGAGACATCTTTTTAATACTACATGAGTAATCCCGAGAAAATCCACAAATTAGAGACAATATTGTTGGAATTGGACAAAATGGTATCAAGTGCACATGTCAATAACAATTAGTACGTCTTAACTTTGCATATCATTCATTCATTTGCCGTTAAACGTATTACTTCAATCACCGTCCATCATTCGCGGCTCCATTGGAACCGAAGACTCTTATAGCTGGTCAGTCAACGGAGAGAGAAGCTGGTCAGTCCAGACACATGATAATTGTGTATACGAGTTTATTAGAGTGGGGCCTGGTCGGCTTGGGTATGTCAGTGGGGCCTTTTCACCATTGGATTGCTATGTAAATCTCCTGTAGACTAGTCACTGGATTAGACTGATCGAAGTTGTCTGTTTAGAGACTTTGAGGCGTACACGGCCATCGATATGATGTATACAGAAGAATGTATATAGGCTACCGCTTAACTCACACAAGTATATGAGTTATCGAGCGTAAATCATATACTTACATTGTTTATTTTTTTTGGAGCTATACATTGTGCATTTAGTCTTGAACCATTTTGGCGTAGCAGTTGCTACGTATACATACGAAAATATACCCAGTCACGCGGCGCCATCGTCTCCTCCGTCTTCGGCCATTTCACTGCCCCGCCACTCCGGTGAACCCCTAACCGATTCCTCCCGGCTAGGGCATTCTCTCACCTCCCTCACACCGTCCCTTCCCTCAATTTGGGTTGCCGCCGTTCCCAGTCACCATTGCCGTGCGTGCATAGGACTGTCGCGGAGAAAATGCTACAAAATAATTTGTGGGGTATAGTATATCAAATTTACCCTGATCCCTTGTGTGCGGGTGCTGGTTATTACATAGTGAGAAGTAGGGGAACTAGCTGTGATACATGCACAACATTTATAACACTTGGAATGTTCACATTGTATACTAGGTAGCAAGACGCCAAGGTAATTCGATGTTTCCTCTAAATTTTGTTTGTCCACCACGTTGTTACTCTTTTTTATATATTTGTATCATCTCGTTGTTGCTGTTTTCTTTCAAATTTGTACTCGTTTCCTCTTTAAAAAATTTGAACTCTGAAAAAAGCGGGATGTTACAGAATCACAGGCAAACCGTTAGCTGGTCAGTCAAAGACACATGATAATTTTGTGTACGAGTTTATTAGAGTGGGCCTGGTTGGCTTGGGCATGCCAGTGGCGCTGTGTATACGAGCTGATTAGAGTGGACCTGGTGGGCTTGGGCATGTCAGTTGGGCACTGTCAATCTAGAAGAATGTATATAATCTACAAGTATACGGGTTATCGAGTGTAAATCATATACTTACACTGTTTTTTTTTTTTGGAGCTATACATTGTGCATTTAGTCTAGAACCATTTTGGCGTTGCTACATATACATACGAAAATATACCCATTGTCACCCGGCGCCATCGTTTCCTTCGTCTTCCACGGCTGCGCCGCCACACCACTCCGATGAACCCCCAACTTATTCCTCCTGGCTAGGGCATTCTCTCACCTCCCTCACATGGTCCCCTCCCTCAATTTGGGTCGCCGTCGTTCCGTTCAACATCACTGATGACGACGCCACACCGCCTCAAGTCATTGCCGTGGCGACTGTGCCTCTACCATCGCCGCACATAGGACTATCCTGATCCCAACAACCCATTTTGGGGGTTATCGACACTCGTTGTTGCTTGCCTCATCGACGATAAGCACGACAATGATACCTCATCTGAGCAAAGGAGGAGTATTGTAACTTAGTAATTAAGTTAATGACACCATTAGCACCTAATTAGATTAGGTTAATGACATGGGTTGGTTTAAATTGATGAGTCGCTGATGTGTGGGTCAAAGCCATTAAGAATTCTAATTAAAGCTAGTTTTAAACCTTGAGGCACTGACATACACACCCTTCACTGTACTCGGATCCACCTGTCAGTTACTAGTTTCTTCTTTAAAGAAAATAATTCAAAAACGAATTTAAAACCTGATTGGCCCCACATGTCAGCCTTTGATGTATTCCGAAAGAGAGAGGGAAGGGCCGATTGAGGAAAAAGGAGGGGCTCTGCTGTGAGGAGAAGAAAAGATGAAGCCAGAGCGGGGACATGCCCTTACCAGTTCTTTTGTATGGCACACATTAACAATCTCTCCCCTCTTCTCGTAGTCTCTGGATCCTCTATGCGCCTATCGTAAATGGATCGACAGGGAGATTTACCCTATAACCAGTGAACTTTGGACTGCAAGGAATGGGATGCCTAGATGGCACGCGAGAGAAAGGAGGAGTGATGCCACAGCAAACAACGAAGCGAGCATATCTTGCAGGAGACGCAAGCTCACCTGAAAAGCGTGCATGCGTAGGGAGTGGGAGGCTCGTGAGGTGAAACGCGAGAGAAAGAGTGAAGTAGCGGCCAAGGCCATGGCTGACGGTGAGTACTACAACGCCGAGCTAGGCTGTAAGGGCAAATGGCTATGTTCCACGCAGTAGTTCAATGCACTTCTTTCATATGTCCTATGTATTTCTAATTCTGTAAACACATGGTATGCATCGAGGGTCACCCAGTTGTCGTATGTTGATGTGAGATGAGAGATACGATCAAACCCATTTCGGTTAAGACCCTGAATGATGATTTTTCTTGCCTTAGCATTTGCCTCAACATCTGGCGTATTCATAAATGTGATGTTGTTATCGGTAGGAACAACAACTGCATCTTAACCTTTTTCCAAATTACATAGCATTGAGCCTAAATTTAAGACTCCATCATACTCTTCCAAAAGGGATAGTCGACCCCATCGAAAATAGGATGTTTGGTGGAATATTTGTCTACTGCCATAACTTCTAAGACTGGTTAAGATCTATGAAAAGAGCTAACTAGGCTCTGATACCACTTGTAGGACCAAAGATGGCAATAGAGGAGGTGAATGGTGCCTAAACTTTTTCCCCCAAGTATTCCCTAATCTTTAATCCAATAGCTATGAGAAGCTATGAAGATCAATAGTAAATAATAAATCAACAGAAACTCATTTGACAGAAAAAAACAGTGTGATCGAAAAGACCAGAGTGATTGAAGACCAATGAGTGGTCGAAAATAAATATGGTCAAAGGCCAATGTGGTCGAAATAAGATCAAAGTGGTTGAAAACCAATGTATGATGAAAACCAACAAGTTATAAAAACCAATGTGATCAAAAACCAATATGGTTGAATAAGACAATGTGGTCGAAATAAGACCTATGTGGTAGAACCAGACAATATGGTTGAAATAAGACATGTACGGTCGAACCAAACAATGTGATCGAAATAAAACCTGTATGGTCGAACCAAACAATGTGGTCGAAATAAGATATGTGTGGTCAAACCAAACAATGTGGTCGAAAAAGGCCTATGTCATTAAACCAAATAATGTAGTCGAAATAAGACCTATGTAGTCAAATCAAACAATGTGGTAGAAACAAGACTTGTGAAATTAAGGGTTGAATAGAAATTTCAACACTATTTTGCGAACGATAAATCCATGTAACTTTTGATTCGTAGAATCAAATGATATGAAACATATTCCAGTAAACGATCATGAAAAACATTACCAAAGTTGAGGTTTTTTTTTCAGTTTTTAGACAGATTGCACCAAAATTGATCAAAAACCTAAAACGGTAAATACGACTTGCTCATGAGTGGATGATGGTCAAGATAACTCTAGATGTATTCCCACATGTCACAGTAACACAGATGAAATCAAGCCAAAATCCTCCAAATCAGGAAATCACATGAAAGATCAAAAACGTGCAAAAACCGAGTTTCTTAATGTATTTTCTACCAAAGTTTCTAGATGGGTGGAGATAGATTTTCTGATATTATCTCCATCTCTTATATATCCTTGGCACAACAAAATCAAGAAGAGAGATGTGAGGAAAGGAAAACCAATCAAATCAAGAGCAAATCAATCAAGACAAGAAATAGACATGGAGATGATTAAATATTGATTCTATTGCTATTTGAGAAGGAAAGTTTTATAGCTACTCCACCTTAGAGGATAGAGAGCACACTAAACACACTATTCTGAAACCCTAACATCTTGGGTTTTTGATGAACCGAAGTGTTATAACTGGTGCAACACTGAAATTGAAAAATGTGCAAGGCACAAGAAATGATCTCTAATAACTCTGTCCCAAGGTGGGGGACTTGTCCATTGTCTGGACTCAAGACCATTGATTTATTTGATGACATGGCTCAATAGCAAACCAAGTTCGCAAATGGAATGGGATGATCAACTTTGTTATTAGCAAACATTTCTTGGGAAAATTGCAAAAAAATCAACAAGTCTAAGCAAGCATTCCTCCCGTCCCTACAAGTATTTTTGTATTATCTCTCCTTTTGCAAATTCCCCTCGATTATCACTTTTCCACCCATTTTTATGAAATTGTCCAAAGCTTTGGCTTTTAGGATTATAGACATGGTATCCGCGAGAAGTTCGATCCACAAGCACGGT
Organism: Bonia amplexicaulis; assembly: GCA_036346245.1. Taxonomy (NCBI): domain Eukaryota; kingdom Viridiplantae; phylum Streptophyta; class Magnoliopsida; order Poales; family Poaceae; genus Bonia; species Bonia amplexicaulis. The sequence continues at coordinate 6,460,655 of CM070746.1, read as the reverse complement.
CGATCTTTACAAATTGGAGACAATATTGTCGAATTGGAGAAAATGGTATAAGGTGCTTACGTCAATAAAAATTAGTCTTAACTCTGCATAGCATCCATTCAGTTGCCGTTACATTTGGATACAAAGAAAACGATATGGGTGTATTTTGAGTTGAAGGAAACTTATGTTTACCAAAATGCTGCAAAATAACTTGTAGGGTTATAGTATGTCAAAATCACCCTGACTTGCGCGGGTATTTCTCCATTTTTTTCTTTCCATTGTTTCTTTAAACTGTTGTTTACATATTTCTTGTCGGTTACATATTGAAAAGAAGGGGACTAGCAGTGATATACGCACAACATTTCAAATGCTTGGAATTTTGACTCGTGGGTTAGTATAACACAATTGTATACTAGGTGGCAAGATGTGTATTAAAATCAGGGGTGGATTTGGGCATGTAGCAGTATGGGCTTCAGCCTGAGGCGTGAAAAATTGCTAGTGAATAGCCCAGATAATTTCAGCCCAACCTAACGTATAAATTCTATAGTTTAGCCCATGTTATTCCTAATTCTTAGCCTTCTTCCAACAAATGGAGCCCATTTGCTACGTGCTTCATCCCTCCTGCAACCCAGCCTCTAGGCAGACCTCATTTCCTCCGGTGCTCTAGCCCAAGCCCACGGTCTCCAGACAAATATGTCCGACATCTCTCCAGTCTCCCCTAGCGCCCCAACCCCTTCAACCTAGTGCTGCCTCTCTGGTCTCCCCATCTAGCCATATCCCCGAGTCGACTCCCAGGTCCCAGCCGCTGGTGCCCGGGTCACGCATCCTCAGGCATCGCGCCACCGCGGCTCACTTGCTAGCCAGCGGCAAGGCCCCCCGGCGGCTCGACCCCTCCCTCGTAGCTTCCGTGTTGGCCGGTGCAGCGGCGCCCGATAGCAAGCCCCCTCGGGCCTCGGTGCCTCAGCCCCTCCCTTCGCAGCTTGTGACTCGCGTGCTGGGTTACTGGTCGTGGCCGGTGCCCGGTGCTCCGACATCAAGCCTCCTCAACCCTCATCCCCTTGGCTACTCGACGACTCGGCCCCTCCCCTCGCCGCTCAAGTGATCTTATAGCCGGTCCCCCTGTGTGTGACAGTGTAATTGCTAATATGCAATTGCTAATTTCGATCTCCAATCTTCCTGTGAGTTAGTATGAATTTTACTATCTGAATATTTGACTCAGTGAATTGTGAATCTGAAAATCAAAATTATTTGACTACGAATTATTTGATTTAATTTGTGAATCGGACATTGATGTTATTATAATTTGCTATATGTAGGACATTAGGACAATCAAATTTAGAAAATTTGGAAACACAATATGAAGAGGACAAAGATGTTTCAAAAACATAGTTTATGTATCTCTAGATTGCAAGGACAAGGATATGATGGAGCATCAAACATGAGAGGGCAATTTCATGGGATGCAAATACGCATATTTTATAAAAATCCTTATGCTTTTTATATCCATTGCTTCGCCCATCAATTGCAATAAGTGGTTGTTTCTATTACTAAATGTTTTCATCTGTTATGGATTTTTTTAACTATACCACCTTGATTGTCAATACTGTCAATGCTTCTTACAATAGAAAAGATCAATTGGCCCAAGATCATCATGATAAAATTGTACACAAATTAGAGACCAGTGAAATTTTTCCAAGAAGAGGAAAAAACCAACAAACTAACCTTGCAAAGCTTAGGGATACTTGTTGGAGCTCACATCATAAAACATTATGTCATCTTCTTCTCATATGGGAATTAGTCCTAGAGGTATTAGAGAATTTGAGTAATGATGCCACTAATGCAACATAGAAAACCACTGCTTCAGATTTGTTGGAAAAGTGGATAGCTTTAAGTTTGTACTTATATTGTATCTTATGATCAGAATATTGGGTAAGACCAACGATCACTCACAATGCTTGCCAAAGAAAGATCAAAATATAGTTTGTGCCGTGTCTTTGATTGGGACCACATTGAAGACAGTTGAGGTAATAAGAAATCATGGTTTTTTTGAAGAGACTAGGGTTTTTTGTTTGAAAAATAATATCACAGTGCCAAATATGACTGATAAAATACCAATTAGAAGTCGTTCAAGGGGACGTGGTGGCCAATTAGTAACTTATTATGATCATTTTCATCATGAAATATTTATTGTGGTGCATAACCAAATTATTGTTGAGTTGAACAATCGCTATGCTGAAAGATCTACTCAGTTATTGAAGTGCATTTCTTATCTTGATCCAAAGAATTCCTTTACCATGTTTGATGAAGAGAAATTAATTGATCTTGCAAAGATATATGATGCTCACTTCTCCCAATATGATTGTGTTGTCCTTAAGGACCAACTTAGCACATTTATTGCTGATGTAAGAGATGATCAAGAATTTAGAAATTGAATTGATTTTTGAAATCTTGCTATGAAGATGGTTCAGACTGATAGACACAATGTTCTCCCATTAGTATATCGTCTTATTGAACTGACCTTGATTTTGCCAGTAGCAACCACAACTGTAGAAAGAGCATTTTCAGTTATGAATATTATTAAGACTGATTTGCGGAATAAGATGAATGATGAGTGGATGAATCATAGGATGGTATGCTATATTGAGCGAGACATATTTGCAAGTATTAAAGAAGATAAGATTTTAGAGTATTTTCAAGAGATGAGGTCGCGTCAGAAATAACTATCCCGTGCAAGTGGTAAGTTAGCTTATTGCAAATGTAAACTTTTATTATTTGTACTTATTCATATATGCATTACTTTTTATGTTATCTTTGTAAGTTTTAGATCTTGTTCTTCTCCTACTATCGATGAAGAGATGGAAGAAATGGTGGGCTAAGATAGAGAACAAATCCTTGCTATTTAGGTATTAAAATTATATCTCTACCGACTACTGTGCTACATTGCTATATTATGGCACTTATTTTGTTTTATATTGAAGCAATGAGCCAGAATTATGATGCCATTTATGTATTTTTGAAGTACTTTAGAATACCATAATATGGGTATAAAAACTACGATGTTGGATATGGATATAAATCTATGATATTAGTCACTTAAAGTGTAGACCGGGGTGTGATGTAATTCTAGATCCACCACTGATTAAAATCAACTGTTTAGGTGAAACACTAGTTACTTTTAGAGGAAGTGCAGAAATTTAGTAGATAGGTCATAGGTCATATATATAGTACTCTTCTAGGAGAGGGGTGGCAAACTCAAATTATTTCACTTTATTAGAATAAATGCATGATCTGCAATGTTTTTATCCAGTCAACGGTATTTCCCTGTTTTCCTGTTTGGCCTTTCAAAGATATTTTGCTGTTTTACTCTAAAGTATGTGTTTTCACGTTGTTACTCATTTTTTTTATATTTTCTTCATGTATTTGTTACTGTTTTTCTTTAAAATTTGTATTCATTTCCTCTCGGAAAAAGGTAATAATGTACTCTTGTGATTGTAGTGTTGTGGACTAGTTCACGAAAGAGCCACTTGGCTTTAATCTGCGCCAAGGTCTCATCAGCCAGATATATTCGCTACTACTTTTTATGAGCTTCCACACGTTAGCCATGGACAGTGAGAACATGCGAAACTGCGGAATCGCTGCTTGGTTAAACGGTGTTAGCACGTGCTACCAGATAGGTATATGCCTTGATCACGACTTTGCAATTATTCACCCATTAGAAGTTCCATGACTGAAATTCTCGACTTACCTGTTACCGAGACTGCGGACCTGTTTTTTTTTTTGAAGCTAACGGTTTTTAGTTTTTGCTATAGTACTTAACTTTTAAACGGAGTATTTTCTCAAGACGGAGTCTACAAATTAAATGATTTACACCTTAAAAACTCAACATCTGTACCAGTCAAAATCGCAAGTAAGTATCTATCTCTCCATAATCTGTACCATAAACAGCTAAAATTCAAAAATTTCAGCTAAAAACCATAAGCCGTAGTCGCGCCAAACAGACCCTGCTTATGGCTCTACTTGGTTCTAAGTTCTGCTTTTTTATTTTCGATTTATTTAAGTTAAAAACTATTTAAAATATATTGGTGTCTAATTTTAATTCTTTTTAGCTTTTCTACTTTTTTTTCTCTTGTTTCTTTGCCCGTGACTGGCTTTAATCTACACCAAGGTCTCGTCAAGCATTTTCGTCGCTACTTCCGGAGTTTCCACGGTCACACATTAGCCGGGACAACGAAGGCATCTGAACCTGATATAAAGGCAGCCAGCAACGTATTACTTCAATCACCGTCCATCATTTCTAGTTTTGGATTCAGTTCCTTTTAACTTGTTATTTATGGTTTATAATTTTTTAACAAATAAATATAACAAATTTTCATTGTTTTTTAAAACGGCTTGTCAGAATAATTTTTTAAAACAGTTTATCAAATTATTAATATTCAGTTTAATTATATAAATATTTATACTAAAATTAAAAGTTATAAATTATAGTTATAAATCATTAATCGTATCCAAAAGAATAAGATGTTCCACATTCGCAGCTCCAGTGGCGGACCCAGGAATTTGCGGATGGGTGTTCGAAGTTGTAAAAATATTGTTCAGTAGAAAACATAAAGATCCACAATAGCAATAGTTAAAGTACCGAAGATAACATCGCAAATAATATAAAAAAATTACTTTAGTTCTGTGTGAACTCAGAATTTACTAGAGTACATGAGTTTACTACACATGTATAGAAACATATGACAGCCCAACACATTTTCGAGTCATATGGCTCATCACATATCACATCATCCCCACACTACCAAAAGAATTAGAGTAAATAATGTGTTCTTAATGGCAGCAGTCTTCTGTTTGTTGAAAGAATTAGAGCAATAAAAATGTGTTCAGATATCACTAATCCCTAATGGCAGTAGCCTTCTGTGTTAGTTTAAAGATCCCTGTCCTAATGGCAGCAGCCCATATTGCTTTGACAATTTTGATGCTTCCATATTAATGCTAATGCTACTCTACTCATACTCAACTACTCAAGTAGTCCTCATTCCTCAAGGACCTCAACTAATCTAACTTCTATGCTTAACTAATCAACCAAATTGCTCTAAAGAAACTAAACAAATGGTCACATGATCCAAAGTTGATGTCGCCCTGTCACTGTGGTCTACTGGTCTTGTAAACCCAATCACAATCAGAACTTTAGTGCAAACATAACTAGTAGATCTTCATGCCAAAATAGTGGAAGACAATAGTAAGTGCTAAGTGGAACAATTGAACAAGCTGAAAGGAGAGCCCATTTCCAAAATAAGTTGAAAGGAGTCTGACCTATGAGGAGGAACTGACGAGGCGGTCCAGGCGGAGCCACAGTCGGCGGTCGCGCTCGCGCCAGGAGCGCCGGAGCTGAAACCCGGAGGGCCGGAACTCCGCAGAGGTAGAGCGGACGCGACGAGGCGATCTGCGCCGCGGTGCACAGCTCGGCGGGCTGCCGGCGGTCGGCGGCGCAGCGGATGGCGGCTCGGCGCGCTGGTGGCTGGTGCGTCGCGGGTCGCCGGTCGTGGGCTCGCGGGCGGAGCCGAGGGCCGAGCCCGAGGGCGGGCGCCGCCGCCGATCATCGGCGCGCCGATGCGGGCACGGAGCTGGAGGCCCGGAGAGCCCAGATCTAGCCGGAGCCTGAGGGCCGGAGGGCGGAGGTGGTGAGGCGCGGTCGCCGGCGTCGGTGGAACGGAGGGCGGAGGCGGTGAGGCGGAGCTAGCTGGCTAGGGTTAGGGTTCGCGGCTCCGCGCGATTTGCCGTCGCCGCACACGAATGCCGAACGGGCGCAAATGTGAATGGGGATCGGGGAGGGGGACCAGACCGGGATCGGCAGGCGCGACGAAAAAAAATGGAAATGGGCTGAGCCTTGCTTCATGCGCGGTCGCGGGGACGTGGGCTGCTGCGTTTCTCTCGTCTCTCGGGCCGAATTGTGTTTATAAACAGTTGATTTAGCCCAACTATACATATATATATGTATTATACCTCATATATACTAGATTTTTTGTCAAAAAATTTAAGTGTTCAGCTGAACACCCATAAACTACAGTAGATCCGCCCCTGCGCAGCTCTATTGGTGCCGGAGACTGTATTGGTGATCAGTCAACAGGAGACGGAGAGTGAAGCTTGAATACTGTCACATGGAGTGTACGTATCCAAATATATATTCAAAGCAAGGACATGTCAGAAATGCCAATATATTCAAAGCAATGACATGTCAGAAATGCCAATATATTCAAAGCAAGGACATGTCAGCAATGCCAACCTGCTGCTGCCAAAACATTCTAAGTTTCTAACCCATGTGACTTGCAAGACTTCTGACTAGCATTGTGAATTTGTTGACTAGGAAGCCCGAACACCAATGAGATCTGATAGAGGTAGGCCGAAGAGAACATTTAAAATGCAGGGTAATCAAGAGTTAAAAGCTAGATTTAGCACTGTTATATCGTATTTATAAAACTAACTATATTTATACATTATTTATAAAATGTCGCTTTCTATTATTCAGTGAAAAGACTAGAAACAACGAGGCAAGACGTAGCGAGGCTACCGTCGGCAGCGTCTGCCGCTACCTCACCAGACAGCAGGCATCTAGCCGCCTGGTGGAGGGACGGTAGGCTTGTCTGCCGTCTGGTGAGAGGGTGGTAAGTAATTAAGCCGACTTAATTACCTGTCCTAATTTTTTATTTAATATTTGTTTAAAGCCTTCCGACACAGTCATAGTTATTGTATAATTTTTTGAGAATTTTATCTGATCCAAATTTACCACGTTTTTTGGGTTAACTTAATCATAGATTTAACAATCCTCAGGCATGTTTTGAAGTGACATGTATCGGTCAATCGTGCTATATTTTATTTTTAGCTATCTGGTTTGCACAATTATCACTTCTAGGAGAGGGGTGGCAAACTCAAATTATTTCACTTTATTAGAATAAATACATGATCTGCAATGTTTTTATCCAGTCAATGGTATTTCCCTGTTTTCTTCTTTGGCCTTTCAACGGTATTTTGATGTTTTACTCTAAAGTATGTGTTTTCACGTTGTTACTCATTTTTTATATTTTCTTCATGTATTTGTTACTGTTTTCTTTAAAATTTGTATTCATTTCCTCTCGGAAAAAGGTAATAATGTACTCTTGTGATTGTAGTGTTGTGGACTAGTTCACGAAAGAGCCACTTGGCTTTAATCTGCGCCAAGGTCTCATCAGCCAGATATATTCGCTACTACTTTTTATGAGCTTCCACACGTTAGCCATGGACAGTGAGAACATGCGAAACTGCGGAATCGCTGCTTGGTTAAACGGTGTTAGTTAAGGCACGTGCTACAAGATAGGTATATGCCTTGATCGAATTATCAATATTTGGTTTAATTATATAAATATTTATATTAAAATAAATATTAAAAATTATAGTTCTAAATCATTAGTCGTATCCAAAGAATGTTTCACATTCGCAGCTCTATTGGAACCGGAAACTCCTATTGGTGGTCAGTCAAAGCAAGGACATGTCAGAAATGCCAACCTGCTGCTGCCACAACATTCTAAGTTTCTAACCCATTAAAAGGTCCAGGACTCTGACTTGCGAGACTTCTGAAATTAGTTGACTAGGAAGCCTGAACACCAATGAGGAGAACATTTAAAGTGCAGGATATTCGAGAGTTAAAGCTAGATTTATTATGGTTATATTGTATTTATAAAACTAACTATATATATATATAGTATTTATAAAAATATCGCTTCTATCATTCGGTGAGCGGGCGTCAACGCCGGTGAGGCAAGATGCAGCGAGGCCACCGTCGGCAGGCGCCTGCCGTCCCCTCACCAGACGGTAGGCAGCTTACCGCCCGATGGGTGAACGGCAAGCTTGCCTGCCGTCTAGTGAGAGGGTGGTAAGTAATTATGCCGGCTAATTAGCCGACTTAATTACCCGTCCTAATTTTTTTTATTATTTGTTTAAATTTTTAAATATATCAAATAAGCTCAAAAAATTACAAAAAATTATGAACAGCCTCCTGACATAATGTACCTCGCAGTGTAATTTTTGGATATTTTTTCATTGCCAATGTTACTCAAAAATTCATACAATTTCAATATTTTTATGAGGTTTTACATATGGTAAACGAGCTCCGAAAAGTACGAAATTTTATATAAAATCTTCCGACACAGTCATAGTTATTGTATAATTTTTTGGGAATCTTATCTAATCCAAATTTACCACGTTTATTCGGGTTAACTTAATCATGGATTTAACAATCCTCAAACTTGTTTTGAAGTGGCATGTGTTGGCCAATCATGCTATATTTTATTTTTTGCTATCGTGTTTGCACAATTATCACTCTCTGTGTATGTGCCCCCTCACGCGCTCTCTCGTTCGCACTAATGTCATTATGTCTGTGTCGTCCCCCTCGTTTGCTCCATCGTTTGCATATTTGTCAATGTTACGATGTCGTCCCCCTCACCCGAAGCACTGCTTGTGATAATAGGTCCTCAATGTACGGGGTGAGCACACACGGTTCACCTTTCACTCGGCCATAAATATGAACCTCTCATAGTTCGTCGTTGCTCATCTCAGTCGCTCATCACAGAAGGCCATTGTCGCGGTCATCGCTCAAAATTAGGAGTACGTAGCTTATTACTTGGAGAAGCAAGTATGTCAGCGTTCTCAGCATACCCAGGGTTTGGACACTTCGGTGAGCAGAGCTCCTCCGGTTTTGCTCCCATATCGTACGGTCAAGGCGAGAGCCCCTTTGCACCATGAGGAGGATTTCTAGAGTCCTTCATACATGATATTATTGTAGGCGGCTCGCAGTTCGGCATGTCTCAGCTGGACGACTTCGACCCTTACCGGACCCAGCCCACTGTCCCACAGCCTATTGGACCACCACCGGCCATTGAGCAAATAGAACGGTCTCCATACCTTCTCTGACCCGAGACACAACCTCCGAACCGACTGACTTACCCAACGGGACATGTTCGTGCGCGATGGAAGACAACGCCACATACGGGGAGGCAGACGCGGTGAAAAGATAGCAGTGGCTCAGATGAGTGAGCCATATCGCATCTAGTGTGATGCATTTTTTGTACTACTATAATTACTTTAATTGTACAAATATTCCTAATGTATAAAATTATAAAAAAAGAGAAATATTCGTAAATTCATGATTAAGTTAACCCGAATAAATGTGGTAAATTCGGATCACATAAAATTCCCAAAAAATATACAATAGCTTTGACTGTGTTAGAAGGGTTCACATAAAATTTTGTAATTTTTAGAGCTCGTTTGCTATATGTAAAAACTCTTAAAAATATCAAAATTTTATAAATTTTTTAGCAACATTGGCAATGGATAAAATTACCCAAAAATTACACTACGAGCTACGTTTTGTCAGGAGGTTGCACGTAAATTTTTGTAATTTTTTGAGCTCATTTGGTATATTTAAAATTCAATAAAAATAATAAACAAAAAAATTAGGCAGGTAATTAAGCCAGCTAATTAGCCGGCTTAATCACCTGCCTCCTCCTTACCAGACGGTAGGCAAACCTGCCGTCTTCCCACCGGGCGGCAGGCTACCTGTCATCTGGCGAGGGGGTGGCAGGCACCAGCTGTCGTTCCACGTGTCGCCTAGCGGGCGCTACCATCCGCTCACCGGACGGCAGGAACTACATTTTTGTCAATACGGTGCATATACGGCTATTTTTGTAAATATGATGCAAAACAGTGCCAAATGTGGTTTTAACTCGGATATTCAACACGTGAGACAAAACTACAGGAGTCACCTAGTGTGGATACCTAGATCATACTTTGCTGATCTTAGTATGAAGCATATACTTCTATCTTTTGGATACAGACTTGATCCAATCAGTTTCTTTTATCTTCTACCTTATTTGGACATCCAATGATAGCTTTCACTTCTCTGTATATATATCTTATTTCTACTATGACTATTTTGACTACATCTCACTGCTAAGCAGTATGACATAGGTTTAATACTTGAGTTTTGTTAATGCCATCTTTCCATATTCAGTATTGTATAGCATTTGATGGTTGTTGCAACTTTTTTGCTTTTCTTGTCTAAATTCAAACTCAAATTCTTATCTTTTAGGGTGTTTATCAAATTAATCATCAAATGAGAGATTGTGAGACCATGTGGAGGTCACCCCATGATGTGTGATGAACATTTGAGTTTGTTTGTGCTTTGTTGTAGAAGTTTGAGTTTGATTTTTTATCTTTTACTCTATGATTTTGTTGTTTGGTAGGCGAGGCGGTCTAACCACTGTGGTCGAGCGGTCTGACCGGTCACAGGTGACAGTTTGACCAAGGTCCAGTGTGATCAGCCACAAAAGTGGTCCAACCGAACATACGGTGTGACTAATTTCTAGTTAGTGGTACATTTATTCTGGAGAGGTGCTCCTTGCATTGCTGGAGTTTTTGAGAGCGGTGTGACCGGACATGTAATGGCGGTCCAACCGAAGGTCATCGGGTGGCCTAATCGGCATAAGTGCCACGGTCAGACTGGTCCTTTGTTACCAGGAGGTTTTAAGTTGGTTTGTAGTGGTCTAACTAGCCGATCAGACTAGCCTTTAGGAAATTGACTGCGTTGAGTTGATTTTCGGTTGTGTTAGTCATGGTATGAGTCCGTACAAGTATTAGTCATGACAGGAGTCCATGTATTTTGGGAATCTTGACGTGGGCGTCAAGTGGTGCATATTTGCATCGATTTTATTGATGAGAGTCAAGTACATGTCACTTGTGCTCAGGACGGTTGTTTGTTCTTTGATGTGTAGGACACTTAGTGATTGTTGCGGTCAATGACAAGACCAAGGCTAGGGGAGGTGTCTTGAGGCCATGAAGGGTCTCATAAGTCCGAGTAGAACATCATCTCAAGTGAAGAAGTACGAAAGAAAGGCAAGAATCGTGGTAGGGCAAGTGTATGCATATTGTGTGCCATTGGACTTAAACGTTTTAAGTGGTGACAGTCCTTGAAGAAGGCGTACAATCTTGGTAACAGGTCATTATATATTACATACTTCATTTTGGTAGTTACTTCAAGGAGAAGCATCGTGAAGGCCGGTGGGTGACAATTGAGAAAATTATCTAATACTAGGTGGAGAGATGGTTTGCAAAACCACGGTGATGGACTAAGTGCTTTAGGTCATGTCTTAGATGATGGAGTGCTTATCGGGCTACTTGAGCCATGTGGAAGTCGCGCTTTGAAAAGCATTCAAGTCACGTTTGAACAGCTTTGTAAAATCCGTTTGTATATTGGTTACTGTGTTTTTCCTATTTGTATGTGGTTGTAACCACTAAGGGTATGCTGGTTGTTATAGTTAGGTGTGAGATGAGGAGCCATCGCTATATAAACCCTTGTGTGTATTGAGAGATGAGAGGTCTCAAGAAGTGAGGTTTGAGGGAGAAGTTAGGGTTTTCTTTGTGTGGGCTTTAGGCTTAGAGCTCTGTTCTTCATGATGGAATAGCTATAAAATATTCCTCTCAAAGTGAAATAAACATCTAAACTTCGTCCAAGTGAGTTGTACCATGGATTCTTTCTTGTGTTTTTGATTTAGTTGGTTTTCTTGTTTGGATTTCATCCTCATGCTGATCTCTCTTCATGTCAAGGATGTGTAAGAGGTGCAGATATCTCTTGAAAATCAGATCATATCCATCTATACACTTTCTATAGAAAGTTATTGTGATTACCCAGTTTTTCTCAAGTGGGGTGATTTTGGGTTTTGACCTTGAAGGCTTTTTGGCTTGAGTTTGTGATATGATCTTGCTTATTATGATATGTGAGAGCCTATCCTAGGTTATCTAGATCATCTAGGAGACACTAGCAAGAGCAGATCAATGTTTCTTTTTTTGGCCCGTTTTGGTGTAACCTTTCTTATTTTGGATAAAGGCCGGAACTTTGGCATTAATCTTTATGATCTATTATTAGAATAAATTCTTAACATCCTAAGGAGGATTTGTACTAGTTTCATCTTGTTTGGATCTTTGGTTTAAGAGTTAGCTATTTTTTTGTCGTGTACCGTGCTGATTTATGCTTCTATTAGGCAAGCAGTCCAACTGCTGTGACTTGAGCAGTCTAACCACCCTGACCGGTCCGACCGGTGACACTTGCGGTCAGATCGGCCAAGTGGTCTAGCTACCCCCTGGCCGGTGGTTAGACCGGTGAGACTGTTGTCTCGGGTGACTTTGTGATTTTTAGGTCTTGCCTCTGGTGTAGCTTAGAATTTTAAGAAGTCATTCACCCCCTACGATTTGCTATACCCGATCCTACACACTGATAGTCAGAGTAAACATGACTATGACCAAAGGAAGGCTCCGCTCTAAATGGTTTCAGCTTCTGGCTTCGAACGGATGACCGAGTTCAGTCATGACACAGGAATATTTGATAATACTTTGGACAAGTATTCAAATCGGTTTCCACATCCTCCCGATGATACTTTGCTTATTTGAACATATAATTAATTGTTACGATGGCATTCTTGTTTTGCATCATCAACACTTATCTGTTTGTCATGCGTAGGAAAATATTATCTTGTTGATGTGGGATATCCCAATCAAAAGGGCTATCTAGCTTCTTACAAGGGATAAAAGTATCATCTACCAAAATTTCAATGGGGTTGACAACCGAGTGGCAAATATGAGGTGTTCAATCATGCTCACTCCTCTCTTCGAAATGTGATTAAATATTCATTTGGTGTGCTCAAGATTAAATGGCAAATCTTGTTGGCTATGCCAAGTTATGACATAGATAAGCAAGCACAAATTATGATTGTGTGTATGGCGCTTCACAACTTCATCTGAGATAGTGCTTTAAGCAATGAACTTTTTAAGAAATACGATGATGATGAATACTATGAACCAAACACTACACCCACTAGACCATCTAGAGGAAATAGCGGCAATGGATCAACAGTGGATGATACAAACATGTGTGCCTTTCATGAAAGTATTGCTAATTCCTTGATGTCCACAAGAGTATAGACAATAGGATAATTCATATTTATATGCAATATATATGATAGGTACATGTTACTTTTACTGTAAATTGCAACGTGTGTTGGGATATTACTTGCTATTTCATAGTATTTTATAGGGACAATTGACTTTATGCCACTGCAATAGTCTCACTTTTGAAAAATGCCACTGCAATCATGTGGCTTCAAAAAATGTCACTGCACTCATGTTCGCAGTTATAAGTGTTGGATAATTGCAGTGGCATTTTTCAAAACAGAGATGATTGCAGTGGCATTTTTTAAAAGTATTAGGATGACGGCAGTTGCATTGCAGTGATATTTTCCAAAACTAAGATGATTGTAGTAGCATTTTGTGAAAGTCCAGGATTGCAGTGGCATTTTCAGATCTGAGATGATTACAATGGCATGAAACGAATTATCCATCTTTTATATGCACTCAAGCAGTTCCAATTTTCCTACATTGTATCAACAGTAAGTAATCTGATTTCAAGATGGGTAGTAGATCAATAACTAATCTAACTTTGTCAGTCTATCAATTTAAAAAAACAATGAGTAATCTGATTTCGAGATGGACGTAGATCAATTTCAACACTCCATTGAGTACATACACATTTTTTCGAATTTTCAGGCCAGGACAAATAATTACTAGTCCTAGTCAGCAAAAAAATAAGGCAATAAAACCTTTTGCAGATGTGTAGAAGCACTCACACTGTACTAGTATTGCTGTTGCTGCTTATAAAGTCCCGTTCCAAATGGTTTCAGCTTTTGGCTTATTTTCGTTTTTGGATTATTTAAGTCAGAAGTCACTTAGAATGGGTCAGCTTCTAATTTTGAGTTATTTTAGTTTTTTCGGTTTTGCCTTTTTTTCCTTTATTCTTTTACATTGTCCGTAATGATATAACGACTTTTCTATTTTTTATTTATTTTTCTTGAAAAAACTAGTAGATGTTATAATATAATTTTACTTATAAGCCAACAGCCATATCTAAAATCTTAAGCCATAAGTCAGTTAAAGCAGTCCAAAATAACACGGCATTTAACATTGGCAGCATTGGAACCGGAGAGCTGGTCAGCCAACAGGAGACACAGAGAGTAGCTTGAACAGTGACACAGGAAGTGTGCGTATCCGTACGCACCCAAATAGGCTGTGTTCGAACCAGCCTTTTGCTAGCTTATGCTCGTACTATCCACGGTAATTAGCTTTTAAACGGTGTGTTTTTTAATATAGGGTAAATAGGAAGATTGTAGTAAAAAGTGCACTGAGTTCAGCTATACCGGCTAAAATTGCATGCGACTATTTTTTTGTGCATACTACCTCTTATGAACAACCAGAATTTAAATATTTAAACCATAAGCTATCAACCAAAAAAACCCACATATATTCAAAGCAATTCATGCGGCAACTTCAGCTCACATACTCCACATGTCACGGGTGTACGTTGCCATCACATCAGAAACACTAACCCGCTATGCAGCCTGTGCTGCCACAACTTTCTTAGATCCGGTAACTTACAAAAGTTGTTTTTTATAGTATATAATTTTTCTATCATATCTAGCTTTTTAATAGAGTGTTTTTTCATAGCGACTTATACTAGTTGATTATAGTATACACTGTAGCGATTTTATTTATATCGGGTAAAATCACATGTGTCTCTTTCTATAAATTTCTCTACAAACTGTTACTATTTATAAAGTAAAACTAAAGACAAAAGCCTATATGAACAGGCCCTTAAGGGCAAGGACTGTGACTCGCAAGATCTCAAAGTGCAAATTAATCTGTCTCTGAAGTCCGAGCACATTTAGCTGAGTTCTTTTAGCCTTATGACTTATAGTTTTTGGTGTATACTATAGTAACTAGCTTTTAAACAATGTATCTTTTTAAGGAAGTATGCTCTACAAGTTGATTGTAGTAGATACTGTACCGAATTTATCTATATCGGTCAAAATCACATGCGAGAATCTTTCTTTCGTACTCTCTTTTACTAACAATTAAATTTTAAAATTTTAAAATTTAAATAAAATACTATAAGTCATGATCTAAAAGAACCACCGGTTCTAAAAGAGGTAGGCTAAGAGAACATTCGCAGTCTTGCCAATCATCTCACAAACCTAGTGTCGCTGTTACAGAGAACACTCAGCCGTACTCGGACATGACGAGTGCCTTGCACGCGTGGGCTGGGAAGTGTTTATAAATAGACGATGTTCGGATGTGTGAAAAGAGCACGATGATCGAAAACATTTGTGTCAAGCAAATCAGCATCTGTTGCACTCATAGTGGCCATGGATGTGTGATCGATATTGGTTTGCCATGCAATTCATATCTGGTGCAAACACGTATACTTGGTGGAGAAAACAAACTCTGTCCAACCGCCCCACGATCGTACGGTCGTAGACTTTATCCGGCCACGCCACCAGACCACGGAAGATTGCTGCTTGGGAAACTCAAGAGCCTATTTCTTTTATTTATCTCTAGCTAGCGCACTGATTACTTGTTGCCTTGCCACAGAGACGAATATCACCTGTCAGTGCCATGCCGTCATCCCCTAGTTGGAACCTTCATCTGTACGTCTAGCTCTTGACATGTTGGTGTTTGGATCCACTGCACTGCTCTGCATCTATGCGACCCATCGTATCGTGCTCCTTAGGGGTGCAAACGGGTCGGGTTAATCCGGACCGATCCAGCACTGAATCCGATTGGTACCGAATCCGGAGAAAAAATATGGGTTAGGATATGGTAACAGCAATATCCGACCCGAATCCGATACGTTTTCAAGTTTGATTTCAGGTTAGTGTTACTATTTGACGTTTCATTTTCTTTTGCAATGGTAAAATAAAATATTCCACATCAGCTATTAAGTAGTAACATCAAGTTCTTGACAGTACGTCCTCCAACTCCATTTGTTATCTCAGATGCATTCCTTACAAACAAGTAGGGTGCAAACGGCTTGGGTTAATCCCGACCGATCCGCACGAATCCGATTGGTACCGAATCCGAAAAACAAATATGGGTTAGGATATGGTAACAGCAATATCCGTCCGAATCCGATCCGTTTGCACCCCTAGTGCTCCTTCCTGGTCAAGGCGCCTTGGATCCACCCTTTGCCTAGCTAGCTGCCTCTCTTCATCCATCATCCCATCTCGACCATAGCTACTAGTAGCACACACGCTTACACACACGCCTGCATCCTTGGCCCGGTGGCGGAGTTTTGGATATATCTAACATTGTTGCAAGTAAAAATTCCAAATCTGATCCCAGAGTAAATAAATTCTATATCTAGCCCCCTGCCCGACCGCGAGATTGTGCCATGCCGACACGTGGTCGGTCGTGCGGTCCGGGACCGCACGACCGCACTGTAGCTGGATCGTGCGGTCCGGGACCGCACGAC